>OX183133.1:36273188-37473188 GCA_945261195.1 Cryptosula pallasiana
ACTGAAAACTGCATTATGAGGAGGATGAAGATCGATGTCGACACAAAAATGATGAGGAATAGAATGGCTTTTTTAGCTCTCGATTACTTCAGTAAGAGAGGAAAAATCGCTATAGACAAAACGGCCAACTCAGATCTGTTTCAATCATTGATAGAAACTGTTAAAAACATTATATTAGGTAATGTTCCTCTAAAATCGAAACAGTTTATTGAGTTGCAGCACTACAAAAAGGAACTACACAAACTAATTGGTAAAGGAACAGTTGATGATATATTTGTTTATAATTCAAGTGAGAATAATCTAAGATTAAATAGTTACACGCAAAAATTAACTTCAATTAATTTTTTAATCTATTTGATAATTTTCCACCCGCACATGTATCTTACCTTTGTACACCTTAGGAGGTCCGGTGGATGTTGTTGCCATTGTGGTTGTTGTGTATTCTGCAGTAGTTCTTTGCTCATCATCTAACCTCTTTGCCTGACATTCGATATACTTATCAGCGACTTGGTTGTAGAGCTCTTTGGCATTACTCACTTCAGACGGAAGAGATCTGTCATATTTACCAGCGTACTGAGGACAATGGGCGTCAAGCAAATTGTACATCACATTGAGTTTTCTTTGGTACGCTAGCAGCTCTTGCTGTGTGTTAGCTGACTCCACGCTGCCAGCATTGAGTCTGCAGACAGAAGCGAGCACTGCCACTACCAAAAGATACATCATGTCTGTGCTCGGTGTGTACCCTGAACCTCTCTGCGAGCTCTTCTATCTTATGCATACAATTGTTATCTCTTAACCCCACTGCTTAACTTTAAGAGGGCGCGTCAGAGTACGTACTCAATGCTTCATTCAATGAGTGACTCGGGCTGTGAAACGTGTGTTATTTCCCATGCACGCATTTGTGAATGTTGATGAATATTGAATATATAGAAGGACATGTGTTCCTGTCTAGTAACTAAGCCTTGCTAGATCTTGTACACTTATAGCGCATATTCAATATCCTGCTATTGCAATACACAGTTTTGAATTAGATATTACCAGCGGTGTTTCATAAAAGCAAAATTACCGCCGCTATACCAGGTATTTACCAACTAAAAGCCTGGTTTCATCAAATGAGACTATCAGTAGTAATATATGAGCAGATCTCCCTACCAAGTGTTTTTTTGTGGTTCTGGCCTTGGGGGTTATGCAATGAGTTACGACGTTGGGTGAATTCGCCGAGTTTATATTGTATTTCATTTGAGAGGTATTTGAGTGGCATTTAAGTGGCATTTAAGTGGCATTTGAGTTTTGATTATTTTTTTACCTAATTTGAACTCATATGGCAGCTAGATTTTGAATGTATGGTATTTAAGTTTTTGATAATTTTTTACATAACTCGAACTCATATAGTATTTTGAGAGAGAGGAGAGAGGAGTTATATCTAGCTTGAATAACTATATTGATCAAAAATGAAACATTATATGATTATATACATTTATTACATAATAAGCAGGGGTAAACCTTCCCATATAATATAGCTAGGGTCAGTAAAGACTAAGTAATACAAAGCACCAGGTCTTGTAATGATAATCAATGCAAAGTCTTTTTCTTTACATTGCATCTTAAAAAATCCTCAAATTAGCTTCTATATGGTTAAAATTTACAGTATTTGGGAAATAATTGTAATAGAAAACATTATATCTATTAAAATTTACTGTAAATTTTATGTAGTACAAAGTACTATAACCTTCATTTATTCACTTGAGACTACATATCATCAGCATTTTGAGATCAAGTCTATATATATATATACGATGAATGATTTTTTTGTATTATATATATATATATAGTTATAGTAACTATTCTAAAAAGAAGACTATTATGAAGGTTTTTATTTAAGCCAAAGTAGGTTCGGTAGATACTCCATCAGAACACACTCGTCTTTTAGCATAAAAATATGTGAGTCCTCGCTTTATTTGCTTGTATGTCAACATTTTTTTATCCTTTACTACAAATCCTCGATTTTTACCCATAAACGACTTTTTTGTGTTCAATACATTTAGATAACTGTCTTTGTTCAATTGATTAATTCGTTTGTTCAAACCTTTTGAGCTAAACTTGTTTCCTTTTTCTCCCCAGCAATAATAGGATTTAGAGTTAAGAGCAACAATTCCATCTCCGGTAAATTCCTCTTTAAACAATCCAGGTGTTCATTTTCCATGTTTTAGTACTTTTTCACAACATTCTTGCATGCTCCATTCTAAACCCATTGTTTTGATTCTTAAAAATTCATCTCTATGTTTGTCACAGTATGGTCGTGGAAACCAATCACCATATTCATTGTAAAACTCTTTTTTCATACTTGGTTTCACCAGTGTTTCTAATGTTCCGCTCAACGCCATGTATGCGCTATCTGTATCCATTTCAACATATTGAAAATCACTTCTGTCAATATATCTATAAATAAAAAGATTGCTTCAATTATTTGGAAGTTTTACTTACTTATACATGATAATAGTAGGGAATTAGGTTTTACTTACTTATCCATAAAGTCGTAGTAAAACTGTAGCATTCTCAGTTTAGCATACTGTAGCACGGAGAAACCCAAGTGTACTGGAACATTCATAGTTAGCTGAAATGATGGTGATACTGATTAGCAAAGTAAACTTGTGGAATATAAATTTTGAATTGCAAAATAATTGTTTTAAAACTTACTAGCTGTTTACAGGTTACGATTTCATAAAAATCATCTGCTATCTCTTCCATGGCGATAAATTTGTTTCCTCTGATACGAAATGAAGCTTTCCTGGCGCCTTCGATGAACTTGATGGTGGTATGTTTTTCGTTATCAGTGATTGTTTTTCCATAAGCAGCATTTCCTACCAACTTGCTAGTAGTAGCGAGTAATTCTTGACTAGGGTCTGCATCTCCCATTCTCCTAGCGTCTGAAACCGATGTTCCAAAAGCTTCAAAAGCTTTTCTAGGAATATATTCTATTAGCTGATAAACTTTGGTGACTTTCAATCCTTGTTTCAAGTACCATTTCAACAAAGGACTCATTAGCAATATCTTATCTCCGTACATACTTCCAACTAATGAGCGTTGAGGAGTCTTTAAAAAACCTTCGGCTTCAGCAAAGACTTTCATTTCATCGCTCAAGTGTTCTCTGGTTAACATCGTATTTTTAAAAATCGGAGGCATTTCGGAGAACTTTTCTTCCTCTTCCTCAGGAACTTCGATGTCACATTCAACAAATCCGAAGAATTCTTCTGATTGAACTCTCTCCAACACTTCTTCTTGATTCAGCTTTTTTTCAAGTATTTTAGGGTAGAAAGAATTGTAAAACGTGTTGACAAATTTTTGTAAATTTGTATGAGTTTTTACACGCTTCATCCAGTCACACTCCCAAATCGAGATTACAGTGTAACCTAATGCTCGAAGATATTCTTCATTTTCCATCGTAGTTTTAAACAGATTTGCTTTTGATTTTCTTCCACTAGCTTGAAGCTCTTGCTCTTTAGCGTTGTTATAAGAGCAGTCGTGTCCATGCCAAAAACATCCGTGGAATTGAAAGACATGACGATTTTCAACACAGAAACCATCAACTGGTAATCCTCGCTGTCCGAGAGTAACTTCTCCTCCATTGAGCTGATGTCTGATATTGATTTTTTTTGAGAACATTTGGAACTGTAACCAGCTATGAGCTATCTTGCTAAATTTTACTGGTTCAGCGACAAAGGAGTTTTCGATTTTTCTTCTTCGAGGATAGCCAGTAGGCATTGATTGCATCATACACCATAAATAGAGCGCATTTGCATCAACTCCATAGATTCTATCACAAATCTTTGCTTCTTTTCCCAACCAATGTTCTCTAATTTTAGTTATACCTTTTTCGTGATATCTATGCATCACTAGACTTGGCCCACCAACTATGTTTTTCTTTATTAGAGGATAAAGTTCTGCATTGCAGTTGTCAAGCAGACAAATTGGGAGAGTCTGACGAAACGAGTTACCAAGTTCATCAAAATTCAAGTATGTAGAGAGGTATGGAGGGGGTGGTTGAGGAGCTTTGTTTAACATCCATCGAATCGCTAATCCTGGTAAAGATATACCATCTTTTAACATATCAATCCCATGCTCTCTGTAGATCGATCTTTGTCTTTCCAACGCTTGAACAAATGGTTTTACATCCAAGTTGTTGTACCATTTTAAAAAATCCCTCATTGTCTTCATGTCGTTATTTTTCCATGCTTCTTGACAAATTATGTACTCTTCTTCACTGATATTCTTTTGTTTTAAAGAACTGTAAAAAGCTTCTCTTGGAGGTAGATGTTCTTGATTAAGTTGTTCCAAGTCTTTCATCCATTCATAAGGAAAAAATCCTTTTCCGGCTACACATTTGTATGCTTTGAGATACATTTCATAGCTATATCCAGGAGCGATGAAGTTTGTACAATCTAAAAACAAAAAAGATCCTATTCCGATAACAGGCATCTTGGTTCCTTTTTTTATAACAAAATCAAAATCTGTGTCGGAGACATCTTTCAATTTTTGAAGCAGTTTTCCTTTCATCACATTGACATCATAAGTCTGTGAATTGAAACCTAGAATAGGGAGTTTTTTCATATAGCTGTACAAATCATCCAGAACTTTTTCAGCTCCTGTTCTACGTCTGAAACAATTTTTTTCAAAATCACTACGAAACTTTTCTTCAGCTTCTTCCAGTCGTTGTAATTCACCTTCTATCTGTTTTATGATTCGCGAAAATTGTTTTTCCAATCGGCTATATGATTCTTCACTAATATCATCCAAGTATTCAATGAACCTTCCAACGCATTCATCATCATCCCCATTATTGACAATACAACACGGGTTGTTGAAGCCTGGTACGTTTGAACAAATTGAAATACTTAAAAGTTTATGCTCATTCGTGTAAATGGTTGTGTCTGTATCTCGATCTTTTTCGCAATTAGGTAACAAACACTCTATGTCGAATGTTGCAAAAAATGGATAGTATCTCAAGGAATCATCTGACCCGATATCTATCCCAAATTGAACCTTCAGTTTGTCGAATATTGTAGCAGTAGGACTGTATTGCCCTCCAGAAAACTGCATAGTTGTTGCCTCTGAGATTGAACATCTGTGTCTTTTCAGATTCCCCAATTTATCATAACAAGTAGAACAGGTTGGACATCTGTAGGCTTTGACATATCCTTCCAAGTTTGTAATAAGACTGAAGTGATTGATATAAAGATCCAAATATAGATTCTCCTTATAACTGGAGTTTGAATTCCAAATAACTGTTGAAGTCATATCATCATTTAAAGAAAACACTGTTATCTTCAGTTGAAATGATCGCTCCAAAAGCAATAAATCAGCTTCTGTCACTCCTTTCCCATCACACCTTTTACCACTATCACCATAGATGAAACTATGATATTGTTGTTGGTACTCCTTCACCTCCTTAATTATCGGATCTTTTGCAATTCCACCGTTTTTTTGTAGTTCTTTGTGTAATGCTAGACATCTAAAAAAACAAAGATTGTCGGTAATTCGTTTTCCTTTTGTGTTTTTTAACATGGTTCGTATGTGTCTGTTGTTAAGGAGGTGAGAGGGTAAATGCTCTGGTGGTGATCCAACTTTTCCCATTCCGAGTAGTTTGTAGAAATAAAACGAAATGTTTGTGATTAACATCAATCTCCAAGTCGTATTCGGTCTCCGTCTCAAGCTATTTGTACGATGATCAGTCTCCATAACATCAACAAAGAAGTCATCAAGATCTCCTTCAGTTTCAATCAGTTTAGCTTTTGGATATACGGTAGCATTGTTTGATGATGAGTGAAAGTATCGGAGTTCACCATCATTTTTATTTTCTAGTATACAACCTACGCTACAGTTGACTTTTGCTCTCGAGCTCAATTGTCTCCAAACTTTTTTTAGTAATTCTAACACTCTTGAATCATGATAGTCATTTTGGTAGGTATCAGCTTGGTCTCTTGGAATCCCATCCCAAAGTCTTACATTTAAAAGTTCTATGACTTTTCCAGCTCTATGTTTCGTTTTCAAAGCTCCCCAATATCTAGCTATCAAATCATCCCATTCTTCATCTTGAAAAGTTGGAGCTGTGCTATCATCAACAATACCTAGGGTTGATGCTCGGGTAGGTCTTTCAAAATTTAAATCTTCCATTTCTTCTTCTTCTTGTTCTTCCTCTTGTGCTTCTTCCTCTTCTTCTTCTTCTTCTTCTTCTTCTTCTTCTTCTTCTTCATTTTCTATCATTGGATCATTCTCATTTTCTTCAACTATCTCCTCCACAACCGGCTCTATATCTTGAGCTATTATGCTAGTCTTTGGTGGTGAAGGCTCAGCACCAAATCCTATTTGATTGATTGTTTCATCGGGTAAACGAAAACAAATGAGATTTTCTTCTAACCATTTCCAATTAGGGGAAATTTCAGGGATTTTTTCTTCTACATTCTCCTCCCGATAATTTAAACTTTGTCTACAATAGAAATGTTAACACATAATAGTTGTTCTATAAAACATTCACATACATTTTATATAAAATGTAACAGAAGAAAAAATGACTTAAACATCATTATCAATTAATTTTTAAAATGGAATTAGGAAAAAAGGCTCAAACATTATTATTAGTTAGGTTTTTAAAAACTTACTGTGTACTATGACATGAATTCCCAACTCCCTCTTTTACATTAATTCTCTGATATTCTGAGTCCTGTCTACAATAAAGAGATAACGCATTATTTTTGCTGATTCATGAGATGAGTATAAAAAAAACAGCAAAAAAATTACTCTACTAATGTTATTAATTTATGATTTTAAAAACTTACTGCTTATCAAAGGCTATTGTATTTTCAGTAGTTGCTGAAACTTGAAAAGTCGAAGGTTTGTCTTGAAAAGCATTTTCAAGTTCCATCTCCATTTCATTTTCATATTCAGCATTGCATTCATCATTCATGTATTCATTATCAGCGTTTGAAAAACTGATATCATTTTGATTTTTCATGAGCCATTCCCATTCCTTATGTATGTCTACATCAGTATCATCCTCTTCTGTTTCCATAGCACTATAATAACCATAAAATCATTACTTTTTAATAGAAGTGACAATAGCACATAAAAAGGTAAGTTAAATGTCTCAGCTAATAAATTTTACCTTGTGAATAAAACTCCTAGTAGTCAGTTGGTATATTATATAGTAGATGTTGAGGCTTCAGTTACTGTTGTTAGAACGAGTGATTTATTGTGTGAAAGCATTACTTTTTAAGTAGACAAAAAATTAAGTGAGATAATTAAGTCAGATAATTAAGTATTAAGTTCAATGAAAATTTTCAAATTCACACAGAAAAACTTTTAATAGTCAGTGGATGTAGTAGTAGATGTTGCTCCTCCGATCACTGTTGTAGAACTGGATGCTTTCTGTGTGAAAACAGTGGCTCTTAAATAGGTAAAGTTGCACTGGTTGAACTCTATGAATACCAACCTTCTTTATAATATAACTATGAATCAGAATTTTGTCCACGCGAAAACCAATGCTTTCGCGGGAATAAATAATTTATTTTCACGCGAATGGAAACCGTTGCTTTCGCGGGAATAAATACTTTATTTTCACGCGAAGGGAAACCGTTGCTTTCGCAGGAATAAATAATTTGTTTTCACGCGAATAGAAACTGTTGCTTTCGCGGGAATACAAATTTTATTTTCACGCGGATACAAACCAATGCTTTCGCGGGAATAAATAATTTATTTTCACACGAGTGGAAACTGTTGTTTTCGCGGGAATAAATACTTTGTTTTCACGCGAATGGAAACCGTTGTTTTTGCGGGAATAAATAATTTATTTTCACGCGAATAGAAACTGTTGCTTTCGCGGGAATACAAATTTTATTTTCACGCGGATACAAACCAATATTTTTGCGGGAACAAATACTTTATTTTCACACGAAGGGAAACCGTTGCTTTCGCGGGAATAAATAATTTATTTTCACGCGAATAGAAACTGTTGCTTTCGCGGGAATACAAATTTTATTTTCACGCGGATACAAACCAATGCTTTCGCGGGAATAAATACTTTATTTTCACGCGAATGGAAACCGTTGCTTTCGCGGGAATAAATAATTTATTTTCACGCGAAAGCATTGGTTTGTATTCGCGTGAAAATAAAATTTGTATTCCCGCGAAAGCAACAGTTTCTATTCGCATGAAAATAAATTATTTATTCCCGCGAAAGCAACGGTTTCCATTCGCGTGAAAATAAAGTATTTATTCCCGCGAAAGCATTGGATTGTATCCGCGTGAAAGTAAAATTTGTATTCCCGCGAAAGCAACAGTTTCTATTTGCGTGAAAATAAAGTATTTATTCCCGCGAAAGCATTGGATTGTATCCGCGTGAAAATAAAATTTGTATTCCCACGAAAGCAACAGTTTCTATTCGCGTGAAAATAATTTATTTATTCCCGCGAAAGCATTGGATTGTATTCGCGTTAAAATAAACTTTGTATTCCCGCGAAAGCAACAGTTTCTATTCACGTGAAAATAAATTATTTATTCCCGCGAAAACATTGGTTTTCGCGTGGACAAAATTCTGATTCATAGTTATATTATAAAGAAGGTTGGTATTCATAGAGTTCAACCAGTGCAACTTTAGCTATTTAAGAGCCACTGTTTTCACACAGAAAGCATCCAGTTCTACAACAGTGAGCGGAGAAGTAACATCTACTACACTTTCCATTGCAACTACTAGAAACTTTCTCTTTATAAAAGGTAAAATTTTAAAAAATTTATTATTCTCTACCTAGCAAAGATCAAAATTAGTTTAGCTATAATGTAAAGTATGAAATAAATAATCTTTTAGTTCCACATGAAAAGCTGAATTATATATTATTTCTTTTTTTAGAATACTATGGAGGATTTTTCTGCTTCTTACACGGATTTAAAGCCAGTCGAAAACAAACAAAAAACATTCAAAACACCCTCCAAAAGAAAAAACTCTAACTCTGTCACAAAAGAAGCAACAATAAAGAGACGAGCTCTTCCTAAACTGGTTTTACCCACAACATCAAACAATATGGAACAAAAAGAATTGCTCACTGATGCTGACAGAGCTCTCAAGATGGCCAAATCTCTCCAAAAATGGAAGGCATGTGATTTGAGAAAGATTGGAGGGTTTCTTACACTAGCATCACTTCCTGTTCCATCAGTTTTGCAAATCGTTTCTATTGAACAGAGTACTGGTGCATATGGAAATTACTACATTCTCACTTATCTTGATAATTCAACTGGAGCGAATTTTCAGAAAGTTGTTTGCCCAAGTAGAGTAGTTGAAAGCTTCAATGTTGATAACTACCCATTACCTTTCAACATTTTGTACTTGGGTGAGATGGAAAACTCAAAAAAACCAGAGACTACTTACTACAATGTCAAACGTATCAGCACAAAACGCTTAACCACAATGGAAGCTACTGCTGAAGCTGAAAAACTGAGAAAAATGAGTGAAGAAGAACTCAAACTCGATTACGACATCGAGTATCTCAGCAATTTCAAAGATTGTTCCATTTTTGCTTACATCGAAGTTGTAGAAAGATTCATTCCTTTCCGATTCAATGGAGAAGAATCCATTGTAAATTGCATTCGCTATGTCGCTGAAAAGAATGGAAAAAGAGAGACAAGAACGCTTTTACTACCGATCAGATACAACGAGGAAGCTAAAAGATGTGCACCTGGTGTGATGATTTACAAAGGAAGAAAACAGAGTAAGAATGGAAATTCTATTCCATACCACAATGTTGTCTTCATTTCTTCAACCAACGCTAGTGATTGGGAGCAATATTGCATACAAACAAATTCCAATGAGGTGCTAACAAAAACGAATAATGAGGATGAAGTTCTTAAGGAATTCCTAGAAAACGAATTACAAGATTTTGATGAACAGCTTGGTGTTGATGGTATGTAAACTCAATATCAAATGCTGACAACAGCTAGTCTCAAGCGGATAATGAATGTATAAAAAAGCCTGTGTATTGATTGACATTACAAGTTGTACTGTTTTGTATTACTTACTATTTACCGACTCTAACTATATTATATGGAGAGATTTTCCCTACTTATTATACAATAAGTGTATATAATCATATAATGATTCATAGAAAAGTCTAAAGGTTCTCAAGTGATTAACTCACCAAAAGTTCCGGTTTGCAAAATATTTGAAGATCTTCCTATCCCGAGCATTATACGAGTGACTGTACTTTTTTATCCAGTTGAAATGGCTAAAAACTTCAGTTACTTAGTATTTACTGACTCTAGCTATATTATATGAGATTTTCCCTACTTATTACACAATAAATGTATATATTCACATATTGTTTCATTTTTAATCACTGTATTGATTCATTGTAGATATATTTCCTCTCTCTCCTCTCTCTCAAGATATCATATGAGTCGGAATTACAAAAAATTATCAAACCTTAATTGCCTCACATTCAAAATCTAGACACCCTATGAGTTATAATTATGTATACAATTATGTAAAAAATTATCATAACTTAAATGCCATACATTCAGAATCTATATACCATATAAGTTCAAATTAAGTAAAAAAATAATCAAAACTCAAATGCCACTTAAATGCCACTCAAATGCCACTCAAGTATTCCTCAAATGAAATACAATATAAACTCGGCGAATCCATCCAACGCCGTAACCCATTGCATAACCCCAGATTTTAACCCCACAAAAAAACACTTGGTAGGGAGATCTGCTCATATATTACTACTACTATCCCGGCAGTGAATCAGAAGACAGGTTTATTGGTGTAAGCAAGTGCTGGGGGAAGAGGTAGATGAATTTGGTGCCTCTAGATAAACCAAACAAAAATTCTTAAGAATAATGGGTTATGTCTTCTAGGGTTATCAGCATGGAACATAGGCTACATGAAACTGTCCTATCTATATTTCCCTTTTACTAGGTGGAAATTGCTAGTAGATCACTAGGGAGTGAGTTAACACAATGGTGAGCTTTGATTATGCTAAGGGACTGTTTATGGTAAAAGGTAAGTTTGGTAGTAGTTTCACTTTTTATTGTCACATTTTAAAATAGTGAACAATTTTTTCAAACTGGGGATGAAATGTTGCGATATGTTCTCCAGGAGAAAGAAAAACTGGTCAACACTTTTTAAATGAGTATTTAGCTAAGGTGGTACACATACGTACAGATATGTTTTAAAAATGGATTGGGATTTTTATGCAAAAAAGGTTTTGTCATTAGTGATCGTTATTTGTATCTGGGAAAACATTCTAAGGCTTGGAGCATGTGATAAAATATAAAAACAGATGAACCAAAAGCGCTAACAGATTCCTAAACAAAGCAAATGCTGCATTAGGCAATGTATGTTTGTGGTATGGTTAGTAATGAAGAATTATTATCTGCATTAAAATAAAACTTATAAATTTGACCGAGCGATGTAGGGTGTAGTGAAGCAATGAATATGATCAAATAGTGAGCAAGGAGTGGACAATCCCTAATTTTGTGCTACTATTATTTACTTGAGTCAACCAACAGAGCTGAGTGCATGTAATAACCATCAATGATGAGTGTGTGTTACCTAACATTATTATGTAATGCATTATTCTGTACTTACATACAAAAGATAAAGGAACGTCCAATGTTTGTTGTACAAAAGGGCCAAGGTATTTATTATCAGGTATATACACACATAATCAGTGAAAGTAGAATATAATACAATATAAAGTGCATTGCACAATTGAAAGTAAAGGCAATTGATAGAATGAGTTATACAAGAGTGACTGCCATTGCTCGGGTGGTTGACCAATCAGTGACACTGTCCCACAAGTGATGTAGATGGTAACAAAGCCATATTTCTACCGGGCGTCAAATACAACCACTAAAAGCAAACGGATACACAACATTACCCCTTCAAATAATGACAGAATGGAAAAAGTAGCTATAACCATAATAGCCTCATTTCCCATTACATATAACACATTTTACGTATGTGAAGGGGGGGGGGAAGACGATTATTTGCAGAGAAAAATTGCTGATTACAACATACAGATAACAGAGTGGGAATTCGGAAAGTTTGCTGAGAAAGCATTTTGCAAAACATGATGAATGATTATGCAACATTCAGCCAATAGGAGGTGGCTATGTGACATTCAGCCAATAGCAGCTGGCTATGTGGTAAGCATCACAACTTACATTGTGCACAAGTCGAGCTAACTATCTAGCAGCAGGGAAAGGGTGACAAACAAAGAATTGATACAGACTGGCAAGACATTAATTCAGACTTAGTGGTGGGTAGTAGAGAGAGATATGAAGGGAACACAAGAGCTGACAGGCCCAGTTATACCACAAATATTTAGTATATTAGTACATGTGTTGAGACTGTTAATAGGTAGCGACTATTGCCAACTGGCTGTGTTTATACTACCCACTACAACACTGTCATTAGAGTAAAATATACTTGTATATGTCATTTTATTGAGTTATACACTGCAGAGAAACTTCACTGTAGACCAAGGTTACACCCAATGAATAGTAGCAGACGACACATAATGCAATAAACGGACGTCATTTATTTTCTGTAACAAACACTTTACTACTAGATAATTGTGTGTAGACTCTGAGCACTCTACAGGTAGAGTGATTGTATGGCTACAACAAGCATGAAGTGCAAGCAGAGTGTATGAATGGATTGCATTCAATGAAATAGGAACCTGGTAGGAGTTATCTAACAACTTCTGATGCAACAGGACATTGGACCTTTTCTTACAGCCAGCGGTCACTTTTATGGTTTTGTCATTTGCAGTTTTCTATTCATTTTATCTTAATTCATGCAAGAGTTTGATATGAATTTTTAATTATCAAGAATCAAAAGTTTTACTAAATACACAATAGATAATTATCACGATAAAAGAATCAACAAAAATAATAATTAACAATTGCCCCTGGATGTAGGAGAATGTAGCAAGAGCACGCAATTATCAGTTATTAGTCATATTCGGTAAGTTAGGTCTTCTTGTTGATGGTCAGAATTAGTTATTATTATTAACAATTGTATATAATACTTGATATTATTGTAAATTAATAAAATACGCAATGAAGAATCTCTAACAATAGATCAGTATGGGGTGTGTAGTACAGACGATGCACTGTGCATGTGTATTGTGGTGGATTTTAGTATACATACTTTCTGCGCACACGTTGTACCACATTCTGGCATCCACATATTAGCCATTAGATGACCAGAATAACTAGTAACTACCAAACCGAATGGACTATAACTATATCTAAGTCCATACCGACCCTGTATGCAGCTATACCGACCTATACCGACCTTGTATGCAGCTATACCGACCTATACCGACCTTGTATGCAGCTATACCGACCTTGTATGCAGCTATACCGACCTATACCGACCTTGTATGCAGCTATACCGACCTTGTATGCAGCTATACCGACCTCACTGGGCCGGCAAGAAGTGAGTCAATGAAGCCTGAGGACCTAAAAGTAGCCTGGGAGAAGCAGGGAGCCAGCTGCCGGAGATTTCCACCCCTAACCCTTACGTAAGATAAAGGACAGAAGCTACAAAGACCAAGGACCTAGAGACTAACTGTGATTGGTGCATGAGCTTCTAGTTCCACCTACTACTACAGGGCGCCTATTCTTTTTAAGCCCTTTCTGATTATCTTATTTGTTATGTATTTATGTAACCACGTTCATTGGTGCATATTGTAAAGTTGTTCTGTGATTGGTTAGCTACTTCCTGTGCATTGCCTATAAAAGGCAGAACTTTGCTTATACTTGTCAGTTGTAATTGGGACTTTTACTAACTCTTTTATTCTGGACGAATAAAAGCATAAGTACTCAATATCACTGAGTTATGGGTCTGAGCCGAGGGCTCCCATCTGGTTGTAGAGTAGAAATACTCTGTCTTGTATTCATTCAGTACATCACCGACCCTGTTGTTGTAACAGGTAAAACTAACAACTGGTGGCAGCACGCTACCAACCTCAGCTAGTGATTTTCAGCCCCCAAAATCCACTACAGTATTATCTGTACTATCCTACATCGACACTGTGGAAGTAGACCAAAGCAATTCACTATCAGGGTACATCATCATTAATCCATTTTGCCAAATTCAATAAAGCCCGTAACACGAAACTATGGCTCTACCACACAGTATTTATGAACATATTTAATTTTTTTTCAAGGGAACAAATAAAAACTAGTTCATGAAAAAAATTCCAATTCTAAACGCTGTATTGATCCCTTGAGATTCCTCAACGACACCATTTTTGTCATATTTGGTGTCTCAAATCAGGAGAATAGATGAACTAGCCGTGATTTCTAATTATAAGTTATTTGATTAGTACAGTGCTTATGGTTGCATAAGTTGAGGGAGGGAGGTAACTCCTAACAGGTCCCCATTAGTCAATGATTATACCTGTTGAGTACACAGGTTGTGCTAGAAACTATTTAGTACTGAAGGGTCCAACAACATGTCAAACTAATAGTTTTTAACTATATATTACATTGTAACTATGTTTAGCTGTATATAAACAACACTTGCGTTGTTTCATCACACATACATTTGAGAGTAATTACACGACGAGCCAAACAAACAAAACCATATTCCACATGCAGGAGATTAGTAACAGGCCGCACTTTCGGATCCATAACTGCACTTTTACTGCATTGTTACACTTGTCAGGAGAGTAAGGACACGCTGGCCCACATAGTCATAACAAACTACACAATCTCTGATTGTTGCACACTGTTATGCGCTTGCTGCACGAGCCTGTCTTCCGTACCAGTAGCCAGAAATTGGAGACAGGTACCATCCACACGAGCCTGACCGGCAAATTTAAAGGCGGACGTAGTGTTCGATCGAGCAAATAAGAGCGGTATTAATATTTAGTGTGTTCCACATGGTTTCCTGTTTCTGATTAGTTTTATAACATTTATTTTTATTAAAACCTGTTCTTTATTGCTATGTTTATTATTATTGCTCAAGTCATTAATAAATTATTAATATTAGGTTTATGATACATTATCATTTACAACTTTTATGCTTCCCAATTATTTATTTATAATGTTTTTTCATAAATACGATAAGTATTTTGAAAATTATATGACATGTTAGTTTCAGATAAATACCAACGATCATATTAGTATTGTAATATATATTATTATATAAATAATATATATGATCTTTGTAAACACTCCGAGAGTCAATATAACCTTGACAACTTTGTCAAATGGAATCGCTGTGGACTAATCAACCAATCACAGCACGGCAGACAGGATGAAAAATCGATCATGTCCGTTCTGCTTCACCCTACGCTGGATGTACCATCCTGCATGACAGAACGACGGATACGGGTGATATTCTGGCTCGTATGACAAGGGCATTACAGAGGACCTGTGGGGTTTAGAACTATATGGCCCTCTAGAATATTCCTTATAGTGATAACTTCATTTTTAATTTTTTATGACCAAATTTCCCACATCCACCTTGTCATCTTGACAATGCATACAACATCCAACGAAAACACGGAGACTTACATCTGGATGTTCGCTTCTTGTACATAATTCTGTAACCACACTCCTGACACCTTATTGGATCTCTAGCTTTGATAGTGTTGGGTCTGTGGCATTCTGGGAAATAACATAGCAGTTAGAGTGAAAAGGATATAACTCTAAATATAGTGGAGATGACCAAAATAATGTTTTCAACTATAAAACAGGGAAATTACACGCATAACATTAAATAAAAAAAATCTGCAAAGTTTCGATATCAATATTAACTTTATGCTAAATTTTTATGGTTTGGTATGCTATTGACGGCAGACATTCAACAACTAAAAATTTTATTACTGCTGTTTATGCACCGAGTACACTGACCACCGATTTCCTTTTGGCGAGATCGGAAATGACAATTAGGTGTTCCCCCTAATTTCTTCTCTACTTTCCATTCTAATACAACTCTGGTTAACAGCAGTGTATGCGATGACACTGCCTGCCATAAAATTACTTGCAACGACAAAGAGGAGCAATCTGAATACTTGCAGCTGAGAAAGAGTTTTATTGCAAACTGTGATACTACAAAGAGTGATACTACAAAGAGTGATACTACAAACTGTGATACTACAAACTGTGATACTACAAAGAGTGATACTACAAACTGTGATACTACGAAGAGTGATACTACAAAGTGTGATACTACAAAGAGTGATATGATGGATTGAATCGTGAATTATCAACCAATTTTTTGATAGCCCCAAATAAAATGCTACCGATTGTTTAAGAAATTTTACCGGAAATGAAATATGGTAAATATTAAATGGGTATTTGTGCATGAGGTATTAAACCACGTCCACGAAAACAGTCGCGATCTAGGGGGCTGTTCCTAGATCGCTGTTTAGTGCTATGTAGCTGACTAGCATTGCTGGCTGTTTCCTATTTTCTTCTTACGACGTGTAATAGTATATAAATAAATTATAACAAGGTTGTTTGCAGGCAAGGAAAGCTGTGTGTTGTGACAGATTATTTCATGGATACAGTAGCACACTAGTTGGCATTCTAAGAATGATGAAGATAATCAAAATAATAAATATTTCAGCAGACGGCTGAAGCTTTGTTTTTTATTATCATTTTATTACTGTAACAAATACTTATTACTGTGCTGTTTCAATTCAATTGTACAACAAATAATTGTGTAACTAGTAAACCACAAACAATCGTCGCTGGTAAAATTGCTACACAGCCTGATGCAATGCTTGTAACTAATGGACAATTTGCAACTTTTCCTCTGAGTACATGTGTATAGTTTTTACTGACTTCGACAACATCAATATTAACAAAGCAATGAAAGCTTCGCGCAACTTCTCAACAATGCTGCCAGTAAACTTTAGCAACAAATCTTAGAGCTAAAACAAGCGTAGCGACAAAGGTGTTACATACAGAAATGTTACATGACAGATTTTTTTCATCGCTAACTTTATTTTATTGCTAAATATATTATGATATCTAAGCATACTATACCTTACCTCCACATATATACACCATTGCAGGAGCTGCCTTCGGTTGTGAGGTTGATGGCTGATCTTTGTCCATAATTAACTATGCACTTCTACTACAAAAAGAATTAATGTAAAGAAACAGCGAGGAGAAAAGTTATGTGAGCTCACATTCTAAAATGTCGTATCTTTTCCCGCAAAAGCCTCACTGCTGTCCACCCAAGTACATCCCCAACAGTCAAACACAGCACAGCCCCAAGGCACGATTTCAGTTTGTTGTTTTAATGAAATCAATTGTAAGTTGTAAACAAAAGATCAATAAACTGCAGCAGCCGCCAATGTTATGGTGAAAAAAATAGTCTGTTAACCCTAGACATAGTAAAATGTGAGAAAATTTAACCAATAAACGGTGCTTTCTCTAGAATTGTACAGTTGTTCACCGTCTCTACCGACACAACTTGCAGTAACCAATGGTTAGAGCAACTGCCACAAATTAAAAGCAGCTTTCTACAGAGTTAGCTTTGGCTCAGTTGACGCTGCCAATCCAGCAATCGTAGTTGCAGCAGCAGAAGTAATTGTTACAGAAGTCGTAGTAGTAGAAGCAGCAATAGTAATAGGCAGCAGTAGGAATAGCAACAGCAATAATAGTAGCAGCAGTAGTGGTAGCAGGGGAGTTGCAGCAGCAAAATTAGTAGTAAGTAGTAGCAGCAGTAGTAGTAATAGTAGTAGCAGCAGTAATAATAACATTAACAACAATAGTAATAATAGCAATAGTAATAATAATAACTAGATGAAATTGTATTCACAAGTGAAGACAAGAGTATTTTAGATAATCAAGATTAAAAATTGATGCTAAATGGACTTGAACACCTGTACTGGCTGTGTTGAACCATTATTTTGAATAACTGATGAAACTAGCGGGGAAGATAATTATTTTCTGAAAAAGAGCCAAAAAGAATTTTCAAGCAACGCTACATTAGCGTGAGATTTCACGGTCGGCGATACATATGTATTGCGGGCGAAGCTAAACGATCAAATGGTTTCGGTTGAATAAAAGTTCATTTACTGGCTATCGTCATAATACTATTGTTTCTAATTATTCGAAAATTATTTTCTGCCTGACTATTACCATTTCTTCTGTTGAATATAAAAATATACTTGCAGCTATTATCATTATTTTTTATCAATAAGTTAATTGACAATCATAATGATTACAGATGATGTAAGCATATAATTTATATATACACGCGCATACATTATCAAGCATAGGCTATAAGCGCATGAAGCGCAATGATGATTAGTAGTAGTTACGTTTGGTTGATCATCCCTATGGGGCAACAGAAAACAAGGTAACTTTCAACGCAATATACTTTACTAAAATTCACTTTTTTAATGTGTTAATGTAATAGGCAAGTTTCTTTTAGCATTAATGAAATTCCCAACTTTTACTGGACAGGTTGACACTTTATTACGAAAATCAAATTTGGAAAATTCATCTGTACTAGCCAAATATCTCATGAAACGTTGAAAAAAACCGCACAATGTTTTTTTCCAAATTGATTTTTACGGGGTTTAGAATAATAATGTGATAATGAAAAATTGGGTACCATTTTTTTAACCGCAACATTTTGCTCTATATTTTGATGTTGATTATAGAATTTTAATTTTTTTTTCACAAAACTGTCTGTACTAGCTTCCTAATAATATTATACTTAGGAAAGTGCTTGAGAACAATGAGTAAGTTAAGAAAGAAAAGAGAGTATAATAATACTGGTAACGCCAAGTATTTGAAAACGACTCCGTCCCAAGTCAAATATATAATAATAACAACCTCACCGTGGGTGAGGCTTTCTATAATATTGTCTCAAGTGACTGACCACCAACAAAAAAGCACAACACCACCCACCAAACCAAACCATCAACAGTTGACAAACATAATAATAATGGTTGTGAACACCAGCTCAATGAAGCATCATCAATAGTGTAGTAGTTACAGTAGATAGAAAGATTAGTTTAGTAGAAGTAGTAGTAGTGGTAGAAGTAGTAGTAATAGTAGAAGTAGGTAGTAGTAGTAGAAGTAGTAGTAGAAGAAGTAGTAGTAGAAGTGGTGGTAGTAGTAGTAGTGGTAGTAGTACAAGTGGTAGTAGTACAAGTGGTAGTAGTACAAGTGGTAGTAGTACAAGTGGTAGTAGTAGAAATGGTAGTAGTAGAAGTGGTAGTAGCGGAAATGGTAATAGTAGAAGTGGTAGTAGTAGAAGTAGTAGTAGTAGAAGTAGTAGCACTGGCAGTAGAAATAGTTACAGTAGCAGTAGAAGTAGTAGCAGTAGTAGTACAAGTAGTAGTAGTAGCAGTAAAAGTAGTAGCAGTAGGTAGTAGTATCATCTATTATTATTATTATTATTATATTACTAACTAACTATTTATCATTATAATAATTATAATAATAATTATAACAGTAATAATTATTATATGATTATTATTATTTATTATATTATTATTATAATAAATAAATAATAATAAAATAATTACAACCACTAACGACGACGATATAGTAGTGGTTACTAATCATCATAGTTGTTGGAAAAGTTACACCATCATACCAATGGACGACATACCACAATAACTAAACAAAAAGACGTATGGGAACTTGCTGGAAATAGTAAAATGATTCATAAACAAAAATAAAAATGATGAGGATGATTATAATTATCATTATTACCTATGACGATGAATAATGTGGAAATGATGCGACCTTTTTCAAAAAGGCAATCAAATGGAATCAAGTTTTTTTTGTTACGAGCCTGCTGAACGTAAACTTAATCGTAAAACTATCGAGTTTTACGAAGACCTTTGAAAAAAGGCTCACGGTCTCTATGACCTAGTGACCCTGTAGGGTGACCTAGTGACCCTGTACAGGGTCACTAGGGTTAGTGACCCTAGTGACCCTACAGGGTCACTAACTAGGATGACCCTACAGGGTCACTACCGTTATTTATCGGCTGCACCCATAGACCTATAACCCCCTAGACCAACTACTGTGTACTCGGCCAATGATAATTGTTGGTGCAACATGGGATGGTTATGGGGGGGTTATAGGTCTATGGCTGCACCATAGAGGTATATAACTATATTTCTATGGGCTGCGCAACCCTTTCTGTCCAATGAATAACACCCAATAATGCATATACGTTTATGGTGGCAAATTTGAAATTGTCTTGCAAACCGGCACACATGAATCATTATTCTTAGTCTACCCACAGACAACAATTACTTAGTTAGATGATACTGCTGACAGTGGATGAAATATATCTGAGTCTGACTCTGACTGAGTGTACTTTTTTACTCGCAGGGATGCTTAGCCATCTACTACTAGTGGTATTACCATTTTAAACACAACATTATTATTTATTATTATGTTGTTGGGTCAGAAGAATATGCAATCAAAATAGGTAGGTCAGTAGTACTGAGTGAGTGTGTATGTATTGTTATTAATTAATTAATGGTAAAAGTAGTAAGTTAGTAAAATAAGAAGTAGTAGGTAGTTAAAATTGTTGTTGTTCAGTTACAGCAGAAAATTTGGTGGGTTTTGGACCACTTTTTTTAGGCAATTTATTTATGATGTTGGTTTTGTTGTTGTTGGTGTGTTGTTGTTACATAAAGAACAAAACACAACATAAATTTTCTAAATGTGGTCTAAAACCCACCAAGTTTTCTGCAGTAGGCCTGTGGTTCATCAGTGCTAGTAGTTGCTGTAGCCTAGGTAGTTGCAATTATCCATCTATCTACTACCTACTAACTAATAAACTGTCTTTTGGTCGTTGGTGGTGATGATCAAAGGTGGTGGTAGAAAAAGATCACTATTTTTATTAATATATATAATGGTGATAATGGTATTGATAATCAATATCATCATTATCATTACCAATAATAATAATGATAAATATTATAACAACCACAACAACAATAATAATTATAAATAATAATAATAATAATATTATTAATTATTATAATACAATTTATTTTCAGCAAAGAGTACATTAAAAAAAAAATTCAATTCCTCTAGAAATAATACTTACTAACAAATGCAAAAAAAGTTTGAATCATCATACTCAGCAAAAACTATTCAATCTTCAATTTGATATTACTTTCAAGTATGTTAGATTTTTTTAGCGCTAACTAATTGTTGTTATGTTAGTCTAGATTTCCTAAACTAAACCCCCGAGTACGGGGAGACATCAACAAAGTCATTGTAAAGGTTAGAAAATAAAATGAAACTAAACTAAAAGAAGGAAGAATTAAGAGAGCTCAGCCCAAAAAATATACACAGCTACTAGCGATTATCTCTCTGGAAGTGCCATTGAAAAATCCTTGGTGGTGTATAGAACTTGCATTGGCATTGACCTGATCTTGCAAGATGTCTAATCTCGGAGGATATCAGGTGATTTTCAAAGCAAAATTTTAGAAAAACATACTGTTTGTCTTGTCACCGACAATCCCAAAGGCATAATTTAGGACTGATAGACAAATCGAGAGGTATGCGATGCAGCAAGCCTCACTTTTATAGGAGCATTATAGAGGGCTCTCTTAATCATTCCCAATTGCTGTGAGGCTTTACTGGTCACCAGGTTCATGTGTGGATCTCAGTGAAAATTGTTACATATGTTAGCAGCCATATATTTTGATTCTGTCACACGCACAGTGCTTAACAGTGTGTTGCCAAATTTGTACATTGCCTCGACATTTGGTTTTTTAATTAAATACTGCGTAAACCTCCCAAAAAACTTGAAAAATGCCACAGAAAGTAAAATATTGAATGTCCTGCAAAAATAGCTTGCTTTTACATGTGGTATTTTTATTATTATTCATTAATTAACACGCCAAATGTTTGTAAAAATACGACTGCAATGGTGAAAGAATAATACATAGAAATACTAATTATAAATGGTCTTCTATGCTAATGATATCAAACAATTCAGATAACATGACTAAAAGATTCCAAAATAATGGGGTTATTGCATTTAAAACTTCTAGCTAATACATTTTTCATTAGTAAAAAATGCAATAATAAACATAATAAATAATACAGATAATAAATATATATAATAAATAAATATTAAACATATGCAATAATACATTAGCAATTTTGAATTATATTGCCTACAGTTTGAATAATTATATATTGTTTCAGGCATTGGTGGTATGGACAAGAGCGCAACAAAACTTAAAAGAAAAGCCGCTATGAATACTGTTGAAAGCCCAGCCAAGTTCTCAAAAACCTTGCAGCAACTAGTATGCAGTACCAGCACACCACTTCTACCTCGGACCAATTCCAAAACTGAGTGTGATCTTCGACAGGATTCTGGTTTTAACGAGTTATCAGAATTTTGGTCCCAGACTAGTGAGACTTCTGATGGTGACAAAGGGAAAGACGAAAAGTGCAGTTTGTCACAACTTACTGGCACTTCTGAAGATCTCTGTGACAAATGCTCAACACCTTCTGAAAAGAACGTTGCCAAATCAGGACTGCAGAGAATGTTTCTTCACTACGATAAACTAAATAAAATATGTCCAGCAGAGAAACGAATCGGTCGTCGTATCGGCGATGAATTTGTCGACATAATTGGAGAGCTGAGCACTTTGGGTATTCCTGCTCTTTCTAGAATATTTTCCTATTTAGACAACGAGGATGTACTAAGGTAGGATTAGGAGGTTATTGTGTTGAGCAAATGAATATGATATGTCTGAAGTTTGAACTTATAGTAATGTAGCCTTTGTGTCACTGAATTCACCCACTAAATGTTGTATTTGTGTCATATTGTGAGCTTATCCTATCTGGAAAGTACTGCAAAACTACTGGATGTTACACCATTATATGATTGATTTAGTTATTTTTATTTTAAATCGTTAAGGTAAAGTATGGTGGCTCAGAACGTTTTGTGTTTTGCGTTTTAAAACCGTTTGAACGAATTTGAAATAGTCTGAACTTTTGCAAAACTTCTGAACGCTTTGTGAAATCGCTCGTGGACTTGGAAAAATCCGAGCCGATTTACTGGTTCGCTCTATTGATCATAGAACTACAGTTCATTTATGATTGATAATGTTTTTCCTAAACACAGAAGAGTTGAATTTTCTTTAAATAAATGTTTTTATTTATTAAATATTACTAGTTTAAAATTATTTTAAATAATAAATACAACCTAATTATAAAGGCAAAAATTAATTTTAGAGATTATATTCAGCAACAGTTTTATACAGTTAATTAATGTTTTCTATGTCTTTCGATCTGCGTCTATGTTGATAAAGTTGCATAGAGGCTATAAATAACTAAATTAAGATCGCTTTTGGTTCGAAAGCCATGTGCTTCGCAAACTTTTCCAACTATTTTAAAATAGTTTAAACTATTTTAAAACAGTTCAGACTATTTCAAAATAGTTCATACGGTTTGTAAATAGTTCATACCCTTTCTAAAGCGTCCATACGGTTTGTTTTTTTCTTTATTATCTGAATCATTTCTAAGCCGTCTGAATTATTTGCAAGACAACTATACGGTATGCAGAATTCACGATTGTTAGACAGGAAATACAGTCTCATAGCATGAATCCCGCAACTGCTGAGGCCGACGATTAATTTATTAGAACCAACAAGCCCGTTTTTAAACATAGTTTCTTGGGCTATTTTGCTACAATTACCCAATTATTTTCGATGTAAAAGATGCTTTGCAAACCGTCTGGACTATTTCAAATCCGTTCAAACGCTTTGAAAACGAAACCGTCTAACGTTATGAGCCACCATAGTAACGAGCACTGAGCATTGGACATGTATGATTTTTTTCGCTTGTGGTTGATACTGATTGATATTAGTGCTAGCGGTTTATAGCCCTCAAAATATGAAACATTGAAAAACTTTAAATTATTCATTTTTTTGTGTGGTTTTAATTCATGTTTGATTTTAGGTGTGTAACAGTAAGCAAATGTTGGCTAGCAGCTGTGGGCCAGAACATCAGCAGTAGAAGACGACTAGCTGTGTTGGTCAAAAAGGTAAACTACCGCAGACAAATTTTGAATTTTTGTCAGCAATATCATAACAAACATTCTATTTCGTTGAAATCAAGTCTAAATAATAATGTGTCACATAAATTGAGTAGCGTGACAATTGAAATGAACGTGAAATAACTAGTACACCCTTTGGTTTGGTAACATAGGAGAGATAACTCCTAAAATAAAGCATTAATAATGAGAGAACGATTCCAGTTCTACATCAAAGTTTTATGATTTATCTAATGAACTCAGTAAATAAGTACATTCAGTAACTTCAACAGATGTTCAGGGATCTATGTTTGTTGTGAAACATCATGCTGATTTCCTGCCGTTCTTTCAAACAATTGAAGGTGAACCAAACATTATCTTGCAGGAGAATGAAACGCCAAAGAAATATGGTAGGAGAAACGACAGAACTACTAGCTATGCACCACTAGCTGCTATAGAAGTAAACCGTAACATCTCTACTTCTAGTTCGAACTCATCTAGTCCTGAGGAATGGTGCAGTGAAAATGTACAGTTTTACCGTTTTACTAAAGAAGCTAAGAATCTAAAAACCGGCCAACGATTTGTCAAATGCACGAGATGTTCTGGTCCAGCCAAGCTGTACAAAGAAGCTCGTAGAGCTACGTGTACAGATAAGAAATGTAGGTTTGACTGCTGCACATTGTGTGAACTAACCTATCACGGAGCAACCACTTGCCTCACCAGTCCCAGCAAAAAAACCAAAGCAAAGGAAAATCCTATCAACTCTAAAGCCAGCAAAAAATTACTAAAACGACTTTGATGACATATTTTAGTGAAAAATTTTGTGGGTTTTAAAAATCACAAATGCATTGTACCATTTGTTTGTTTTTTACATTTTTTTCATATATTTTTGTTTATTTATTTGTTATAGTTTCACGAGCTGTTAACTATTTTATTTAATCAAATTCTCTTTTATATAAGATCAAAATTTTACACGTGAAGTTGCCATTTAGTGATAAATAATTTAAAGAGAAATTTACCCTACGCAACAGAGTAATGGTAGTAATTGTCTGCTCAATCATTGCTGTGCCTTTCATACTTGTTTCTTTTCTGTACATAATGTGTAAATATATCAGTTGGTCTAATGCCTGTTCCACATCCACTGTGACTGTGTCCTCCATCAATCACTGCACCAACACTAACTACTAACCAGATGGTCACCCGGGGTTGTAGTCTAACTTGGCATACAGGACTTTACCAGTGGCTAAGTCAGCCTTACAGATCAATGCTGTCTTCTTGACATTTGATGCAAGTCTGGCAATCTGTACCACATCAGTGGGCTGCATGTGACTGTCCAATTGGCAAACTGCAATGTACTTGGCGTGGTATAACTCCGGATCACCTTCAAATGAAAACAATACAACTACAATCTTAATTACAAAAACAAATTCCCAACAAGTAATTTAGACTGTATTTACAAAAACTTGCTGGTTATCTCACCAGGGTAGACAAGAAAGTCACCACCGAACTTGGCACCACAAGTGAGGAAGAACTGTTGCTGCCATAAATCTCTGTAGACAAGGTATTTTAAACGCTCTGTCTCAGTCTGGGGAAATGTCCATGCTGCCTCGACTGTTATACAACTCAGCGCTGACTCTGTAAGAGCAATAAACACTGGTGCGATGGCTACCCAATGCTGCCGAATAGAGTTTTATCTCTAACACAAATAATAGCTCCATGAATTGGCACTTCACCATGTTTTGCCAGGTTAAGACAGAAGCCAAAACAATCTACCAGATATATTGGTACAGCAAAGTTTTTCTGATGCGATGAATTGCTCACAAACAGCAAACATACCGATTGGTTGCTGGACAAGCATGTGCTGCTCTTTGATTGGTTGAATTTCACTCAATATACCATCTAAAACTTCGGTCGCTTCTTCGGCGGTGTAAGGTCTAGTCAATCCACGCTTCTTCATCACCCCTGCAACGATTTCATCCGAGCGTGACAGAATATCGGATTGTTTTTGGTCATGAGCCAACTTTCTCTATAAAAGAAATCAAGATAACTAAACAAGTTCATTGATCGACTACATCGATCTACAAAACAAAGATAGACGTCTACTACCTGCTCATCGAAAGATTTCTTGTGAAACTCTGAATAACTCTGTTGATGTTTGGCCATGCCCTCCTGGTCCACTGTATTCACTTGCTCGCAAAGGTGGGCAAACCCTGACAACACAAAACCTCCATCATTTCCTCCGCGAAAAAGTGGAAATTTAAATATATATGTGTAGATGATACAAAGATATAAATCATTATTCCATCTCCTGCATAAAACTGTTTGCCTTAGACCAAGCTATACGGACCTTTCTCTAGCAGCAAGGACACTTCATAAGGTGTAAGAAGCATGGGTCTGCTCAATACTTGATTTTGCCGAGCCATTTTTGCGTGGCTACCAATAAATTTGCCGACTATACGATACTTGGTTCTCAGCTCCATGATATCTACAATTCAAGACATTATCATCTTCTGCATTACGCAGGGAAGCATAGAAAAAGAGCGTAAACAGCATCAAGGTAAAAGTAACAGAAACAAGTGCCTTCAGATAAACAATATTTTGAAGTTGTCTAACGAACTAACCTTCAGTGCGCCATACCAGAGCATTATCCTTCTCCCCTTTGAAAAGTGTAATATCACCCATCTACTAACTTGGTAAGACTTTGGCGGAAAGATTCAACAATTTTTACGACCTATCAAAACTGTAATGTCTACACAATCTAAAACCAGTATTGTATATTCTAATGTAAATAATCCACAATAAATGATACAAAACCAATCATTGTCACTACTTAGGATTGTCATCACGTTAGTTAAATGGTACAAAAAACATGGATATTTCCACATATGCACTGACATCTATAGCTTAAAGTTTGACCATAGCACAAAAAAGAAGCTGAAAATGAAATGCACAACAACTCAAGGTGATAAAGTGAGCATTTTATAAGGCTACTGGACCAGGTAAATTGATAGAATAAAATTTGCTGTACTCATCACAAAAGTGAAACACAACTGCGATGACCAAAATAATTCACCCTGAAATAAATACCATTTGTTGAGGTCATTCCAGAGAGCCCCGCACCAAGAGCTGCCCTAACCAAGAAGAAGACAACTCTCAACAAACATATTATTCGGCTCAATCATCTCAACAACACGAACAATTGCTATTCATAACTTTCATCTAGCTTCCTTATTAACGATATCAAACTACACGCATTGCATTTTCTCAGACATGTTTGCAGCAAACACTCTAGGTGCTATTTTGTGCTGCTTTTTTTTAGCCTCTGTACCAACCTTTTGCATAACTATAAATTATATTTTCGCTTACTTCAACTCATTAAATTACTTTCTATTTCACAATTCCTTACACTCAAGCTTTCACATACTTGATAATGCAAATTATGAATTTGCATTATTAATTTTTGACACTTTCGTTATGTTAATAGCGACACCCAATCTTTATTGAATGATATCAAACTGCGCTTTATCTTTTGTAGTGCACAGTCTTGTTAAGGAAATTGGAATGAACATAGACAGGAATGAACGCCGACAGGAATGAATGCAGACACAGCTGGAATGAACGTAGACACATCCTGGAATGAATGTCGACAGACCTGGAACGAATGTCGACTATGCAACAAACCAGAGAATTTTGACTTTCATTCCCGGATTTGTCTACGTTCGTTCTCGGTGATATATAACATATCATTTCGACTTTCATTCCAGGAGTTGTCTACTTTGGGAAAAAACTCCGAGAATGAACGTCAAATTTTTTTTCTCTCTAACATAGTTGACTTTCATTCCAGGTCTGTCGATATTCATTCCATGATGTGTCTACGTTCATTCCAGCTATGTCTGCATTCATTCCTGTCAACGTTCATTCCTGTCTACGTTCGTTCCAAATTCCCTTGTTTATAGCTTTGACCAGTTTTGTGCTGTGAAAAACAAGGTTTCAAACTATGAAATTTTAGTGATGAACGAGTTTTGTGTTTTTCCAACTGTTATTTTGTTGACTGTTTAGTTTATTGATCAATGTTCCAGAAATAAACTTATGTCTAGTTACGAGTAAGTTGTTATCTAAATTGTGAAAACCAAGAAATAAAATGAACAATGTGTTACACAGTTCTTGATCATTTTAAATCCTGATGAAATGTCGATGATCTGAGTCATCATACTACTAAATAAAACCTCGCATTACCAAATTTATAGAAGATACAGATATGGTAGAAAACACAAGAAAAATTGCATTCTAATCAATGTTGGAAGGAGTGAAGCAATATTTGCAGCCAAATCATAACTACTGTTTCTCTCTCTTTCGCGAAGATGGAGATAGTTGAATCTTTTCATGAGAATATATCAGCTATAGAAGCACAGGCCCTTGGGGATTTCCGCAAGCATGTTCTTCCAACGACCCACTATCATTTATACTAATTTTATTATAGTATAAATGATAGTGGGCCATTGGAAGAACATGCTTGCGAAAAACCCCGGGGGTCCGTGTATAGAAGCCCATCCTGCCCATTGTAAAATTTCCGTATTCACATAACAAACAAAACTGCAAACTAAGAAATGCCTCGATCAATTAAAACAATAAACAATCATTACTATAACAATAGCTTTTGAACTTGAGCTAGCAGTAATGTGACTTTCAAAAAGAGTAAACTTGCAGAAAATGTCTATAGGTTTACTTCGTAGTTATGTGTGTAATAGATTTTCACCTAATTCCCTCCTGCTCGTATTTCTTTTCACAAAATGAAACTAAATAAAGCTTTCCTTTTCCATGTCTGAGGCGGGTGAATGGCTAAAGTGAACAGATGTTTTAATCCTCTATTGGGACAAGAATAAACCATAACAGCTATGATGAAAAAAATAATTTTGAGTAATAAATTAACAATCAAACCCAGCAAACCATACCATAACCCAATCAAACCACAGCAAGCATTTATTGAATGGTATTTTATACAATATTATTATTGCTATTATTGATCAGTTCATTAATTAATAATAGCTAATAGCCTGGACGATAATAAATGGTAACTGTGGCAATGCAAACATAATAAACAAAAATACATGATGATAAAAATAATAGAGCAAAAACATAATAATAATCATCACCATAATTGATAATCCTATCTCCCGAAAAAAAACATACAGATTTAAAAAATCCAGATTCATACACACATATATATATATATACATTACATACATTACACTAACAAAAATGAAGATAATAAGAATAATAATGATAATAGTAATCATTAATAATAAGAATAATAAATTAGTATTAATAATTAAATCATAACTTATTTATTATTACAATAAATTTAATTTATCATCGATCAGGATCATCATAGAACCATACCATCATGTCTAAACAGACTCAGAGACAAAGCCTACTGTTCCCTTGTAAAACCAATCATGGAATAATCGTCCACGGTGTGGGACTCCTCGCTGACAGCCACCCAAGCCAAACAGCTGGAGTCAGTGCAGCGTAAAGCTGCTCGAATGGTGCACAACATACCAAGAAAAGACCATACTGCCAGTTCCACTGCCCTCATATCAGAACTAGGGTGGGAGCATCTCCAGGAGAGAAGAGAGAAAAGGAGACTGGGTTTTTTCCGGACAATGCACTTCGGGGAGGTCCCGACCAGTGTGCTGAGGACTTCCTCGACAGGCACATCCCAACTCTGGGCTACTCAAGACGCCATGACCAGCAGTACACGATCCCCCACTGAAACTCAAAATCACACCAAAAGTCTACGAGCTTCTTCGTTGCTGCTACAGCCAAAGTGGAATTTCTTGCCCCCCCAGTAGCTCACTCACTGCTACATGGTCCCCCGGTGGTTGGCTAGGTCCCAAGACTGGCAATCCTCTAATTTCCCGTTGACAACACTGGACCGATTACCGACAGACGATTTGCCACATTGCCGGGACCTTCAACAATGAAGTTGGCGATCATCCTAGAACTACTGTACAGGAATTTGCGTCTGGGTGGTAGCCACCTGTACACACTCCCGACGTGCTCTACTTCTGCCCAAGTCTACTTACAATAATTTGCTATTATTGTTCGTATTGTCTGGAGAGCCTTTATTGGTTTGTGCAGTTTTGCGTGCGGCCGAATCTGGCGTGTATGTTTGCTGGCAGTGGACAATAATTATTTGACAATTATTGGCCACATCCGAACATGTACATGTCCGACGGTAATTGTACTGCAATTGCCGTTCTAGTTTATAGTTTGTTTCGAACTGTGCTCTGACATTAATTCCTCAGGAATTACTTGTCTAGTTTATAGTTTGTTTCGAACTGTTACTGTCGGCAATAATTATGCTGTAATTATTTACAGTCGAATCTGGGCTCAGCCGAGATCGACAAATAATTTCACTGCAATTATTGCTAGCTAACTTGTTGGATTCCCCGAATCCGAATTTAGTAAGAGCCGAACTATTAGTGCACTAGGCCTCGTGTTGTAATCCTTGCCTCAGGCAAGGGTATACACAGTGATAGGGCGTACCGTTCTCACTTTCCACCTTAGCGTCGTGCTTGCTAACAGTCGACTTGTCCAGTGCTGGTAGTTTAGGTGCTCCTAGTAGTGCTTGCTTCAAGAGAGAGAAATTCTTCTGAGAGTCAGGCTAACTCTGATTTTTATTATGCTTACATCGATTTAAATACAGGGAAGGCGGGTACACATTACAAACCACGCCTGAGCAAAAATATTGGTACAAGCCACGCCTTGTCCTTACAGTCAGCACCCAATAGCAATAATTAAAAATCGTGGAAAAAGTATAACATGTAGTAAATAATTATTTGGTGTACAAGATAGAACGCACTGAAATAGACTCTGGTATCGTGGATACAATAGAACTATACACAGACGTATACAATGCGTAGCGAGTAGATATTGAGATGTAACATAGACAGTGAGTTAATGGCTTAAATCGAACACAAAGGAATACGGACAATGAGATACAGGCTTAGACAGTAATTACGAGATAATGTCTCTGGCGTAATAATAAGTGAGAGAGTGTCTTAGTGAGTATAGAATAATAATAATGAAATAAGGAGAGTACTAGCGTCCCTCACACACTCCCCCCCATTGGCAACTGTAAGGCCAATAAAAAGAAGGGGCGCACAGAGTGTAACAAATGTCAATGCTTACTGTCCATTATGTTCCTTTAGAGAAGGTCCCTTTCCCTTTGGATGGCTATCTTTATGTCCTCGGTCCTTTGTAATAGCTTGAACGCATCCCGAGTAGTGGTGTACATCTCCTCCTCTAAGCGTTTGATTCTCCTGTATCTGTCCTCTCGTCTTTCTTCATTTACTCTCTCCCTCTGCCTCCTATTCTCAGGTGTAGGTGGCCTCGGAATGTTTTCGGTGGAGGCGAGGTGTCTCCTATATGCCGTCTCCTTTCCCCCTATGTGTATTCGGGGTTTCCTTGGTGGTGGTTTGCTGTCCACCAGCTCTATTCTGGCTACTTTGGTAGGAGTTTCGTCCTTTTTCTCACCTAGTCGTTTTTTGACCGACGCTTTTCCGTGCTCTATGATAGGTGTTGGAGTGCCGAAAGGTGCTGGATTTGTCCATTGCATGGCTTTGCAGAATTCGGTGTACGATTGTTCGTCGACTTCATATAGCGGTCGAGTTTCCCCACCATGTGCGTGCTCACCTCCTTTCTCCTTGATGTGTTTGAGTATAGTGTCCCGCGAGCTACTCTTTTTGCCACAGGCACAAAAGAAATAAGTAAAGTGCTGATGCACATGGTAAATAATCCGTTTCTCATTAAGTTGCAGGCTGCAGATCTTACAGCCCCACGTATCTCCTTCGATCTGGTAGATAGCGTTTTTTATTGCTTGTGAAGTTGTATCTGCTTTCCAGGTTTCTTTTGCATGTCGTGTCGGGGGAGGAGGTGCTGGAGCTTGGTGTATTCTTATCCGACATCTGGCAGCTCCTTCTTCGGCTCTAGCAATATTATTTATTCGGGCAGGAGATGAGTAGTTTCGCCTTCTTACCCGACTTGTGGTGGCACTGGCTAGTAATTCCTCTGCGAAGGTCGGGTCCTCTTCCAAAGAGATAGCTCCATCGTTCTCCATGTTGTGTAGAATGTTTGTTATTGCTTGTAGGCACTGCGTTCGGTAGTGTGGTGAATGTTTGGAGTGTTTATTATTTTTATCTGTGCAGTGCTGCTGATTGAGCATGCCTTGGTTTGTTGTTGGTACCTCCCTTTCAATTGTTCCGTTTGCCCATGTGTTCTGCTGGGTGTGTTTTACCGCGGGGGCGTTTTCGGCAGGTGGTTCTGTCTGAGGAGTTATCTTCTCGTCGGAAGTTGGGGGTTTTCCCGGCGCCGACGTTGTTGCGTAGTTGTCTTCTTTCTGCAATCCTAAGATTTTCGTTGTTTCTGATGCGTTTTTCCAAGGTAAGTGTGTTATTTCTTTTAGTTTTTTCTGTTTCACATATTGTTCGTCTTCCCTGTCCACTTCTTGTGTCCTATAGCATTGATAATCAGCAAATTTCGCTGGTTTCTTTGCTTCTCTCCTAGGACGATCATGGCTTGCAGTGGTTTCTGGCCTGGGTGGTAGTGGAGGCCACTCGTTTGTATCTAGGTTGTGCCCACCGGTGTCGGTTGGTGTGGGGGCGTTTACTGGAGGTGTCGGGGCCCTGTGCTCGGGTGTGGGTGTCCTCTCAGGCTGTGCGGGGGGTGGAGGGGTGCCCGGTCTTGGTTCTCTAGGGGGTACCGACGTTGCTTGTCTTTCTATCTCTCTCAGTGCCCTTTCAACCTCTCTGGATATTTCGGTGACTGGTTCGGTTGGGGCGTTGGTTGGTTCTACTGGTGTAGTGTTTTGCCTTGGTAGTTGTCGTCCCAAGTATGCCCCTCTCATGTTGGGTCTTACTGCTTGTTCCCTACTGGGTGGGGCTCTCCCTATTGTCTCTTGGCAAGAGCGGTAGTGTTTCAACCGCCGGCCGTTCTGGGTGAATGCTTGGCCGTCTCTCTCTAGCCGGTATGTGTGGTTGGGGTATGTTTGTGTGATGGTGTAAGGGCCGACGTAACTTGGTTGGAGCTTGGGGTTGCCTCTTTTTACGCGGCGTTTGTTTTCCATCACTACTAGGTCCCCCTCAGCGAATCTTAGTGGCTCATCTCCCTCCTCTTGCCGTACTTTATGTTGCAGATTACGTAGGTATTCGTGGGCGACGGCCAGATTCTCCTGCGTGCGCTGAGTATATTCGTTGATGGTTGCCTGATCTAAGGTGGGTGCGTTCCCGGTAAGTTGGTCGGGAAGCCGTACCTCTCTGCCCATCATGAGGAGATTGGGCGTCTCGCCCGTAGTGGAGTTGGGGGTGGCCCTGCATGCCCGCATTATTTGGGGCAGCAGGCCGTCCCACTCGTCTTGTCCTTTGGTGAGGATCAACGTCCGAAGGGCGTCCCCCAGCGTCCTATTTTGGCGCTCGACCATTCCATTCCCCTGCGGGTGATAGGGCGTAGTGCGCGTTTTGCGCACGTTCCACAGGATGCACAGCTCCTCCAGCAGGGTGGATTCAAATTGGGCCCCCTGATCCGTGTGGAGTTGTTCGGGCAGCCCCCAGTAGCTGAAAACTCGCTCGTCCAAGGTGGCGGCCACTGTGGGGGCGGTGGCATCTGGTATGGCGATCGCGTCTTGCCACCGAGTGAAATGGTCAGTGAGGACCAAGATCCAACGGTTTTTTTCGACTGGTGAGGGGTAGGGGTCCCACCAAGTCCACCGCGAGCTTCTGGAAAGGGCGGCCGGCGTAGAGTCTTTGCCCTTCCGGGGCGCCGGGTCTCTGGCTCTTTTTGGCAACTTGACAGACTTCACAGTCCTTCACTAAGCGTCGTATCATGGCGGACATGCCGGGCCAGTACCAGTCTAGCATGACACGGTTCCTGGTGCGGTTGATGCCGGCATGGGCCAGTTTGTGGGTTTCCCATACTGTGTTCTCACGCCACGGAGGGGGGCAGACGGTACAGTACTTAGTCCTTCCTTGGTGATCCAAGCGTAGGGTTAGTACTCCGTCGGGCCTTATACACAGGCGCTCCCTCCGGTCGTGCAGAACGCGTAGTTCCGTGCTGCCTTCCTCTAGCTCCTGGCGAGGAATGGGTTCTTGTTCTTGAACTGGCCTGTACATGCGACTCACTGGGTGGTTGCCTTCTTTCTGGGCCTGAACCAACTCTCTAGTGCTACGAGAGGGGTCGGTGAGGGTTAGACGCACTTGTGCCTGTTCCTGCTCTGCGGCGAGGTCGGCGTGTGAGGGTCCACCGTCGCGCCGTTCGATGGCGGTACACTGTCTGCAGTCTATGCACTGGTCTTGCCGGCTGAGCCCGTCGGCGTTAGCGTGACGGGGTCCTGCGCGGTGTTCCAGCTGGTATGTAAATTCTGCCAGTATCTCCAACCATCGTGCAATCTGGTTAGATGGCTCCTTGCGGCGGCACAGCCATCGGAGGGATGCGTGGTCTGTCCTTAGGCGGAATTTCCTTACGTACAGATAGGGCCGGAAATGTTTCACCGCTTTCACTACGGCCAGGAGTTCTCGTCTGGTTACGCAATAGTTGCGTTCGGCTGGGGCCAGGGTTTTACTATAATATGCGATTACTCGCTCCCTGCCTTCCTGTTCCTGTGAGAGCACGGCTCCCAGTCCCACGGCACTGGCGTCCGTGTCTAGAATGTAGGTGATGGTGGGGTCGGGGTATCCTAGTACGGGGGCCTGACTCAGGCGTGACTTGAGGATGTGAAATGCCTCTCGTTCGTCGTCCCCCCATCTCCATTTGACTCCCTTTCCGGTTAGTACGGTTAGTGGCTTAGCGATTGTTGCGTACTCAGGAATGTACTGACGGTAATAGCCGGCCGTGCCTAAAAAGGCTTGGAGGGCTTTCACGTCACGGGGTTCCTCCCACTTGGTGACAGCTTCCACCTTCCCAGGGTCGGTGGCGACTCCTTCTGAGCTTACGACGTGTCCCAGATATCGCACCTTCTGACTTAGCAGCTCACACTTTGAGGGTTTGACCTTGAGGTCAGCCTGTTGTAGCCGGCCCAACACTTCTCCTAAGCGTTGCAGATGTGTCTGGAAATCTGGGGCGATTATAATGACGTCGTCCAGATATAGTAACAGCGTTTTCCAGTGCAGGCCCTTTAGCACTCTTTACATCAGGCGTTGGAAAGTAGCCGGTGCTGAGGTGAGTCCGAATGGGAGGACCTTCCACCTCCACAGACCGCTCCGGGTTATGAAGGCCGATTTTTGTTGAGCGTCTGGATCTAGTGGCACCTGCCAGTATCCGCTGGTGAGATCTAGAGTGGAGAAGTAGCGACTGCCGGCCAATGCATCCAGGGAGTCGTCGATCCTTGGGATCGGGTATGCATCTTGGCGGGTGACGTCGTTTAGCTTCCTGTAGTCCACACAAAATCTCCAGGATGAATCTTTCTTTCGTACCAGGACGACGGGGGAGCTCCAGGCACTGTCGGCGGGTTCGATCAGGTCTTTTGCCAGCAGCTCTTTGACCTGCCGTTCAGCTTCCGCTTCCTTCTCCGCCCCTAGGCGATGTGGAGGGCTACGAATAGGTCGAGTTCCTGAGGCTACTGGGATCGAATGTTCAGCGAGGTGGGTGCGTCCGATGTCTCCATCGTCCTTGCTGAACACTGTTTGGTAGTGGGTAAGCAGTTCATGGAGCTGTTGCTCTTCTCCTGCAGTGCTACACCCGTGTCGGGCTTGTGAATATAGTGTGTGCAGGTGTGGGGGTAGGTCCTGGCCTTCCGTGGTTTCTGGTGAGTATTGTTCGGTGGTTGGTTGGACCTCTTCGGGTCCTACTCCCGTAAACGTCCCGATTACTTCACCGGCTGGGACGCAGACACTTTCGGGGGAGGGGTTGAGGCATCGTACTAGTACTCTTCCCTGGTGGTCGGGTACGTTGATGCTGGTAGCTAAAAGCAGGCCACCCTCCATACTCTCGATGATGCCTTGTGGACAGGGCTCCTTGCTGGTGAGGTGACACAGTATAGTGGTCTCTGCTTGCGGGGGTAGGTAGGTGTCCTTTTGGACTTGTACCTTGGAGATCAAATCTCTCCCGTACCTGTCGGTGCATGTCAGTTCCTTATCTTGGATTTTCAGGATGGGCTGGTCAAATCCTATTTGACAACTTTGGTTTGCGAGAAAGGGCATGCCTAGGATTACATCCTCGTTTATCTGGCTTACCACGAATGTCTCCTCGTAGTGGATATGACGGATGCGTCCGGTAAGTGTGAGCAGGCCGTAGAAGGGCAACCGCGTGCCATCCGCCATCAATCCGTGAGAGTCGTATTGTTGCAGGTGTTGCTGGACTCTGGGGGAGAGTTGGTCGTAGATTCTTTTTGCCAGTAGATTTGTATTGCACCCGGTGTCTATGAGGTACCTGACTGCCCGGCCTTCCACCTTTCCGGAGAGGTAGTAGCTCGATTTGTACGGCCTCTCTACTTGGTTTAAGTGGATGGTCTTGGGGCGGTTCGTGCTGGGTCGGTTCTGGTCCTGCCTCGGGGGTCGTGGCACGTTGTTCACTTGCTCCTCTGGCAGTGGAGGTGTCTCCTCTTCTCCGTCGGCCAATGGGTGAAACCGATTGGTCAGTGGGACGGGTGTAGGGGTCCTCTGGTGACTGTAGGGGGTTCCTTGAGTTTTTGCCCGTATGCAGCTAGTGGGTTGTCCCACTACTGCGGGCCGAGCCCGTTTCCCTGCCTCGCAGTCCAGGGGGCAGTTTTACATTGACTGCGTAGGTGACCCGTCCGTTGGCAGCCCCAACAGCGTTTGGGTGGGCCTTCTTGTGGCTTCTGTTTCAGTCCGGCCACCTCCTTGCTGAGGGCCTCCACTGTTTTTAGCAGTTTGGTGAGTGGGTCGTCGACCTCTTGGCAGGACACTTCTTGAGAGACAGGGTCGAGGGTGTCCTCGGGGCGTCCCTCGTGCACCGTCCGGATGTTGGAGTGTGGTGCCGCTTGGTGTTGTATTTGCAGGTAGTCGTTGCCTGCCCTAACGGCTTCCTCTAGACTGGTGGGCCGGATGGCCAACAGGTGACGCTGTAAGTAAGCGTGTCCTAAAGTGTTCTGGAATGTCTGGAGGGTCAACTCAGTCCGATTTCTCTGGGGGAGTTCCTCGTAGGCCGCCTCCACCAGCCTTTCTACTGCGGCTGCGTGCTCTCGCAGCGTGTCTTTTGGGTGCTTCCGATACCCCGTCAGCTTACTCTGTGCCTCCGTTCGAGTCAAGCCGAAGCTGGCTCGGAGGGCCTCCAGAATAGCTTGTTGGGTCAGTCCACGCCCACACTGTTCGGCTCTCCCTGTCAGCGCGTGGCGGAGATGGACCGTGGCCTCCTCAGGAGCCCAACGATTCATTCAAGCCACCTCCTCAAATCGCTGGATGAAGTAATGGACATCACCTTCCCCATCAAAGTGGGGGGTTTTGAATTTACTTCGAGTATTATTGGTCGTCATCCTCTCTAGGATATCTGTTAAGGCACCCATTATCTGTAGGGACGAACCTTCCCGATCTGAGCTTGCTGCTCTCCGTCGGTACGACATCGTGCAGACTGGGCTCTTGTCTTCGGGAGGTCGAGAATTCTTTGTGGGCCTTGCAATCCCACTGCTGCCACCAATGTACAGGAATTTGCGTCTGGGTGGTAGCCACCTGTACACACTCCCGACGTGCTCTACTTCTGCCCAAGTCTACTTACAATAATTTGCTATTATTGTTCGTATTGTCTGGAGAGCCTTTATTGGTTTGTGCAGTTTTGCGTGCGGCCGAATCTGGCGTGTATGTTTGCTGGCAGTGGACAATAATTATTTGACAATTATTGGCCGCATCCGAACATGTACATGTCCGACGGTAATTGTACTGCAATTGCCGTTCTAGTTTATAGTTTGTTTCGAACTGTGCTCTGACATTAATTCCTCAGGAATTACTTGTCTAGTTTATAGTTTGTTTCGAACTGTTACTGTCGGCAATAATTATGCTGTAATTATTTACAGTCGAATCTGGGCTCAGCCGAGATCGACAAATAATTTCACTGCAATTATTGCTAGCTAACTTGTTGGATTCCCCGAATCCGAATTTAGTAAGAGCCGAACTATTAGTGCACTAGGCCTCGTGTTGTAATCCTTGCCTCAGGCAAGGGTATACACAGTGATAGGGCGTACCGTTCTCACTTTCCACCTTAGCGTCGTGCTTGCTAACAGTCGACTTGTCCAGTGCTGGTAGTTTAGGTGCTCCTAGTAGTGCTTGCTTCAAGAGAGAGAAATTCTTCTGAGAGTCAGGCTAACTCTGATTTTTATTATGCTTACATCGATTTAAATACAGGGAAGGCGGGTACACATTACAAACCACGCCTGAGCAAAAATATTGGTACAAGCCACGCCTTGTCCTTACAGTCAGCACCCAATAGCAATAATTAAAAATCGTGGAAAAAGTATAACATGTAGTAAATAATTATTTGGTGTACAAGATAGAACGCACTGAAATAGACTCTGGTATCGTGGATACAATAGAACTATACACAGACGTATACAATGCGTAGCGAGTAGATATTGAGATGTAACATAGACAGTGAGTTAATGGCTTAAATCGAACACAAAGGAATACGGACAATGAGATACAGGCTTAGACAGTAATTACGAGATAATGTCTCTGGCGTAATAATAAGTGAGAGAGTGTCTTAGTGAGTATAGAATAATAATAATGAAATAATAAGGAGAGTACTAGCGTCCCTCACACTACGAAGCAAGTATCATTCTCAACCACGAATGGAAGAGGTAGACGAAAAAACTAAAACAAGACATCATGATTAACTTTCAGTATTACACAACTGCTAATGGAGGAGAAACGATGTAAGTTAGGATGAATGAAATAATTTAATTAGGGTAGGAGGCAGTATGAGTATGTGCGTGTTTTTTTGTGTTGATGATAATCTATGAGCACTTTTTTTGATAGGCAATTACTTGACTCGACAAGTTGAATAAATAAGGGGTAAACCAATGAGCCTATTGGCTAAAAAATAAAATACTACATTCTTATTGGTTAAAACCGTAAACGGAAATGAAAACTCAAACTAAAGCCTCAATTCTTTATCAAAAATCATGCGTTGCAATGTTATATAGAGAAGAGAAATAATAACTATTATTATTATATTATATTGGTTTTTTTATCCCCACCCATGGTCACTGCATGTGCATACGTTTACTTTATGCCATGCTGAATTATCTTTTAGATACTACTAATTAAATATAAGTAGTACTACAACTCTTTTTGCTATTGCTACTGTCACAAAATTATCATCATCATATTATATGATGAATGATAATAATAATTAATAATAATAAATATAAATACATATAACAGACAGTAGATGATAAATAATAATGATAATAAATAATAGTTACAGACTGTAGTAGTAGTTGTTGCCTATTAATTTGATTAATTATTATTGTTATAAAAAAAATAAATAATTTATTATTGTGGAGGACCGACGGCGCCATCTTTAATTACGTTCTATGTAACTGTTCTATGTTGACACTCTACCATATATAACTCTATTTACATTTTATTCTTTTACTCTACCATACAAACTTATACATGTACCATGTGCTAATCAGCCAGCCATATCCATAGGCCATACCTACTCACTTCTTATTAGTTTAATCACAGCTTGCAGGCGTGTCTTAGAGTCCAGTTATTGTCTGTCTTTTGTCTTGTCTCATACATGTTATGTAATCGTTTGCATAAATACGAATGTCTCAGTTAATAAAGTCAGAGTTAAGCCTAGCACACTCTCAGAAGTTCTTTGTTCTCTAACAATAATAACTTCACTGCGCACTGGTACATGCACGTACAATCAAAACACTACATCAGCGAGTAGTAATACATGAGCAGTACACCGAACCTCTGTTGGTCCGAATTAGCTTCGCTATTTCTACCCATCAATGTTCGACCGTAGCTGCTGTCAGCACAGTCAACACAACTAGTCAGCTCGATCCTGTCGACAGTTGCCATGCAGCACTGTTAAAGGGCAACTCGACCTGCAGTCAGTAGTTGTTGTCGGTGTACACACAAATAGAGCCATCACCGACCTGGAGAGGTTGTGCAGGTTAGCCAAGCTACCACAGACACATACACATAGAGTGAAATCCTGCACATTATTATTATTATAATAAATATTAATCACTAGAACAATTATTTTTCTTACTACTATTGTGTCAAACTCATTATTGTTGTGACTTTTATCCTTCGACAAATTATTTCCTGCATTTTATTTTGTGTATAACAATAATGCCACAGTACCTGTACCACCGAGACTGTGTGCAGAAACTTTAGGTAGCACTGGCAGCCGCTGTTTCAGGTAGCATGCATTTGCACTTCCCCCAGGTGTAGGACCGGATCCATTCGACTACTGAAGTCAGACACCAAGTAAGACCCTGGTCCGGACACTGAGTCAGACAATAAGTTAGACACCAGTAGTCAGACACCAAGTAAGACCCTGGTCCGGACACTGAGTCAGACAATAAGTTAGACACCAGTAGTCAGACACCAAGTTAGACACAAGTCGGACACCGAATCAGACGCAAGGCAGATGTTACTGTTTAGTAGTACTGGCTTGGCATAGCTGGACAGTTTCCACTACAGCGTGCTACTGATAGGCGTACAAAGTGATAGCCACTTGTCAGCACCTGTATTATGTATGTTTACTTTTGTCTTCAAGGTTGTAGTCTACTTCGGAGATCCTGCTAGTGTTCAATCACAGAAAGAGAGAGAGTACTTGTGTGAGAGTGTTTGTTCTTTGTACTTCTGGTTGAGCTCTGACTACTACTCTGAAGTAGGAGAGAGCTTCAGCCAACTTTTATACAAAATGAGTTAATTAGCAGTTTCTTTGTGATGCAACAACCAACAAATGATTGGTTGGCTTCACATAAAGGTATATGCCCATTAGGCTTTAGATAATGCTACAAAAGGTTGGCTGACCTTACAGAAAGGTTTGATTGCATAAAATTTATAATGAGAATGTGAGTGGATCGGCCACCCCAGTATATAGAACTGATAGCAAAATGCATTTTTTTGTTTAGATAGATTCAGGAAAGTTATTGATGGAAAATGGTTAGAGAAATGTTTATACTTGAGTTGTAAGAGTCATGTTGAGTACAATATTCAACCATCGACTTTCCTACTCCATGCATACCTCCTCCTCAATTCCCAGCTAACAAATTTTTTTCTAGGAACTGTTTTGTAGCTGAAGCCTTTCAACTGCACATAATGGTTTTTGTATATGCTTACTATGATAGCTTTAAAAATATTATCGTGTTTGTTTGTTGTTTAATAACATTCTCTCTCTTATTTTTCTACCGAACAAAGCAGATCAGTTGATCCTTATGTGACATAAATTTTAATGCGTGTTATACTTTTACACCAGCATGACTAAGTAATACTAAAACTACGGGAATGCTCCTTCCCAGCACATGCTCTATGCTAGGAGAAAGTTTGACTTCAAGATCATAACATCTCACATGCATGAAAAATGCTCCACATTCGTAAAAGACATGAATAAAACACAGCTCAAACAAACATAGACATCATAGGTTGTTGTTCCATAAATATGGTGTAAATTTTTTTATGACAAACGTATAATAATCTGTACTCAAATAAGCTCTCCACAGTTTACAATCTGTGAACCTTATTTAGATGCTCTGCATTATAAATGGTACGAAAATTATTATTAATAAAAAAAATCCCAAAATCTTATTATAATATTGCTCTTTATTATTGTCTTCCTGTTGCAAATGTTGTGCTACCATGAAGCATAAAATCTCTAAAATCGTCTTGCCACACATATCACATTTTTTTTACCTGATTGCTCACCTTAGTGCTCTACTGAGTCAGGTGAGCACTCCAGTAAGCTATAAAGAGTGATTCGATCATGTTGTGAAAATCAGATCGGCTGAAACATTTCATAGCATCGATCAGCAGGTATTGAAATTGAAAAATAATTGCTGCTGGGCAGCCAGTCAGCGATTTGGGTGATGATTGTTTTTATAATAGTTATTTACTCTGGTATGTGAAGTAAGGCTTGCTCACCTGACTCGAGTCACCTTACTCAAGTTCTCACTGGTAAAAATGTTGTAAATGTTGCAGAGCATTTACTCACCTGCTTTAAGTGTTCTAATCATCAGTTTGTAAATTACATTGTGTCATTTCAGTGAAAGATGGAATGTTATTCAGTGGACATTCACCTGGAGAAAATTAATTGAAGATGATCAAATACAGTAGCAGAAAACATAAAACTTTATGTCAGAGGATTCTGTGGAAATATTTTGGTGAGCTTTATTTATTATTTAACACCATAATGAGCCATAGATTGGTCACATTTTTGTTGTCGTACATAGAGCCTCCTTGACAATTGGTAACCTCTAATAAAAGTTATATAGGTTTTCTGCAAGGAGAAGTTATTTGTGGTTATTTCGGCAGTAAATGTTTTGATGATTTATTTGGATTTGACTCGACGTTTTATGGCAAAAACATTTAGCCCAGGGGCCAAGCACAAAAGTGATTATATATGACATGCAACATTGAAATTGCATTTTTTTCTATTCATAGATAAGAAGAAAATATATTTATGCAGTCCATTTACATAGCAGTATCAAACTCAATCCTATATCATCTGTTGTAAATGCTCATAGAATATATACCTGTTCTCTTTCCTCTCTTATACTTATCAAAATTCTCTATTATCTAGTTCAAAGATCTTACAGTGACTCAACCAGAAGATATGACTTGGTTGTGATTGGAGGCGGAAGTGGTGGACTGGCTTGTAGTAAAGAAGGTAGATAGTACATTTGGTAGTAATTAGTGCTGTTACCTGACTGTTATATTTCCTGTTTAAATTGTTACCTGTCGTACTCACAAATGACTTCTTCCAATGGAAGATTTGTTACGTACAAGACCCCAGACTGACATTTGTACATTGTAGCTGCTGATCTTGGGAAGAGAGTAGCAGTGTTAGACTTTGTAGATCCTTCTACACAAGGTAGCTGTTGCTCTCTATTCATCTAATCTTACATCATGCACCTATAATTCTACTCTTACTTCTGAATAAACTACCAAAGCAGAAATATAACACATCTGATTTTTCTGACGTTGTTAGGTACTCAGTGGGGATTGGGTGGAACCTGCGTCAATGTTGGTTGTATTCCTAAAAAGTTGATGCACCAGAGTTCTTTAGTCGGCCATCATTTGAGAGACGCCCCAGCTTATGGATGGACAAGTGGAGACAACAAGATATCACATGACTGGTTTGTATTAATTCAGTTTGATATAATGTAACTGTAGTTGATAATGTATACTGTAAGTTGTATATTGTATGTTGTATACTGTATGTTGTATACTGTATGTTGTATATTGTATGTTGTATACTGTATGTTGTATACTGTATGTTGTATACTGTATGTTGTATACTGTATGTTGTATATTGTATGTTGTATACTGTATGTTGTATACTGTATGTTGTATATTGTATGTTGTATACTGTATGTTGTGTGCTGTATGTTGTGTACTGTATGTTGTATGTTGTATACTGTATGCTGTATACTGTATGCTGTATACTGTATGTTGTGTACTGTAAGTTGTATATTGTATGCTGTGTACTGTATGTTGTATACTGTAAGTTGTGTACTGTATGTTGTATACTGTAAGTTGTATATTGTATGTTGTATACTGTAAGTTGTGTATTGTATGTTGTATACTGTAAGTTGTATATTGTATGTTGTATATTGTATGTTGTATACTGTATGTTGTATATTGTATGTTGTATACTGTAAGTTGTGTATTGTATGTTGTATATTGTATGTTGTATACTGTAAGTTGTATACTGTATGTTGTATACTGTATGTTGTGTACTGTATGTTGTGTACTGTATGTTGTGTACTGTATGTTGTATATTGTATGTTGTGTACTGTATGTTGTATACTGTAAGTTGTATATTGTATACTGTATGTTGTATACTGTAAGTTGTGTATTGTATGTTGTATACTGTATGTTGTATGTTGTATACTGTATGTTGTATATTGTATGTTGTATATTGTATGTTGTATACTGTAAGTTGTGTATTGTATGTTGTATACTGTATATTGTATGTTGTATACTGTATGTTGTATATTGTATGTTGTATATTGTATGTTGTATACTGTAAGTTGTGTATTGTATGTTGTGTATTGTATGTTGTATACTGTAAGTTGTGTACTGTATGTTGTATACTGTAAGTTGTATATTGTATGTTGTATATTGTATGTTGTATATTGTATGTTGTGTATTGTATGTTGTGTATTGTATGTTGTATACTGTAAGTTGTGTACTGTATGTTGTATACTGTAAGTTGTATATTGTATGTTGTATATTGTATGTTGTATACTGTATGTTGTGTACTGTATGTTGTGTACTGTATGTTGTGTACTGTATGTTGTATACTGTATGTTGTGTATTGTATGCTGTGTACTGTATGTTGTATACTGTATGCTGTGTACTGTATGTTGTATATTGTATGTTGTGTACTGTATGTTGTATATTGTATGTTGTATACTGTATGTTGTATGTTGTATACTGTATGTTGTATACTGTATGTTGTATATTGTATGTTGTATGTTGTATACTGTATGTTGTATACTGTATGTTGTATATTGTATGTTGTATACTGTATGTTGTGTATTGTATGTTGTATACTGTATGTTGTATACTGTATGTTGTATATTGTATGTTGTATATTGTATGTTGTATATTGTATGTTGTATACTGTATGTTGTATATTGTATGTTGTATGTTGTATACTGTATGTTGTATACTGTATGTTGTATATTGTATGTTGTATGTTGTATACTGTATGTTGTATACTGTATGTTGTATATTGTATGTTGTATACTGTATGTTGTGTATTGTATGTTGTATACTGTATGTTGTATACTGTATGTTGTATATTGTATGTTGTATATTGTATGTTGTATATTGTATGTTGTATACTGTATGTTGTATATTGTATGTTGTATACTGTATGTTGTATATTGTATGTTGTATACTGTATGTTGTGTATTGTATGTTGTATACTGTATGTTGTATATTGTATGTTGTATATTGTATGTTGTATATTGTATGTTGTATACTGTATGTTGTGTATTGTATGTTGTATACTGTATGTTGTGTACTGTATGTTGTGTGCTGTATGTTGTGTACTGTATGTTGTATGTTGTATACTGTATGTTGTATACTGTATGTTGTATATTGTATGTTGTATATTGTATGTTGTGTACTGTATGTTGTGTGCTGTATGTGTGTACTGTATGTTGTATGTTGTATACTGTATGTTGTATACTGTATGTTGTATATTGTATGTTGTATATTGTATGTTGTGTACTGTATGTTGTGTGCTGTATGTTGTGTACTGTATGTTGTATGTTGTATACTGTATGTTGTATACTGTATATGGTATACTGAATATTATATATATGTATATTGTACACTGGGCTGTATATGGTATACTGGGCTGTATATGGTATACTGAGTATTATATATATGTATGTTGTAGGGGGACTCTTGTGGGAAATGTTGGCAACTACATCAAATCTTTGAATTTTGGTCACAGAGTCGCTTTGATGGACAAGTTTGTGTTCTATTGTTGTGTGTACTATTGTTGTGTGTACTACAGTGTTGTGTGTACTACAGTGTTGTGTGTACTACAGTGTTGTGTGTACTACGGTGTTGTGTATACTAAAGTGTTGTGTATACTACAGTGTTGTGTATACTACAGTGCTGTGTGTACTACAGTGCTGTGTGTACTACAGTGTTGTATATACTACAGTGTTGTGTGTACTACAGTGTTGTGTGTTCTACAGTGTTGTGTGTACTACAGTGTTGTGTATACTACAGTGTTGTGTATACTACAGTGTTGTGTGTACTACAGTGTTATGTGTACTACAGTGTTGTGTATACTACAGTGTTGTGTATACTACAGTGTTGTGTGTACTACGGTGTTATGTGTACTACAGTGTTGTGTATACTACAGTGTTGTGTATACTACAGTGTTGTGTATACTACAGTGATGTGTGTACTACGGTGTTGTGTATACTACAGTGTTATGTATACTACAGTGTTGTGTATACTACAGTGTTGTGTATACTACAGTGTTGTGTGTACTACAGTGTTGTGTATACTACAGTGTTGTGTATACTACAGTGTTGTGTGTACTACGGTGTTATGTGTACTACAGTGTTGTGTATACTACAGTGTTGTGTATACTACAGTGTTGTGTGTACTACGGTGTTATGTGTACTACAGTGTTGTGTATACTACAGTGTTGTGTATACTACAGTGTTGTGTATACTACAGTGTTGTGTGTACTACGGTGTTGTGTATACTACAGTGTTATGTATACTACAGTGTTGTGTATACTACAGTGTTGTGTGTACTACAGTGTTGTGTATACTACAGTGTTGTGTATACTACAGTGTTGTGTGTACTACGGTGTTATGTGTACTACAGTGTTGTGTATACTACAGTGTTATGTATACTACAGTGTTGTGTATACTACAGTGTTATGTGTACTACAGTGCTGTGTGTACTACAGTGTTGTGTGTACTACAGTGTTGTATATACTACAGTGTTGTGTATACTACAGTGTTATGTGTACTACAGTGCTGTGTGTACTACAGTGTTGCGTGTACTACAGTGCTGTGGGTACTACAGTGCTGTGTATACTACAGTGTTGTATATACTACAGTGTTGTATGTACTACAGTGTTGTGTATACTACAGTGTTGTATATACTACAGTGTTGTATATACTACAGTGTTGTGTATACTAAAGTGTTGTGTGTTCTATTGTTATGTGTACTACAGTGTTGTGTGTACTACAGTGCTGTGTGTACTACAGTGTTGTATATACTACAGTGTTGTGTATACTACAGTGTTGTGTGTACTACAGTGTTGTGTGTACTACAGTGTTGTGTATACTACAGTGTTGTGTATACTACAGTGTTGTGTATACTACAGTGTTGTGTATACTACAGTGTTGTGTGTACTACAGTGTTGTGTGTACTACAGTGTTGTGTGTACTACAGTGTTGTGTATACTACAGTGTTGTGTATACTACAGTGCTGTGTATACTACAGTGTTGTGTATACTACAGTGCTGTGTGTACTACAGTGTTGTGTATACTACAGTGCTGTGTATACTACAGTGTTGTGTATACTACAGTGTTGTGTATACTATAGTGTTGTATGTACTACAGTGTTGTGTATACTACAGTGTTGTATGTACTACAGTGTTGTGTATACTACAGTGTTGTGTATACTACGGTGTTGTATATACTACAGTGTTGTGTATACTACAGTGTTGTATGTACTACAGTGTTGTGTATACTACAGTGTTGTATGTACTACAGTGTTGTGTATACTACAGTGTTGTGTGTACTACGGTGTTGTGTATACTATAGTGTTGTGTATACTATGGTGTTGTGTATACTACAGTGTTGTGTATACTACAGTGTTGTGTATACTACGGTGTTGTGTATACTACGGTGTTGTATATACTACAGTGTTGTGTATACTACAGTGTTGTATGTACTACAATATTATATGGTATACAAAATATGTTTTGCTGTAGAAATGTTGATTACCTGAATGCAAAGGGAAGCTTACTCGATGCCCACACTGTGCTGGCTGTCAATAAAAGTCAGCAAAAAGTAAGTAACTACATTTCATACTCACATTATATAATATTTGTATTCAGTGCTAGTGCATGCTTGTTAGAGAGAGGACAATTCCTCATACTCAGTTACCTTGGCACATTGTAGGAAACACTTTATGCTGATAATATTGTTATAGCAACAGGTAAACGGCCCAGGCTTATGCACCAGGTAACTATTCATGAATGCATTTATTCCTTTTTTACTTTTCTATACATTTATGTGGGTTTGTTCAACAGCTGTTGTAGCGGCCATCTTGTGCGTAGGTTGCAGGGATGACAGAACATGCCATCACAAGTGATGATTTGTTCTGGAGGACTCAACCACCCGGTAAAATGTAAGTGAATTATTACTACTCACTCTCGGTCCGAAAAGTGCCATCTTGGATATGTGCCGGTTATGTGGATTTGTTTTTAAACTTCTAGCTCTTTGTGGTGAGAGATAGAAATTTCTACCTCGTAAATGCTTGTATTGTTCTAGTTTGGTAATAGGAGGCAGTTATGTAGCCTTAGAGTGTGCAGGATTTCTCTCAGGACTGGGCTATGATACCTCGGTGATGTTACGTTCTATTCCTTTGCGGGGATTTGATCAGGTATTGTCTATTTATTATCATTCTACGGGCCTCTCTTCTAGCACTGAGCCTTCCGGTTTCTTCATATTGTCCGTCCAAGTAAAACCCCGTGTACATATAGCGATTGCTAAGCGATTTCATTAGCGATTGCGTGATTTTGCAACTTCTGTTTCCTACAAAATCGTTAAGCAATCTCAAGCATTTTATTTGAGGTTATCGTCAAGTTTTGATCGAGATCAAAAAATCGCTAGCGGATTCTTTGATCAGCCAATCACAACGTAAAAAATCTTTACCCTTGTTTCCAATAATGTCTTGTCATATTCAGCGCTCCGATCTATTGACAATCCTGTAATAAATTGAAGGTTATGCTTTGTAACAGCGAGTTTGACCGGAATCGCTGAAGAATTGGCAGTAGTGAAAAATTGCGTAATTTGGGGAGGGACTTCCCCAATCGCTAAGCAAAATCGCTAGCACGATCGCTATATGTCCATGAAGCATAATTGTAAATAGTTTTGACAAATACAGAACTAATGACAAGTAACTACCATATATGACACACATACAGTAGGCAACAAATGGGTTATGTGGATATTAGATATTTGTTCTCCTTTTGTAGCAAATGGCAGCGCTTGTTCTAGAACACATAAAATCTCAGGGAACTAATATTATCCAAGGCAGCGCCCCACAATCAGTGATTAGATTGGACAATGGAAAACTTCGAGTCTGCTGGGACAAAGGAGAAGAGATATTTGATACTGTTTTATTGGCTGTTGGTGAGTAGATAGTGTTTTATTGGCTGTTGGTGAGTAGCCACTGTTTTATTGGCTGTTGGTGAGTAGATACTGTTTTATTGGCTGTTGGTGAGTAGCTAGTGTTTTATTGGCTGTTGGTGAGTAGCTACTGTTTTATTGGCTGTTGGTGAGTAGCTACTGTTTTATTGGCTGTTGGTGAGTAGATACTGTTTTATTGGCTGTTGGTGAGTAGATACTGTTTTATTGGCTGTTGGTGAGTAGCTACTGTTTTATTGGCTGTTGGTGAGTAGATACTGTTTTATTGGCTGTTGGTGAGTAGCTACTGTTTTATTGGCTGTTGGTGAGTAGCTACTGTTTTATTGGCTGTTGGTGAGTAGATAGTGTTTTATTGGCTGTTGGTGAGTAGCTACTGTTTTATTGGCTGTTGGTGAGTAGCTACTGTTTTATTGGCTGTTGGTGAGTAGCTACTGTTTTATTGGCTGTTGGTGAGTAGCTACTGTTTTATTGGCTGTTGGTGAGTAGATACTGTTTTATTGGCTGTTGGTGAGTAGCTACTGTTTTATTGGCTGTTGGTGAGTAGCTACTGTTTTATTGGCTGTTGGTGAGTAGCTACTGTTTTATTGGCTGTTGGTGAGTAGATAGTGTTTTATTGGCTGTTGGTGAGTAGCTACTGTTTTATTGGCTGTTGGTGAGTAGCTACTGTTTTATTGGCTGTTGGTGAGTAGATAGTGTTTTATTGGCTGTTGGTGAGTAGCTACTGTTTTATTGGCTGTTGGTGAGTAGATACTGTTTTATTGGCTGTTGGTGAGTAGCTACTGTTTTATTGGCTGTTGGTGAGTAGCTACTGTTTTATTGGCTGTTGGTGAGTAGCTACTGTTTTATTGGCTATTGGTGAGTAGATACTGTTTTATTGGCTGTTGGTGGGTAGATTTACCAATCATTGGACAAACTGTTTGTTGTTGTGATTGGACCATTATTAGTTAGTTTAGTTACCAACTACTTCATTTATTATTGATTGTATGTGTTACAAGTTTTCTTCTTTTGTTTGGCTAAAATGTTCGTCCATTTTTTCTGATAAATCCAGTTTTGTTTCATGCGATTTTGTATAAATAACAAGGGCATTTAGTGGCTTGAACCTGAGTAGCCTGGGTGACTCTCTGGGGGAGAGAATGAGACCCCCAAACCCCTATCCACTATTGTAAACCGCACTCTTCGTTAAAACTTGACACAAAATATTTGCAGAGTTGTTTTCTCTTTTCAAAAAACGACTCCCAAGATACATCTCCAAGTTTTTTTCTAGTCTCATACTGCGAGTGATTATGTGGCTTGTTGTAATTGCCTCTGAATAAGAGTCTGTTTAACTGCAGGAAGAGAAGCACTTCTAGCTGACGTGAAGGTCGTAGATGTCGGAGTTGAACTTCACAGTAAGTCTGGTTGTATAATTGGAGGGTTTGGTGGAGAGAGTGAGAGGTCTTCTATAAATAATATATATGCTATAGGAGACGTTATACACGTGAGTATTCATGTGTTGTATAAGCTCTCGGTGCTGTGGTTGATTGCGAATGTAGTAACTAGAAAACGCTAAAGTATTTTGATTGTTGGAATCGTGACTTTGATGATGTGGAAGATTGGGAGTTGATTCGCTGATACAAATTTTCTATTGATAAAAAACAAAGACCGCCATTCACTGCAAAGTTTTTTTTGAAGTCAACTTTTTAGTTATTTGCGCATGAATTCTGAATGCTAATGATCTAATTAGTTGAAACTTGAAAATTTAATTTTTTACAGTTGGCTAACTGGAGATTTTTTGCTCTAAACAGCACTTGGACTTGAAATATACTTGATTGGCCAATGATTTGCCATAAATGAAGGTCAGCAGTTGATTAAAATAAAAGTATTGTTAATAAAGATATCCTTGAACAATAAATGACAACTTTTGTAATTCCCAACAGTTTAATGATAATTGTTAGCCAGGGTGGCTCTCTATGAGGGGGGAAGGGATGAGAGAGAATTCCCCCAACCTCCCAAACCCCTTTGCGACAATAGCCGCGCCCACATTGAGAGCCAGCCCTGGCTAGATAACTGTCTGTCACCACCTGAGAGTTATGCTCCCTTTTCTCAGCACAAGGAAATAACTCCCATTATGTATGCTTGTATGTGTTTGCAGGGTAGACCAGAGCTCACTCCTGTTGCCATAAAAGCTGGAAAGCTATTGGCTAAAAGACTTTTCAGTAACTCCAGTCTACAAATGGATTATGACATGGTATGGATGTAGTTTGTGTGCCGTACAGGTCAAGGTCAAAGCTAGTAGACTCATGGTCTTTGGTTCTCATGTTTGATAGGTTCCTACTACAGTCTTTACTCCATTAGAATACTCAACAGTTGGTTTGTCTGAAGAGCAGGCTGAGGATAAGTATGGAGCTGAGGCTGTAGAGGTAAGTAATTAGCTAGCAGTTAGCTTTTTGTAATATATTAAATGTTATATATTATATAAATACTATATTTCGTATTTGTTTCCTCAGGTATTTCATGCATTTTACAAACCCCTGGAGTACGCTTTACCACAGACTAATCATGAACATTGCTACATAAAGGTATGTGTGTCAGTCAGCGACAAAGTACATCGAGGTACCTTTAAAATAGAGATGCTCCAATTCACAAAATTTTGCCCGATCCAATTTATAAAAAAAAATTGAGGGTATATTTGTAACAATAATCTCAGTGTACTTATTCACTTAAATACAGCTAAATCGCAGATCAATAATTTTGTACTTTTCCAGGATTACAGGGCAATAACATCAACGATAGTATACACCAAGATCTGAAACTCGGCTTAAGGATTGACCCCGTAAAAAGTTGACACCGCCTACTTCGCGGTTGAGCTACTAAGCGCAGACGATAAAACTATCTTCACTGTTTCATATCATTCTTGACGATAATGGGTTGACAACTCCGCTTAGGGTAACGAAAGTTCCTTGCAATGCGAAATGGTAATTCCTACATCTCAACCGCGGAGTAGGCGGAGCCTGGGGTCAAGCAATCGCAATAGAGTTTCCTATCTTGGTGTATAGTATCGTTGATAACATGGCAGTCTATGCTTTTCCTCATCATAATAGGGGTTGCAAGGCAACCTAGCCACATTGGTACTAATTGTCATTGCTATTGTATGAGGCCAATGCAGTAACAACATGGGTAGTTGGAGCTAATCTGTTTGATATTCACCGTTGGTAAATAACAATTCAAGTAAACCCCATCCCGATTTTTGTCAGTGAATAGTCAATAAAATCTGATTCAGAAGCAGTGAATCTGAATCGGGGCATCTCTACTTGAAAGTTGTAATAAACAAAAACATTTTATTACAATGGCCAAGGCTTTCGTCATAAGTTTTCTTTTACAGAAAAAAAAAGTTTATAAATTATATTATACCAATCTTGGCACTACCTATTGCCTTTTTATACAGCAAATTGAGTTGTAGCTGAGGGAATTAATGGTTGGCTGACTGCCTGCTCACCTGATGACAACAGCATGTTTTAACATCCCTTGCAAATTGATCAGCAAATTCCTTCATCTCATACGTTATGAAGAATGCTACCAGTTTATGAATTGATACGCGTTTGCTGCGAAGAGACTTATTTAATTGCCAACTTCTAAAAATTTATCTAACTTTTTGTTTAGCATAATCTAGTTTTTTTGGTTTCATAGCAATGATGTTGGTAATTCAGTAATCTATTTCAGTTTTAAAACACTGGGATTGTCCTTGGGTCAAATATGAGCTAGGCGAAATGAGCGATATAAAAACTGAAAAAAAACATTTGATATATTTTTGTATTAATTGTTGACTTCCAAAAATGATTAAAATGACAAAATTATTTGCTGCATCCACATTTTCGATGCAAGCGTACATTCTTACGGAGGTAGATAACTTCTTACCACCAACATTTATTGTTTACGATCTTTCAGTAAATCTTGCAGACTTGCTGCTGATTATGTACTCAAAGGTGTTGTAACCTCGTCATTTATCAATTGAAGGTAATTTGCGAGCGAGAGTCACCTCAAAAGGTAGTTGGTATACACCACACCGGACCAAACAGTGGAGAAATAATGCAAGGATTTGCTTTAGCCATGAGGTATGTTATTCGTTTGACATTATGTAAGTCAATGGTATATCTGACACATCATTTAGCTCTTTCGGTTCAAGCCTTCCTCGCTTACCACCTATATACTTATATTAAATTATTTGATGCTCTTCACACTCCTTCATCGTTGTGATGCAAACTCCAACTTTATTTTGTGCGCCTGCCGCTTTTACTGATGTTCATATTTCCAGAGCCGAGCTTACGTTGTCTCTAATGCAAAACACTGTTGGGATTCATCCTACTGTAGCCGAGGAGTTCGTTAAACTCCACATCACAAAACGTAGCGGACTGGACCCCAATGTTACTGGATGCTGAGGATAACTGCACCTGAGTGTTGAGACAATTTGTCTCCGTCAGGTGTTTGAGGACTCTTTCACCTGTAGTTCATTCATTGTATGACGAACTGCTTACTAAAGTTTATAGCCGTTACAGTTCTGATGTTAATGAGTGTTTCATATTACAGATGTTTGTGATCCAAATCCTAATGTGGTATTGTTTGTCATGTATCTGAACTATTTTTGTGTAGATTGACTTCTGAAAACTTTTCAAGGTCTAATTTTGGCCACTTTTATTAAAATGAACTTTCAACAATTGAAGGCCTGGTTTGTGCATCTGATCAAAGTAGAATAATGCACAGCTGGTACCAAATATGTAAAATATATAATATTTTATACAATAAACATTCAATAATACATTCTTCAGCAGAAAAATTACATACATGATCTATGGTAGCAATTAACAGGCTTTAATATGTACAGCAAGTGAGATAGGAGTGAGCTCGTGAGTAAAAAATATAGCGCCGACACGTTTTATGACCAATCAAATTAGTACATATGTTCCATAAGCCCACAACCGGTCCAAAAATATGTAATACAAATTTCATACAATTTTTAAAAACAAAAAAAAACTAGATTTAACAATTTACAGTGGAGATTTGTACAAAATGCAAAAAAGTGTAACAGTCACGAAACGGGCTATAAGTGCGATTGGAATATTAAATTATACTATTGCACAGGTATCAATGTCTCACACAACTGCATATATACTGTATATACAAAATGAATGGCAATACTCAGTTAGATGGCCCCAACATCAACTAACATACTACCAAACATAATATAAGGATTCTAAATGTTGAGTAAGTATCATGTTATCAACAGTGTACAATAAGTTAAAGTTAATTAAGAAATGGAAAACGTTCGATTACTCAGAATCTGATTCAGCGGAATCGTAAGGAACTAGCAACCCTGTGGTTATGGGTTTAGGTTTATTTACAGAAGGTTCTACATTTATGCCGGTGCAAGCATTAGCACCACTAATTTCATAAGGAGAGTTTGAGAGTATATTGGTTTTGTCTTGTTTGTCATTATCATCGTTAATGGATTCTGTTTTATGACTTGGTTCGTCTGTAGCTTTTACAAAATTGTCGACTTGCCCACTCTCTACAGAGAAGTCTACCTCATTGCTATCACAGTCTGCGATCGGCAGATGGGTCTCATCAGAGCTTGTTGTTTCACTGGTTGTGGCTTCACTTTGAGTTGTCCCCACACTCAATTGGATGCCATCAATAGCTCCATCTAATCCAGCTACTGTTCTATTAAACAAGGTTGATTTTTCTGCATCACTGTCTTTGGATATGTCTAATTTAGCAACATTGGTAGGAAATGGCCCAGTTTGAGTGTCACTTGTTTCAGTTGTCGGAGTTGGTCTTTGCCGTTCAACATTTTTTTCTGAGATTTGAGTGGATTCGCTTGGCGAGCGAGTAGTGGACATAGCTGGATCAATTTCCTGTGTTGACAGTGATTCACCAGAACTCATTGGTTTTTCAACCAGGACTTCTGTGGAGTCACATGTGGAATGCGAGTCCTTTGGTTCACCACAGGCAACACGGTCTTGCATTGGATTGTTTGATGTTTCAGTAGTATTTACTAAGCCTAACCGCTCAGAACCCTTTACAGTACTGTTACATGGTTGTGACTTAGAGATCAAGTCTATAGCATCTGGTGCAGATAAGGGTTTGGGCTCAGTTGGTAGACATTGGTCTTTGGGTTTGCGCAGAAAATTATCATTTACTGTTGATGGCTCAACAGGTGGCGCATCATGAGTACTATCCTTGGTAACTGAAATCTCCGATTTCCCGGGCAAAGCTGCCGATTCCTTTGGCTCTAACACTTCATCAGACTCAAAGGGCATGGCTGGTCTCAACTCTGGCACATCAATCATCTCCACAGAACTTTCAGATTTAATCAAGTCTGGATCACGTATGTTCGATTGATTCGATGTTTCACGCGCAGCGCTTACTTTCGAAAGTTCATCCTCAGACGCAGTTTCTGAGAAGACTTTCCCTTGGTTTTCTAGACTTTCTGAAGCAACAGGTTTTTCACTTGTTTCAAAAGAAATGTTTGTGCTTTCAAGTTTGCTTGGTTCTAACAGGTTTGATGGTATAGCCTCTTTATTTGCATCACCAGCTTCAGTGCTGCTAACTTGCGCCTCAAGTACAGGAGATGCATTTGGTGCACTAAAATTTCCACCTTCGCAAGGAATAACCTGTTCTACAGGGAAGGTTGATCCAGACGTTGTTTCAGTTTGCCTATCTGAATTGTTTGTGGAAGTAGTTCGCTCTTGGTTTGTTTCAGTGAAGCTCTCAGTATCAACTGACTCGTCTGGTCCTTCAGTCTTTTGATCCCCGGAGTTAGAATCCAGTTCAACTAAATCAAATGATTCACAAGCAACTGCTTCATCCACCTTACTTGGCTCTTCTAACTCACACAAATCTTTTTGAACTAGGCTGTCTAGTTTGGATCGCTCAGAAGTATCTACTGTTTCACATGGATGTCCTGTATATGAAAAGTTAACATCTTCATTCAAACTACTTGACGCTTTCGGTTCACATTTAGTTGGTTCACTTGTCGTGGCTGCTTCACAGGTTTTTTCTGGCTCGGCTTCAGGTTGCTCCTCCGGTTTGCAAGAGATATCTGTATCGACTGAGGCAGGAAGGGGTTCAGAATCGACTGGTCCACAATGCTCTTCCAGTTCTGCATCAGCATCGGGTTGATCAGGTTCATATAACTCTTCTGAGCCAATTGATTCATGTGGCTCTAGTGAGCGAACAGCTTCACAAGGCTCTTCAGGGTCACTAGGCTCTTCAGGTTCACTTGACTCTTTAATTTCAATGTCAGCAGGTGACTGCTCAGATGGCAGACCTGACTCTTGAAAGACAGCAGGTTCACCAGGTTTTTCATGTTCAATGGAGGGAGTCAATTGCTGTTCAATGCCAACAGGCGCATCTGCGCCAGCGGTAGCCAACCCAATAGCTTGACATGCTTCATTAGCTGCACTTGGTTCTACAGGCTCCTTTGGATGATAACTAGCAGCTATGGTCTCTGGCTCAGGCAATTCACACTGGTCTTTATGGAAATCAACTGAGTCTTCAGAATCAGCCACAGCTAGATCTGATGGTATGCCAGCATCCACAGGAGCTTCTACAAGATCTTCCGGTTCATCATCACTATTTACTGAGGCCATAATGTCACATTTTGGCTCAACTGGTTCAGATAGTAAGGGTGCAAAATCAAGCAACTCGGACAAATGCGATTCAACTAAGTGCATAGATGCACACGGCTGCTCTTGATCTGGAGGAGCTGAACTGGCCAGCACAGACAATGGTGAACCAGGAGTGGGTGATGTAGATGGTGTAGTCAAGTGCTCCATCTCAGGCAGATCACATTCACCCATGGTGGGCTCAGTTGGTGCAGGTGACATGATAGCTGGCGCTTCAGGCTCTGAGTCAGTAGTGGGAGGCTCTACAGACTCCCTCAGCCTAGTTTCTGAATCTGAAACAGCTCCCTCTGTGTCAATTGGTGAAAGAATTGACTGACTTGATGCAGAGGGCTTTTCTGACCTGGAGTTCGGAGACTCTGCTGAACCAGGGGATGTAGAAGTGCTAGATTGAGTATACTCTTGTGAATCCTCACAAGCATGGATATCCTCTGTGTTGTCGATGACTTGATCTGCTTCTTCCCCTAACTCCTGTGGTCTTGAGTCTACTGGTTCACTTGAGTCCTGTGGCTCTGAGTCTACTGGTTCACTTGAGTCCTGTGGCTCTGAGTCTACTAGTTCACTTGACTCCTGTGGCTCTGAGTCTACTGGTTCACTTGACTCTGGTGGCTCTGAGTCTACTGGTTCAATAGACTCCCCTGGTTCTGAGGCTACTGGTTTACTCGACTTCTGTGGCTCTGAGTCTACTGGTTCTCTTGACTCCTGTGGCTCTAAGGCTACTGGTTCACCTGACTCTGGTGGCTCTGAGTCTACTGGTTCTCTTGACTTGTGTGGCTCTGAGTCTACCAGTTCACTTGACTCCTGTGGCTCTGAGGCTACTGGTTCTCTTGACTCGTATGGCTCTGAGTCTACCAGTTCTCTTGACTCTTGTGGCTCTGAGTCTACTGGTTCACTTGACTCTTGTGGCTCTGAGGCTACCAGTTCACTTGACTGCTGTGGCTCTAAGTCTACTGGTTCACTTGACTCCTGTGGCTCTGAGGCTACTGGTTCACTTGAATCCTGTGGCTCTGAGTCTACTGGTTCACTTGACTCTTGTGGCTCTGAGGCTACTGGTTCTCTTGACTCCTGTGGCTCTGAGGCTACCAGTTCTCTCGACTCTTGTGGCTCTAAGTCTAATGGTTCTCTTGACTCCTGTGGCTCTAAGGCTACTGGTTCACTTGACTGCTGTGGCTCTAAGTCTAATGGTTCACTTGACTCCTGTGGCTCTAAGTCTACTGGTTCACTTGACTCCTGTGGCTCTAAGGCTACTGGTTCACTTGACTGCTGTGGTTCTAAGTCTACTGGTCCACTTGACTCCTGTGGCTCTGAGACTACTGGTTCTCTTGACTTCTGTGGCTCTGAGTCTACTAGTTCACTTGACTCCTGTGGCTCTGAGACTACTGGTTCACTTGACTTCTGTGGCTCTGAGACTACTGGTTCACTTGACTTCTGTGGCTCTGAGTCTACTGGTTCACTTGACTCCTGTGGCTCTGAGTCTAATGGTTCACTTGACTGCTGTGGCTCTGAGACTACTGGTTCACTTGACTTCTGTGGCTCTGAGTCTACTGGTCCACTTGACTCCTGTGGCTCTGAGACTACTGGTTCACTTGACTTCTGTGGCTCTGAGTCTACTGGTTCACTTGACTCCTGTGGCTCTGAGTCTAATGGTTCACTTGACTGCTGTGGCTCTAAGTCTACTGGTTCATTTGACTCCTGTGGCTCTGAGGCTACCAGTTCACTTGACTGCTGTGGCTCTGAGTCTACTGGTTTACTTGACTCCTGTGGCTCTGAGACTAATGGTTCATTTGACTCTTGCTGGTTTTCGTTGTCAGAGAGCGACCCAATATCGGTAGCTAACGACTCAGTTACTGCCTCGGCAGAATCAGTTGCATTTTTTAGTGAACCCGAGTTTGCCTCTGGAGCAGAAATTGCTGCTGAATATTCAGCTGGTTCTGGAGCAGACTTCATTGATGTTGCAGAAGTCTCATCCACAGATTCCCCAGTAGCAACAGTATCTTGCATTAGTAACATCAACTCAGGTTGTTGTGTAACGGATGACTGCTCTGTTTGTGGAGCAGCCATATCCAATGGCTCTGTGGAAAGAGTGACATTAGAAGAGGTGGATTCAACAGCATCACTTTGAGCCAGCTCCAAAGATGTTGATAGTTTCTACAAACAGAAAAAAACATTATCACTATCTTACAGAATATCTTGTAGAATACCTGAGTACTGGAGAGGGGGTAGCACTTGTAGCAAGCAAACATACACTGTCTATGTAACAGAAGAACTGAACTAAAGAACTAAAGTAATATTTATAGTTGGTTAAACTCGGCAGATCAACTTGTCGATGTACAAAAAAACAGTAATAGCATTACAAAAATAACAATCCAATTTTCAGAGTTATGCTCTCTTAACGACAACCTTGTCTACGCTGCAAAATCTAACTAAAATTATTTACATATCTCGGCCATCTACACCAAACATGAAGTCAATTCTGGACCTTGATACAAAACACACGAGTGTAATGTTGATGCAACAGTTAAAATAAGAAAGAGCAGATAAGAGGGAGATAGAGAGATTGTAAAAGGAATTGTATTAGATACGGAGAGGTTACATAATAGATGACGTGCAGCACAAGTTAACAACATTTACGTCTCATCAGTGAGCAATGGATAGTGACGAGAAACCGACAGCAAACGAGTACAACCTCAAGTAACAGAATATAGAGTAGACTGTATATAACAATAGCTATCAGGTCAACTGAGATGAACACACAGAGACAGGGTGAGAGTAAAACCTCCCTGCACTCAAGTTAAGAATTGCAGTTACAGAACGACGAGAAGTCACAAATTCAAACAGTTTCAGAACTCACCTATGCTTACTGAAATGAATAAAACAACTATGGAATTAGCAAAGGTAAGACTATACACAAATAGTAATAGAGATCCAGTACATGAGTCAGTTAAAACAACTCACCTCAAATAAAGGAGCGATGTGCGATTGATGCTGTCCTATGCCAGAGATCATGTCAGACGGAGAGCTGCAAATATAAATAAAAGTGAGCATGAACAAAAGTGCTTTTTAATAATTATAGTCAGTTGAATTGAAGGAACAATCGAGGCTAAAATAGCACATATGAACGGTAGGAATAGTTATTACCAAACTGGCCATATACAGCATACCTGCTTTTGTCTGAATGCGGTGTTTTATACTGAAATGATGGTTCAATTTCCATACACTCTCCAGCATCTTCTCTGTCCTCCACCTGTGACACCAGCTTTCCACCAACATCCTTTGTTACCTGCTCCAACAAACAACATACAGTGTAAAGTACAGTACTACTTTACCAACAAATCAACAGTTCCAACAAGAAAAAGACCATTGAGGTGAGCATTCAATACCATTCACCACAGATTTAGGAAGAGAGTGAAGTTTTGGAACTTTCTAAACTTCCACAACATGAATATGTACCAGAGGGAAGTAATACAAGGGAGTAATACAGACAAGGAATACAACAAAGCAATACAAGGAAGTAATGCAAGGAAGCAATGCAAGGAAGTAATACAGATAAGTAATGCAAGGAAGTAATGCAAGGAAGTAATACAGAGAAGTAATACAAGGAAGTAATACAAGGAAGTAATACAAGGAAGTAATACAAGGGAGTAATACAAACAAGTAATACAAAAAAGCAATACAAGGAAGTAATGCAAGGAAGTAATGCAAGGAAGTAATACAAGGACGTAATACAGGGACGTAATACAAGGAAGTAATGCAAGGAAGTAATACAGAGAAGTAATACAAGGAAGTAATACAGACAAGTAATACAAAAAAGCAATACAAGGAAGTAATGCAAGGAAGTAATGCAAGGAAGTAATGCAAGGAAGTAATACAGGGAAGTAATACAGGGAAGTAATACAAGGAAGTAATACAAGGAAGTAATACAAGGAAGTAATACAAGGAAGTAATACAAGGGAGTAATACAGACAAGTAATACAAAAAAGCAATACAAGGAAGTAATGCAAGGAACTAATGCAAGGAAGTAATGCAAGGAAGTAATACAAGGAAGTAATTCAAGGAAGTAATACAAGGAAGTAATACAGACAAGTAATACAAAAAAGCAATACAAGGAAGTAATGCAAGGAAGTAATGCAAGGAAGTAATACAAGGAAGTAATACAAAGAAGTAATACAAGGAAGTAATGCAAGGAAGTAATACAGAGAAGTAATACAAGGAAGTAATGCAAGGAAGTAATACAGAGAAGTAATACAAGGAAGTAATACAAGGAAGTAATATAAGGAAGTAATACAGGGACGTAATACAAGAAAGTAATACAAGGAAGTAATGCAAGGAAGTAATACAGGGAAGTAATACAAGGAAGTAATACAAGAAAGTAATACAAGGAAGTAATACAAGGAAGTAATACAAGGAAGTAATACAGAGAAGTAATACAAGAAAGTAATACAGAGAAGTAATACAAGGAAGTAATACAGGGACGTAATACAGAGAAGTAGTACAAGGAAGTAATACAAGGAAGTAATACAGAGAAGTAATACAAGGAAGTAATACAAGGAAGTAATATAAGGAAGTAATACAGGGACGTAATACAAGGAATTAATACAAGGAAGTAATGCAAGGAAATAATACAGAGAAGTAATACAAGGAAGTAATGCAAGGAAGTAATACAGAGAAGTAATACAAGGAAGTAATACAAGGACGTAATACAGAGAAGTAATACAAGGAAGTAATGCAAGGAAGTAATGCAAGGAAGTAATACAGAGAAGTAATACAAGGAAGTAATACAAGAAAGTAATACAAGGAAGTAATAACAGTATGGGTGAGTTAGTAAACTACCTCAGGAGAATCCTCAGAAAGAGATGTCACAGATTGGCCAAGCTCATCGTCCATTGACCCATGAGATGGGGCCTCACCGTGTTCTCTGTCCTCTAAATCTACAACATCCAGCAGAAAGAACCTCTCACTCAATGGCAAATTTAGGATATCATTGATGTTGGGAGTTCTCAATGAGCCCTGCTTGTTGAGAATGTACAGGCACCAAAACTGAGGGGCAATTGGGAAACAGTACATGAGCCACAGTACACTAGCCTTTTATGGGACCTTCACCCACCTGTATTCGCCGAGGCAGCACCTTCAGACAACGGCGCTATAGGTGAGACAGCAGGGGTAGTATCCAAGCCACCAGAACAAACATCGACTGGGTCAACCCCAATTGTCAGCACATCTCTTGGTTGGTTATCTGTTCCATTTGCATTTATGTCTGTTGCCATCGTTTTTGCTAACAATGATGAGCAATCATGTCTTTCTCCGGAGCTCGAGGCAGCTACTTGGTCGACAGCTGTAGTGACAGCCACTTGGTAGGTGTCAGATCTGCCATCTTGAGGTAAATCATCCACGTTGGTCAAAGAGTCGCTGGCTGGTGAACTCATTACAGCATATGTATCACTGCAGTCACTGGCTTTAGCTGACTCTACCACATCAGATAGAGCTGATGAATAACCAGCTTCATCTTCTGAAGCTGTTTTGTCAACAGAGAGAGAGTCTGCTAGCAAAGACTTGTCCTCAGATATGCTGCCGATATGCTCAAGGGAAAGACTTGGTTCAGTCTCCTGAGAAGGGCCAGAGAGGACAACACCAGATTCTGGAGTGGACATAGGATCTTCTGAAAGAGTAGAACAAGTGCCCTTGAGAGACTCCAGATGTGCATCAGATGGTAGTGTAGGTGGATCAAGAGTACAGGACTGCTGGCTGTCAATCTCCCCTGGTGAATGAATTTCTTGACCAAGGGGAGCAAATGCATCTGTAGATTTTTCATCTCCATGTTTTACCTCAGCAGCTTTACTTCCTACAGTTTTGTCTTCCTGTTTCAACTCCTGCACACACACGGTCTCAACTGCTTCATGGTCAACTGATGGTGCTGGAGATTTCTCGGCGTTTTCATCGTCTGAGTGCTGGGCGAGCTCATCCATGGTGGGAGTGGATGACCGACTATCACCACTTGCAGCATTTTCAATGTTAGATAACCACGCGTGATCCAGCTGTGACCTGGACGTATCACCTTCTGACAGCAACAATGGAACCAAAGAGTCTGCAGCATGACTTTTGTCGGTAACCTACAAAACACAGTACCGTACAGTACTAAAACTATTGTTACATTCATCAACAGAAAGTAACCTCTACAAGAACTTGATATTACTGCAGGGTAATTATGAAAAAGTAGTGCCTATAGCATAGTAGCCTACACTTGATGAAACATTTTGTGTTTTCACACAATCACATCTCAACTATGGCTATATGTGTATGGAAGGAGCGATATTGGAAATCAGGAATAGTGGAAAGAGGTGAAGGGAAAAAAAAGGGGAATGGGAATAGAGGAGGAGCAGAAAACAGGATTGGATAGCGGGAGGAGATAGTGGACAGAAACGGCAGCAGAAAGGGATACTTTAAAACTGTTTGCGGCTGTTTTACTTGTGACTGAATCAATGAAGGTACTTCATTTCATAAATTGACCTTACCTCGTCAAATGCTTCCGGACTGTTCTCCACTTTGGACTGCAAATTGAAAGAGCTGGTTTGTTCCTTTACAGCCTCAGCAGGACTTAGTGACATAAATACTTCCTCAGCAGGACTGGGTGACTTGGGTACTTCCTCAGTAGGACTGGGCGACTTGGATACTTTCTCAGTAGGACTGGGTGACTTGGATACTTCCTCAACAGGACTGGGTGACTTGGATACTTCCTCAGTGGGACTGAGCGACTTGAGTAATTCCTCAGTAGGACTGAGTGACTTGGATACTTCCTCAGTAGGACTGGGTGACTTGGTTACTTCCTCAGTAGGACTGGGTGACTTGGATACTTTCTCAGTAGGACTGGGTGACTTGGATACTTCCTCAACAGGACTGGGTGACTTGGATACTTCCTCAGTGGGACTGAGCGACTTGAGTAATTCCTCAGTAGGACTGAGTGACTTGGATACTTCCTCAGTAGGACTGGGTGACTTGGTTACTTCCTCAGCAGGACTGAGTGACTTGGATACTTCCTCAGCAGGGCTGGGTGACTTGGATACTTCATCAGTAGGACTGAGTGACTTGGATAATTCCTCAGCAGGGCTAAGTGACTTGGGTACTTCCTCAGTAGGACTGGGAGATTTGGGTACTTCCTCAGTAGGACTGGGTAACTTGGGTACTTCCTCAGCAGGACTGGGAGACTTGGGTACTTCCTCAGTAGGACTGGGAGACTTGGGTACTTCCTCAGTAGGACTGGGTGACTTGGATACTTCCTCAGCAGGGCTAAGTGACTTGGATACTTCCTCAGTAGGACTGGGTGACTTGGGTACTTCTTCAGTAGGACTGGGTAGTTTAGTAGCCTCGTTAGTAGAGCTAGATGATTTAGCAATGTCCTCTAGTGGAATAGATAACACAGGATGTGCAGGCATCACAACTTCATTTGGTGATTGTGGTTCATCTGGCTCAGATATTTCTGTTGTTTCGACAGCAGCTAAAATAAAGCAATTTGACAAGTTTACGCAAGTACAACATCTACAATAAATCACTACAACGAGAGACGAGTCAATAATTCGAAAGGTATACCTTTACTTCCTGTTTGTGTTCTGCCAATAACAACAACACACTCTGCTTCAGCTATTTTCTCAGGGATGATTGAAGATTTGACAGGTTTAGACCCTGTGACAGTAATCTCTCCTGAACCAGGAGCTGACGAGTTGTTGATCGACACAGGAATGTCATGTTTTACTTTAATAATTTTGTCACAAGGAACTATGGGAATGTAAACTGGTGGTAAATTGGCAAGTATTGCAGAGTGGGGCTCACCTGGCTTGGTTACACCATGCGGTTTGCTCTGGGTCTGTTTCATGGGCGAACAGGATCTGGGCCTACTTTTAGGAGGGCTTGTTAAGATGGAATCAAAACCTTTTATGACCGAACTACTTTCGAGCCCAAAAACAGGTGAAAGGCGAGGTTTGCTAACATTGCTAACAGCTTTCTCTGGGGTAGGCGCCTTGGCTTGGGCACTTGTAGCAGGATTACGACTATCTCCAGCGTATGATGTGTTTACTAAATCTTCAACCACATCTGTGATGCCACCAGCCATTTCATTTTTTTTTTCAGTTTTCGAGCTCTCAGAGTCTAATGATAGAGCAGTCACTTTCGGTTGCTTTGCCTTTGGAATATCCACATTTTCTGAAGCCTTTTCAGGTGAACTAGCATGTTTGTCTTTGGTTGGTGTGGTAAGATCTTCAGCAATTGACAGCATTGGCTCATTGTCACTATCATCTTCATCAGTACTTGCCACTAGAAATGACGGCACATCCTGAGAGGGTATTTTAACAGGAAAAGCAGAAGACATTGAAGTTGGTACGATAGGCACAACAGACTCATTGCATTCAGATCCAGGATCATCAGGTGAAGCTGGGGTTCTACTCAAATCCTCCTGAGACTGAACTGATCTCAAAGTGGTGGGTGACAAAGGGATTGTGGGTGGTTGGGTAGCCGAGAGACTTTGGTATTTTGAAGAGGGTGATGTCGGCTGGGTCTTATCCAGGGATTGGACAGGAGAAGATGGATTAGTAGGAGATGATGGAGTATTGGTGCTATCTCCCCTGGATGGTGACAAAGGGATGGACAAGGGAGGGCCCGAGTCTTTGTCTGTTGATGAGTGGGTTGGAGAAAGAGGAATCAGAGGGATGACCTTAGGACCTTTGGACGGTTTGCTGCTGGTTGGAGACATAATATCACCAATGGACTTTGTAGGAGAAGCAGGTTCAACTGGTTCCTGAGCAAATTTGAATACATTGATAGGTTCAACGGTGGGTCCAGGAAGAAAAGGTTCTATTGGCTTCACTAAATCTTTTGATGCTTTCTCGGGAATTTTTTCCGCAGTGTCCATCTTTCTTCTCCTTAAAACTTCTGCAATCTGCACTATCCGCTTCGTCTTTGCTGTTTTGGTGTTGGCTGGGGGTGGAGACGCGGGTGACACTTTATCCGGAGATGCAGGCTTTTCTGTTGCGATGGTGACAGGTGCAGTCTTATCTATAGGTTGTTGTTCAGGAGTGGGACTAGCCGGCGTATCTGTGCTAGCCTCTGGTACTGCACTTGCATCAGCAACACTGTCACCGCTCAGTACAATAGGAGCTAACTTGACAACTGGCATAGCTACGGCATTTTTGAGAATTCCTCTCTTCTGTATCTGTGCTGTGCCCTCGGAGCTTGCCGACTTTGCCTTCTCACTCGATGTGTCATCAATGTTAGGGGCATTCAGTAATGACTGCAAACAAAAAACACACCAACATTTGAGGTCTCACTCTCAAACTTCCTGTAACGATTGTCACTACTAGCTGATTGAATTTATCGTCAACTTTGCAACTTCATAAGTATAGCTATTACCAAGAGAAGACAATCACCTGTTGAGATGATTTAGTTGATAGGTCAGACAGGGTGGGTGCTTTACCAGGTTCAATTCTTTTCACAACGATGGGAGTCTTAACATTGACATTTGGAGCTCGAGGCACACCAGCTGTATTGCTCAGTTTGTTGTCTCCATCTCGGGGTGAGATTGTTATCTGCACCTTCTGAGCTGGCTCTGCTGGTTTCTTCACCACCTTGTCAATCTACAGACAGTGTATTGTATATGTACACACAGACATCAACAGCATATGCAATATTATATAGCACCTACAGCACGAGTCAATGCTTATTCACAACTGCATGAAACCAAGTATTTTTTTGTTGCAAAACTGTTGAATGATAGATTGCACTTTTCCTGTACTCAGAGAAGAAATGAAAGGATAAAAAATCAAAGCATTGAAGCAAAAACTAGTAAACAGTCAATAAACGATCACATCGACAACTATGGAGACTAATGAACATAGAAAAATAAAGCGTTTGTTAGAGATGATAAAGTAGCAATTATAATATAAACTAATTTATAAAAACAGAGGAGACCAATCATTATGTATGAAATTTGCACCCTCTCAGCTGACAAGACGAAACAACATCAAGTGATATTTGAGATGCTCACATATAGCGTTGAACATATAACATTAACATAAATACAAAAGCTGCTAGATTAATTTTTGTGTAAAAAAACTGACAACGAGACGCCAACCTTGTTTAGCTTTAGCATCATCTGTTTATAATTTTTAGCACCATCAGCATCTGAGTTGTTTTCTCCCATATTAACCTTTAAATACCAAAACAGTTTCATTATTACAGAAAACAATTTTAAAAAGTGTGAAATTTATTACGCTACAAACTTAATAGAGTTTGTATAAACGTTATTGACCGTTAAATAAATGTGACAAAATTATTCTCAAAAAACTGTCGTTTCAAACTGTTATCTCTTTTGTATTAGAGAACGACTGGCTGGACACTAGTCCGTGTTTCAGTGCGTTTGGGAGATGTAGCAATAAGAGGTTGTTAAACTTGAAGTTTGGGAAAAAGAGTGTCTCCTACACATTACAGTCACATTTTGAGATTTAAAAAGCGCCAAAAGTTGTGTGACAATAGCTGTTCTTGTTAAGAGTGAAGTAATTGTATGTTTGGAATGGTTTGAGTAATGCCCTCCACAACTAAGACATCGATGATCACAGCTACTTGCTACTAGCAGCTTGTATTATGCCTTCTTGAATGGATGCTTGACAAGGATTTCATAATTATATTCTAATTGAGCGTAAATAGAACAGATGTAATCTTTTGCTAAATGATTGTGGCTCTCATCGCTTCCAACTCGCCAAAAAAAAAACTGTTTCTGTTTTTACAGCTTTTTAAACTACAAAATGCAACTGCAACAGTGTCCACCGCTTGTAAAACACTTCCGTTATTGCGACTTGACCTAATGCAATCAAACAGATATAAACACCCCTTTAATTAAACAAATAAATGAAAGCATGGACTAATGCTTTATTGCTTTTCACAATGCAAAGCACACTAAAATGAAAACATTAAAACAAAAGAAATTACTCGCGCGACCTTGAGCCAAACCAAAGTTCACGAAGCAGCACTTGTCAATATTGCCTATGACAGACAATTTATGTAACATATTGTTAATCATATTTACCCACCTCGTCTTTTCTGCTTTTGTCCTTAGATTTGTTATCAACTTTGCCCTTTTCTTCACTTTTAGCTAGATCATCAACTTTAGCACCGCTCTCCGTTTTCTGCTTTTCATCTGCTATATCATTGCCCTTATCGTCTGCTTTGCTTTTTGCAGCAACAGTCCTTCTAGTTCGACTGTCCCCCTTGTTCCGACTATCTGGCCGTGCCTTAGCCTCTTCCTTGGTCATGGCTTTCTCTTTGGGCTGACTGCTGCCAAATTCATAATCGGTTTTGCTAGATTTGGCGGCCGATTTAGTGGCAGTGGAAAGCTCATCAACATCTGTAGCCCTCGTTGAGCTGCTACGACCTCGACGTAAAGCAGGAGCAGTAGCTGGCTCAGGCTCTTTATCTTCCATCTCAGATGCTGGTCGCTTCTTAGGAATTCTTGGTAAAGACGACATGGAAGTTTTCTGTCCGTCTTTGTCTACCGGTTTTGATTTGTCCACGCCCCTTCTCTTTCTGCCCTTAGGTGAGGCCTGCTTCTTCTCAGGAGGTCTTCTTGACTGCAAAACCATGTGTATACATCATACATTGCTACACGCATTCAAGTACATTAGCGCCATCAATTCACATGAATACAAAACGTAAATTATCAACAAACCTTTTTGCCACTTTCATTAGAGCGTCTCCCTCTATCATCAGAGGATTTCTTGTCGGAAGGCTTGCTCTCTGCCATGGCTTTAGCTGCTGCTTGACTAGCTAACGCCTCTGCAAACTTGCTATCTGTAGAGAATCTGCGAGCTCTCCTCTCCGGCACCTCTTTGCTAGCTGCAGTGTCTGCCTTACTAGACTCCTCCAAACTCACTCTACTCGTAGGCTTGGCAGCAGACAACTTTTTATCACTGGAAATTGCTTTATCCGCGGCAGCCTTCTCCTCTACAGCAGGTTTATGTGAGTTGGTAGCTGCAGCAGGCTCAGGAGATTTGTTAGCCTTAGAGTAAAAACTGCGATTTCGGGCTGCAAAAAAACAACACAATGATTCGAAAGAACACAATGATGACAAAATTAATCATATATAAATACGAAACTTTATTGATTGTCTACCTTAACATTGCTGATTGGAAAACGTGATATCTCCGCAGTGAGTTTAACTATTTGGTAACTAACAAGCTAACGCACAATACTCTCAGCTGATACAAACATTATACAGACTTTCCTACTATGACTATAATACAAGGATAAATGCTATAATAGAGTCAACCAGATGTAATCGCTCACTAGAGGTTCTGCCTGAAGTGTCCAGGATGTTTTCATTAGAGACATCACTCGGTAGTTTCTTCTCCTTAACTGGCCCATTTCTGGACTGAGTATCCTTGACTAGACTAGACTTTTGAGCTGCTGACTCGTGCTTGGACCTACTGTCTGTGGCAGCAGGCTTGTCTTCTTTCTTAGATGTGAGAGAGGGCCTGACACGACTAGAGATTGTGTGCTCCTCGGCAGGCTTGGCAGCGGTAGACTTAGAGGAAGTGATGGATCGTTTAAACATTGGCACAGACTTTGGAGGGGTTCTAGCACGAACATTTGGGTGGGTTGGATACGCCCTCTTAGTGATTGATTGGCCGTCAGCTAGAGCCATCTTTGTTTTACTAGACAAGGTCTTAACTAGCTCCTCCACTGAAGTTATTCTCACCTTCTACAAGACATGGTAGAGCTAACTATAAGGTATATATTACATAAAATACACAATAAACCCCAATAAACAATATTTGCAGCTATGTATCCATAATAAATGAGTCCAAACTGTAAGAAAAACCGTACCTTCACTTTGCGAGCTTTGACAACAGTCTCCGACTTAGTGTCTTTCTTCACATCATAGGCTTTCTTCAACATGGTGGACTGATACTGCTTGAGTTCTATGGGTTTCTTGAAGAAACTGAAGGCATAGTGAAACTTGTTCACTTGCTCTGCTTCCCTACAACATCACATCACATAGCACCTTGTAGAGCAGACAAGCGCACAACAATGACTGGCAGCAGCTGTCGGAGAGCAGTTATATCTTACCTCCTTCGACGAATCCTCTTCAGGTCTTTGAGGTGCTCATCCAGCTCGTATTCACAGATGAACATGTCCTTCTCTCCAGTATAGTCCTTGGGTCTGCCTTCGCAGTACGATTTCTCATCCACAACATAGCAGTGAGACTTCACATTACGCAGCGGTAGAATATCGTACAGCTTGGTCTGCACCACTTCATTGGGGAAAAACTTTCTGATTGTCTCCACTCTGTTGGGTAGTTTCCAAGGCAAGTAGTAGAAGTAGCCGTAGACATACTTGTCTCCGCTGAAAGACAGTCTTGAGGTATTGACCAACTACTCATATACAAACATCATAGCTTCTCTAAACATAGCTTCAGTGCAGCAACACCCAGAACACCCGCTATATATCAGACGCATTGTAAAAATTTAGTTTCTATAAAGTTGATAAATGATGATTTCATAGGCTATTCAAGAAAGAAAACAGTATACTAAACAGATGAGAAACCTTTTTGACTGAGCTGCCAAAACCAAACAAGTTTGCCGCAGTGAATCTATCCAGAACCAAACCATCAATAATATACTAATCCACTACTTACCGAGGGTTCTTCCACAATCTCTCAATCCTGAATGGATACGTGCCAAGATTAGGATCAGATGGAGTGATGAACACGGCATCTCCAACAGCAACATGCACCTTGCCACCTCCATCCGTGTTCTCCAGAGACAGGAAATACTTATACTCAGGCTCTCCATCTGGTGGTGGGGGAATCATCTCCACCTCACCACTGACGTCCTTCTTGCCACACTTTTCACAGAGGTAAACAGAGTTGTCGTCTGGCTGCACCTTGACACAGTCACAGTGTTGCCACACCTGCAGACACAAACACGTGTTGGATATGGCGTACATGTACATACTGCAGGGACAAAAGACCTTGGAAAGAAGACAAAAGAAAAAACAACAAGTAACAACAAGTCTTATATGTCTCACCTCGCACTGGTCACACATGAGCATGTCTCCCTCCTCTCTCAACACTCCACATACACATCTTATCACCTCCTCGTCTGCAGTCTCCTTCCGATCTGGTACCTTGTATTCTGCATACACAAAAGTATCACATATACATAAGTCAGAGGAGTAAAGCATGGAGAAGAAACGTTGTTTGTTGTAGGTCTTCGTATTAACACGGAAGATCGCACATAGGTGTGACACAACAGTCTCACTGCTATCACACCTGCAACTGTGTAGACAAGCAATAACAAATGACAACACAATGTAAACTTGTTTCAAACAAAACAACGACTTGTCATTGTAAATTGGTAGCATCAGCGCAACGATAAAGAGAAGACAACTCTAACATAGAAAACATAAAATATTGATATACGATAAATAGCAAAAGCATATAAGAGATACAGAAAACTGAGGCAATGTAGACACGAGACTGCATCAGATGCTGACCTTTAGAGTTGATGATGCCTTCTGTCCTGTATGGCAGTAACATCCTGTGAGGCTGCAATGTGGGGGGTTTCTTTGGCACAACAATAGTGGGAGGTTGACCAATCATATTCCTCATGAGGAAACAGTGCTGGGCTCTAACAAACCTCTTCTCCTCCGCTGGCATCATAATAGCACGCTGACGCACCACCACTGGATCCTTGGGATTCTACGCAAACATTAAATACTAGATAGAGAATGCTTAGTGCAGGTGTACCAAATATGACACGCAACAAATGATGAAACATAAAACCTTGTTGGTAACTTGTAATCACGATGAAAAACAATTTGAAGGGAATAAATTCGATCACAAGAGACCACCCACACAGGGGAGCAATATCCCTCAGGGGCGGGTCAGACGTTTATAACTTACAAATTTCATAGCAGTGGTAGGATTCCTCCTCTTAGACTTGGTTAGATTGGTTAGACTCTGGGTCTTACCACCCATGTACTCTCTGCAGTTGGCACTGCCACAGTGACACTTTTGCTACAAAATAAATGGGGAGTTAATCAAACAGAAAAGAGTTTCAAACCGAGAGAAAGAATTGACAGCAATGAATATACAACCCATCTTAGTACGAATAGTCATTCAACCTACATGGAGTAGTGTATTTAAGTATCTTGGGTGAGGAGTGACGCAATACTGGTTTTGCCGAACTATAGTCTAAGAAACACTATATTCCCAGACTAAAGCTAGCGAGACTAAAGTATAAGCCAGAACAAGTCTCACCTGATCATCCATGTTGAAAGCCTTGAAGTTATAGTCATAAGTGAGCTCTTCTCCAGGCCTGATGTCTTTTAGTGCAAATAGTCCTATTCTATACACGCCGTTGACATTCCTGCAATGCGGAAGGTCAATGAAACGCACAAGCACAATATGTCAGAAACAACAGCCTATAACAGAAAGAAAACACCAAGTTCAAAATGTCAGACGTTTCACAAGATCACCCAAGGTGGTACACCAACCATTTTTGCATCTCACAGTTGGGCTCGCAGCTGTGGTTGACAAAGCGGCCGATATTTCCCATCCTGTAACCGTCGATGACAAACTCCCTATCGAGAGTGAGACAGTAGTGGTGGTGGTCATTGGCATACTCAAACTCCATACGCCTCCTGAACTCATCTATCTTAACAACCTCTCCAGTGTACTCTAGGATAAACTCACCTGCAATTGTATCAGACACTCATAGTAACTACCTATCCATGTACCTACAACCCATAATAACTACCCATCCATGTACCTACAACCCATAGTAACTACCCATCCATGTACCTACAACTCATAGTAACTATCTATCCATGTACCTACAACCCATAGTAACTACCCATCCCTGTACCTACAACTCATAGTAACTACCTATCCATGTACCTACAACTCATAGTAACTACCCATCCATGTACCTACAACTCATAGTAACTACCTATCCAAGTACCTACAACTCATAGTAACTACCCATCCAAGTACCTAGAACTCATAGTAACTACCCATCCATGTACCTAGAACTCATAGTAACTACCCATCCCTGTACCTACAACTCATAGTAACTACCCATCCAAGTACCTACAACTCATAGTAACTACCCATCCAAGTACCTAGAACTCATAGTAACTACCCATCCCTGTACCTACAACTCATAGTAACTACCCATCCAAGTACCTACAACTCATAGTAACTACCCATCCAAGTACCTACAACTCATAGTAACTACCTATCCATGTACCTACAACTCATAGTAACTATCCATCCATGTACCTACAACTCATAGTAACTACCTATCCATGTACCTACAACCCATAGTAACTACCCATCCCTGTACCTACAACTCATAGTAACTACCTATCCAAGTACCTACAACTCATAGTAACTACCCATCCATGTACCTACAACTCATAGTAACTACCTATCCATGTACCTACAACCCATAGTAACTACCCATCCCTGTACCTACAACTCATAGTAACTACCTATCCAAGTACTACAACTCATAGTAACTACCTATCCAAGTACCTACAACTCATAGTAACTACCCATCCATGTACCTACAACTCATAGTAACTACCTATCCATGTACCTACAACCCATAGTAACTACCCATCCCTGTACCTACAACTCATAGTAACTACCTATCCAAGTACCTACAACTCATAGTAACTACCTATCCAAGTACCTACAACTCATAGTAACTACCTATCCAAGTACCTACAACTCATAGTAACTACCCATCCATGTACCTACAACTCATAGTAACTACCTATCCAAGTACCTACAACTCATAGTAACTACCCATCCATGTACCCACAACTCATAGTAACTATCCATCCAAGTACCTACAACCCACAGTAACTATCCATCCATGTACCTACAACTCATAGTAACTACCCATCCATGTACCCACAACTCATAGTAACTACCTATCCATGTACCTACAACTCATAGTAACTACCCATTCATGTACCTACAACTCATAGTAACTACCCATTCATGTACCTACAACCCATAGTAACTACCCATTCATGTACCTACAACTCATAGTAACTACCCATCCATGTACCTACAACTCATAGTAACTACCTATCCATGTACCTACAACCCATAGTAACTACCTATCCATGTACCTACAACTCATAGTAACTACCCATCCATGTACCTACAACCCATAGTAACTATCCATCCATGTACCTACAACCCATAGTAACTACCTATCCATGTACCTACAACTCATAGTAACTACCCGTCCATGTACCTACAACTCATAGTAACTACCCATCCATGTACCTACAACTCATAGTAACTACCCATCCATGTACCTACAACTCATAGTAACTACCCATTCATGTACCTACAACTCATAGTAACTACCTATCCATGTACCTACAACCCATAGTAACTACCATCCATGTACCTATAACTCATAGTAACTACCCATCCATGTACCTACAACTCATAGTAACTACCCATTCATGTACCTACAACCCACAGTAACTATCCATCCATGTACCTACAACTCATAGTAACTACCCATCCATGTACCTACAACCCATAGTAACTATCCATCCCTGTACCTACAACCCATAGTAACTACCTATCCATGTACCTACAACCCATAGTAACTATCCATCCATGTACCTACAACTCATAGTAACTACCTATCCATGTACCTAAAACTCATAGTAACTACCTATCCATGTACCTACAACCCATAGTAACTACCTATCCATGTACCTACAACTCATAGTAACTACCCATCCATGTACCTACAACCCATAGTAACTATCCATCCATGTACCTACAACCCATAGTAACTACCTATCCATGTACCTACAACTCATAGTAACTACCCGTCCATGTACCTACAACTCATAGTAACTACCCATCCATGTACCTACAACTCATAGTAACTACCCATCCATGTACCTACAACTCATAGTAACTACCCATTCATGTACCTACAACTCATAGTAACTACCTATCCATGTACCTACAACCCATAGTAACTACCTATCCATGTACCTACAACTCATAGTAACTACCCATCCATGTACCTACAACTCATAGTAACTACCTATCCATGTACCTACAACCCATAGTAACTACCCATCCATGTACCTACAACTCATAGTAACTACCCATCCGTGTACCTACAACTCATAGTAACTACCCATTCATGTACCTACAACTCATAGTAACTACCCATCCATGTACCTACAACCCATAGTAACTACCCATCCATGTACCTACAACTCATAGTAACTACCCATCCATGTACCTACAACTCATAGTAACTACCCATTCATGTACCTACAACCCATAGTAACTACCTATCCATGTACCTACAACCCACAGTAACTATCCATCCATGTACCTACAACTCATAGTAACTACCCATCCATGTACCTACAACCCATAGTAACTATCCATCCCTGTACCTACAACCCATAGTAACTACCTATCCATGTACCTACAACCCATAGTAACTATCCATCCATGTACCTACAACCCATAGTAACTACCTATCCATGTACCTACAACCCATAGTAACTACCCATCCCTGTACCTACAACTCATAGTAACTACCTATCCATGTACCTACAACTCATAGTAACTACCCATCCATGTACCTACAACCCATAGTAACTATCCATCCATGTACCTACAACCCATAGTAACTACCTATCCATGTACCTACAACCCATAGTAACTATCCATCCATGTACCTACAACTCATAGTAACTACCTATCCATGTACCTACAACTCATAGTAACTACCCATCCATGTACCTACAACCCATAGTAACTACCTATCCATGTACCCACAACTCATAGTAACTACCCGTCCATGTACCTACAACTCATAGTAACTACCCATCCATGTACCTACAACTCATAGTAACTACCCATTCATGTACCTACAACTCATAGTAACTACCCATTCATGTACCTACAACCCATTGTAACTACCTATCCATGCACCTACAACTCATAGTAACTACCCATCCATGTACCTACAACTCATAGTAACTACCCGTCCATGTACCTACAACTCATAGTAACTACCCATCCATGTACCTACAACTCATAGTAACTACCCATTCATGTACCTACAACTCATAGTAACTACCCATTCATGTACCTACAACCCATTGTAACTACCTATCCATGCACCTACAACTCATAGTAACTACCCATCCATGTACCTACAACCCATAGTAACTACCTATCCATGTACCTACAACTCATAGTAACTATCTATCCATGTACCTACAACTCATAGTAACTACCTATCCATGTACCTACAACTCATAGTAACTACCCATCCATGTACCTACAACCCATAGTAACTATCCATCCATGCAACAAGAACAGCAATCAAATAAATAAAACTCAGAACTGTATAATATGCAGTAAAAGAAATAAGCAGGAATGAAGCTGGCCCTATATTGTGCATGATCAACTGACTAGCTAATGAAACAATGCGGAGGGTACAATACAGGTAAAACATACCCAAACATATAAGATTGGTTGTCTTCACCCCAAAGCCCCTGTCGTTGGTCTGAATCTTCTCCAGACCATGCAGAGTCGTCTGTTTCTGTATTCTCATATTGGCACACTGTTCACCGCAGGGACATGTCTGAGGTGTGCACTCAATGTATACCATTCTACAGCATATAGTAGTTTGTACAGTGGTGGGTACAGTGGTGGGTACAGTGGTGTGTACAGTGGTGTATACAGTGGTGTATACAGTGGTGTGTACAGTGGTGGGTATAGTGGTGTATACACCTCTGTACATAACAACTCACCTGTTGAGACATATACAGTGGTGCATACACAACTGTACATAACGACTCACCTATTGAGACAGTCTTCATGGCAAGACTTAGATCTTGAGTCCTGAGGTTTAGAGCAGATACAGCTGTGGGGTTCAAATGAGGGAACCAATGGCTTCACTCCATTCAGATAGACACCTGAACATCATGTTATATACTGTGTCATATACATATACATACATACATACTGATGCTTGACATTACATCAACACACATATGATGTACAAATTATACATTATACCACAACACATTATACGTTATACCACAACACATTATACATTATACCACAACACATTATACATTATACCACAACACATTATATATTATACCACAACACATTATACGTTATACCACAACACATTATACATTACACCGCAACACATACAATCTACAAATCATAAACTTACATTTGTTTATTTTCTTGTAGTGAAGTGACTGATTCTTGCCGAGGGCCTACAATATACAACACGAGTGGCGGATGGTATCAACTTCTCCAAAAACTGACATAAAATAAACGAACCAATAGTTGATAGGTTTGAGGAGGTGGCCTCCCCTACAAGGACTACTGTAGACCAGAACACAAATGACATATAACACATTCTGTTAGGGCTTACCTTGGCTTTTTTCTTTGCAATTTCCTTAGCCTTCATTTTATCACTGTAAATAGTAAAAATTACATTTTTGTTGGCCTTTCTAAGCAATAGTAGGGGGTGGATTAGACAAAAGAACAGCCAATACAAGACACACACACTGCTGTCTGCACACACACTGCTGTCTTCACACACACCGCTGTCTTCACACACACACACACTGCTGTCTTCACACACACACTGCTACCAGCAGACACACACAATATACTGCTGTGTGCCCAAACATGACGCTGCTGTCTGCATGCACAATATATTGTTGTCTACAAAGACACACTGCAGTCTGCACACATAAGACACTACTGTCTGCACACACAAAACGCTGTTGTCTGCACACACCTGCTGTCTGTATCCATATCAGCAGTGCTGCTGTCATCACCAATCACTTTTTTCGATGGAGCTGGATTCTTACGCTTTTGTTTGTCAACTTTAGCCTTGTTCTTGGAAGCAAGCTCTATGGCAGCTTGCAGGGCACTAAGGCTACCTAAGCACAAAACACAACAACTCATCAACGGAGATGGTACATTGATGTCATAGCGCAGTAAGCGCTAGTAGATCATTGGTAAATAAAAAATGGAAAGTAAAACGAGATTCTATGCCAAATTACGCACGATTCATTTGTAGAAGCATAGGCATTACCTTGCTGTTGCTTGAGTTCTGAAGTGATAGCCGCAGTTCTTCGCTTCTTCTTAGCATCAAACTCGGAAACTCCTTGAACACCATCTTCACCAGCGAGAGAGTGTAACTCGCGCTGAAGTGAAGAGCCAGGTCTCTTACGACTCTGACTACTTCCCGGTCTATCCGAGAGAGGAGAAATGGGTCTCTCTAACAAACTGGCACTTTCCTCTTCAGTGAGGGGAGGTTCAGGAAGGAGGTCTGCAAGGTTACAAGACATAACATAGAGATAGTGGCTGCAAGCATCACTAGGCATAGTCAGCGATTGATTTTGTTGACTTCTATTGCTACATAGTCATATAATGTGGGTGGCAGCGCTTGCAAATAAATAATAATTACAGGAGTATTGGGCAAACAACTCCCATGTGTAGCATTCTGGACTAAATACCTGCCGACTGACATATTGTTTAGATAAATAAACGTAAGTGTTAGTGTCCCTTTAATGATTCTATGACATATGTGTGAGGTTGCTCTTTCGAACAAAGAAATTGTATCCAAAATTGATAAAACTAGGAAGAAATGTTTTCGTCCATAAACTATGGGATCTGAAAGAAATGCCTAAAAGAGCCACTGTGGTCCAGGATGTATGAGCTATAAGTAATTGGTAGCTGGGATAAAAAGAATACAACTCAATTTTATCCGATATAACATACACTGAAACAAGTAATTTTATCATATGTAATGCATATATGGAGTTAAAATAACTCCGTGAATATATCGCACAATTTTATACCAATACTTTGTTGCAATGGAAGAGTGTAACATGTTGTTCACCATAGGTATGTATACACAGGTTGAAACTAACATTTATTACACAAGTTAAGGATTTGTTACTACACACTTATAACAAACAACGGAACATGTGAAGCGCAATCCAACCTACCCGAGTTGTAATCTTCCACCATCTTGTGTCGTTTCTTGAGCGGTAGGAAAAGCTGATTGGTCCTGACTAGATTGGTGTGAGGAATTTCCGTCTCTGACTTTGGTGGACGACCTCTTCCTCGTTTCACAATAAGTGAGCCATCTGCTGCAACAGTATCAACACCCATTCTTCCTTCAAATGTATGCAGTTCATGGCAAGGTGCCAACAAAACTGCCACCCAGGTAGTTAGTATGAATGAAATGACATTTTATACTACTGCTGAGCCAGTTAGTACAATCTGCGACTAAGTTACAAATAGTACAAGAAGAATAACTAGCATACCTGCAGGTATTTCAGAGAGATCCCCTTCTGTAGATAGCACTTCCTCACCTGTCATTGCCATATCATCGAGCAGCTGATGTGGTCGCGACTTTCGAGAAGGTAGATGCCTCCTCTCACCGTCTGCCTCAGACTCTGACAGATGCGGAGACATGCCGCTGTTACGAGGAGAGCTACCCCTGCCGTACTTAGGCTTCTTGTTCTTAGCCTTAAAACTAATGTTTTTAGTAGCTATACGAGAACGGGGCACGTAGTACTTCTGAGCCACCTCAGGAGCAGACAGATTTGTGTTAAAGTTTGTCACTGTTGCCTTGGCAGCAGGCGCTGACTTTGTCTCGGCTGACTCATCTTTCTTGTGCTTCTCTGCGTCAGCCTCGGGCAGTTTGTTTTCCTGCTCAGGCTCGGGAGTTGGAGGAACAGTGGTGATGGCAGGAGGTGCCTTCTCTTCATCTTCAGCTGGAGCCACTGGTGGCTTACGAGGCACAACTGGTTCTGGAGAAAACTCAGACTCGCTGGCAGACGGGGGTTTCACATTATCAATCTTGACTTTAATTCTGATATTTTCTGTACGTTGCTACAACCACAACAGACACGATAGGCTAACATGCACACGGAGTGTTGAATATTATACTACACAAACTAACAAACCTTAAAGCAATAGAGAAAAATTACCTGAGCTTTTTTGCCTCTAGTAGGTTTAGACCGAGATCTCTGAGTTTCAGAAGCTGCAGGAATTTTAGGGGGAGGAGGGGGTGGGTGGACTAAGGCATACTCCCCAAAAGCCGAGACATATTTTGGTAGCTGAGAAGATGGTTTCTTTTCTCCATAAAGACAGCAGTTACCAATCCTCTCAGATATATGCTCCATATCGGCTACAGAATAGTGAGGCACAACATGTAAACTGCCAGTCAGTACACAAACTAACACACTCTGTGCTACACCGAGGGAAGCCACAAAGGTTGAACAAGAATGAGAGGACAATTCTAAAACAGATCATCAGCCTTTTGTGAGCGAGCAACTGACCTATGAATACAGGGTCTAAATGTTTGATTTTACTCGGTCTCTTTCCAGGATATGGTTTCTTTTTATGACGTTTTTCCTTCTTTTTCTTTCCTTTAAATTGAGCATCAGGTGGAGGTAGTTGTATATCTTCATCATCATCCCCTGCGACAGCAGGCTTATCATCGGCAGCTCTACAACACAACACCTTGTCTGTCTACACATGCGCAAAACAACACCAGACTGCTCTTTGACTATTTGCCTACACACAGATTGTATTTGTAAAGAGTATAAACTTGTACAACACCATCAGCATGAGAAATCTAATGGTAAAGTAATTTCTCTTGCCAAACATGCCCAATGAAATGAATGATTCACTCAAGAGCTAGACTCTGCGCATTTACCTGGGTGGCTCTAGCATGGTACCAAAGAGTCCCGAACCTACAGCTGGTGCAGGGGGAGGACGCCGTTCCTGATTCTGTTCAGCCTCTTTGTGAGCGTCAGCACTTTTTACTCTACTGAGCAGTTGGAAGGATTCACCGCTGACGTCCATAGGAGGCAAGTCGTTGAAGCCAGCTGCAATGTCATAATTTAAATTTGTGCTTGTTAGAGAGATAGCGAGTAGATGAACGTAGAATGAATGAGAATGGTTCCACAAATGCTTCTGATAGACACGGAAGAATTGCATTTCAATTAGTAAAAAAACAGTAAATTTCATAACTGAGCCTAACAAGTGACAAACTGCACCATGTATGACAAATGACATGAATGAACATGATTTGACAGTTTTTTTGCAGTGCATATCAAGTACGGCATTTGTAGACAATATGATACTAAAACTCACAGAAAAATGCAGGTGGAGATTCTGGCTCTTCAATGGGTGGAGCTTCTTTCTGCTCCTCAACCACTGGCTGTTTACGCCTGCGACCCTGAGGTTAGACAGGAAAGGAAACAAATGAGTAGAGACCAAAAATCACCAAACAACCAGATAACAAAAAAAAAAATACCAATAAAACGCCAAGTTTTTACTCACCGGCTTCTTTTTGAGACCAGGACGTCTCTTCTTTGTATCAGGCTGCGCCGGAGATCGAACAGGACTGCGATTGGCTGATACATCCGGTATAATACGCGATTGAAGCGGAGTCCTAGAGGAGTGTGGTGAGAATGGAGTCATGCTACCAGAGAGCGGGGTAGACAGACCAGGTATAGTGGGGAAGGGTGTGCGTGATGGAGGCTGGAAGGGTGTAGCACTAGGCGTTGACATGGGTGTATACGGAGGTAGTACAGAACTACTAGGATGGAATGAATCTACAGAGCTGGGGGTAGGCATTGTACCCATCCAAGTCAACTCAAAAGGTGCATCATCATTGTTCTTGTCTAAATTACTAATATTCTTAGTCACATTGCTAACCAAGTCCATCAAATCCTCTGACTTGGGCTGCTTAAAACTTGAGCTTTGATCTTCTTCTGTCACTGGAGTCTTCTTGGGCCGGCCCTTCACCCGTTTTGCTGGCAATGGAGCCGAACTCTCACTTACCGCCGTGTCCTTGACTGGCTCACGAGGGGAAGCGAAGCTGCCAAACAAAGTGTTCTCTGCAGCACTGAATGCAGGGGTTGAGGGCATAGTTGAAGGAGTAGCACCACTAGAGTTCATTGTAGGAGTAGGGGGCATGTCTTGAAACCTTGGGCTTGGAGGTATATCAAACTTTCCACCACCAAATGTTGGTGTGGCAGGAACCTTGGGAGATGATGGAGCCCTCACAGAGTCCTTGCCTTTAGATGGAGACTCTTTACCTACACACAAATATGTGTCAATGAAAGCAATTGCAGAAAAGAGTGCTACACAAACTTATCCCTTTTACGTTATAATAATAAAAGTATTTCCTTGGAACCACATTTTGCTACTATTATAAATTCGACAACAACCAAAAATTTCACAGCAGCTCTACGAAAGGTGCAGTGTATTGACTTTAGTGACTTGATAATTGTCTTCCTCCCGGAAAGCTATTAAATCAATAATGAATACGTAAATTGACTTTCTGGACACCAAATTGCATTTTTTATTGGTAGTATTGAGCAGTATGTGATCTACACCATAACCATCGTATATTTCCGAAAAAGTTTCTTCATCAAGTTATTTGTCAATCCTACGCGTATTGCATCATTTGACAAAATTCAATGATACAAAGATCAAGATCTAACATAATGTACTGTTCAAAATAAATTACACGTGCCAAAAACAGAGAAAGTGAGCTGACAGTAAGCAGTTAGTGATGCAATGCTATAGTTTACAAAACTTCATAACAGACATAATTATACGGAGCAGACGAAGCCCACACAGCAACTAATCCCACACAGCACCTTTTGCTTTAGGGGGCCTTCCTCTCTTTCTCTTTGGCTCTGGTTGTTGTGGACCCTCGCTGTCACTGATAGCCTCAAACTGCTGAGTCATAGGAGTTGGTGCAGGAGGAGCACGACTCTCCTCTGCTTTGGTTTGGCTAGGTGTGGTGGGTTTTGTGGGACGAGCAGACGACTTCCCAGCAGAGGAATCCATTCCTTTACTTTTAGAGCCTATTTCATTGTCAGCGATAAATTGCATCATGCTGTCTGGTTTGCCTGATGGCTTGGGCCTAGATGGAGGAGGATCCTACAAAATAAATTGCACCAAATTATAAAATAAAAAAGACATTACAATGTTTTACAATGTAATCAGATATAATATTCGTATAAATAAAACTCCAGATCAGTTTTTTAATAAACCAATTCAACCCATCAGATTCAGAAAATTTCAAATTAGAGAAGCTGCTGTGGAGTTGTGCTCTAGCTAGCTCCAAAATGCGCAATAGATGGGACTTGCAAGCAAATTTATTTTCACTCATGTAAGGATATAATCCCGAGTTTTGAAAAATTATCTAGTTGACATCGAAAGAAATATTCATCAAAATAGAAACTGTACAAAGACTTTCAAAAGCACTGAAGAAGATTGCAATTCACGTAAGATTTCTGAAGATGCTTTTGCTCAGTCAGCATTATCATTTACCATCAGTTAACCTTTTGCCGCACAAATGTTCTTTATTGGCAAGTATATGATTTTTTCTAAAGCTGCGTACAAACTAGAATGATTTTTTTTCAACAAATCGTTCATGCTGGAGGCGTGCTCTTTTTCGGCCGATGGTTGCATACACACTAGAAAAAAGTTTCGGCCGAAAAAGCATTTGTTCTTTGGTGAGAGAGATAAACAAATTCTGTTTTTAGCATAACCATAGCATTACTAATCCTATTGCTGTCTGTTATTTCACAATTGTTCACCATGTCTATGGTTGTTATTAGTAAATGCTAGGGCTGTCAAAGATTAAGAATTTTTGATCTTAACCTTAATCTTTTCCATTAATTTTAAATTAATCTTATTTTTTAATCTTATGTACTCAGGTGATATAAATGCAATGATGGGGCAGTAAAGTCATCATCCATCTACCTGCATGCTTGTAGAATGAGATTAGCAAACCTCAATTTGGATTTTTCAGTCCAGGAACAAATAACAGATATAATATCACAATAGTGTAATATCACAATTAAAACCAAATATGTATGTATTTATGTATGTATGTAACTGTAAACACAAGTTTTTTTGAATGCAGAACTGAAAAGGAAGGAAACAAACTAAAGCTAGTTGCTATTTAAAATTTTTATATTTACTGTACATGTTCAGGTAGGTACAAAGTGTAGGCACACATGATCGGAAGAAATTAAGATTGTCGGATACACAAGTTAACGGAAACTTGAATATCGAATGTGATCAAAGAATATTCTTTTATCTTTGGCATATATTAATATAACATAGAAAACTATAATTTTTTTTATTTTCTCACAAAACTGCTACTCTCCAAAACCTTTATCGGGAAAAAAGAGAAAACCCTTGGATGTACCAGGATAAATAATAAAAACATCACAAATGAACTTGCATTAGGTATTTTTGAGAACCTGATTAATTGATTGTGATATATTTTGGCGGTGTAGCTCAATATTTTATAGATAGATAAATAGCTTTGATCAGAATAATAAATAAATAAATCCACGAAATCTAGTAACAAATAATTGTTTATTGTTGTTTTTCAATATTATTGTTATAATTAATAGATACTACACTAAAAAAAGCGATATGCCCGGTAAGTTTCCATTTTTTCAATAATAATTGTAATATGTTATTAATTGTATTGTTTGTGCTGAATAATAACAACAATAACAATAAAAACAACAGTTTAATAAAAAAGTATAATCGTTTATTATTAGAATGAATAATGACAGTAATATGAAAATGTTTTAAAGTATAAACCACATCACATCGTATCACATGTTATTATTATATAAGATATTTTGTGAACTATTATTATTGGTCACTTTTACATATATTTCAGTTTTTTTATCACTAGTATTACCAACAATCATCATTTTATTAAGAAGCTTTAATTACTATTTATTTATTACATTCCAGGTGTATTATTAGCATTTCTGCGCAGTAAACTTTCTAATGAATGGAGGATAATGAGAATTGTTGAAGAAAAATGTGTACCAAGTAATGATGTCAATCTTGATCCCTAAAATAAAACAGATTCCAAAACTAATCTAGTTAGAATCATAACAACAATCAAGGTCTCTCCATTTCACTCCAATCGACAGAAAAACAATAGCCTAAGAACTAGAGATAGTTTACTCGTTTTGCAACAACACTCACCTACAAACGTCTTGATTCACATCAAGTTAAATTGTCTTGTTCAAAGTGACAAGATGGATATTTTCATGATTTTTCTTCAGGATAACATGATTGAAATTTAGTGACGAAGGTAAGGTTATGCAACGAAACACTCAAAAAGGCATCTCCCTCTTCATGTAGACAAACTGATACATGTGCTTAGCATAATAAACAGTATTATAGTGACGTGACTGGGGTTTCTTTTTATAAGATTAACTGAGTCATAAAAGGTTAATCTTTTTGATCTTAAAAATCAATTAATCTGGTTAATCTTTAAAATAACTCGATTAATTGACAGCCTTAGTAAATGCACTAGCTGTTGCTGCATCAATATTAATTATTTGTAATATCTGTTGTTCTGAACAGAATATTTATTTTTATTTTTTCAGGTTTACCTAATATATATTTCAATTAATTAAAATTATTTCTGAATTATTTAAACCTATGCTTATCAATGAGTGGTCAACCATGTTGAAATAAGAACGGTAATACATAATAAATTTTCTAGGTGAGTTTTAATAAATAATAATTATTATTATTTGGTTATTGCTGGGAGATGTGATGGTTTTTAATTATTTCATCATTTCATCAACCCTACAAGCTACTTCTGTACTGATTTTGTGTTGTGGTTTCTTTGATAATCTGCTAAAAATTGTCGGTGATTTTGAGCAGTGCTCAAATGGCATTAACACCGGCCGATATGATAAAAATCGGCCGTTATTGCATTCACAGTAGGCCATTTTGGAATTGAGGCGATTTTGGCCACCAAATCGTTCTAGTGTGTACGCAGCTTTACAATGTTTTACATATTGCGCCATGGGGAAAAAACAAAAACACAAACCATGTGCAGATATGATTTTGACCTTGATGGGACAAAATCTCAAGTTTTAATTTATCTAAAGATTGAGAATAGCGTGTTTTAAATATCGTTTTTGGAGAGAAAGCATAGAAGTATGAAGTAATTTTCAACAACAATTATTATCAAATATGGAACTCTAACAAATTGACAAAAACAAATGTAAGCAACATAAAATGAAAATAAATAATTAACACTAATTACATTTACCTGCTTGCCCAGTTTTTCCTTGATGAGAGTGAGTGGTTTGCCCATAGGTTTCTTGGTGGGTATTGCATTGGGTGGGGGCCTGCTAGGGGTGGAGTAGTTGCCCGCACTCTTGTAGGGTATTGTGGCTCTCACAGGAGCCGTTTGCTGGGGAGCAGTGGTAGTTGAAGGTGTCACAGTGCCGGATTTAGTAGGTGTGTCATCATCACTGTCATCTGCACAGATTAAAGCTAGTTTAACTGACAGCAAAGAGAGGAGAGTATCAATAAAACCATTGCACCTCAGTCAAGCACACAATTAAAACTTGTGACAGCCAAAAACTTGCCGTTTCTAAATTTATATAAACCCTACAGAGCAGTCTAATACCTGATGATGACGATGATGAAGAGCTGTCAGAACTGTCACTACTACTGGAGCTGCTCTCATTATCGGCATCTTCTGCTGGTACATCAGCAGCAGGTTTGGGTGACTCGGCAATCTGCCGATTCATTGAGGCTGACTTGTATGGCACACGCCGTGATATCGGGGGACGTGACATCGGCTGTGTAGAAGCAGCAGTTGAGGCTGGGGGAGCAGAATCTGCAGGCTTTTCTGTTCGATTGCGCATGGCAGACATTTTGTATGGTATTACATTGGATATTTTAGCTCTGACTGGCCGGCTAGCAGTGTTGACATCGCTACTAGCTGATGTGGTGATTCCTCCGCCTACTAAAAACAAATAGAAACAGATAAAACATTCAGATTGATCTGCAAACTTAATTTATTGACAAAATTTTAACATACTCTTCTAGGTGAATAACTGTGTTAGAGCAAAAATAGTACTAATCATACAGAGTTGTTTGCTCTTGGCAATAACAGTACTTCGGATCAAACTCGAAGCTGCCCCAGCAGCACCAAACATAACATTGGATGACTTGTTTTTATGGAAATTAAGTACTACATTGAAATACATACCACACACACATACACTAGATTTCCATGCGTCAAGGTTTTAACGGATTTTTAGATTTTTCAAATCGCCGAAAGATGGAAATCCATGAAAAGTTTGAAGTTTTCAAAACTTTGAACTTTTGACAGTAGGATCGTGGATGTTGAAAACTTCATAGTTTTCGTGATAACAAACTATTACATGAGTGAGAATCATCAGAAATAAATTATTACTCATGTTAAACGTGAATGTCCTTCTTTCATGAAAATAATCTTGAAAAAATATAAGGTCCTTGCCATCATGTTAATAAATAATAAAAAACAAACAACGGCGCTGCAATAATAATGGGAATAGTGCCGGTAAGAGTACATGCGACAGTAGTCGCTAGAGTTTCAAAGTAATTGATTTTGATGGCTGAAAATAAAAATAGGCTGAGGATCGTTGTCAGTTCTCAAGTAGGACGCCCAAAACAAATACTATCAAATTAAGTGCAAGGGATATCGTCTCCGAAATTATCGGTGACAGTTATTTCTAAGATTACAGAGAAAATGGTTTACATAAACTACCGTCTTTGGCATTTACGTTACAATTATTTACCTACCGATAACTTCCAAAGTCTATGGTCACGGTATCTATCTAGGGATGTACGTGTTTCCGTTTTTTTAAAAACAGAAATTATTGTCACATTCTTATTAGTTCGAATTGCTAATTTAAACCTTTGACAGGTGAATTTTTTAATTTCCACCATTGAAATAATGTTTTCTTTCTTCTGGATGCATTTTAAAACAAATATGAAAGCAGATTCAAACAAAATAAATAACAAATCGGAAGCGTACACTTGTATATAATTCCATCTGGCGAAAAACTGTTTCCGATAATTGAACCGATTGAGAAAGACCGTCACTATCCCCATTAATAATAATCATTATTTATTTATATCAGAATTTGACAACTAACTACTACTTGCTTATAAGGTTCAGTTGGCAATGAAAAGCCATACATACACTGGTTGATAAGACAAGTCGTAAAAAAATCATCTCCAGTGTTAGTAATTAATTTTAGACCACATGATTTTGAATGTAAACAACTTGGTGACAACACTCGCGCTTATGAAAACAATATTTTTCACATATTATTATCATTTTGATAGAAACTGCTCATCACAACAATACTATGATGTGATAAGCCGCCAAATCACTGATACTTTCTTTGCATAGTTATCATCCCTTCAGTGCAGACAACTCCATTAATGGAAGTACAGTAAATCAAAACTTCGAAGTTTTCACAACTTGTTGTCCAAAATACCTTCAAAACTTTGACGCATGAAAATTTAATGATACAGACACAGATTATAATGTTGAAGTAGAAAAACATCGTTGGTAGAAACTTCATTGTCAAGTAAACCAAAAAACAGATATATACCATTGAAATATTAATCTAGCCAACAAAGACATTCTCTAAGATTACATCATGTCTTAGAGCAATCTCGAGACTTTGACCCAGCTTACACCCTCAAATTTTCAAGGCAGCTAACTGAGAAACAACCATTAAACATTTAAAAAGCATACCTCGATTTTGACTGGTAGGTAGCGAGGACGTTGCTGATGACACGACGGAGACAGATGTAGCCGGTTGGCTGGCTGATTGCCTTTCTCTCTCTTGTTGCTGCTGTCTCATAGAGTCCATTTTGTAAGGAACTCTAGAAACGGGAGGTCTGTGACTCCTCACAGGTTGAGATGGAGGCATGCTAGAAACAGCAGCCGAGGACGGTGGTTGCGCGTTTTCATGACGGGTTGTAGTTTTGTCGAGTGCTATGGATGAAGAATGAGTACTTGTTCTTTCTTGCTCTTCAGCCAGTTTACTTTTCCTCATGGAGTCCATTTTGTAGGGAACATAAGACGAAGGCCTGGAAGTGGGTTTAGCACTCTGAGAATGCACTTGGGACATTTGGTCTAAATGCTGACTCGGGTTGGAGCTGGCTAAGTTAGTGGTAGATTGTTGTTGGGTGGACAAGGCCTGCTCTCGAGGACTCATATTCTGTGAGACAGACTGAGACAGGTGGTGAGACTGTTGCATTGGTGCTGCAGGCATGGACTTGGATGGCACATAACGGTTAGTGTGCGCAGCTCTAGTGTTAGAGCCAACAATGTTACTCTCTCCCGCAGTAGAAGAGATGTAGCTGGGAGGTTCAGCTTGCTGCGACTGCTCCTGCTGGGAGGTAGCCGGCCGAGGCAGCCTACCCTGTTGGTGTTGAGCGAGAGTATAGTCCATTGAATGAAGCTGTGGTTGACTCTGGGGAGGTAGTGACGCTGAGCTAACAGCGTTAGGCATGGGGCGTGCCATATCGCTGTGTGCCAAAGCATTCAGACTGCTGGGTGGAGTGGACTGCTGCGGAGGTTGCTGTCCCAGGGAGAACTGGTGGTATGGGTTGGCTTGTTGATGTGATTTGTTACTGTACTGAGACGGGGTAGCTTTGTGGGGCACAATATTAGCTACTCTTGGTTTGGTTTGCTGATGTGCAGGTTGTTGTTGATGAGCGAGTGGTTGTTGGTGCGCTGGCTGTTGCTGATGAGCGGGTTGCTGCTGTTGCAACTGGTGCTGTGGATGCTGCGCAGAGAGACGCTGCTGCTGCATAAGTCGCATCTGCAACAAGCCTTGCTGTTGCTGCATGTCAGGGATTCGATGTTCGGCAGCAGAATTGCGAGCGTCCTGAAGTAATTGATTGTGAAGGTTGTGCTGTTGAGGCTGCTGCCCTAGTGACATTTGGGTATTCTGTAGCAATGCTTGATAGTCAGGTCTACTAATACCACCTAGACCACTTCCTAGACTAGTCTACAAAACAAGTACGTACAGTTAGCTTGTTTGATTGTCAAGCAAACGACAAACAACCATAAGATAATGGTTGCTAAATTATTTCAAACACATGACCAACCAATCTGGGCATAGCATGACTGTCTCTGCAAATCTCAGATTTATTGTGACGCTTGGTAAATTTTGATGGCCGCGGTTAACCAAGAAACTCAGCTATTTGCATCTAATATAACTCGATAATTCTCACTTTCGATATTCGTGACTAAACGAACAGAACTACTGCCTACCTGTTGAAATGCCCTGAGAGTGTTTATTAAGTTCTCAGAGGCATTCGCCTGATCGTAGGGCCCGCCACCAGAGAACATGTCGCCACCACCGTAGTTGTTCATTGTGTTGTGGATATGGCTCTATCAAAGGTCGATATAGGGTACTTCGCTAGTTCCATGCAAATGTTGCCAGACCCCTAAACAATTAACCTAAAACAACGATAACACTTACACATGTAAGCACAGAAACTAGATCAGACTGCATCATTTAAAGCATGGTAACTACCGGCAAACGAAAAGTATAATCAAATGTCCCAAAGACCGGAGCAAACAATGAGGCATGTTTATTGCCGTTCATGTCTATTGGCCGTTCAGCCATTTATCATGTAACCAATAGAGATTAGAGCTATCTCGCTTGACTGACTGCACTACGTGTCTCATCTAACCAAAATCAGAAACACTACTTATGCGCAACACAAAAAAAATAGTTACCACCAACGAGACACGGGAAGTGAACAAATCGATAGACTCTGCAGCACACTGTGTCTACACTGGAGTGAACTATTTAGTGTAACTGTACCTATAGAGGATCATTGTTTCCTACAGTGTGTTATTGCTCAAGCATACAAAGCCAAGATAATGGAGGCTATTGACTATAATAAGTACAAGGCCAAGTTCAGTGACATTGTACAAACACAAGCTATCACTAGGACAATCTCCCTGTCAACAAGCTAGATAAAGCGCTTCACTGGGCCTGGCATACATGACATTTCACCTCCTGCCTTTAGTCGGTAGCTCAATTATCTACTACCATCACTACTACTACTACTACCACTACTACTATTACTACTACCATTACCACTACTACTACCACCACTACTACTATTACAACCAGGGCAATACATTTAGAGCCGTATTTATTCCCAATATACCGCTGACTACAACTAGCCTAATCAATAGCAATGTGTTTCCTATCTATTGTTGGTCTATCCAGGCCTCATAAACATTAGCAGAACTTATAACTAGCGCAGTTACTAAAACTATTATAATGTAAGCTGCTACTCCCTAACCACCAACAAGTATTGCCACCTCAACTACAGCCTTGCCGCTAGTTCTCTCCCTATTCAGAGACCAAAGTAAACAAGATGTTCATGGACAAGTGAGACCATTATGCAACTCTTGAAGTCACATAACACAGTGACAATGCACAGATACAGTGGATAAACAATTGTAGATTACATGTTAACGTCTATTGAGTCTACATTGAACAATGCGTACGTGCATAAGTACAAGATAGCCGGTACCAATACCACCCAGGCAAGAGCTTATCAACGCTGGCAACTAGCCAACACTTTCAGTTCCTTATTGACAGAGAAGGCAACTGCTGTATTCTAACAATAGTACTATATGTTACCTACCCCCCACATGGTATAAGACAGCCATAATAATTACTTGTAATAAATGCTAATACTGAAGTACTAGTAGTAGTACTCTGATAGATAATTGCCGATTGATGCAAAGCTGAACAGCAGATCCTAATAGCTAACAACTAGCCAGGATTAGCTAGGATAGCTCAGGGCTTCACCACCTAATCAGTGGTCAGGCTACAAGCGAAAAACGATCAATATAGCCCAAAACTCACTAGCTGTGAGTGTAATAATGAAATTACCCTATTTCACTGCAATGAATATCGTGTGGCTGAGTGTCTGAAAACGTATGTTTATAATTACACTTACCATAGTGTTTTGAGCATTTATTAATAATATTGTTAATTATTCCACTGGGCACAACTGAGGGTTTTCGCAGTTATCTAAAAACAGAAAACAGACAAATGTTAATAATGAGACATCGATACTAATAAACAATTTTGTTTGTTGACATCGCAGACTTATATACTACAGATGTAAAGCCAACTGGTAAAGCACAGTTAGCAATGGTTAAGATGCCAGAACTTGAGAAAAAAATTGCTTATTAGTATAAAGAGTAACTTTAGTTGCAGTCACAAACATTTGGTAGCATGCTATAACAATAATAATAAACGTGAAAATTTTTTTTGCTAATGCTACTCAATATGAGTTGATTACCAACATGACTTGACTACTTATTTTTCTATAAGAGTTCAACAACGATTAAAACAATTATATTAAGTATATCAATCAAGTGATACCGCTAAAACAAGCTTCCAATAGCCAAACTTATAAAATCAAAAACCAATATATACTACTAGTTAATAATATCAATATCTATCAGTTATGCTTTGATGAATGTTGCATGCAGCAGTAACATCAGTTATTTATAACAGTAACTATCTTGTTGTGGAGCGAATAATCATTACATATAGCAACAACAATCAACGTCATTGTTGATGATGATTTGTGATAATTAATAACAAATCATTAATAATTATTTTTTATCATGATGATATAATTTATTCCGACAACAGCAATCACTATTTATCTACTAATAACTCACTACTAACCAATAAATAATAATAGTAATACTGTTATTAATAACACTTAGACTATGACTATTACTAGTAACTGGTACTACATAATAATCTACATATTATAACTAAATCATACCAGTTAGTTAGTCAAGTTACAGCAATGGTAGCTACAACAAGAACAAACAAATTCACTAGTTAGTTAGTAGACCAAGAAGTAGCAGTACATAATAGTAGATAGATAGATAATATAATTGAATGATGAAAAATACATTTTTTCTACTGAGGATAAACGATCGTGACAACAACAACTAGTTTATGTTATTAAAATCATTATTCTTCTTCTCAAATTAAAGTTACAGACAGCAGTAGTTGTTAATTACATTATTAAATTTCTTATTAATTATAATAATTAATTATTATTATGACGGCAAGAAGAAGTAAACAACAACAAATAATAATATTATTGCTACTTCCACTACTACTACCATTGTAACTACTACCTACTATCATCAGTATTATTATTAGTAGTAAGTAAGTAGTACTACTACTAAGTATTATTATCTACTACTGTAACTATCTATTATAATTATAATTATTATGAATTGACTATTATTACCAACTCAATTAATTATTTTAATGATAAAAAATATCATCTACTATCATTACTATTCATAATATCATTAGTACTGACTGACCATTTCCTCAACAACAACTTGAAAAAATATATTGCTATTAATATTGTGTTGTTGTTGCACAACAAAGGTTGTTGGTGAAGGAGTTGATTTTTAAAAAATGATCGATGATGACCATCATCATAATTTGAAAATTATGCAATGCTACGAGTTGCATCAAAATCATTCACAGATATGGAAAAATAAATGTAATGGGTAACCGTTGCGACCAAAGGACTTCACCTTGCAAGTTGGGACTACTGGCTGGCCACGGTTAAATAAGAGCATCTAAGAGTTCCCAACTATTGAAACTTCCAAAATGGAGGTCGATTTACATGTAGTAAAAGATTCCGCTCGCTGTAAATACATTGCTTTGACCCATAGAATTATATGCTATTCTATGCTTTGACCTGTTCAGTTGACCCAGAATCTGCGGCAGAAATAATGATGTAGAATGCCTCTGCGGATTTTTACATTTGAAACGCGTTCAGCAGCTACGGGAGGACTTTCAACACCCGTTATGCAATCCTAGATTTCTAGTTTCTCAACTATCATCTCTAACACGCTTCTGACGTGAGAATTTTTTTTATGCACTGCCTGTTGTATGTATGTATTGTATGTTATTCTATTTTCTATCTATCCGTTAATTTTCATCGTTGTTTTTGCTCCTAATGGCTAAAAAAGTGGCCAAGAAGCGTTGGAAGAAAGGTCAAAGCTCCAGTAGCAACCCAGAGACCAAGAGTCATCGAATCGCGGCAAAAAGCAGATTTTTTATTCCAAACACAACAACTGCTGGAAGTTCTTCGAATTCACAAAACTGCAGTAGCTCAAAAACAGCAGCAAGTAGTAAGTTGTTGTTTGTCTGAGTTGTTTCTTAGTTATTATTATTAGTTGGTTTGGGATTGATTGTCTTTGTAGGGTAGCTCATTTAAAACTGACACTTGCTGGCAAATAATAATAATAATAATAATAATAGTAGTATTATTATTATTATTATTAGTTGTTGTTGGTAATTTAAATTTATTAATAATTTATCAACATCGATCATGATCATCTCATGATGATGTATGTAGCACAGCAGGGGCGTGCATACAGTCCTCGAACACTCTAACGTTCGAGGACAAAGTTGTTCGAAATTAGAATTAATGTTAGAGGACTCAGTGCGACCCTCTTCAGGCTAAAGAAAATTTTTTTTTAGAAGTTTTTCAGTTGGAGTTATGTGCTACTGTAACGTTTTCTAGAAGCAAACACATTTCTAACCTCCTAGACAAGAGACTTATTAACTTGTGTACTGGTATTTTTTGTTATGAAATCATTGATAGGACTAGCCATCACTGGCCATTCTTTGGAACACAAGCCACAATGCTATTTGATCAAAACAACTAGTGATATGAGCAGCAACGTAAATTTGGGCAATGACACTATTATCTTCTTGCAGAGACCTTGAAAAGATTTTGCCCAATTAACTATTTTTAATTAGCATAGTATTATTATAATTGTTATAATATGAGAATATAAAATAAATTGTCAGTATTTTCCTAGTAGCAGTAATAAATAAAAACTTTGTATGCTGGTCATACTGGTACTACTACTAGGAGGCTACTAGTAGAGTAGTAGTAGTAGTAAGTATTATTATTATTTATTATTATTATAATAATTATTATTATTTATTAGTTTATTATTTATTTGTTGTTGTTATTATATTATTGGTATTATTATAATAAATAATAAGACATTAATATAATTATCATTATTTATTATAATAATAATTAAATTTAATGTATATTATTTATTATTTAGTATTTATTAATTATTATTATTATCTATTATTAGTGGTGAATAGTAGTGCATCTGCCAGAGAGTGCTCAAACCTAGGTGAGATAACCTGTATAAGAATGGTAATGAAGCAAGGAAATGTAACCAAGTTGTTGATGTTTGTTGATCGATGTTTTACCATTCTTCTAATAGTAATAAAAATAACATCGACAACTAATAAGTAACTACCTCTTGTTGTGTTATTATTATTAACCTACCTTCTTCTTATATTTATTTATTATTTATATATTAATAAATCTAAATCATTATTGTTAATTTATTATTATTATGAATTACTGTTAATATTTAACAATTAGCGATATCATATTGGTAATAATTAATTAATTAATAACCTCTCTTAAAAGATCTCTGTTTTTTTTCCCCAAAAGAAGCCATAATAAGACTATTAATTTCTTCTAATTCAACTTACTTTGATTTATATACACACAAACGACTGTGGCATACCTCTCATGTCACTTAATTTGCTAGGAACCTACCTGCTTATTAGTTAAAAATTGTCCCTACTCTTGAAAACTGCTGAACTCCCTGAAAGCTTGTGGAATTTGAATAACGACTCAAAAACTGATGACTTTACATTCACTTTTACATTGAGTAAAAGCTTGACTTTGAAGTAGCTTAGAGTTTACACTGTTTTCATAAGACTACTGTCCTTATATTTTGCTTGACATGGTAATTTTTTATACCCTATCCCATATTTATGCTGTGTTAGTCACAACAATTGGCTTTCTGAACTAATAAATGACTTGTTATCTCACTTTGCATCTACACAACCAACCACTCTATCTATTCCCTCAAACCCAGTTGCAACCACTGGAACCAATGGGTCTAATGTGTTTTCCTTTTTTCTCACAACCTAACATCACAGTTATGTACTACTGTGTACTACTGTGGCATTTTTGGCGGCTTTCTAGAAGATCATATTTTTTATTGCTTGTAGCTTTTTCATTGCTCTGTTGGATAGCATATTACACATCAGTGGATTTACCTTGAGCATTTAAACCGAATTAGCAAGATTTTTTACTGCATTCTATGGTACAGACTGTGCAGTGCCTAGCTCTTGGTGGTTAAAATAGATGTTACTGTTTATTTATATTAGGAGATGGTTTTATGATGTCCAGGTTTGACCAAAAGAGAGTTTTCTAAATGTCAACTTTATAGTTTATGGGGACATTGTTTTTATTTTAGTTCTATTCTAACTGATTCTACCCAGATTTCAATGGCTCTCGTCACGTGAAATTGTTGAAAGCATTAGCATATTTTCATTACTGATTTTGTAGACCGAATGCGCTATCACTTTTATCGATTCACCAAGATATAGATATCAATGTATCTGCTGTGGTTTACAAATTCCTCTCCCGAAGAAAATGATTCTCTCTTCAAAAACAATCCTATTTTTTATTTAACTAGGCTTAGTAGTCTAATTAATTTTAGTTTTAAATCTGTTGAGTAAGCTATAGATAAATAACTTTTTCACAAACTTGTGTGTATACTTCATTTTGAAGATGACTATTAGACATCGGTAAGAAAGCATCACGTTTTTGCGATTTCTACCATCTTTTTTAAACATTACCTGTAATGTTAATGTTATATTTTGTGCCTTACTTTTAAATTTTACGTGGGAGCCAACCAAAAAAGAGAGTCATCAACTACTTTGTAAGATGGTAACATAGAAATTAATAAACTGTTGTCTAACTTATACATCATAATTTGTTGTTTAGATTATGCAAAAAATTTGTTGTTACACATTTTGTTATATATATGTGAACAACTTCTCATTTACCTTGCTTTCTTTATTTTTGTTTGTTAAGTGACCTTGTTTGCTGCAGTTCATAGTTCTCTAGAATATTTAGGCTTTAAATTTTTGTATGTTGGGTTTATGTAAACCATTAAATTATGATGCAAAATATAAATCATATGCTCTACTGTGAACAGGCAGTCAGAAGGTTAAATTTGATATATTACACAGGGTATGGAACTTGGATGTTATGTTAGAGTTCTAAAGTTTAGCTGTTAGAGGATTAAATTTTTTAGAGCTCTAACATTTTGTTAATCCTCTAACAAAAAATTTTTCCGCTGCGCGGGGCTTTTTTTATCAGTTGTTAGAGGACTCAATTTCAAATTAGGTACGCCCCTGTAGCACAGTGAGCCATGTATGATTGGTAACAAACAGGAATTGTATTAAAAATAATTGAAAAAAATTATAGTAATAATATTATATATAATACTGAAAGTGTGGACACTTTGTTCTCATTTCATTGCGGCGCTCTCTCAATAAATGTCAAAAATGTCTTGAAAAACATGGTGAATTACTACCTTGTGCCAATTTTCTAAGAGAGGACACTCCCAGCTCACTGTTGGTGCATAATAATTTGCACTCTGGTTCAGGGCTGTATTCACGAATTCAAAGTTGGGGCTGCCAAAAATTAAGCCGGGGGTCCAGGGGGCCGCTGAGGCCCCCTGGCGGGGCTCGGGGCAGCGCCCCGGCCGCAGAAGCCCTGGCAGCGCAGCTGGTGAAAATGGAGCCAATTTGGAGCATTTAAAGGTAGTCAACTAAGACCTAATTTCATCAGTATTTTTTTACATTTCAATATTTCACAACCAAGCAGGCTTTGGTGAATCTGTTTTGAAGAACCAACCTCAAACTTTTTCCAGTTTTCAGTCAGTTCAATATATAATTTTCATCAGCTTTATTATTGCAACAAATTTCTGCACTAATTATTTTCCAGAGTATAGACAAGAAACAATATAATATCTTTGTTATGCATCGATTAACTACTGATCACAAATGGAAACACTATCAAGCATTAACTGCGATCCTCTTTTTCCGATCGACATGGCCAGCAACAAAATCCTTAATTACAGCTTCCGTATCAAGATCATCAGTAACATCTTTGTATGTATTAAGCAGCAGGCATGCATTCAACCTTTTTTGTGACATTGTTGATCTCAGGTAACTTTTTAGTCTCTTTAAAGTCGAAAAAGCTCGTTCACTGGCAGCATTTGTGGCAGGAAGAGTTAAAATCAGACGGACGAGCTTTTCTACTTCATGCAGGTAGGATCTGCTGGGACTTTGTCTGAACCATACAGCAAACTCAGCCATTGTCGAAAGAGGCATGTTGGTACTCTTTACCAACTCACTGACAAGCTGCAGCTGTGTTTCAAGCAAGTTCCAATCCAGATCGTCCTCATAAGCAGATCTGAGGTCACCGCTAGCCACAACATTGACACCATTTGCAGCATTGTAAACTAGAGTGACTAATCCAGCATAGTTTTTCATTCCAGCTTGAGCAAAGCGTTCTTCGATAGCACCAATGGCACTCTCCAAAGCATTAAAATATAGAACCCTGTAGTGCTCCTCAATACTGGTTTCCACGTGGTGTGGTGATGTCCCTTGCTGAAATCGAAGAGTAGGTCTTTTCCGTCGAGGAAGCTCAGGCTCCTCAATCCCTGGAGGAAACAAACATTTTTTTACCAGCTTATAATAGCTTTCTCGTGATTATAAAGCTGTTGAGTAAGTCAACTCACCTAGTTGACAGCACTGATCGTTCACTTCTTTGTAAAATGAATCAAACTTTGCCTCAACTCTCATTTGCCTCAACTTTTCCACAACAGCTCTAGCCATTTCTGTACCATCTGCACAGTTTAACCTTGAGGATTGTAGTGAAGTGCTGAGATTGTCAGTGAATTGATAAATCAAGTGTGCAAGCTTGAGCCCTACAATACAATAATGGAACACCAACTGGCTAAGGCAAAACTTGATAAGTAGCTAATAGTCTTACTACCGAACTTGCTAGTTATCGACAATTTAAAAGTTCAGCTCGCAAAATCTAATAAACCTTGCATGCCGTAAAACTTACCGTAGTAAGTTTTGTGTTCGGCCATCTGTGATCGCACTCCACTGATTCGGCTACGTAGAGATGGCTCTAAAGAGTCGTTCAAACAGGCGTCAAACACCTCCATAACATGGGGATAGTTTGCCAACACCCCATACAAGGAACTTGCTCGAACAGTCCACCTATTGCAAACCATTGACTATTCCGTCATGAGCATTTACAACCAGTTACAAGATAAACACATAGATATATTAAAGATTAAAATGGAAACGCAATTTTACATTTTTTATTTACTATATACTTCTTACCGTGTTGGACAAAGCGAACGAACATTCACCGATGGCTGCTGAATTTCCTGTTTCAGCATTTGTAACATATTTGTCCTCTTAGGTGAGTGGCGAATTAGGTTGGACACTTCTGAACACAAATCTAGAGAGTCCGACAGCTCCCTGCATAGCTTGGTAGCATCTTGGACAGCTAACTGCAATGAGTGGCCGTAGCAGTGCACATATGCAGCTTTGCTGTTATCTTTCAGGATTAAAGTTTTGAGCCCATTCTGGCGACCTTTCATGGATGCAGCCCCATCATAACATTGGCCTACAATGACAAATTAGAATAAGTTGTGGAAATAAAATAGCAGGGAACATGGTTTAAATAACACAGTTTGAATTTTTACAAAATCAGCCAATGCAAATTATTTTTCACCAGTAGATATTTGCACCTATACATACCTCTGCAAGCATCTAGAGGTATCTGCAGTCTTCTCAAAACATCAGTAAGGGCAGCATATAGAGAACTTGCAGTGGTACTTTGAATGTTGTATAAGCCAACGGGGTACTCGGCAGCCTCAAGGTTGTCATCCACTATCCTAATCAATTGTATATTACACCTTTGAAAGCATGTGTCAAACATTTTGAATTATTGCAAAGTTTTGCAGAAAAAAAATCAGATTACTAATCCAAATAAATATAAACATTTGATCCTCAATTTGAAATAGTTTTGAATTGGAAAGTTCATGAACCCAAAATATTGCACATGGGTCCAGTGACACTTACCGAAAACAAATCACCAATTGTTCCATACCAGAAACATCAGGTGTTTCATCCAGCATCAGACTATACCATCTGGGTTTAGTATTGTTGATAATTTGCACCAGCTTTCTCTGAACAGACATGCTCATCAGCTCAAGCAGTCCATTTTGAACCTCTGGTGAAGTGTACGTATGTGTGCGCTTAAGCAATGCTTGCAAGTGACTTGAATGCTTTGATAAGGTACGCAACAGCTGCCAGAGATTACTATCCGGCTCGCAAGAACCTGAATCTGAATGAACAACTGTTGAACCCCTGAGTGGTAAACCTTGTCTGCTGAGGTGTCTAATGGCATCAATCACATATGCAAGCACATCATGGGCGTCTTTCTTGTTTTTCTTGATACTTTGATCTAGCATCTCATCAATCTTGGCTGTCGAAGCATCATTGATTGAGGAAACAGCATCAATGTGAGAATTTGACTTCTCGTGCTTAGAGAACTTTCTGGTTGCATCATGCCAGTAACTGAAGCCAGTAACAAAAGCCATTTGCTGTCGATGATCAGCTACCATCAATTCTGAAACATTATCAACTTAACACGTCAAGCTCTGACTGATAGTTAGTTAGTTGTAAACACAATCACAAAACTTCACTAAGAAATTATTGAATTCAAAAATGTAAAAAGGAGAAAAAAATAAACAAAATGAAAATATGCAGCACAATTTCTAAAGCAATGGTAATTTTGGTCACAATTCTTTTTTTTTCTGCAGGCAAGTCTTGCTAATGCTGAAATATACACTGCATTTGTAAATCATTCTACAACAAATATAGAATACCTACCTTTTGTCTGTGCATGAGCTTGACTACAAGGAAGACAAACAACGACGTCTTGATCCATGTCGTAATGTAGCCAAAGAAATGTATCAAACCACTCTCTTTGGCATCCTTTCAGTTTCTTCACCTTGTCCCCAAATGTTCTTTTAGGAAACTGATACCCAACTGGTGGCACAAAACGATCACCAGTGGGAGGAACTTCAACATTGGTTTTTTCTATAAAAAAATCACTTTGTTGCTGCTAGTTTAAACGAAGCTAAATGCATGGCAGTGTTCAAAAAACCAGAAGCACGCTTGTCTAAAAAAACTTATCAGCATATACTCGCTGTTGCGTATGGTATATGTCTTAATACATGCAAAACTGCTAAAGCCATGCCAGCTAACTAAACTAGTAGATAGAGCAAGATAATGTATGAATGTGGGTCATGCATCAAAGCTGAAGTCCTTAACCATTTACCTTTACCACCATCAACGATTGGTGACTGTGACACTCTGAAAATAGCCTTGATAATTACTTAATCATCATTTTTTAAATCTACCATCTAATTGAAAATCTGAAAGTTGATAGCAGGTCAAGAGTAAACAACCGATTCGAACTAAATATCGTCTATTAGTGAGAGTGGCATCATTGATACATTAAGGGGATTAACACTCTCCACTTTATTTATGATACCAATTGAATTAGATACAAACAATAATAAATAAAGCCAATACTGATATTGAATGTTTGGTATAATGAAAATAGTTGTAATAATAGCTAATAAATAAATGATGATAATAATAATTAAAAAAATAACTGTAGTAATAGTTTCTTTAATGATTATGTATGTCAATGTTAATCATTATAACAACAGCGGTAATAATAACTAGTGAGTACAGATAGTTATAAAAAACTCAATCATAACTTATGATAAATAATAAACGATGGTTATAATAATTATAATACATAATAATAATAATAATAATATATAGATAGTATTATTGATTAAACAATTTATAAATTCCAATACATTAGTTAATTGTTAAACTTATCATAAAACAATAATAATTATTAATATACAATTTATAATAATAACAACAACAAAAAATAATGATAACAATAAATTATTATTATGATAATAATAAAAATAAATAATAATAATTAGTTATTATTATTTATTAAATAATAATAACAATCACGAACCAAAGAAATCAAAAAAGTACAGTAATAAATATATGTAGCATACCTTTCTTGCTGCAGTACTACCTCTTGACTCGGATTTGCTGTTAAAGCAAAAAAAGCTGTGAGTTTTTGTTGTTGTTTGGCTGCCATGATCCCAATATATTTGTTAGAAAAACAGTGATGAGATGATAATAATAAAATGTGTCCGGTTGCTATGAAACGTGCAGTTCCACAAGTCAATGTGTCTGCCCTTGACCTTATACCACATACTGGAACTATTTTCGGGTTGGAGGCGTAGTAAGATTTATGGATAAAATTATGAAAACCAAAGCCACATCCAAGTTGGCCTTGACATAACCTAAAATCTTTGGATAGAAATTATTGTGATCGGGTAGCCTTCTTCAACATTCATAAAAGATAAAAAAAAAATGGTTTTTGGGCATCACAATTGTCACGGTGATAAGGGATTATCTTCCATTACGCATAAAAATTACCGACTTGGGTACAAATTATTGGGGCGGTCTGCACCGTAGAACTGCCCTATTGAATACGGCACTGCTCTGGTTTATTTTTGTTATTATTTTGTGATGAAGTTTTGAATATTATGCACAATTTTTAGCTGGAGGCGAATGGCTTCAACCGGATACAATGGCCGCCTAAAATACTCAGCTGCTATTGGCCTAACGGGAGTTTTCGTGACACTCATTGGTTAAAGTCAATTCCACAAATCCTAAACGGTATTGGCAGTGTTCACAATCGCTCGTATAAGTCCATTATAATTATAAGAGTTTAGGCACTAACTTTTCATTGGCTGCATTGGCCACCTTATTACAGCACCACAGCTAGTCAAATTTTTCTTGTTTTTATTACAGTGGATTTATCACGGAATAATTCTGTGGGATTTATACGAGCGCCCGCGAACACTGCCAATACCGTTTAAGATTTGTGGTATTGACTTGCAACCAACCAGCATCGCGAAAACTCCCGTTAGGCCAGTAGCAGCTGAGTATTCTAGGCGGCCATTGTATCCGGTTGAAGCCATTCGCCTCCAGCTAAAAATTGTGCTTAAAATTCAAAACTTCATCACAAAATAATAACAAAAATAAACCAGAGTGCAAATTATTATGCACCAACAGTGAGCTGAAAGTGTCCTCTCTTAGAAAATTGGCACAAGGTAAGTAATTCACTATGTTTATCAAGACATTTTTGACATTTATTGAGAGAGCGCCGCAATGAAATGCGAACGAAGTGTCCACACTTTCAGTATTATTATATATATTATTATTATAATTTTTTTTTAATTGTTTTTAATACAATTCCTGTTTGTTACCAATCATACATGGCTCACTGTGGTATGTAGACATCATCATCATCATCCATTCCATGGATTATTATTGTTATTATATAATAATTAATAGTTATTATTATTTTTATTGTTAATATTGATTAATTATTAATAATTATTATAATAATATTAAAATTAATAAAATAATAATTATTTCATTTATTATTTATATTTAATTTATTTAGATGGTGCAAATTTTTTTTAAATAGTAGCTTTACATCCCAATGCTTGTGTGTTTTACCTACTGTGAAGATGGTTGATGTTAGTTCATTTGACATTGTCAGTCATACCTGACACATAATCAAATCAATTAATTATAACTGCAGTTTCAGTGGGTAGTACAATATCTTGTGGATACATGAAGGTTTCTGGGTGTTTTTGTTGTGGTTGTTGTTGTTAATACTTACACAAGTGCTCAAACTAAAGCGTCCAAAATTTTCTGGAACCTTCAATGAAAGTAATATTAAATGATCATTATAGAGTATTTTCTGGTGATCATGATGATGATGTCAAGTTTTCCTCCACAACTGATATTTCTAGATTTTACAAAAAAGTATTATTATTATTTATATTATTATAATTTACGATAACTATAAATGTTTATGACTAATCCTAATAATTATTCATGAAGTTGAATAATCAAAGATACATTGGTACATATGTAGTATTTGTAATAGTGATGAATAATAATCATGATGGACGATGGTTCAACACAAATAATGAGCAGTGGACCGAACACTGATAGAATGGTAGGTTAACCTTGTAGTAGTTTGAAATTGTTATTACTGTTTTTTTTGTTGTTGTTTTGGTAATTGTCAGTGAATTGCTCGAAATAGAAGTATTGAGCAATGATTGAGTAAATTGCAAGTATATATACTTATTGTTGCCAATCTTTACTGCACTCATTTGATGATAATTTCTTTTTTATTAATTAATCATTTTTAATAATAACATAAATCATTGATATTCATGGTGGCTCAAAACGTTGTGTTTTTGCATTTTAAAATGTCCAAAGGCTTTTGATAGAGTCCAGATTTTTGTAAACATTCTGAACGCTTTGTGAAATCATTCATACGCTTGGAAAATCTGAGCCGGTTTTCTGGTTCGCTCTATTGATCATAGTTCTCCAGTTCATTTACGATTAATAATGTTTTTATTTAACTGTTTGGTGTTTAGTAATAATATATCACCTAATTATGTTTGTGAAAAATTAATTTTAGAAATTATATTCAACAATCGTTTATACAACTAATTAATTTGTTCCATGTCTATTGATCTACGTCTATGTTAATAAAGTTGCATAGAGTTTAGAAAGAAAATGATGGTGATCGATTTTTGTTCGAAAGTCATTTGCTTTGCAAACCTTTCAAACTATTTCAAAATAGATTAGATTATTTTAAAACACTATTTCAAAACAGTTCATATGGTTTGAAATAGTTCATACTATTTCTATAGCGTTCATGTGGTTTATAATATTCCAAACCATCTAAATCGTTTCTAAACTGTTTGAATTATTTGCAAAACAACTATACGTTTTGCAAAATTTATGATTGTTTGACAGGAAATCCCGCAATTGCTAATGCAGGCAATTTATTTATGATAGTTGTCAGGCCTGTTTTTAAATAGTTTCTTAGGCTATTTTACCACAATTACCCAATTATTTTCAATGTAGAATAAGCTTTGCAAACCGTCTAGACTATTTCAAACTGTTCATATGATTTTGAAAGCGAAAGCGTCTAACGTTATGAGCCACCATAGATATTTTGTAATTTATGATAATTTTATATCATATCATATTGTTTGTGATATTATTACTATACAATAATGGTTTATAATCAGGGGCGTTTCTAGGATTTGGTTAAAGGGTGGGCTCAAGTTGGTGAAGTTGGCGGTTGTCGGCTTACGCTCACGAGGCGCCGCAGGCGCCGAGCGCACGCCAGCGGCGTGCACTAAACAGCTGCCGCATTTCAGATAACAGTAAACTGACATTTTGGATTCAATACTCAATGAAACCAACTTGCACAGTCAGTGAAGGTGTCACCATGTTGCTCATATCACAATAATCCATAATCATTGAAGAAGGTTACCACAACAGTACAGCAAAAGCTAATGAGCTTGTTAGATGGCAATAACAATCCGATTGAAAATGATATGCCATGAATGTCTCCAATTTATATACAATGAATTAACATCTTGTATTCAAGTTTCAGTATAAAGAAAGTGTTATTCAGTGATTAACAAACTAATAACTTGTACATTGATTACGCAATATAACCATAAAAGTGAAAGAGTAATCTTCTAAACAGGACGTAAAGAGGGCAAAGAAAATGATGCCGACATAAGTTGCGGTTGAACATGGACATTCAATACTACTTTATCTATTGTCAATTAGTGACCAGAAAGCGGAGATTTTCAAAACTATAGGTTTTTTAGTTCGGTTTATCATAGTTTAAATTACACCTTGCATTCTATTAGGTGATCAATATTAACATTGATGATTAGAGACAGAAGTATATCAAAGTTACAAGCAAACTTTGATAGATTTACCAACAGCCTTAATCAACTACACGAACAAGAAAATAACTACTAGGATTGTTGGTAAAGCTTCAAATTATGATACAAAATATGCAGTTTGAATGTTAAGGATGCTACTTAATCATTGTATTATATCTGGAAATTGATACGGCGTTAGGATATATATTTTAGAAAAACTAAGTAAATCGATTTCATTTTACTATTTATGATTAGTAATATTATTAATGTAATGGATATAATAAACAATAATAATGTAAATAGTCACCACAACACTGCAGTTTTAAACGCTAAGTAAATAAATGGTAACAAACATGTAAAAATAATCATGGCAATATATAATTAATAATAAAAACAACCGCAAAAAATAATAAAAATAATAGTATTTGTAGTAATAATTATTAATAACTTGTAAAACTTGTCATCACTTGCTATTTTTATTATTCATAATAATAAATATTGATAATTAATAATAGTATGATGATAATACTAATAAAAAATTATGATCAATAATTAATAACTAATAATAATTATTAATAATAAACAATAATACTGTTAAAAATACTACAGACTGCTGTAACTTACTTCTACACTATCACTCAAAGATTAATTTTTTTCTGTTAGTAGTCTGAGGAATAGTCAGTCACACTTGCAGAGAGTGAGTGAGAGCGTTGCTTGCGTGTGTGATTGATGAGTTATATTTAATAATAATAATAAATAATCAGTAGTGGTAGTAGTAGTACGTACTAGTAGTAGAGCCATTATTATTATTATTTTCTACTTCTAGTGACGTTGTTGGATTTTCAATACTATACTTATTTTAAGATGATATGGGTGTGTCCATAAATACTGATGGGACATTTGGAGAAGTTTTTCAAGTCTTAAGCCTTCATATAGCAACCAATACTTGCATATTTTAGTGTTCTAAATACAGAATTTTGTCAGCTTTCTAATGATGCAAAGAAAAATCATTTAGTGTTAACAGACCGCGAACAAAATGTATTCCAAGTGGTAACTGATGGGACGTCAGAAAATGTTGAATTTCAGTATACCTATACTATATGTGAAAATCTTGTGATTTGACTTGAGATTTGAAAGTATGCAGGGTACACTATGCTTGACAGAGGTTAAGCTTTCCAAATAGCTAAGTTTTTAAGATTTAGGTCCACATCAGGGCAGCTGGTATTCAATTGAAGCTACTACTGATGGGACGACTTTTTACTACTGATGGGACACTTCTGAAAGATATTCAATAATGAACTGCAATACAAGGTGTACATTTCAGATTTTATTTATAAAAAAGCATAATATGTACCTAGACTTTGTTTTGCACAAAAAATACTATAGAATAGTGATTAAACTCAGATTTAGATCAAGTTAGCACAACGAGTAAAATAGTAATATGAATGCCAAAGATGATGGCCTGTACTAATAAAGTGAAATAGCACAACTCAAAACAATTGCACTTCCTAAATAGACAAAAGCTTTTAATCTACAAAATGAAGGTTTTCTTTAAAACAATAATTCTCTCTCTTGTTGAGGGATGGGCAAGCAAGTAAGTTGACTATGCGGCTCGATTCTACCCAAGAAATGTCGTTTGGCTTCAGAACAAATGTATTTTCAGTGGAGGCTACCCGTTTCAAGAATTGAAGTTCAATTTCCTCCTTGTCAACAGTTTTGACTACAGCCACATACGAACGATTCTTGTTCTTTTTTGCTAGTGGTAAATCAACCAATACAAAGCTACCGGGTAGAGTTTTTGCATTAATTGCAGACCCGGTAGCATTGGCAGTACCACTAACGTCAGTCTCAGCTTCTTTGCTGACCGTGTTGTTGATTTGATCAAGTACAGGATCTTTGGCAAAACTATGAGTTTCGACTATCAGACCTGTGCTGACCCGGCTATGTCTTACTTGAACTGCGCTGCAGGGTACCAAGTGGTGCACATTTTGTGTTCTTTTCAACGATGAAACATCCCATTTTTTATCAAGAAACTGTTTGTTACCAATTATCTCCTCAGGTTTTACAACTATAATAGTGACAGAAGTTTTAGAGGCTTTGCATGTTAGTGCAAAGTCATCAGCATTTTCCACAATAGCTTTTTTGCTCAAAACCGAATTTCTCACAGTTCTTTTTAAAGCACCACCAAGGCCATCAACCGATCCTTTGCCGTGCGACGTAGTAAAGAAATTCCATTTAAAATGGTCTAGATCATAGGCTGTTTGGTACCACCACAAGTTCGCAAAAAGAAATCGGTTTTTAAACTGGGCAGCGGATCCATCAGTAAACACTTTGATTTTGTTAAAAAAGTTGTACTCATTTTTTATCAATTTTAGCAGCCGACAAAGATATTCGTGAACAGCATACTTGTCATGTGATAAATGGTCACTGAGCACGCATACACTGCGGACACCTTTGATGGTCCAGAAACAACATGTGAAAACAGTTACTTGGCTGTATGCCCAGTGAGCAGACTGTATTTCATCATGGTGCAAAGTCTGGTAATTTTCACTGAAATCAACTTGGATCACCGCGTCCTTTTCAGAAAGCGCCGATTTGCAACTCTCAAAGTAAGATGCTTGAGCATCTTTTGTATAGCAGTGTGTCAAAAACTGACTCCACTGATTAACCAATCTATCGATTAGCTCAGTTACCATTCCCTCATATCGTACTTTCTGCACTCGCCCTTCTACAGTTTGCCACTGAAACCAAACTACTTGCTTGTCTTGCTCTGGAATGGCAGATAGATAAAACTCAGCAACAGATTTGCATTGAGAGCACTTAGAATTAGACATGTTCATGCACACCTGGTTCTTTCTATCACAAATGGTGGCATTGATGAGCTCTCTACCAGACACAGGGAGTTTCGTGAGCACATTTAGAAAGAACAGAAACATATAACAGCACGTTTTCATGAATTGCACAAACGCATACATTTTGAGACATATTGTTTATAGGGAGTACATGAGCTGGTCTCAGTTGACAAAACTTGGTTCTACCAATAGGATGACTCTCACCACCACCGTCTTGAGTAAATACCAATAAATTCCTTTAAATTGTCTGCAATACTTCAAAGAACACTAACAAACATTTAATTATAGGTGTAGGTGAATTGGCGATGCACCAAGACACATAATTGAGGGATTAGACTGAGTAAATCCATTGTTTCGATTGAGGCTATGGCTGTCCCATCAGTTACCTTGTCCCATCAGTAGAATAATATCTCAGACACTACTAGGTTTGGAGACCTGATTTTTGGTACAGACATGGCCAACAAGTAACTTACTTTGCATCCATAAGTTTTTTTTACTTGAACCAAAATTATAGTGGTAAAACAAATTATTCTACCTTTTTGACTACTGATGGGACAATTGGGGGCTAGTTGAGAAAAGGGGGATATTTTCAATACAAAAGATATATTCTCACTTGTAGTTGGAGATAATGATATCAAACAGCTTCAAGAGTGAAATTTATTTGCTGCCCATTCACTAGTGTAATATAGTTTAGGTGAAATCTATGTTCAAAAAACATGTAAAAAAATGTTTAAAAAGTTAGAGTTCATTAGACCAACTTCTAGCTCTGATATTACAAGTAATATTCACATGAGTGGAAAAATCCTCTTAACTTTTATCATTTTCATATATGTGTATTATTAGCTCTTAAAATTTTGAGTTGGCTGAATGAGTTTTAAATTTTCTTAAAAAGTTCTTTATTTATGGACAGACCCATATATTAAAATTCCATGTGGTCAGGTGAGCTGCGATTGTATTATTAATTGAAGTATTTTCCAAGCTTAGGTTGATTACAGTGGTCTAACTTTCTTTTAGGAGGAAGGCCATTCAATTTTTCCACAGGCCTGCTACTGGGGGAGAGAAAAAGCCTGAGGTTTTAGTTTTATTAATTAAAATGGGCCTTCTGGTACCTACTCTTTTCATTATGCATAACCAGAGGATAAAAACAAGTCTAAATAATATGTTTAACCTTGACTTAGAAAACAAGTTTTAATTTTGTGATGCTTGAAGACGTTTGACAAAGTTCTCACTTCAATTGAGAACTTAGGTAACAACTAAGAGCAAACAACTTCAATTTTTTTTTGTCAAGGCCAAAGGGTGGTCGCACGACCTGTGCGACAATAGCTGGAAACGCCCCTGATAATCATACGACGCTTCAAAAATCTTCCATTTCACTCGAAAGCTTGAATATGCCCAAGTAGTAATCAAATAAATTTGTAGTTCATTGATTTATGTTTTATATCAATCTAAATATTTGAGTGTGAAATACGTCTGCTTGCTCGCGTATCTATGTGTTCGTCTACACTTATACATGCCTATGCATATTATTTGTTCTCAAATCAGAGATTTTTGGGTTTTTTCTTTTTTTTCATAATGTGTGAAAAGATGAAACACAAAAAGTTACATTATGCTAATACCAGACGGTTTCAGCTGTTTGATATTATTTTATGACTCAAATTATTTTCTTCTGGTATGCCTCGATTGCAAAATTATTTTTTTCTGATATGTCTGGATTGCAAAATTATTTTCTTTTGCTATGCCTGGATTGCAAAATTATTTTCTTCTGGTATGCCTAGAATGCAAAATTATTTTCTTCTGGTATGCCTGGATTGCAAAATTATTTTCTTCTGGTATGCCTGGGTTGCAAAATTATTTTCTTCTGGTATGCCTGGATTGCCAAATTATTTTCTTTTGATATGCCTGGATTGCAAAATTATTTCAGACTTTTTGTGTGTTTTTGTTTGACAATATTTTATTAAGTGATTTACACAACTCGGCATATTTCTTTACTAATTCACCTCTTTTAACTGAGGCTGGCAAGTTAAAGTTACCCATTATCTCATCTAGTGTGACCAACCTCCTGATGCCCCAGTCCCTACGGCAACTTACAAAAACACAAAACTTCATTGATACTAATCTTACTTTCTTTCTGATCACCCCATTTCCCTACATTGCATATAAACTGACCTTGCACTAAAAAGAAATCTTACCTATGCTGAAACCTGAAGATTACAACTCCAAATAGAGCCCTTCACTCTAAAGCACTGACCATTTATCTGCTGGTATATTACAGCTGGTAGTCAGCTAACCGTTACTGCCCTGTCCAAACATGACATTCAGCACTCAGATATATCTAAGCCACAAGACGCTGATGCAGCTACTTTTAAAACTTGGGCGACCAACTGGACAGAATGCACAAATACCACATTCAACAAAGTACACCAAAACTGGAGCAATGATGCAATGCAAAAGGAGGTCAGTTGACATTATAGTCATGGCGAATGTTGTTCATTGCTGCCAACATCAATCTCACTGAATCCAATAAGAGTATTCGCGACTTGATCATTGAAAAACGTGTTCGTAATTTAATACGTCGTATATGAAACAGAACATTAGTTTAGTTCAGAACATCATAATTTTTCAATAAATTATACTAGATTACTGATCAAATGGTGAAGAAGATAACTCCCAATTTTTAAATCATCAAGAAAATACAAGAATGGCACCGTTTAAAACAACTATAGTCTGTAAAGTTGCCCTTTGTATTTCGTGTATTTTCAGGGATGGTAATCATTTCATAATATTTTTAGGGCAACAAACTTTATGAAAATGAACAAATTGGACTCACTTGTTGTGATTTATGTATTGTTCAGTTTCATTCGCGATCTACGAACACTTGCTCATTGATTATTTTATTTTTTTCAGTGAGCCATTTTTTGTTGATCCGAGAGTTTTGAGCAAAATTAACATTTATTGATTAATTTCATTGTCGATCTGATTATTTTTAATTCATTTTTTCGGCAAACAGATTTCGAATACTGTTATTGACAGCGTTTTTCGTCTTAACAGTTTGTAATGATGTTGGGCATGATTGCGTTTACAATCATTCGATTGCGCTGTTACCAATTGAGGTCTATGTCTAGGTGCTAGCTGTGTTGGCTGCCATTACTGAAATAATTAAAAGTGAAGGTGGACAGGAAACGGAAGTGGAGTATTTCGCTATTTTGGTAGGTTTATTATTTATGTACGTAGTCAAATAGTTGTTATCATGTTGGTTTCATGCTATTTATTGTGCTGTATTTAGATAATTGCGCCTAGTTAGGGATATAAGAACTATTGCTAGTGCTTTGCTCTCTTTCTTAGTCAAACCATAGTAATCGCTAATCCATCAAGTTATCCGTAATCTTTCCAAATTGTATTTGTTTTCATTTGCAATGTGTCAAGAACTAAGGCTAAGCGCAGTAACTGTGCTATGTTAACGTTGTATAATCACTTGTGTATTTATTACCGGTTATTATAAAAAAAATTGATGAGCTTCAGGTTTTTCTTTGATAAAACAATCTGGATCAAATTCAGAAAAAAACTACAAGAAGAAGTCTAATAAATTATCGGAATACCTTTGCAGTTCTAAAATTTTTTTTTTTGTTCAAAATAAACTAATTTGTATCCTCTTGGTTTGTACTCAAGTTGTAGTTGGTTCAATCTTGTCTTTTCAAAGCAATCAACTTGTGCTTAATGGCTGTAGTAAAATAAAAGCAGTCGTCTTCTCTTGTTTTGTTACTGCGATATTCAACAGTTGTCTTCTCTTCTTCTGATATTGAGATATTCAGCAGTTGTCTTCTCTTGTTTGGATACTGCGATATTCAGCAGTCGTCTTCCCTTGTTCTGATACTGGGTATTCAATTCTTCAGCACAGCTTGATAACTAAACAGAAAAATTCTTGCATACAAAATTGTGATTTAGATGACGACATTAGAGACTACAGAAGACACTGCTGGTCTCTCTGCCACGATATACCTGCTCAGTCTGGTGCTGAAAAAGTGAGTGTACAACCATTACTGTTTAAAACAACTGAACTGAAGAATTGTCTTCACCTGTGTTGGGCACTCAGTCATCCTGAGAGAAGATAGCTCCATGTGAAATGCTTGAACGAAAGAAAATTCTTATAGCAATACCTACTGTGATTAGATATTGCCGTGTAATGATCCTGTCAACAGTTAAGTAAAGAGGTGCTCAGACTTGCATCCAATATCGGCTCAACCAAGTAAATGCTTGCCGTGCATCCAGCCTATTTCATGCACAGTTGGGTATTGTTCATCCGTATGGATATTGCTCAATACAGCTCATTGGTTACTCGGGTGTGTTACTGTGCCATTAACATAGTCTTGATAAACAAAACCTTAAAGGTGGCATGTCAGCGATTGACACGCAATTTACTAACCGTAGTTGTCTTTTCTTTAGTGTCAAAGAGTGCTAAATAGTTCCAACCAAAATACTAAAAATAATTATAGGTTAGTAGCTATTTATTTTTTTATTATATTTGACAATCATTATTGATTTGCAATCTATATTTCATAATTTTTTTTCAGTCAAAAAACGTGTAATTCAGATTTGAAAACTGTTGTTATTGATGACAACGATGCCAGGAACAAAAATCTGACGGTTTTTTTTTCGCAAATAAGCTCTAAATATTGATACTTTAAATCTTTTGATATCATTTGATTTAAAAATAATTTTTTCAACTGTTACATAATTTTAGTTTTTGAGATATTAGCCATTGAATTTATCATGTGAGTGTCGGTGTGTACCTAGTAGCAAACCTATCAATAATAAATTAAAATGCTGACTCAACTAAAACTTTTTTATTGCATTTGTAGTTATATTTCTCACTGCCATGTTATTATCTATGGTTGTTGGTTGTAGTGTTTATGATTATTATTATATCCATTTACTATGGTTATTATTGTAATTATTATTATAATGATTATTTTTATTTGTTGTTATAACAATAATATAACTATTATTTATTATTATGATTACTTGTAAGCATTATTTTTATAATTATTTATTAATATAAAAATATAACCCTAGTCACAACCCCATTGATGTGTACAGCTGCATTACGTGCCTCTTGTTGATCATTGGCGTGCATGCATTGTTCAGTACTGTGCAACAGGTTGCCTAGGAATGTGATCCAAAGTAAGTTTACAGAGATAAGTACTGTGTTGGTGTCTCTGATAGAGAAGCATGCAGGAAATGAAGGTGCTGCCTTCATGTCTAAGGTAGGTCGCTCACTGCCTTGTCGCTGTCTCACTAACTTTCGATTTCAACAGAAAATATTGTCTATCCCAAATTATTTTGTCACTATTAATAAAGTTCATTTCCATTAAGGGTTGCAATCTGTGTTTTTGAAATGTGAATCTACTCAATTTGACTAACACAACATAGTTTCCTCTCTAAGATCAAGTATGCTGGTCACAGGCCTACTGCAGAAAATTTGGTGGATTTTGGACCATTTTTCGAAATTTTATGTTGTGTTTTGTTGTTGGTATTTGGCAAGTAAGTCATGATTTGACAGACTTGTCTTCACGTGCTGGCCTGCTGGCTCAAAAATAACTTGGGCAGCACCCCACCAAGAAATTACCAAAAAGTAAACCCTCTGGGCTGTCGATACTGACCTTTTTTTATTCCAATCAGATCCACTATCTGAGAAGCAGCAACCGCGTGTTTCCAAAGTTTGTGCTTGCAAATGGCGCGTCACGTAAAATTTCTTCACATCACCAGAGTCTCCCTAAACTAGCAAGCCCTAGTTTATGGGGGTGACAAAGGGTACTCATCACAGCTTTAACATTGTGGGTAACTCGTAACAGCCCGCAAAAAGTTTTGTGAGGTACACAAGAGGGGCTTCGAGAGTTTGCCGAAAAAAGCAACAAACTATGCAGCCTTTACCTACAAATTGTACTGACCGAGTGCTCTCGTCGAACAGTTGGGAAGCGGTAAAACAATTAATTATTACCGGGCACATCATCTCCATTTTCTTCGGCAGTTATGTGTTGTGGATCCTCACAACACTAATACAGGTTAATACGAGTGCCCGCAGTTTCAAAGGTGAGATGAGGAGTTTCCGTCACCCCGATGGTTAGGATTTGCTAGTTTAGGAGACTCGGGTGATTTGAAGAAATTTTGCGTGACGCGCCATTTGCAAGCACAAACTTTGGAAACACGCGGTTGCTGCTTCTCAGGTAGTGGATCTGATTGGAATAAAATAGGTCAGTATCGACAGCCCAGAGGGTTTACTTTTTGGTAATCTCTTGGTGGGGTGCTGCCCAAGTTATTTTGAGCCAGCAGGCCAGCACGTGAAGACAAGTCTGTCAAATCATGACTTACCTTCCAAACACCAACAACACAACATAAAATTCCGAAAAATGGTCCAAATTTTCTGAAGTAGGCCTGTGATGCCGGTATTGATTTAATATCGTGAAACGTTAACCAAATCATTACCCAAACAAATACCTAAAAACACAGAAACACATGTCACTACAGATCGCATCCGCATAGGGTCACATGATTTTTCTGGCAATCAAATATTGTTGTTGTTCCATGTACACCACCGTCTGATCAAAGTGATTTTGGTCAGTTTTGTAATTTTGAAGTGTTATGAAAACTTGCAAAAATGATTTCTCATGGTATATCCCCCAATAGGGAATTGTCTACCCCTACTGACTGCTATTTACCTCTACATGTAGTTGATCAACTGTCTCACTACTGTGCTCAGGAGCCAGGACGCAGCCACATGGAGTTTACCTGCCACCACCAACATCTACCGCAGTCTTTTGTCTTTCTCTTGCTACTCTAAACCCAAGGTAGGGTAAGCAGCGGTTTTGTGAATTGTCAATGCATAGTTATTATTGCATATTCTGAGAAGCTTTTCATCTTTTTTGGGTTTGTGTGCGTATACGACATCAGAAGGGACGGTGAATGGTATTTTCTGCCGATTCCTCAGCCACTCCAACATAATATGTTACATTTAATAAGTTGCTAATATTGGTATTATAAACTATTGCGTGTTGTTGTTCACGGTTTGCTCTCATACGATTCATAACATGAACAAATGTTGTTACTCTGTAGGTAAGGAAAGCTGTACGAGAAGCAGTGGTGCTAATCCTACGAGCCAGTGAGATAGTTAGAGATGGTACTGTTGAAGTACACCCTGCAGCGGCGGTCACAGAGAGTTATTGTATGGTACAGATACAGCAGCTGTTGAACAACTCTCTTGTGCAAAAGAGCAAAGGTAGGATTTGGCTTTATATGTACACTAAAAGTTGATGACCCCTGTAATATGTTATGGTGAGACTCTTGCCATGCTCTTAGGGCACTGGTGCTAGAGCTATTTTCATCATTCGTGGTTTTCATTCAAGAATCAATTTATTTCTTTTATTGTATGTAGCAGTTTGCAGTGTGCCAGATGAAACCCCCTACATATACCCTACCGCCGAAAACCCTTACCTCCAGTCGAAACCCCACCTCTAGAGAAGCTGTCTTTTCTTAGAGCCAAAGAGCGCTGAACAGTCATAACCAAAATACTAAAAATTATCCTAAACTAGCGCCTAATTATTTTTTTATTTTGTTTTAAAACTATTATTTCTTTACATTCTACCACGTCCAATATTTTTTTAGTCAAAAGATTTGTAATTCAAATTTGAAAATTGTTGTTGTTGATTTAAAACGACGACACCGAAAATGCAAGGCTGGGATTTTTTCGTCACAAAAATAATTTTTTAATTACGATAATTTAAATCTGTTGATATTATTTGATTTAAAAATAATTTTTTTAGCTCCAGTATTGCTTTAGTTTATGAGATATTTAAAATTTAAAAATGCATTTTTAGTAGGGGTCTTGTCTAGAGGTAGGGGGTTTTGTCTGGAGGTAGGGGTTTTGACTAGAGGTAGGGAGTTTTGATGGTACGGTACGGGTAGGGGCTTTCGTCTGGCCTGTTTTCGATCACCAAATGCAGACAAAGTAAACTTGTCCATTTCTTTTTGTAGATGTTGCTCAGTGCAGTGATATTATTCATTCTCTACAGCTCATCAAAGATGTCATTGGCTTCTTTCCCCGCTCCAGTATTAAATCTTCGTGTGAAATGGTCCTCAGGCTCATGTCACTCAATAACCTGGTAACTATAGCAATCGTCTACTCTTTTCGTATAGAAATTCAAAGTTGTCTGCTCTACATTTTGCTTGCTAAAGCAGTTTGGAGTTATCTGCTTTATAAATTTATATAACGTACATGTATGTTGTTTGTTTTGCCTTGTACACTGGAGTTGTCTGCTTATTATGCACTTCATTACATGCATTCACCGTATATGCTGCCCTCAGGTGCTGAAAGGAGTTTGTTTTGAAGTGCTCAACTGCTTGTTCTACAGCCAACCACCCTCAGATAGACTGAGTGCAGATCTCAATGCTAAGATTATAACTGTGAGTACTTTAGTTACCCATCTAAATGTGTTTCTTGAGTAAATGACTTGTGTATTACTTGATCTATACACATTATATGTTACTGTGAAAGTATTATATATTACTGTACACATGTTATATATTACTGTATACACATTATATATTACTGTATGCGTATTATATATTACTGTATACATATTATATAGTACTGTATACACATTATATATTACTGTATGCATATTATATATTACTGTACACATATTATATATTACTGTACACATATTATATATTACTGTATACATATTATATATTACTGTACGCATATTATATATTACTGTATACACATTATATATTACTGTATACACATTATATGTTACTGTATACATATTATATATCACTGTAGACATATTATATATTACTGTAGACATATTATATATTACTGTATACACATTATATATTACTGTACACATATTATATATTACTGTATACACATTATATATTACTGTATACACATTATATGTTACTGTATACATATTATATATCACTGTAGACATATTATATATTACTGTAGACATATTATTATATTACTGTATGCGTATTATATATCACTTTATGCATATTATATATTACTGTACACATATTATATATTACTGTATACACATTATATATTACTATATCCATAATACTGCATGCACATGATATACTACCATTTACAGGCGATGTATGATTTCCTGCCACATGTAAATGACGTACAGATGATGCCTGCTTGGTTGCTGGTTATAGAGAATGCACTGATGAACCTAGGCAGGTGTGTATTGTCCTGACAAACATTGACTGTAGTTTCAATGCATTGTGTGTGTCTCTCCTCATGTCACTCGCGTATAATCTCCTACAGAAATGACACCGACCTCTGCCTGTCTCACCTGCCAAGGCTGGTCAGCTGCTGCCTCAAATGTTTCCTGTCTGAGAGGATGGAGAGCAGGACAGCTGCTGCTGTGACTCTCAAGGTCAGTAGAAAACAGTGCTTGAGCTGCTAGCTATGATGTCACTCCTTTCTCTCGCATGTACAATACTAAAGTGAACGTACCATTTTTTGGTTTAAAATGCATTATTTCAACAATTTTCTTTTTTACTTTCTACTGATTACTGCACTGGGCATTTATCTCTGTGTGTCTCTCTGACAATGTGATATTACCGGCAGTCTGTGATCATCCGGTGCATTGGTTCAGTGGATGACGAGGAGCTGCAGGCGTATGCGTCCAAGGGTGACGGACCACTCAATCAGGTTATACAGTATATAGAGGCTACCCTTGGTTACCAGTACCACTCTAGCTGGAGTCTGGCCCTGCAAGTCATCACATCTATGTTTGAGGTGCTCGGGCTAACCTTCAGAGAGAGGCTCGCCAAGGTTAGCGCAAAATTAGTTGTTGTGTAGTATTGTGACAACACATTCGTACTATAAAGTGACAAGTTTATTTGTACTTGGAGGCTTTTCCTTCAGAGGAAGGTCATCAGTTATTGACATACAATTCTGGCACCTCACCATTTTATGCCTTGTTAAGAATAATATGAGACAATTTGTTTTTAGATTCTGCCGATATTGTCTGATTTGAGAGATAGTGCTGACTTTTCATACAAACCAGAGTTAGACCGAGCTATTGGGGCTGCCGTCAGACACCTTCATCCACGCACAGTGCTTTCGACTATTTCTATAGAGTTTAGGTTGCTACTTACCACTCTACTAGTGATACTATGTGTACTAGCTACTAGTTATACTGTGTGTACTAGCTACTAGTTATACTGTGTGTACTAGCTACCAGTTATACTGTGTACTAACTACTAGTTATACTGTATATACTAGCTACTAGTGATACTGTGTGTACTAGCTACCAGTTATACTGTGTGTACTAGCTACTAGTTATACTGTGTACTAACTACTAGTTATACTGTGTGTACTAGTTATTGTGTGTACTAGCTACTAGCTATACTGTGTGTACTAGCTACTAGTTATACTGTGTGTACTAGTTATACTGTGTATACCAGTTATACGGTGTGTACCAGTTATACTGTGTGGACTAGTTATACTGTGTGTACTAGTTATACTGTGTGTACTAGCTACTAGTTATACTGTGTGTACTAGCTACCAGTTATACTGTGTATACCAGTTATACTGTGTGTACTAGTTATACTGTGTATACTAGCTACCAGTTATACTGTGTGTACTAGCTACTAGTTATACTGTGTATACCAGTTATACTGTGTGTACTAACTACTAGTTATACTGTGTGTACTAGCTACTAGTTATACTGTGTATACCAGTTATACTGTGTGTACTAGTTATACTGTGTGTACTATCTTACTTTCTTGCAGTGTATCTGGTGGAGACATAAGGCGGTCATGGCTCATGCCCATCCTAGACAAATATATCTCTCACACTGAAATGAGTTTCTTCAGTGAGTACTTCCTACCGATGGCTGCCAGGTGCAGAGATATCGCTGCCAAACACAAAGCTGCCGGTAATATCATTCAGCAGAAAGTGTATGAAGTGCTGCTGGGCCAGATCTGGGGTCTTCTACCAGCGTTTTGTACCAAACCTACAGACTTGGTTCAAGTAAGTAATGTTGATCGCTCAGTGACAGGAGTTCTATTGTGTGTAGTTCTATGTTTAATATAAGTTCTATGTTGACTACCAACAACAGTTTCAGCTTTTGTCTTTATGAGTTCAATGGCTGCTTGTCACTTTCATACAGTTCAAATATAATTGTTATATATTGGGGTATTTTATTTCAGAGTTTAATAGTTTTTTTTTCAAAAGGTTTTTTGGATGATATATTTTTTTTCAAAAGGTTCTTTGATAGTGGGGTCCCGGCAGTTTTGAAGGTGGCGCTAGTGGTGAAGAGACCGGAAATCTGATTGTTACGATGCTAAAATACTATTAATATTAGCGAAATTCAATCCTTCTTTATTTGTATTTATGTAATTCTAAATGAACAATTCATGAGCAGTAGATAAGTATGGAGTGTATAACAATGACGATGCGTCGTTCAAATAAATCATCTCAATACATCGCAACTATGGAACCAGGCTACAACAAAGGCGTACATACCCTCATTTATTTATGTTGGCCAACTCCATCCAACCTTAACACATTCATTACAGGGTGCTTTCTGTGGTTTTCGTGGTTTTTCGCTTATTTTCGTTATTTTTTAGCGGCCCACTCGATGCAGCTACAACAGTGAAACAAATACCAAAAGAACGATATGATTCTCCTTAAAAATTATAGGGGCATTATCATGGACACAGAAAAAACCAAAAAAATTTTTCCCGCCTACCCTTTTGGGCCCTTATTGCGTCATAGCAAGTAACCACGAAGCTAGGCCGAGGGGAGGCCGATGTATGGATTTGCATTTTACACAAGAAATATTTGTCCTAGACACAAAAAAATTGCAGCAATGAAAAGGTGGCAAAATTTTGTTCTAGAATGATTAGTTATTTGCTAGGTTGGACTTTGAAAAAAAAAAGCCTCAAAACCTCAATCAAAAACCACAAAACCACAAGAATGTCATTGCGCAACATCTGTAATGGCTTATTAATTGGTTTTTATGAACTAGAGAAAAAAATACTTATAATGCTTGAAAGTCAACAAAAGACTGCCAAGACAATGTTTCAGTGGTTATCTCTCAAATTTACGTTTTATTTTGGCAATGGAACCCTCTTAAATACTTTAATTATTTGTCCCAAAATGATGTTGTGGGTAATAATAATAAAAAACAATGGCTACTATTGATAAATAATTAACAACTTTATATTGTTTTGATATTCATAGAAATTGGTGAATATGATCAACAGATCATGGGGATTCTGAATATCAAATTTTTTTTGACAGCCGCTACCGTTTTGATGGAAAAAATTAGCTCCGAAAATAAGTCCGATTTCGGCAATAATTATTAAAAATAACAAAAAGTTAAAAAAATTCATAAGTCAACCGAAACTTGTCCAATCAATATGAAATTTGGTGAACATGAGCGCTAGGATGTGTATTTCCTTCGTTTTAAAAAAATTTGTGCTAAAGATCTCAAATAAAAAAAATAATTACAATAAAAAAAATGACGATTTTGGTAATAATAAATAATTATTAATTATTATTACAATGAGTGAGAAACTACACTTACCGTGCTCGAAATTTCACCAAAACTGGTCACTATGCTCAAAACATGGTGCTTTCAATATCCTTATATTTAGTTTTTTGAAAATCTATCTATAAAAAAAAAAATTCCAAAAAACAAAAGCAACCGCATGCACCAAAAATCTGTGCGCCATTGCTGGTTGCTAAGGAACAAAAAACCAAAAATAAAAAATTGTAAAACTCAAAACTAGCCTGAGGCCATGTATTAAAGATAATTTAGTATTATACAGCAAATGATTCTGAATAGAATGATACCAAAATGTAAGACCTTACTCTTACTTTGCTCACAGGGAAATTGTGAACAGACAATTACCGGTTTACTGTACTCAACCCGAGTGGGCTCGGGGCATGTAAGAGATGTGTTAAATACGAAAATATGGCACCAACGCGTAGTGTTTATGAGCATAAACTTTAATCAATTTTTCTCGTGTATAAACCAAAATATTTTAAAAAAAATTTCAATGTTTTTATCGATTCAATGAGCTTTCTTAACAACATTATTTTTGTCCTAAACATGGCTTAAATTTTCTCAAGTCAAGATAATAATCAAACAAGTTGTGGTTTCTAACGATAAGTTAGACGATCGACTAAGTTACTTCCGGTTGTCGCTAATGTGAAACTACTCCGCCAGGACCCCATTGATGGAAATAAACCCCATCTATTGAATACATTAATTGTACATTCAGTACCAATCCTCACCAATTGCCTTTTTACAGTCGTTCAAAAACATAGCTAGGACTATGGGACAAGCCATATCAGACAATTCAGCTATAAGAAGGAGTTGTCTATCCGCTATTAGAAAACTCATAAATTCATCCAAAGATGATGGTAAGTCGTTGGTTGTTTGTGTTGTTGTGGCTTTTGTTGGTGGAAGCATGTAATCAGCTGAATTGTATGTTCATCATGGAGTTGAACTGATTAGAAGTCACTGGTCACTTTTATGTAGACAACTTTGACTAATGTTGTTAAATTAATCTCTGGCAGCTTTTGAGATAATTTCATTTGAAAACTTTAAAAGTCAATTTATTGAGATACTAAATTTGTTGGTGTATAATAATATAATATTGTTGATGTACCAAACTTTATTTGTATGTCAAAGTGTAATTGGTAGAAGTTAGTATCACTCGCTCACCCCTTTCTCTCCGACGTCCCCTTGACTAGAGATATAATATTGTGGCTGCTCACCATGCCCTGTCAGCTGACATGCATCTATCTCTTTGCAGAAGAATATACTGCTGAGGTTAGCAAATTTGCCAAAAATTTTCTGCCCATAATGTTCAATGTGTACACAGAGGAGGAGCAGAATGGGGAGAATACAGATCACCAGGTGGTGCTAGACACCGTGAGGGACTATCTTGAAATAGCTGATCAACAGGTAGGGTGGTAGCTGGAGCTATGTGTATCCTAAAACATCGGTGACGCTAAATTGGTTTAGTTTTGCTGAGATAGATTGAAGAGATGTGTATCAAGTTATTAGATTTAATACTTCACAAACTGATTATAATTGTAGCTGGTCAACTCGTTCTTTGACAAGTGCATCAGCAAGCTAGAAGTTGACTCAGATGTTACTAAGTCCAGAAGAAACTGTATCATGGACTTGGCGATTAGTATGGCTCCCTACATAGACGTAGAGAGGTTGTCTAAAGTCTGTACATTTGTGTCACCGCTAATAGAGGTAGGCAATGAATTAAACATTTTCTGTTTCAAACATATATATTGCTTTAGCCAGACATGCCAGCAAACTTGTAAGATAAGTTTGTGTACTGAGTCATAGAATTTTTCCGTATTTATTCGGTTGAATATTGGTTTTTGTCTGATGCGATATAATATTAACCCCAAACCCTAAATCATGCCAGCTCATTTAAACCCCGTGTGTACGTTTCCATTGATGCATAAGTTGTATTCTTAGACCAATTATTACTAGAGTTTCTGGTCAATACGACAGCCCTCTGTATAATGGCTGTTTCTCCTTCGCAGGGCAGTGACAAAACTCTGCAGAAGAAAGGCTACCGTTTTCTAGATAATATTTGCTCGATGAAGACTTCTACTTGTTCTCAGTTTCTGGTTGACCACATGGATCAGCTACAGACAATGTTGTTGGCAAACCTCTCCACTTCCAACTCTTCATCCAAAGGGGTAAGTTTTGTATTTTGCTTGCCATATTTTATCTTTATTCTAATTGTGTCTAAATTATATGTATTTTCTCTTATTTGTTATGTTATTTATTTGCCGTGAGCATTTAATTGTTATAATTCATTTATCTTAAAACGTGTCTCTTGCCTCTAACTTCCTCTCCATTCCAGTACACAATGGAAGCTGAAGCTGTAAAAATATAAATCTGGCTGATGTTAAATGTATGAAGTTCGTACTTTGGTTTGTTTAATGTTTGTAGCCAAGGCTAAGGTGTCTAATCAACATTTTTAAAATGTTGGAGTCGGAAAACAGAGAGTTCTTATTGGCTGTGCTTCCTGAGGCTATACTTTGTACAAGGGAGGTGGGAGAGGCAGCCCGAAAGGCTTCTTATGACTTGTTGGTGGCCATGTGTGAGGCCAATATTAGCTGGAAACCTCAATCTGAACTCAATGGTATGTTTCACTGGTTTTAATAGATAACTAACTATCAATTCGTCACTGGCAGCTCTGATGACACATGGTGATTGGCTGTCAATGTGTCACTAACTAGCTGTCAATGTGTCACTAAGTAGCTGTCAATGTGTCACTAACTGTCAATGTGTCACTAACTAGCTGTCAATGTGTCACTAACTGGCTGTCAATGTGTCACTAACTATCTGTCAATATGTCACTAACTAGCTGTCAATGTGTCACTAAGTAGCTGTCAATGTGTCACTAACTAGCTGTCAATGTGTCACTAACTGGCTGTCAATATGTCACTAACTGTCAATGTGTCACTAACTGGCTGTCAATGTGTCACTAACTATCTGTCAATACGTCACTAACTAGCTGTCAATGTGTCACTAAGTAGCTGTCAATGTGTCACTAACTGTCAATGTGTCACTAACTAGCTGTCAATGTGTCACCAACTGGCTGTCAATATGTCACTAACTAACTGTCAATGTGTCACTAACTGGCTGTCAATGTGTCACTAACTATCTGTCAATATGTCACTAACTAGCTGTCAATGTGTCACTAACTATCTGTCAATATGTCACTAACTAGCTGTCAATGTGTCACTAACTATCTGTCAATATGTCACTAACTAGCTGTCATTGTGTCACTAATTAGCTGTCAATGTGTCACTAAGCAGCTGTTGGTTGTGTCCCCAGCTGTTGATGTGTCAAAGCCTGTCATCAGATATGCTGTTGGCGAATGTCACATGACTTATTTGCTGAATAATGGTTGCAGAACTTGTGATGGATTTCCTTAACATGATGGTTGCTGGGCTGGCAGGTTCTCCTCAGATGATGCATTGTACTATTCTGGCAATTACTAGGATAATATTTGAGTACAGGGAGGTGAGTAATTCTCTTCATTTCTCTTGTTTGTCCATCTTGGGCTCTGACAAATAATATAAAAAGTTGATATGTAATAACAGTATAGGTATGATTAAATTAGATGAAAGTAACTCGTTCATCAGATTGATGTGAAGTTGAGATTTGTTGGAAGCTAAATCCATGCAATGAGTGCATATATGTATTCTGATATCTTACCACCTTGTGCTTCCATCCACTGAACACACATCTATATGTGGAGAATTTCTCCGTTTTACTTGAAACCACTGATTATCCGTCCCAGAAAATACCAACCTAGCTGCCATAGCTGCCAACTTCTCCTTCAAGTTGGCAGCCATGGCAACTTGAAGGTAGGGCATTACTGGCGAATGTCCTACCATGTCTCCTCACCAGTAACCGTCTACCAGACGGCACTAAAGTCTGGCGTTTTACACAAAAGAGCAGGATATAAAATACATACGATGGCCAATCACAGCAATAGATATAATTAACCAATCAATAAACAGTAAGTAAATGTTTATCAACAAGGCCACATGGCGAGTTCATCCAATGGGTGACCCTGGCAATGACCTCATGCCTGGCCCATCCGACCATCTGGCTTATGTAACTCTCCTAGCCTCTGCTCTAGGTTGCTGCAACCATATGTATTAGTCTGTTATATATAATACTTCACTCTTTGCACTTCCTGTAACTCTCTCCCAGGCTATAATTGGCCAATATTGAACTCCAGAATTGCTACCGAGTAGCTCTAAAGTTGCTTCCAACTAGAGATTGGCTTCTACAACCATTTCACCAGCTCTGCTTGGCGTTAGTTTACTTTGTCATTGTTACAGACTAATGCTGATTAGCATTCTACTCCTCTCCCATTATCGTCTTCACTATTTTCATCCTGGGGGTGGTTTCAATTAGAAGTTGGTCCTAACTTGTCCTATAACCAATTAGTGACAGTTTTAAGACAAGCCTGGGCCCCAGATAATCTTGTTTCAAATAGGTGGTCGTTAGCGAATAAATAATTGCTGCAGATGACCATTGTGTATTAGACCGAAGCACAATATGCTTGCTATCGCTTGTTCATGTAGTTGCACTAAGGCACGACCATTAAACCACTAAGATTTGCCTAGAAACGGCTGCACTGAAATTTGATTATTATAATAACTTTCAAATTGAAACAGTCCTAAATACCCGCGACCAATTAAATGTAAATTAACAACCAAAACGGCCTTCGGACACTTTTATGACGCTAATTGAAACCACCCCCAGGTGTGCTAAATCTTCATATGTTTTGTCTCTTTGGGATGGCCAGAGTTACTCCATACCGGGAATGACTCCTTCAACTCTGCTTTCTTTCCTTCCTATCAATATTATTATCGATAAAGGTTTTACCATGATACATACATACATACATACATACACATCCTTTATATGTCCTCTGTAGGGCATTGACCAATCATATGAGCTGTCTTATACTTGCAGACGATCACTTCTGACAACCTGGTCATAATAATGGAGCACTGCTGTACTTTGCTCAAGTCTAAATCCAAGGAAGTTGTCGTTCCTGCTTTATCGCTGCTCAAAGTCATTGTAGGTGTGTATTGTCTCCCCTTTAGCAGTTATCTACAGCCAATGGCTCACAGACAATTGGTCTAAGAGATCCACTTTAGATTAATAATGAGCATTTTACACACTTTCCATTTCGTCAGCCGAAAGTGTACGAGTGCGGCCATGGTTATTTGTGTGTGATACACTTCCAGTGCGCACCATGTTAGTGCAGATTGCTGTATTACAGGAAGTTTTGAGGTGACGTTGCTCTCCAGACATCTCCAATCCATCTGCCAGTCTATCTCGCACATGAAGGAAGAAAACCGCCACCATTTGCGTTTCAAGGTCAAAGAGATTCTTGAGCGCCTTGTGCGAAAATTTGGGTGCGTTTCATGTTTCCTATGGCTCGCTGTACTTGTGCTATTCGCAGTCTCTCATCAAAATATTCATAATGCGTGGAAATGTACGTGAAACCTTTTTGGAAAATGCGAAATGTTGAGAAAGTTTCCCACAAGCCAACACTCGTGTCAGGTCATTTAAACATGCCAAACGTGATTGTGTGATTTTTGATTTTTCAGATATTTTGAAGTTGTGTAGTTCCACGTTCACGTGACTACTGCTAGTAGGTAGAGATAATTGAGTAGACTATCTGTACGTGAGACGTGCTACTGTGCAGGTTGGGTAGACTATCTGTATGTGACACGTGCTACTGTGGAGGTTGGGTAGACTATATGTATGGGACACGTGCTGCTGTGCAGGTTGGGTAGACTATCTGTATGTGACACGTGCTACTGTGGAGGTTGGGTAGACTGTATGTACGTGACACGTGCTACTGTGCAGGTTGGGTAGACTGTATGTGACACGTGCTACTGTGGAGGTTGAGTAGACTGTATGTGACACGTGCTGCTGTACAGGTTGGGTAGACTGTATGTGACACGTGCTACTGTGCAGGTTGGGTAGACTATCTGTATGTGACACGTGCTGTTGTGCAGGTTCGAGCTGGTGATCAAGCTGCTCCCAGACACCTACCACAAACAACTAGCTAATATAAAGAAGACTCAAGACAGGAAGAAGAGAGCTGCTGCCGCTGAGAAACACTCAAAGCCTCAAAAGGAAGAAGAAGCTGATGATGAAACTCTTCTGAAGTCAGTGAAGAAATCTCAGCCAGAAAGGTACCAGCTGGAATTTGTCTAAATTTTACACTTCGGTGTATTATTCTATGATATGTGAACATCTATTTTACTGGTTAACTCTGTGTTAAGCCTGGTTAAAATACATCGCAGATGCTCGCAAGTGATCGCGGATCCCTCGTGCGACGAATCCGCGATACATGTTCACATAAACTTGGCAAACCCACGATTGCAAGAAGTATAATCACTCTCTTGACTGGGAGGTAATAAAATCTCGAAACACGTCTTTACTGACCCAACGACTATCCATACTAAATTAATCATCGTTGTTCAATTTACACCAATTAATTTATTATTTTTTACAGTTATAACATTTTTTTTACATTTTTGCTGATATTAAAACTCTTTAATTTTCGTCTGCTTTATGCCTGATTGATTCTCTTGTTCCATGCGCTCTTGACAAATCATTAAACTTTGAGAATTTTTTTAAATTCAACTGTTAATGTGACAGAGTTGAAAAGAAAAGCATCCGACTCACCAAGACCTATTCTATCAGTACATTTTTAAATAAAGCTAACTTTGTACTTCTGAAGTTGTAAAAATATTTTTTTTGACACCCTTTTTTTTTAAATTTCTGTTAATTGAAATTTTTGCTTTGAAAAAACACTAAAAGTAAAGCTCAAAACGAAAAACTGATGCGTCAGATAGAAAGGAAATTTAATTTTGATGCATGTAAGTACTTTTGAAGAATAATGGGGCACTACATTAACCAGAACACGTCAGTCAACGATGACCTTGTTTTGCGAAAATCCAGGAAATTTTTTCAAAGAATAATATTAATTATTTTTTTAATAATCAAGCTAGCACCTGACTTTTTACACCACTGGATAGAGAATCTCAAGCGCTATCTGAAAGTGAAAATAATCAAAATATTACTATTTATTATTTTCCTCGTCATCCAAATAATTAATTTATAATTTAATTGGACTCAGAGTCCCTTCTGAATAACTTCAGACTGCTCAAATAAATATAACTTACTCATTTATTAGAACCAATCTTATCCGTGGAGGTTTTTTGCCAAAAAATTATTTCAACCCAGCTCAACAACAAAAATTATTTCTTCTCCCGAAAATGAACGCGGCGCGGTTGACGTAAAACTGCTCCCGTTTAGACTGACAGAATTTCTTCAAATGAAAACCATAAAATAGAGGAGACTCTGCTCTACACGATGGTGTAAAAATTATTATTGTAGGTCTAACAGAAACGTCGAAAAACCGTTCGAAAGTCATCGCGAGATCTGTTGTCAACGGTGGGGAGGGTTGACAACTCCCAGCGAGATATCTGGTCAACGGCATTGAAAAAGTTAACATTAAATGTTATTCCACATTTTTTAATTAAATTTTTAACTGTTGTTCAATGGTGCATTATCATTTTTTTACCATCTCTTAATATAAAATTTTGAATCTCAATTTCTAATAATATGCTAATTATGCTATTACATAAAAATTTAAAGAAAATATATATATTTATACATTTAAATCAACTATCACAATATTTCACTCAGAAAATTGATAATAATAAATAATCAATATTTATAATTAAACAATAATAATTTTATTATTTATTATAATTTTTTGATGGCAATCATTTTTACATTAGTAACCTTGACCTGAATGTGGTTTTTGAAAAAGAAAGTAAGAAAATTTACTCTATCGTACGACGGTCGCACGAAAGTTTGTTCAGCTGAACTTTTCTACGAGCATCTACGACGTCGTACGAACCACGGGAAATCCAGGTTCACATACATCGCAGATGCTCGCACGAGGGATCCGCGATCACTTGCGAGCATATACGATATGTATGTGAACCAGGCTTTACCGATCGGGTAGTTCTATGCTAATGTATGGTCCCATTTTACTGAGTAGGTACTAGGCGGGTAGATGTATGTAATCAGGTAACTATATTACCAGGTTGATAGATCTATGTTACTAGGTAACTCTATGTGGCCCAGTGAGTAGATCTATGTTACTAGATAACTCTATGTTACCAAGTGGGTAGATCTATGTTACTAGGTAACTCTATGTGGCCCAGTGAGTAGATCTATGTTACTAGATAACTCTATGTTACCAAGTGGGTAGATCTATGTTACTAGGTAACTCCGTGTTACCAAGTGGGTAGATTTAGGTAACTCTATGTTACCGAGAGGGTAAAGCTATGCTAGTAGGTAACTCTATGTTAAGGCCTCTCCTCACTGAGCGATTTTGTTTAGGACAGCTAAAAACTGCTGTTTATTTCGCTGTTAACGAATCAGTTTTCCTCTGTTTGGCCCGATTATCTAGAATCAAGCATGTTTGACTTTTGCCGGCCAGTCTCACGATTAGTGATCATTCACTGACGCTGATTGGTCAGTGCAGATCATTTGTATCCACTTTTTCCTACTTCGATTTTCCCAGCGTGACTGGCCTTGCGTTCGCTATAAACTGTTGATAAGCACCGTCATGTGCATAATTGTTGTGTGTGGAGTGCAGCAATGGTCTACGGGAGGAAATCCTCTCAAAATGCCAACTTGTGGCCGTAAATCGCTGTCTGTGGAAAGAGCTTTACTGAGTTGGTAAAGCTATGCTACTTGGTAACTCTATGTTACCGAGTGGGTAAAGCTATGTTATTAGGTAACTCTATGTTACCGAGTTGGTAAAGCTTTGCTACTAGGTAACTCTATGTTACTGAGTTGGTAAAGCTATGCTACTTGGTAACCCTATGTTACCGAGTGGGTAAAGCTATGCTATTAGGTAACTCTATGTTACTGAGTTGGTAAAGCTTTGCTACTAGGTAACTCTATGTTACTGAGTGGGTAGAGCTATGTTACTAGGTAACTCTATGTTATTGAGTGGGTAAAGCTATGCTGCTTGGTCACTCTATGTTACCGAGTGGGTAAAGCTATGCTATTAGGTAACTCTATGTTAACGAGTGGGTAAAGCTTTGCTACTAGGTAACTCTATGTTACTGAGTGGGTAGAGCTATGTTACTAGGTAACTCTATGTTATTGAGTGGGTAAAGCTATGCTACTAGGTAACTCTCCGTTGCAGTGTGGATGAACTGCTGGAAGATTCGGACTCTGAGCCGGAAGACGTTGGTCAGGAAGCGGCAAAGACTAGAAAGAAACACAAACGGGCTACTAGCATACCTGCATGGCTCAGGGAGGACAGCGATGACATCACGGACTTCTTAGATGCTAATGCTGCCAAAAATATTGTTGGTGAGCTACCTTTAACTAAAGTAGGACGTCAATGCCAATAGGATTCCTAGAGTATTCTTAGCTCTGTGCTGGTAGTATGTAAATTGATTAAATGGTGTGACATGTCAGGGTACTTGTGACTAATTATGACACTGAAGGCTACTTGTGGTGTTTACATTAGTGTGTTACGCATTACTTTTACAGCCTCACGTCCTACAGTACACAAGCCCAGCAAGTCTGCTAAGGCAGATGACTTCAAGACTGTGGCTGATGGTAGAATGGTTATAACTGAACAAGAGGATGACAGACCAGAGGCCACACCAAAGAAGAGTGAAGGTACTTTAATCTTTTGTCCATATATGGCTCGTTGTTTGTTGTACAACAAACTAGGAAATGTCGTTTATGAAGGTCACGCTTGTTTAAAAGCAGTTCAAATCGATCGCGAATGAGATAGAGAAGATAACTCCATATGTTTTATTTCTTGTCAGCTTAAATATGATAATATTGTGTTCTTTTAGTTGCTGGCAGTTAGCCAGTCAATTGAAGCAGTATTATATAATAATTGTTATGTGGCTACACAAAATATTATGATATTATTGTTATGGAAAACATGACACTTGTGTGACATGACAATTTCATCGCATTAATTAAAGTTAATAATAGTTATTATGATTATAAATATCATCATCATGTGCAATAATAGTATTATTATAAATAGACTGATCAATACGATAATATAAAAGCATATTTGTCTTGTTAGATGATAGACAACATAGTAATAATATAAATTGACTTATACTGATTATATATATTCATTCATATTTATTACAACCAAATATTGGACAAAATATTCAAACTTGGCGTTTCACTTGGCTTTTGGGGGTTTGTTTACATTTGCTCTTCTTCCATTTGCTCATCTATGTCGGACATAACTAATAGGTTTTGCTCGCAAACCTCAATATTTACGTTATATGTATGTATATATATATGGAGTTATCTCCTCTTCGTGAATCTCATTTTTTAGCATTGTTTGCGTCCATAGCAACATACCTAAATATCTAGCACAATTCTTTCAACAGTTTCTGACTTGTGGGTTTGTCTTGCTCCTTTCCACTCATTTGCTTTTGCATTTCTATCAAGCCTAAATCTAATGCAGTGTTTGACAAGTTTCAACCAATTATACAAAGGCTTTCATTTATTCACTTCAGCACACATTTCTTTCAGCGGCCGAGTTAGAGGACATTGATGACATATTCGAGCAGTTTGAGATGCAGTCGGGTAAAAAGGTAATTATTTCACTTATTATTTATATTCTCATGCTTTCCAGTAAAATCAGAATGTGACAATGGATATTAGTCATTGCATTGTCTCTGTTCAAAATTATTGGATAGAGGTGTCAGTTTTCAATATTTTTCCAAGTGCTGGAAGGAAACTCCCGCTGGTTGTAACTCACTTTTGATAGTGGAGAACGGTAACTCAGTTTGCTCTTTGGTTTAGCTACTATTTGTGTTAAGTAGAGAACTTACCGCAATGGTAACTATTACCCACTGTTGTGGGGGGGGGGGGGGTTGACTTCTGTAGAGCTTATTTATTGGCCAACATTGGTTGCTCTATCACTAGTGGTAGCTTTTAATTTGGAAGTTGCAAAACTAGTATATTAAGATGTCAACCATAAATTTGGTATTATTAGAGGCAGTGAATAACGTGGATGTTGTAAGTACGACTTGTGTTTTAGAGTAAAAAGAGACGGTTTGAGTCACTGAGTGAATCAGCCAGCCAGATATCTAGCTCTACATACAAATGTAAGTTGGACATTGTATAACTGAATAAGCCTGTGCCATAGAATACAGTGATGTCTTATGTTGTAACTATGTGCAGTTATGTTTTTGTATCGTCACATTTTACTAAATTCTGTAGATACTGAATTTTTGTTTTGTTGTTCACTGCTGGAGTTCACAGACCTGTTTATTAAAAAATGAAGAAGTTTTTACATAAAGTGTGTTAGATATTCAACCAAATTCTTGTAACTTAGTGAACTGGAAATTGCTAAACATATAGTGGTCTGACCAGAATGCTGTTATGTTTACTAAAATATGCAGCTTGGGTATTTCACAGCCGGTCTGATGTAACTACATTGTACCTTAAAGCTGCGTACGCACTAGAACGGTTTTTGATCAAAAAATCGTTCATGTTGGAGTTGTTCCCTTTGTCGGCCGATGGTTGCGTACACACTAGAAAATAATTTCGGCCGAAATAGCATTTGCTCTTTGGTGAGAGAGATAGATAAATTTTGTTCTTCAGCATAACCATAGAATTCCCGTTGATACTGCTGTCTGTTATTTCACAATTATTCACCATGTCGATGGTTATTAGTAAATGCACTAGCTGTGGCTGCGGCATTATTAATTATTTATGTTGTTCTGAACAGAAATTTTTATTTTTTTTTCAGCGTTACCAAATACTCATTTTAATTAAATAAAATTATTTAAACTTATGCTCATCAATGAGTGATCAACCATGTTAAAATAAAAATGGTAATACATAAATAATAAATTTTCCTAGTGAGTTTTAAAATAATAATATTTATTATTATTATTTGGTTATTGCTGGGAGAATTGATGATTTTTTATTATTTTATCATCATTGTTTGTGACCACAAGCTACTTCTGAACTGATTTTGTGTTGTGGTTTCCTCGATAATCTGCTAAAAATTGTCGGTGATTTTGAGCAGTGCTCAAATGGCAATAACGCCGGCCGATGTGATACAGAATCGGCCGTAATTGCATTCACACTGGGCCGTTTTATAGTTGCGCCGATTTCGGCCACAAAATCGTCCTAGTGTGTATGCAGCTTTATAGAGCACTAAAGGTTTTGCCGGCTTGATACATTGTGGTGTTATTGATTTAAAACTGTGCTGCTATTGTTTATTTTTTGCAAAGCATAAAGCTTTTTTTTTTACTTTACTGAAAATATTGAATTTATAAAAGCATGAATAAAAGGTTGATTGATTTTGGTGGAGCGTGGAGACAACTAATACAATTTACCAATTGCTGTTTGCTTTCATTGATTTTCATTCATGTTTATTACAACCAAATATTAAACAAAATATTCAAACTTGGCATTTCACTTGGTTTTTGGGAGTTTGTTTACATTTCCTCTTCTTCAATTTGCTCATCTATGCCGAACATAACTAATAGGTCTTGCAGGCAAATCTCAATATGTAATTTGCCATTATAATTTGAATGCACATTGCCATGTGCTTAAACATATACTAAACAGCTTTTTTGACCCATGTAATTGCAACAGCTAGGCATCTCTAATAAAGTCATGTGACCAGATAATCAAAGTGGCAATGATTGAGAGAACCTGTTGACACAAGTCAAGTATAGTTACTCCAAGTTCATCTCTCACTCTCACCATTGTGTGTTATATTACTTCACTAAGTACAGGACTAGGTGTGATCAATCATTGTTCAGTTTGCTAAGAATGTAGCTTTTTATTGCAGCTGGTGGACGAGGAATTCACCGTTCCCTTGATAGCAAGAAGAAAAAGACTGACACTAAATCACACACTGGTGCAGAATTCACCTCCAAGGTATCTGCCAACTCACATACGTAGATAGACAGCATATATGATTATTGTAGTGATGGCATGACTAATGGCAGTTCCTGATGTCAGCTGCATGTAATACAACTATCTATGTGTTTGTAGAAAGGAGCAGGAGATGTGAAAAGGAAGAACAAGATGGATCCATACGCTTACGTACCGCTAAATGTTAACAACCTAAACAGAAGGTGGGTAGCATTAGCTCTTAAATTATAATTTGTTGAACTATGAATATGCAGCGTCATGTTGGTTTAGTTATAAGAACAGGGGCTCTAGTTTTTCTACATTTTACTCTTGAGACTGTCTCTGAAAAGTCGTGCATTCCCTGTCGTCTTGTCAAAATCATTAGATTGGTCAATGCAAAACTAAAAATAATTATTGTTATTCCACAGCTCAAACATTGAAGTTTCAAAGCTGTCCTCAGAAAACAGTTCTGCAAGATTCGCCTATTTTATGATATATAACATGCGTATTGTAATGTGTTTAGTGAAGTCATTGTGACATTTAGTGGCTTTCCATATGACGCGTAGCGCTACTCTATGGTGTCATGGTTCAGTGCTTCTCAATAGCTATAAACCATCACATCAGGCTTTTCCAGCAATACAGTAAGCCCAAAGGTCATGAACCCTAATTAGCGAGTCAACGGCGACTTTGAGCTAATGAGTCAATGAGTGAAACTACTGTATCGAGGAAAATTATTTCCAACGACAATTAGTTCTAAGTTTTAAATTCTTTTCTAATGTTTGTTTCATCTAATATTACATACTCCACAGATAAAATTTTGAAGTAGCAGCGCTTGGCTAATGTGTAATTCATTTATTAAATTTAAAATAATTATTTATTTTTGTTATTATTCAGCTACGGCAATTAATTATTTATTATTGTTTAAATTATATTATTATCAAATTCTAAAATAGGGGAGAAAAAGACAGTATGAAATGAAAACACATACATATATTTGTGAACACTTATTCTGCATCATTTTTTTTTTATTAATAAAGTGGTCTTGACAGGCAACTGTCTCCTATCACTGAAATTTTCGTATAACTTATTTAGACTGCAGTGATGCTGCAAACCAGTAGCGCTATGGCATTCCCGTTTTTCATAACGCTTCAGTGGTCTCGCGTTATTATAAGTCGCTACTTAGTAGCGACTTTCAATAGCGCCACATCATCACGGCAGCAGTAGCGATATACCCATTTCCAAGAGGGGAAAAACCCATGGCGCTACGACGTAGTGCTACAAAGTCGTGACATGGAAAGCTACTAATTATTCAACTTTCAGTTTTATGCAGTCAAATATTTATTCAGAATATTATTATTATTATTAAATGTTGTTATTCTGTTTGTGGTTTGAATAACAAACTGTTACTATCAGAAGTATTTATTAGCTGTGTTGAGTATTAAGAAAACACAACACCGCAAGAATAATTCTGGCAATTTTTTTCACCTTTGAGGGTAAACGTATGAATGTTATGCCTTCAACCATTTGAAATTTGAACAATCTGTACATTAAAAACACAGCTAGTAGCATTCTGTTTGTTGTCATGAGACTGGAACATAAGATGTGCAATCAAAACTTTGTTTAGAGAGTTGTCTCATTGATGAGAAGACAACTCTGTATTAGTTTCTGTGTTGTCAAAGCTTCTTGAGAAGTTCAACTAACATCTCTCACTCACACCAAGTGTCATTTAATTTTATTGATTTAATTTTATTGAAATATCTTCTAGTAATAATTGGTTGATTGGTTGGGGCAATACTGTGGAAAAAACTTTCATGTCCACCGAGCTACTGCAAACGTTGGGTTGGGTGTGTTCAGATTTTGTGTCTCTGCATTGTGGCTGCCTAAAGCAATGCAAGTACACAATAAATTGCATAATCAGACCAAACTAAGGTTTCTTGTTGAATGTGTAATAGACAAAAGAAATTATAAAACTTACTCTATTTATAGGAAAGCAGCGAAGATGAAAGGCCAATACAAGAATCTGATAGGGGGAGCACGAAAGGGGGCCAGCAAAGGCACGAAAGTAAAACGAAATAACAAAAAAAGATGATGTGAATCACTGTATGAATTTATGTCTTGAATCATTGAAATATAAATATTTAACTCAATTCAAAATATTCAGATCTCATTATGTACTCATATATAGAGGTGGTCAAGGTTGCTGACAACTGCGCTAACACAAATAAACAGATTTATGAATAATTATTAAATACAGGCTTCATATTTACAACTTTCACTTGTATACACAGGCAAAGTAAAACTATTTCACATTCTCACGGCACCGGCCATTGATGAACTAGCGCTATATCATAACCGACTCGTGATTTGATCACATTGACAATAGAATATAGAACGAAACCGTATGACACAGTTTATCGCGGTACATATGTGTAAGATTTACTGAGTCCTTTGGCCTCAGTCTCATCAGTCTCAAGGAAGTCCCATATCAGTATAGTGTCGTCATGTGAGCTGGAGACGATCTGAAACTCGTCAAACTGCAGCCTAAACACTCTACCCGAGTGCTCCTACAATACATATTTAGCAGACGTGTACAGATAACTACTGCTGAGCAGCAACTACTGGCTACATACAGGAATGGGTTGGAATTTTCTGTAACCCAAATAAGATTGGTTGGAATTATTATGTAGAAAACTAGCTTCAGTGAAACTAAAATTTGTAAAAGTTGAAATCAGCTGAGAGAAAGCTTCCAGAGATTTTTAATTGTAGTTGACAATCCTTCAAAACTTGATCATGATTTAAAAAAAAATCTTTCACATTAAAGGCTGGTTCACACGAGAGCAGTCAACGTTCATTCTGATCCCTCCGTGTTATAATTGCGTTCACTTATTTGTTGTCAAATAATGCAGTCGCAGATGTTCTAACATGCTGAACTTTGTCATCGCACTATCAGCAAAAGGTCTGCAATTTTATTGGTCAAGCAAGCATTGGTGCATCCTGTTTTTAATAGCCATAGGCACGCTTCACAGCACGTGCACTCATATCATAATGGCTACCAGCTGGTTAGAGCTACCAATGGAATTAAGTATATGACAAGAAACAGAGCGATTACTATGACATGAAGGGTGCAAAGCACAATCAGTGGTTTGATATGGCAAACGCTATGAGATCTTCTGGACATACAGCTAGATAAAAATATCACTGGGAAATTATTGATACAATAATAATTATTACTTAATAAGTCACTATTATTTGATATAGAGCTGAAGTTACCATAAAATTACTAATAAAATCTTTATGTCACCTGTAATAATTCAGTTAAAAATATTTATGTCAGACAATCAAATTCTATTGGTTGAGAGTATGACCGCGATTGCACAGAGACGTTAAGTGTAAACAACTACTCGAAAAAGAGTGCGTATCCGCTATAGCTGTCACAATCCAATTCACGGGACAGTGACTTTTGACGGCTCGTGTGAACTAGCCTTAAGAGTTGTCTCATATCAGGACGCAACTCCAGATCTAGCGTCGAAAATCTAAAACTATTCTTTGCCACAATAGATTATTTTTCAATAAACGTTTAGGGGCTATTACCATTCAGTAATGGTTTTGTTGTTTAGTTTTAATAGAAATAGCCAACTATTGGCTGTTCATTTGAGACAAAGCATACACAATGACAGATCCTGTCACAACTAGCATTGTTTGTACAACTTTCCTACCAAGATAAAGAAGCACCACTCAATAACCCGCACGTACTAGAGACACAGCACTCACCACTAGGGTCCGTAGGCACAAAGTCCCATTGGGTGACCTTGGATCTAACGCAGCTTGTAAATCCCAAACTTTTATTTTGCTACAAGTAGATTATACGGACAATGCAGGACAATAATCATAGTATTGAGCTGATTAGGGTAATCAGATAAACGTGTCAAGAAATGAATCAGGTGTGAAGTCAATATACAACATTGACATCCAAACATAATAAATCTGTAAATAGAGAAACTAATGATAAATTTAACAGATTTACACTTTTAAACAGCAAGTACCAATCATTTTCTTTTTTAAACATTACTGGGAAAGATAATATAACATTAGATAAACTGACTATGCCTGGCATTGCTTTTCACAACTCTGTTACAAACAAGAGTTTTTATATTTTTTAGTACCTAGGCACTGAAAAATTAGTTGACTCGCTCGGTGTGTACTGTTATTGGCACAGCTTAAATTTTAAACAAAAAATCAAGAATATCAAAAAGCTGTTTAAAATTTTTTTCAGACATACAACTTATCCTAACGTTTGGCATGTTTGACACATAACAAAGAGAATATTCCCCTACAACAACATCTGATATTGCATCATTGCTGGCATCATTGCTGACTTACCCATCGTAGGCACCGCTGACTATTCTCTTGTTATCAAATCTGATGCATCTGACGAGCTCCTCGTGGCCCTCGAGCACCCGAAGGCAAGCGCCATACTCTATATCCCACAATCTTATGGTATTGTCACTGCTGCCACTCACCACCAGGTTACCATGGTACTGTAGACATGCAATACCACGCCTATGTCCGTTGAGTGTCCTTACGAACTCACAGCTGGATGTATTCCACACCTATCGGCAATGAATGATCTAAGTCATACAGTCTTGAGTAAAATGTAGACCAGTAGCGCAGAAAACTGTCAATTTACCTGCAAATCACTACCTCAGTAAAGGCGAATTTATACACTAAGCACAGGTATCTTTAAGTGAGTTGATACACTAGGTATAGAGATCTAAAGGTGAGCTGATACACTAGGTATAGAGATCTAAAGGTGAGTTGATATACTAGGTATAGAGATCTAAAGGTGAGTTGATACACGAGGTATAGATATCTAAAGGTGAGTTGATATACTAGGTATAGATATCTAAAGGTGAGTTGATACACTAGGTATAGAGATCTAAAGGTGAGTTGATACACTAGGTATAGAGATCTAAAGGTGAGATGATACACTAGGTATAGAGATACAAAGGTGAGTTGATACACTAGGTATAGAGATCTAAAGGTGAGTTGATACACTAGGTATAGAGATCTAAAGGTGAGTTGATACACCAGGTATAGAGATCTAAAGGTGAGTTGATACACTAGGTATAGACATCTAAAGGTGAGTTGATACACCAGGTATAGAGATCTAAAGGTGAGTTGATGCACCAGGTATAAAGATCTAAAGGTGAGATGATACACTAGGTATAGAGATACAAAGGTGAGTTGATACACTAGGTATAGAGATCTAAAGGTGAGTTGATACACTAGGTATAGAGATCTAAAGGTGAGTTGATACACCAGGTATAGAGATCTAAAGGTGAGTTGATACACTAGGTATAAACATCTAAAGGTGAGTTGATACACCAGGTATAGAGATCTAAAGGTGAGTTGATACACCAGGTATAAAGATCTAAAGGTGAGTTGATACACCAGGTATAAAGATCTAAAGGTGAGTTGATACACCAGGTATAAAGATCTAAAGGTGAGTTGATACACTAGGTATAGCGATCTAAAGGTGAGTTGATACACTAGGTATAGACATCTAAAGGTGAGTTGATACACCAGGTATAGAGATCTAAAGGTGAGTTGATACACCAGGTATAAAGATCTAAAGGTGAGTTGATACACCAGGTATAAAGATCTAAAGGTGAGTTGATACACCAGGTATAAAGATCTAAAGGTGAGTTGATACACTAGGTATAGCGATCTAAAGGTGAGTTGATACACTAGGTATAGACATCTAAAGGTGAGTTGATACACTAGGTATATATAGAGATATAAAGGTGAGTTGATACATTAAACATACACACTTGAAGGCAAGGTAGTTGAGTCAGTGTGCAGATATATAGTTTTATATATGAGAAAGGATAAATTGGGCTAGCATTGTCAAAGATGCAGAAGAAAATCACCACATCTACGGTTTGAATATACAATGAACTTCTGGTAGGTCCATCAATCAGGTATCAACAATTTTAAACAATTACCCTACGAGTCCAGAAGCACCTTACTGTAGCATTTTTTTTATTATTAATTATCACAAGAACTTGAACCAACATCTTTTTTAAACATCTTATAATATTCACGATTTTTCATTTTTTTCTACCCGGTCATTTAAAAGGTGCGCAATGCAATCAGGGGTAGTTGCTTTCACTAGACATGAAAAGACTTGAAGTGATAATATTATTTAACTTTCATTGAAAGTCTATTTACCACAGGCTTCATTAAACTGTCTCATACCGATTGTAAAGAGAATCGGCATTAACTGTGTTTGGAAACTTACCTTAATAGTTCTGTCACCGGAAGCTGATACAATATACTTGTCATCAAAGTCAACCACATTAACGGCAGCCCTGTGACCTACCAGCACTCGTCTAAGGCTGATGTCATTTATCGACAGCATGTCCCACACGGCTATGGATCGATCCTGCAACAACATCCCACAACACTTGTAGCAACATGTCAAATATATACTTTCATACCATGTGACCACAACTACTATACAATGGGATGACGTGTGATCACACAAACATACCTTAGAACATGTGACCATGATGCCATCCTGAAAGCGTAGATGAAGGACAGCCTCACAGTGATGGATGAGAGTATTCAGTAACGATCCATCAGCGATATTCCATACCCTGCATGGATATCAAGTAGCAACATTGAAATGAGTTAATACACGTAAAACAGATGTCCTCGGCGTCAAACCATAACTGTACGCTTTTTGTAAAAACCTATGACATCAATGACCAGAGAATTTAACACTGTTAATGTCACCCCACCAATGTAGTATAATTGGAGCAGACCAGTATTGTCAAAAACTTATCAAAATCATTACTGAACCAAAATTCAGATCCAAAAGTCTATGGTGTCCCACACATACCTGACAGTGGAATCACTAGACCCAGATATAATGATGTTGTCATCATACTGCAGGCACAGCACTGACCCGGTGTGACCTGTCAAGGTCTGGGTACACTCTAAGGTTTTCCTGTCCCACATCTACATAAGGAGACATGGTCAAAGCACATGTCCCACATCTACATAAGGAGACATGGTCAAAGCACATGTCCCACATCTACAGAAGGAGACATGGTCAAAGCACATGTCCCACATCTACATAAGGAGACATGGTCAAAGCACATGTCCCACATCTACAGAAGGAGACATGGTCAAAGCACATGTCCCACATCTACATAAGGAGATATGGTCAAAGCACATGTCCCACATCTACATAAGGAGACATGGTCAAAGCACATGTCCCACATCTACAGAAGGAGACATGGTCAAAGCACATGTCCCACATCTACATAAGGAGATATGGTCAAAGCACATGTCCCACATCTACATAAGGAGACATGGTCAAAGCACATGTCCCACATCTACAGAAGGAGACATGGTCAAAGCACATGTCCCACATCTACATAAGGAGACATGGTCAAAGCACATGTCCCACATCTACATAAGGAGACATGGTCAAAGCACATGTCCCACATCTACATAAGGAGACATGGTCAAAGCACATGTCCCACATCTACATAAGGAGACATGGTCAAAGCACATGTCCCACATCTACATAAGGAGACATGGTCAAAGCACATGTCCCACATCTACATAAGGAGACATGGTCAAAGCACATGTCCCACATCTACATAAGGAGACATGGTCAAAGCACATGTCCCACATCTACAGAAGGAGACATGGTCAAAGCACATGTCCCACATCTACATAAGGAGACATGGTCAAAGCACATGTCCCACATCTACATAAGGAGACATGGTCAAAGCACATGTCCCACATCTACATAAGGAGACATGGTCAAAGCACATGTCCCACATCTACATAAGGAGACATGGTCAAAGCACATGTCCCACATCTACATAAGGAGACATGGTCAAAGCACATGTCCCACATCTACATAAGGAGACATGGTCAAAGCACATGTCCCACATCTACATAAGGAGACATGGTCAAAGCACATGTCCCACATCTACATAAGGAGACATGGTCAAAGCACATGTCCCACATCTACATAAGGAGACATGGTCAAAGCACATGTCCCACATCTACATAAGGAGACATGGTCAAAGCACATGTCCCACATCTACATAAGGAGACATGGTCAAAGCACATGTCCCACATCTACAGAAGGAGACATGGTCAAAGCACATGTCCCACATCTACATAAGGAGACATGGTCAAAGCACATGTCCCACATCTACAGAAGGAGACATGGTCAAAGCACATGTCCCACATCTACAGAAGGAGACATGGTCAAAGCACATGTCCCACATCTACAGAAGGAGACATGGTCAAAGCACATGTCCCACATCTACAGAAGGAGACATGGTCAAAGCACATGTCCCACATCTACAGAAGGAGACATGGTCAAAGCACATGTCCCACATCTACATAAGGAGACATGGTCAAAGCACATGTCCCACATCTACAGAAGGAGACATGGTCAAAGCACATGTCCCACATCTACATAAGGAGACATGGTCAAAGCACATGTTGATACGAGTAATGCACAACTTCGCTGTCTATCGTACAAGTTCTAATTGACTACACGGTATGTAGAAATCTAACAACAGTTGCAAAGACAGACAAGATGATCAGAAGCTAGACTGACGCATAAATTAACTGACATTCAAGTAACAAAACACATGGCAGGGGTGTGAGCACTTCATTACATAAACTACAAGTATCTCGGGGCACTAAAACTAGCAGGTATCTCAGGGCACTAAAACTAGCAGGTATCTCAGGGCACTAAAACTAGCAGGTATCTCAGGGCACTAAAACTAGCAGGTTTTTGCAACATTCTGCTCGACTTTATTCCATCTATGTAAGCACCATAACCAACCACCAATACCACAACTACCACAACAACCACAACCACCACTACCACAACCGCCACTACCACAACAACCACTACCACCACAGCAACTACTACCGCAACCACCACTACCACAACAACCACTACCACAACAACCACTACCACAACAACCACTACCACAACAACCATTACCACCACTACCACAACAACCACTACCACAACAACCACTACCACAACAACCACTACCACAACAACCACTACCGCAACCACCACTACCGCAACCACCACAACCACCACTACCACAACCACCACTACCACAACAACCACTACCACAACCACCACTACCACAACCACCACCACAACAACCACTACCACAACCACCACTACCACAACAACCACCACTACCACAACAACCACTACCACAACAACCACAACTACCGCAACAACCACTACCACAACCACCACAACAACCACTACCACAACAACCACTACCACCACTACCACAACCACCACTACCACAACAACCACTACCACAACAACTACTACCACAACAACCACTACCACAACCACCACTACCACAACCACCACTACCACAACCACCACTACCACAACCACCACTACCACAACAACCACTACCACAACAACCACAACTACCGCAACAACCACTACCACAACCACCACAACAACCACTACCACAACAACCACTACCACCACTACCACAACCACCACTACCACAACAACCACTACCACAACAACTACTACCACAACAACCACTACCACAACAACTACTACCACAACAACTACTACCACAACAACCACTACCACAACAACCACTACCACCACTACCACAACAACCACTACCACAACCACCACTACCACAACCACCACTATCACTATCTACCTTTATAGAATTATCTCGCAGTCCACTGATTATTTTCTTCTCATCATACTGAAGGCAGTAAACACCTTTGCTAGTTTCACTCCGACACACGATTTTTTCCAACTTGTGTTTTCCAGTTCGCCAATTGTTTTCTATGCGCTACAAACACAATAGCTCACAAATTAATTGTATAATAGACATTAGCAACTAGTTATATATTATACAGTAACAACTAGTTATATAATATACAGTAACAGCTAGTTATATAATATACAGTAACAACTAGTTATATATTATACAGTAACAACTAGTTATATATTATACAGTAACAACTAGTTATATAATATACAGTAACAACTAGTTATATAATATACAGTAACAACTAGTTATATAATATACAGTAACAACTAGTTATATAATATACAGTAACAACTAGTTATATAATATACAGTAACAACTAGTTATATAATATACAGTAACAACTAGTTATATAATATATAGTAACAACTAGTTATATAATATACAGTAACAACTAGTTATATAATATACAGTAACAACTAGTTATATAATATACAGTAACAACTAGTTATATAATATACAGTAACAACTAGTTATATAATATATAGTAACAACTAGTTATATAATATACAGTAACAGCTAGTTATATAATATACAGTAACAACTAGTTATATAATATACAGTAACAACTAGTTATATAATATATAGTAACAACTAGTTATATAATATATAGTAACAACTAGTTATATATTATACAGTAACAACTAGTTATATAATATATAGTAACAACTAGTTATATAATATACAGTAACAGCTAGTTATATAATATACAGTAACAACTAGTTATATAATATACAGTAACAACTAATTATATAATATACAGTAACAACTAGTTATATATTATACAGTAACAACTAGTTATATAATATACAGTAACAACTAGTTATATATTATACAGTAACAACTAGTTATATATTATACAGTAACAACTAGTTATATAATATACAGTAACAACTAGTTATATAATATACAGTAACAACTAGTTATATAATATACAGTAACAACTAGTTATATATTATACAGTAACAACTAGTTATATAATATACAGTAACAACTAGTTATATATTATACAGTAACAACTAGTTATATATTATACAGTAACAACTAGTTATATAATATACAGTAACAACTAGTTATATAATATACAGTAACAACTAGTTATATAATATACAGTAACAACTAGTTATATAATATACAGTAATCACTAGTTATATAATATATAGTAACAACTAGTTATATATTATACAGTAACAACTAGTTATATAATATACAGTAACAACCAGTTATATAATATACAGTAATCACTAGTTATATAATATACAGTAACAACTAGTTATATAATATACAGTAATCACTAGTTATATAATATATAGTAACAACTAGTTATATAATATACAGTAACAACTAGTTATATATTATACAATTATAACCCGCTAGATAAGTGATACCTTGATGTCAGCTATAATCTTTGGATATAAGGATCGGTAATACTTATGTGCTTGGCCCTGATTGGTGGGTTTGAACAACGTCTGAATCCTACAAAAAGAAAAATATAAATAACAGCGTATATAAATTAGATATGTTTCACAAGCTGCTACAACAGACAACAAATGATAAACTGGTGACAAACAATAGTTATGCAGCTTGCACACTATAGCCAATACAATTACTGGCAATGAAATTGAAATAGATTTATTACCAGTGACGTCTTTCAGCGAGACCTCTCCACAACTCGTCCGTTTTGACCATGTGTTCTATGAGCTTCTTCCAGAGCATTCCACAAGAAATCACTCTATGCCACTCCTTGCACACCAGCTCAGCACAACGCAAGGAGTCTGCATCGAGGTACGTGAGGATCTTCTCAGCCACATGGTCTAAACCTTTTTCTAAACCAGCAACAAATAGCATCATTTCACAGGCCAAATCACTAAATGAATTATGGTGAAAATGAAAGCGACAAAGTAGCAGATGTGTACAATGAGAGAAAGTATGTAGATATACGCTAAACACGCATATACCTGGTAAAGCTGTGACAAAATCTCGCTGAAGCATCGGTTTAAGGAAGCCATTGATGAGGCCATGCTGGTAGTGACACATCTTAGAAAAAAGTTTCGCAATGTGATCAACTTGTTGATGTTCCTCCCATTTGTCGAACAGATCCACACACTGCGCAGACTCGTGCTCATATTGTTGGGAATCGTAGGCTTTTTTTTCTGTCTGCGGAATTGATCGTATGCTGTGTACATTAGCTGCCAGATCCGCCTGCATTGAACAGTTAAATCTCATCTGTTACAATGAACTACTATAAATTCATAAAAAGAACTGAGGATAAAAACAGTAGCAAATTATTGTCACCCAAAAAACTCTACGCGGAGACCAAAAGTGTATGTATTAATAAAAAGGAAAATTTATCTAAGCAAATATTATAACTTTGTACTAGCTGTACTCTTTCTTCCTCAGTAGTTCGATACTGTCGCACTTTTGGTTTCCTGTGGCCAAATTTTTGAATAGCAAGTTTTTTCAATATATATCTAGTAATCCTGAGTCTTCCCGGACCTTCCACCCAGCATTTAGCTTCTGCCATTATCAGCAATGCATCAAGTTCATACTTTCAGCTGGCCCATTGTTGTATGTAGCAGAGACAATCACTAACACAATGTCAACTAGTAACAACAGAAGAAATATTTCACGACTTGAACAACTTTTATTTTTCCATTTTCTTATATATCGATATTTATTTGGTCAAAGTAGCAATATCTCACCCGTCGCTCTTCTTCACTGATTAGCTTCAGCCTGTCCTGATGCAATGATGTCTTCGCTGTGGTTTCTGTCACTGTAGTGTTAGGTAATGGTGCGTCCACAGCCATCAATACTGAATCTCCCATCACCGTCTCGTTCGCCAACTACAACATGCCATACAATATAATTCTGCTCTCATTACAACTACAACACAGAGTGTGCAGTTCTAGCTCAACATTCCCTTCAAATATTTCTATGCATTAAAATAAAGTTCTTTTATTCCTAGTTTTGATTGGCAAGACTTGAGCGCGTAAAAACAACTGATGGATTCTATTCGGTCTTCTAAGTTTACCGATATTTGAGATAATAAAAAAAGCACTCTTTAAAACAGCAACAAACCTCAAAAAGCGACACTGAGCAATTTTATTCAAACTGATCCGTCAAATATTTTAATTTAATAGTTTTTTTTGCGATTGGGAAGCATGCAAATACAGCATAACTCGCTTAGAGCAGCCTCACTCATACCAACTATTGCATATAACAAACAGTCCCAAAGCAGTAAGTTGCTTAATGCCATAGTTCACTAAAAGAACCAAATCGTTCAGTCCACCCAGGTTTGTTAAAAGAGAGTTCCACTGGACTTAATTTATTTTCCGGTAGTTTATTCTCAAGGTCTTCCGCAGCCCTTTATTCTTACAATAACCATGTTTTAAATAATATCGTTTGTCCAATGCACAGTTTGGAACCAATAGGAAACATCAGCCAAAACGTCTTTTCTTTCTATCAGTGCAGCATTGCATCTTGAGAGCTATCATCCAAAACTTGAAGCCATTCTAGGATGGCATCTATTTGGTATATTTCTACCTGAGTATAAATACTGCATCCAAGGTTGAGCCCGGAGAGCTGCTGGGTTTTATTTGTCAATCACGAGAGGAAAGTAGAGTTATAATGGTGGCAGACTTGTTAATCTATTGTAAATACCAAGTCGCAGTGATAAGAGTAAAAGCTATATACTAAAGTAACCCATTGTCCATTGTTTACTTGCTGTGTTTTAGCTCAATGGATCAATCATACAAAATAAAACAATTCCGTGGCTTAAACATCACTCGCGCGTTGTGAGAAAAAAAATTAACGAAGAATGATTTCTTTGATAAAATGGGAGCATTCATGAGGAAAAACAGAAATACACGTAATTATTAATATTATAACCTTGATTAAAGATTACCGTAGCCATAAATAAAATAAATACACTCCATCAATAAATGAGAGTTAATATAACATTTACTATACCACATTACTAATACATTATTATCATCCTCTTATTCATTTATGGTTAAATATGTTATTTGAAAAAGAGAGTCGTGCCAAAGAAAACAATCTATTTCTTAATCCAATTCTCTAGTTGTAGTCCTTATAGCAAATGATACATTAGTAATATTATTCATAATATTGTAATGGAATTGCATAGAGCAGCCATGCGATGCGATAGGTGCTACTAGCATAGTAGTCACAATTGAGTGAGCAGTGGTTGGCTAGCAACGAATAGAAAAAATCAAGCTTGTTCGAGTGAGCTAGTACAGGACCTTACCATGCAGAGCAGACGATCGAGGGACCCTCAGATGAGTCAGGATCAGGCGCTAAGGATTGCAGCTATGGACTGAGGTGGTTGACGTCATATGAGTATGCTATTAACTAACTAACAATTGAATTATTTGGCGGCTAGCCAGTTCAATGCGCCAGCTTTCTATGTGATTTTATATATTTGACCTGTCGCCTTATGAATCATATCTGTATTGTGCAAGCTGTTTGTATAGCCAATCATATCTAATTATTTTCAACTGTTGTCTTTTCCTATAAATAGCGAGGCAGATTGCCCTACGCTCTGAGTTGATTTAGATTTGCTACGAGTTAGTTAGAACTTGTTTTAGCTCAGGCTCAGATCGTGTCTAGTCTCTAAGTGTATTCAGCGATTGCTTGTACCATCTTAGTGTGTGATCTAAGGGACGTCAAGTTACTGTACGCTTGTGAGGACTGTTTAATCCGGCAAGTTTTCTTCTACTAATAAATTATTATTAATCTGAATCACGTTGATTTAGTGTGGCCGGTTGCCTGTAACACTAAGTTCACATACCTTATTCATTGGATATGTCTGCTATACAGATCTCCTACAACAGAGAGCCTATACTACCATCCGGTAGTGCCTGCTGTTCGTATCTATCACTTTCTATGATAAAGGACATTACTACCGTACCGGTAGCACTCCATAGTTATAAATAATTGCTTTCCACAGAGAGCCGACTCTACCAGTCTACTTGCACTCTGCATTACCGTGTTGTTATTACACACAATACCAGCAACTCCTAACAGTGTCAGTGAAGGTTATTTGAGATCACAACGAAAGCCTTTACAATATCAACAGTGGTATTAGCTTTTTTACGTCTTCCGTGTTTTCTTTGCGCATTATCGTATTGTGGGGGATTTTTGTAGTAAAAGACCATCAAGACCCCCGCCCCCACATTCCCCTTGGTTTAGATTCCCCTTCACCCCTTCCCCTATCTCCCATTGTCAGTTTCATGTGAACCCGGGATCCTCCCATTATAACATATACAAGCTATCCCGGGTGAAGGATACCGGATATCCCGGGTCTACTCCAAGTCCGTGTTGACCCTGGATTACATATATTTATCATAAAGAACCTACCCCGGGTTATATCGGGCCAGCATCCCCGTCTGGCCAACCAAGATGGCTGGAAAGAGTAGCATAAAATCCCAGAAGATGGATATCACCAGTAAACAATGAAAGACCGGAACCGATGGAGCAGAAAGTAAAGAACCAAGGATACCTAATAAGAACTGGAAATTTTCACTACTCTCAAAAGAGCGGGAAAGCAGCCCAGAGCTGCTTTATCATTGATTGATAGCAAATGTTCATACCATTCCTCTTTCGTTAATTAGAACAAATGACATCGCCACTTCAATTCAACTGTTACCATTACCAAAATTGGCTCAATATTTTACGGCAATCACTGGTTTTAAAATTTTTAATAATATTTTTCCTAGCTTTATTTCTGTTGATTTTACCACTAGTCGTAACTGCAATTTTAATTTTCGTAACTGCAAGAAACTTTATGCCAACACACAAGCTGCAATAGAAACACATATATCTGCCACATTCAACCAACTGCCTACTTCTCTGAGAATCTCACAAACTCTGTCTGTTTTCAAATCAAATTTATTTAAATATCTTTTAAATACCAATGGAGAATTATTTTAACTAAACTGTGTTTGAGTAGACTTTTTTTTTCTGTGTTCATTTTATATTTCTGTTTCATTTTTGATTTTTGTTTTTCTTCTAGCTATGGCACATTATGAAAAACATTTTTATAAAATGATATTGATGCCAATAAAGTAATATATATATATCATGTGTAAACATTTTTATTGGCTAGCATTGTTTGTATGTTATGTATTATATCTATTGATTCACCATGTACTTGTTCTGCTGTACGTAATTGGCTCAGCTCTAATAAGGGGGAGAGAAAAAAGCAGCTGCACACATTTTAATTTAGAAGTCTTGTGGATTGTGTATATCAATTTTATATTGTTAAATTTTCATTTTTTATCAGCTGTCCTTCGTATCCGAAGATGACCTTCGGTGAACCACACTTCTCCATTGACTTTGTTTTTTGCTGAGAGATTGCCAGCTTCCAACTGGGATCTTCTTGTCCTTGAGGTTTCGTTTTACAGTGTCCCTGAATCTCAGTCTCGGTCTGCCAATACCTCAAGCCCCTTCTTTGAGTTGTGAATAAAGGATCTGTTTGGGTAGCCTAGTGTTCTCCATTCTGTGCACATGTCCAACCCTTTTCAGGTTTCTTTGAATGAGGAGTTCATACATGTTTGGTAGGTTGGCCTGGGCTATAATCTTCTCATTCGAGATGAAATCCCACCATTTCACATTTAAAATCTGACTTAGGTGTCTCATCATATAGGTTTTGAGTTTGTGAGCAGCTAGCCTGTATACTGGCCAGGTCTCCGCTCCGTATAACAGAAATGAAAGAACAATGGCCCGATAAACCATGCATTTTGTTTTGAATGTCAGATTATTGTTGAACCACACCTTCGACTTGAGTCGGCCAAAGGAGATTAAAGCATTGGACATCCTGGTATTTATCTCGTCATCCATTTTGTTGTTACTCATAACTGTCGATTCGAGATATTTGAACTTCGTGACACTGGCCAGTTCCTCATTGTTGATACATAAACAGATTTGTGTAATAATCTATTTATTCTCAGAACTTTAGTGTAGTGTGTCTGGGTCATGGACCCCGTAGCAGTTGTTAGAGTCTATTCGGAATAGACCCGGGTGTTTGGAGAGTAGAGGTGTCCGTACAAGGAGTGGATGCTGTTGCGTCGGTGGTAGAGGACAGAAATCTCCTACAATATATCCTATTATTACAATAATTTCATCTGTTTATTTCAATTGATCAGTGAATCGTTCTAAATGTTATTTATTTAAATTGTTTTTATAAACAACGTTCGTTATGTGACTTTTACTATCTTAATGATTTTTATTACTACTTATTATTATCAGCTTTATCACGATAATTCGTTACAATCTGACTTATGAATGCGAGACCTGAAACTCCCTTGTCTAAAAAAACTAGTTAGACTCTTAAAAATATTACGATTTAGCAAAATGAAGAAAGATTGTTGACTAAAGTTGAAACTAGAAAAAAGTATATATTACATTAAGTTGATAAACGTCAGGGAAACAAATCACAAAAAAAATCTGGAAGTCAATGGAACATGTACAAGCACATGCACTTACCATGTCCTCCATCAAATCCAGCTTGGGAGAGAAAGAGAGAAATTGTCAGCTTTGGCCTCTCTATATCCTCTCAATGTACAGATGGTCGATGGTAGAGTGAGGTGGTTGTAGAGAGAAGCAAGGGATTAGCGGGGTGTTTGTGGGGCAAGGATAAGGAAGACAAGCGGGGTAGAAGAGAATATCAAGGAAGGGAGAGCAAGGGGTGGGAGTGAGCAATGGGAGGAGGGCTTCAGTGCAAAGGGTGGGGATTAGAGTGGGCGAATTTGTTCCATGATGTTATTGCTAGTAATGGCAATAAATCAAAAATGCTAAAAACAAAAAAATATGCATAGCTTGAAACATTGTTCAACTGTATTATTACAGAAATGGAATCCTCGCTTTCTGCTATTCACTTTTTACGGCGATTGAAGATGCAAAGTACTGTTCTGCAAACAAGTGGGAGCTTCATAATGTGAAACGCATCAATGGCCCATTCCATTAGGAACTGGTTCAACTTTGGTTTTCTATCAAATAGGGGGAATTTAAAAGCTGGCAGTAAATTGAAAACTTATTCAAATCTCAACAATCAAGGAGTACTAGCACACCTGAATCACAAAATATTTAGCTACTTCTAATAATATTAGAAGAACCATCATACATTTCGATTTGTTATATTCACATGAGTTCCTCACAGATGACCGCAGAATATCAATTGCACTGGTTGATTTGATTTCCAAATTTTATAAACTACATGTTTTACGAGTGATTGTGTACACGAAAGCATGGTGGTCCCTCTCCTACAGGAGAACAGGACTCTGTTGTTAAGGGCAATTGCTGTACCCTAGGCCAGACAGCACAGCTTCTGACTGCTGAGGGACTACTCAACGAAAATGAGAAGAATAGGATAGTTCGACAGGGTAAAACACACCCTACCACTATGCTCGGTGGGAGGTATGGAGACCTTATCTAGATGAATACGACCATGCCAAACTGCGTATCAGCCTCAACCGTCATATCCAGCTGACAGTACTATCTTGGGAGGAGGAGCGGGGGTTGAATAAAAATGACTAGTTGATCATGTAACTTGATGGAGACAAGTGCGACCATGGGCGTGACGTATCAGCCTAGTTAAACGGCTAACAGAACTGACCCTAGAGCTGGACAGAGATGTGTCCAGTTGTCAATAAAAAGAGAAGGTGATTGCTATGGCCATTGGCATATTTATCTCAGCGAAATGGTCTGGCTAACAGAATTCTTTACCCATAAATAGATGCTCAGATATGAATAACTCGCAAAATAGTTACTTGGGCGCATTGACTGAGTTTTTAGTAATTTTGAAAACAAGCCCTGTATGCGCAGAATATCAGGATCAACTGACTTTATTGGATATAACATGGGCTATTTCTACTAGCGCAGCACACAAATCGATGATCGACTAGCCACGTATTTGATCCGAAATTGAAAATAGGAATCTCATGTGATGCTTCAGACTCTGGAATAGGAGCAGTACTTTTTCACAGAGATGCAGATTGGCAAGAAAGACCGATCTTCAATATATCAAAGACCCTAAGCAGTACACAGAACAAATATAGCCAAATCCAAAAGGAAGCATTATCCATCATTTTCGCAAGAAGTTCCACCAGTATTTGTATGGCAGACAACTCATTGGTAACAGACCATAAACCACTTCTTGCACTGTTTGAACCTAAAAAAGGAGTCCCAACACTTGCTGCTAACAGGCTAGCTAAATGGGCCTTATTACTCAGCCAATATTACTACAGCATTGAATACAGATTGACCAAGCGACATCAGAATGCCGATGCTCTGAGCAGATGAAGAAGAAGAAGAATTTGAAAAGATGGAAGATGAGGAGGATGCAGAGAGTGTATGAACCATCCGCATCATCAATCGTCAACTCAGCCCAACTGATCAACAACAAAAAAACCGTCAAGGATCCTACTTTGGAAACTGTGATGCGATACACTGTGGAAGGATGGCTAAGTAACAAGGAAGCTACAGGGACAATATACTGAAAGATGGCTGACTCACTACACGTGACAGAGGGATGTCTACTATATGGAAACAGAGTCGTCATTCCACTGAGTCTCCAAAGCCAAGTTCTTCAGCTCTTACATCTTGGACACTTTGGTATGGAGAGAATAATGAAACTAGCTCGCACAGCTGTCTACTGGCCAAGAATTGATGCTGACATTGCGGATACCTGCCATCATGTACAGAGCACCAAAGACTACCACCAAAATATGCCAATCACCCCTGGATGCTTCCTGAGGAACCTTGGAGCCGACTACATGTAGACCATGCAGTTAATTTCATGGGCAGCAACTTGTCGGTCATGATTGATGCTTATTCTAAATACCCAACTACCAACAGAATCTCTTCAACATCAACTAAGGCAACTACAGAAATACTGCGAGAGGAGTTTGCACACTTTGGTTATCCCCACACCATTGTTACCGACAATGCAATTAGTTTCATGTCAGAAGAATTCCAAAGTTGGTGCAGAGAAAAAGAAATCATCCCCTTGACTGGAGCGCCTTATCATCCAGCGACCAATGGAGCAGCCGAAAGACTTGTTCAATCCTTCAAACAAGCTGTAAGAAAATCTGACCTACCAGCAAAACCAGTAGTACAACAGTTCTTAATGCGGTACAGGAGAACACCATTACCAACGGGACACTCACCAAGCCAACTGTTGAATAGAAGGCGAATCAAATGCAAAATTGACACTTTACTCCCATCGCCGGCTCACATAGCACAACAACACCAATCAAGCATGGCGCTAGACAGATCTCACAGGAGAGTGAGTAAAATTAAAAGCTATTCAGTAAGAGATGCTTGCTATGCACTCCACCATGGACCAAGACAAGTTGGACAACCAAGATGGGTTCCTGCAATTGTTACCAAAGTCTACGGAAGCCGCTGTGTGAATGTGAAAGTTGATCCACGAGGACCCACATGGAGACGGCACATTGAGCAGCTACAACCTAGATACCCAGCTGATGATGACATTATTCCTGGTGAAGAACCAAAGATAGAAGCTGAAACTCTACCTACGCCTATACCTTCTTCAGAACCAATACCCGGCCCTCCTAAACAGAAGAGACGAAATCCTAGGCTACCAGATGGTGATGAATATGGCCGGCAAAGTCCTCGACAACCCAGACGAAAGAAACAGACATGACATGCACGCCTTAAACTTGGTCAGAAGGTGTTGTGATGCCACATGGACATTCATGTAAAGCCAGATTATTATGATAAGCTAAAGTTTTTCCACTTGTTTCTTCCCATAGCCATGTAACTGCTTTTGGTTCTGCTTTTTATTTGAAGCTAGACATAGCTACAAGCATCGACTATAAAAGAAATGCCTTTGCCGGAATAATCAGTCTTTTCTAAAGTTACAAACAAACCTCTTTTTAAACACTGGAACTGACTCATTGAATTCAGCAACAAATTGAATTCACCTACTTCTAGTTATACAGAAACATAACAAACTGATAATAAATAAAAACAAAATTATTTAATGTCTTGCTTTTTATGGTGAACAAAAAACAAACATACACCAAAGTGAATGTGTTTTTCAATTACTGTTATTATTACTGTAACTATACCATCAAGGAAACAAGTAATTCGTTGTCGGAAATAAAACAAGAAAAAACCCACGCTTTGTGCCGCATGATTGTCTAGTTCAATAGCAGCTCAATGATGTGTTCTAGTACTTCAGCACGCTACATCGGCTTGCGTAGACACCTGCACGTTGTTACGATCCATCGACACCAAAACATCGGTGCAGTGTAGCCCATGGCTTAATGCTAATGCTTCCATTAATTTGAATATACTACGATGTTGTGTCATAACACGGCACAGGTCGCAACGTCCTTGATCCAACTGCAGCTCACTTAAGGCCGCGGTGTCATGACTTTATGTCCTAACAAGCTTCTCCTGTGATAAAACCTACCAGTTTTACATAGAATTATAATAGCTAAGAATGAAATTCTTTCAGGTTTAAAAGTTCAAAATAACTGAAAATAACTAAAATTTGCTCTTTTTTGAAAAACTTGTGACTTTGCAATTGAAAATTTTTGATGTTTACGTACATTCACTAAGGTCGCATACCCTCGTATGAAAATCATGTAGTTTTTATGATTAGTGGCCGAGTTATTCAGCAGTTAATAAGGAAAAGAGGTATTTGAAGAGGTGTGTGAAAAGTGGAATAGCTCTACAAAAATTATTTCGAAAAATTCAGATGTGCCAATCTGAGTATTATGTAGTAACCAACTAATTTTGATAAAGTTGTTTGTTATGGGCGGATCTGACGCCATAGATGCTTGAAGAATGGCTCCGGCCATTTCTATATTTATCTGATATGTCCTTATGAGGTGCTTCAAATACCAACTTTGTCAAAATTCAATTTATTTCTATGTTTTCTTAACAACATTAATAAAAAGCATGTTGTGAGTGTTGTCTTTCCTTCGAAATCTTTTGGGAAAACCTATGACGTACGCAAGTGTTTTAGCGAACTTACCGAACGCTAGATTTTTGTTTGGATCACCAAAATCGCTGAAGCATAACAGCAATGATAGTATATCGTTGATAAATAACAGTACAAGTGACCTGGCTCATTGATTGATATAACTAGTAGCGGCACATTGTGGCTAGTAGTAAAAACCAAAGTTTAGCCTGTCGCTAAAACACTTGCGTACGTCATATGTTTTCTCAAAAGATTTTGAAGGGGAGACAACACTCGCAACATGCTTGTTATTAACGTTGTTAAAAAAACATAGAAATAAATTGAATTTTGACAAAGTTGGTATTTGAAGCACTTCATAAGGACATATCAATGACATATCAGATAAATATGGAAATGGCCGGAGCCATTCTTTAAAGAAGATACTAAAACGTTTTGGCTGAAAATAAAAGAATAAAAAAACTTCCCAGAAAAACTGCCCTACAGATTTCATCTGTATGACTAATTATAACAATGGTAGTAGTTACAGCACAGTAGTAGTAGTAATAATAATAATTATGATTATTATTATTATGATCCACAAAAACGAATGATGAACACACAGGCCTAATGCAAAAAATCTGGTTGATTTTGGAACATTTTTTTGGAATTTCATGTTGTTGGTGTTAAACCCCAACAACAAAATACAACATGAATAAAATTAAAAAAAATGGTCCAAAATCCACCAAATTTTCTGCAGTAGGCCTACTACTTCTTCCCCAACTAACTACTACAACAACAACAATAACAACAACAACTACTTATTATTACTACCACCAACTAGTACCACTTAGTACTACTAGCTGGTGGCAGTAGTAAGTAGTAATAATAGTAGTAGTCTTTTACTACTACCTACTACTGCTACTACTACTACCAACTTAGCTACTACTACTACCTAGCTACTACTACTACTACTAATAACTCTTACTGCAAGTGTGCCATCGCCGTCCTCTCCATCGTCGTCTGAGTTGTATGACCTGGTATCCATAGGATCAGCATTCTGATCCATTGCTTTCTTCCGGATTGAGTGAGTAGTCAGTTATTGGCAAAAAGTATTAATAATGAGAATTAAAAATGATGGTTATTATTAAAATAATCATTAATAATAATAATGATCAAATTTTGGTTTATACGCTTTCATTGTGAATATGTAGACTGTGCTATTTCCTATCGGATTTCCTTGAGAGGATGGGGGATTCTACATATACACGTTCAATGTTGTGAAAACAGTGTTTATGGCGGAAACGAAGTAGACGCTGGAAAACGACATTAGAAATACAGGTCTATGGTAGCCTGATCGTGTCAATGCGCTTCACACATTACCTTCAATTACAACTATGTAATTTAACATGCTCTACATCTTTGTCCTTATTCTATTTGTGTATCGGTTGTCAACAGCGGATTGTCAACTTTTTCAATTACTACTCAATGGTTATCTGTCCTCTTTCATTTGCCAGTATTCTTTCTTGAATGTAATGAGATTCACCAAAAACTATACTATTATTATGACTTGACTACTATCAACTTTCTGTAATGTGATTAGATTATCATCTCATACTACAGATGATCATGATGTTATGATGTTGTTTTCCATAAAAAAAATGCCACAATAAAAAAAAGGGGTAAAAATTTAAAAAAAGGAGAAGAGGAGAAAAAAAGCTAATTATTATTATTTATTATTAATTAATTATTATTACTATGATTATATACATACATACAATAATAGTAATAATAATAATAATATTTAATTCAATAAATTTATTAAAGGAAATAGAAAATAATGATAATAATATATAGCTAGTGCAGAACTCATGCGAGCGTAGCGTATATAAGACAAAAGGATTTATATGTAAATTCGTCCCCCACGTTTTTTTTAATTTTTGAAATATTTCTGCGTGGCTAATTGTTTAATAACTTCGGGCCAGAAAAACAAACAACACTTTACAAACTTAGGATTTCCTATTGCGCCATGGGCCACTAAGACTTCAGTATATGTCATTCAGATTCTCTGTTATTTTACCGACCCTGTGGTATACTATTTATCATGGAGCAATCACGTGATGTAGACAAAACAATTTATTTACTGGAGAGCCACATTCAAATAATTAAAAAAAGTTATATAACGTACCATTAGCTAATTAGCGTGACGGATGGTCATGCGTCACTGATTTTGCATCACTGCAACAATACCATTGTCATCAATGCTTAATTACGGGGACCACAAACCATTGTTTTTTTAAGCAAAAGTATTTTTTTCTCAATTACTTTTCTGAGACAACCACTGGTGTGACACAAATAATTTTAGCACCATTGGATGGACAACATATTTTTGTAAATGCTGATGCTCTATTTGAGAAAAAATTGTCAAAATAAAAATTGCACTTGTGCTAGCTATAATATATGATGATGTAATGCTGTTATACATACATACAACAATAAATAATAATTAATTAATATATACAAAAAACTTTAAACAGGTTTATTTATACAATAATGATAATATATATATATATATATATATATATATATATATATATATATACAGAAAGCTTTCCACAGATTTATTATACAATAATGATTAATAATATTGTAGGGGAATGTGGCAGCGACCAGGCCACAGGTCGACCTTATTAACAATACCAGTATTATTCTAGCCGAACTCCAGTAGCAATTATATCTATTTCATCGTGTGCCTTACTTCTCATATTTCTTATATTTTCATACATGTGCTTGGGCAGCCATCCATGCGATGAAGACGAGGTACGGACCATTCGAAACTGACGTTTCGCAAATGGACACTTCAAAACTCTTTGGGGACGGGGGTTAGGGATTTCGGGTTGGGGGGCTCAGGTTTAAGAGTTTCGAACAGTTCATTTTCAAAACGTCAGTTTCGAATCATTGCGGAATCGATGGAGACCGCCCCTTTGTTCTATGCTACTGTTCTATTGGTCTTTTGTTAGCCAATCAACCTTACAGGCGTGGCCTGCTTTTGTCTTTGTGCTGCCAATCTTATTATGTAATCTTTTTCAGTATAAATACCCATGTAATCTAGTAATAAAATCAGAGTAAGCCTGACACTCTCATTGCTTGTTGATTCTCATTGCATAAGCGCTCTTATGCAAAGCACTGGTAGCAAAGCAGAAAACATACAAGTAAACTCTCACACACAGATGAAACTACAAGTTCATTACTTGCACAAATAGCGCGGACAAAGAAAGCAGCTCTTGGACAAGTCGACTAGTAACTAGAATAACAGTCAGTAAAAGGTGTTCAGTCGATTCGACTTACACTGCACTCGACCCACGGGCGAGTGGTACTGGAATGGTTGTTCGAACCCTACGCATCTACTCTGCCGAATAGAAAATCAGTGGAAAGTGAGAGAGTTGTGACAACTCCTCACTGTGTATTGCTTACGGGCGTACAACGCTGCAAATTCCATTCGAACGGTTTAGATCGCTGACATTGGGCAAGCTAAAGGCGTACACTGCACTGCTTGTAACATGCTTACTACTGTGGGCCGCTGTACAGGTGACAGCTACCACTCCACCCTAAATTCCTGTACAATATCCTATAATAAATGACTTGATTGAAACATGATGATAGAGTGGAAGTAGAACAATTATAATACTGTGCAGGATTGTACGGTAATGTCGTCAGTCACCCCGGTAGCCCACCTGCACTTCCCCTAGGTAGGCAGAGTTGTCTACTAGCTGTGATTAGCTTGCTGACAGACCGTTGGTACCACTACCTATCTCTCAGCATGGTCTGCTGAGGTAAGCTGGGATAGGCAACGTCTGCCTGGCAGGCCTGTAGTCCGTCTGCCACTCCTAGACAACACAGGGCTTCTAGACCAATAGGTCGTTGAAGCAGCCGTCTTCTAGAGTGGTAGAGCTGTCTTAGTCTTAGGTGTGAGATAGATTCAAGATGAACTTGAGTGAGTGTATACTGGTTTTATTCTTAAGAACAAAAATCCAGCTGAGCCTCCAAGATAACACTGATTAGTGAAGGGATCAGTCGCTGTATTTATACAAAGCGTTATGTAAGATTCCTTTGGGTAGGAATTAGCCTTAATGAAATGTACAAGAAAGGGTGGCTAACAAGAGTGACTTAAGCGCGTATAAAAATAGCCTTAGTGATATAAGATTAGATTACACAAAGAAAAGGGGTACACCATGTTGGTCATGTTGCAATTTACTGGATTGTTGCTATGATTACAGGTATCCACAGGAAGTCGCACCATTTTCCTGTACAATACAATAAATTTATAGAATCAAGACAATTTTAGGGTATGTATGTATTGTTGGTGATATAAGCGGGTTGAAACAAGGTATTGGTGTTTTAATCTTCATGTTGATGAAGTAGAGAGGTTTTAGAAGCTATTTTTCAGAGAGCTCGAAAGTTTTTAATGTTCTGACCATCTTTGGTAGAATATTGAAGGCGAGAATTGCAAATTTGAGGAGTGAGCTGGGTATCTTCTTGTGATTATTGTCTGCAGCCCTTTGAGATCCCTTGGAGGTGTCCATTTGGCTAGCTTCTCGTTGTTGTCTGCTTCTAGGGGTCCTGCCAGTTGCCGCTGGTCAGGTCTAGAATACTTGATGCTGGTTAGGGCATCCCAGGACTCTTCTATCTTAGGTATAGGCAGACATCCTCACTGGTGACATTGATCAATGCAGAAATGCCAGGCCTGGTGCTTTTTTGTACCCTCATTACAGGAGAACTCCAGACTCGATCTGCCTTTCTCCTGCAGGTCCTGGACCTGTATCTCAATTTTTGCCTCCTTGTTGGCCCTAACCTGTGGGAGGTAGCTCTATCGAGTTGGTGCCATCGGCAACAAGGTTCGAGTACTCTACCAATTCAGTACGACCAATATTTCTGCTTTACTTGCGAAACACAGACTCGTAATAGTTGAGCAACCTCATCAGCTGTCCGTTCTGTTACTGGCCCCTGAAACATGTTTGCTTGATAGTACAACTTCACCAGCTGCTCTAGAGCTGTAGTCACATTCTAGTCTGGGTTCCAATTGCTTTTGCACTGGGACAATGGCTGAACCTCAACGGCCGTTTTCCCAGTGAGTTTGCCAATCACTTCACCTGCAAGCAAACAGACTGCATCCTAGTTGGCATTGCGGTAGCAGACAACTCCCTCCCTTGTCCACCTGGTTCATTCACACCGGTAGTCAGGAATAGGCTACCAGGTATGCTCTCAATAGCCCCTTGAGGACAGTGGCTCTACACTTCCAGATGGCATGGGATGGTAGCTAAGTCTTCTTCAGTATCTATACTTTGGAGATCAGTGCTTTCCTTTAGCAGTCAGCACACAAAATCTCCTTGCTTTATATGACAACAAATGGCTGATCAAAGCCTTTGTGGCACTTCTGATTAGTTATGAAGGGATCCATAAAATGACATTTTTGGTAATCTGGATTACTAAAAACTTCTTGGTATACACTACTGAACGGACAAGGCTAGTCACCTTCAGCAGACCATATAATGAGGGTTCTGTGCCATCAGATTGTGAGAGCGTGTTCCAGCAACTTGTTTTTTCCACTGTTTGGTAGCTTGTCAAATACACTTTTTGAGAAAAATGTGATGTTGCAGCCTGTATCTTTTAGGTAGGCCACTGTCTTGCCTTCCACCTTCTCCGGCAAGTAATTTAAGATTTGTAGGGGTGTTCTATCAGGTTGGCACAGGGAGCTATGAATAGATTGACACAGGAACCTATGAGTAAAGTAGCCTGAGTTGGTGCTGCCATGGTAGGGGGCCTGCTAGGGCCTCCTTGAACTTGAATGGCCATCTAGCTCTCTTGTTTTCCCTAGGGGCTTATTATATGTGTGCAGGGGTGGTATAGGAAGTGCTACAGGCTGTAGGGCTGGTTGAAAGTAAACAGTTTGTCTGACCTTCTGCCATCCTCCTGGGGCTGGCTTGACTGGCTTCTGTTGCATACTGTTTCTTTTGTTGGCCTTCCTGCAGACACCAGTTTGCCCTATTGCTGTAGGCCTTTCCCGGTCATCTCTGTCCTTGGCCTTTTGGCACTCTTTTCCAGTATGTCCCACCTGACAGCACCCCCAACACCAATGTGTTTGTTTTGGCTGTCTTGTGTCCTAAGGTCGGTCAGGGACCTAGCCAATAGAGCTGTTGTAAATGAGGACACCTGCTTTGCCAACTTGCCCATGGCCTTAGTGAGAGACTAAAGATGCTACTCAGCTGTAGAGGTGTCCTGGCTGCTCAGATCTGCCAGCATTCCTACTCCATGTCTACCTCCACCGTCCTGACCTTTAATCCAGAGGCATACGTTGATTAAATCTGCAAGAACTCATTTCCCATCCTCACTGCATCCTGCACTGATGTCAGCTGTATAGCCAGTAGATGCCGCTGGAGGTTGGCATTTCCTAAAGATTTTTGGAAATTCTCCGGCACATGCTCACTTTTCTGCTCACCGGAGGAGTCTTTATGAGTAATTTCGACTAATGGCTCGACTGCCATGGCATGCTTCCTTAAGGAATGTTTGGGGTTTCGCCATTAGTGAGCCCAAGGCAAGCTTTAAAGGAGTCTGTTATGGCCCGCAGGGTGTTCCCTCGTATGTATTGTCAGGGTTTTCTCTTCAACAACTGTCAGAGGTGAATTATCGCTGCCACTGGTTGGTCTCTGATATCTCCTGGATTTGCTGGAAGAAATTCTGGACCTCTGTTGGCAGAGTCATCTATCCTCTGCAGGATGCTAGTCAGAGTCCATATCATTCAGATTGATGACTTACTGTCCATACCAACTAACCATCCTGCAGGCATTCCTTCAGGTCTTTTTCGGTCTGAGTAGTTGTCGAACGAGATCTGCAACAACCAATTTGCAGAGATTTATGGTGGCCTCTAAAAAACACATCGTAGGTAGAACCACCTGCACCTTCTGCCCAGATTGCATTGACCTTCAAATGCTAGTCGACTGTCACCTACCAGGCCTGCTCAGTGGACAGTTCTGTTCAGCAGTGACACCTCAGCAGGCTTAGGGTAGGTTGACTGTTAGTCATCTTTGTCCACTGTTGGACAAGCTGGAGGTGGCGACTGTCTGCTTAGTTACTGTACTGCTTAGTATGGCCGCAGGATTGGTACTGCTTGTATTTAATAATATAATAAATAAATGAACGCCACTGTTATGTTCACTGTTCATGTTACAGAGAGGATGAGAGAGTGGGTAGAGATTCCAGAATTATGTATTTACACGAATTCAATCTTTGCTGAAATACATCTACAACAACACTGACTACTGAAGAATTGCAGCCAGCATTTGTACGGCCCAAAGTTGAGCCTCACAATAGCCTCGGGCAAAACGATATATATGTAAAAAATGGCTACTAACAAAATTCGACGGTTATAAAATATAATAAAATAACTGCATACAGGTTTGTAATAGTACTATCGATTTAACGTGTATATACAGGAAAGTTTAATTTAAAAATTTTAGACTAAAACTGGCAGCCGTCCATTTCTAACAAGAACAGCGCCGCCAAAACTTCATAAAAAAATTGTAATTGTAATTAGTAACTACTAGCATGTAATTTGAAAACAAGCATTTTTGCTAATGCAAAACTTCATATGTGAGAACTCAACAAAAACCTTTAGTGTACATTGCTTGAGATATTTTTTTAGGTATTCTCCCCATATTTTTAAAATTTTAACTTGTCTCTGTTGCAAGTAAAAATGTTTATGAAACTTATTATCAAATCTCAAACTGGTTAAGAAACCAAGCATGTCATTTCATAATAATTGTAGTCAATATGCAGAACTTGCTAATGATAGCTTTCAGAGGGAACAAAGAGCTAATCTATTTACAAGGCAGCTAGTCATAAGAAAGCTTTTTGTTGACTGTGTAGGCTGCTAAATGTCACCAATGGAATGTACTGTAGTTCACCTATTTATGCCCTTTGGTGTTGGCTTTGGCTAAAAAGTGTAATGAGAGTACAACTCCAGCCAAGCCCCACTAAGCCCCATATAAAATGCCAAATAAAACCTTATATTAGCGCCAATGCTCCAAACTGACAACATCATTATATACAGTGTTGAAAAAGCTTATTAATGGTAGATTTTACATTAATGCAATAGTTTCACTTTAATAAAGATTATTGGTATGGTTGAACTATTCACCACTCTTAAAGTAACAGTAGTAGTAATATAGGAGCAGATCTCTGTCTTGGAGTCTAAGGACAAGGTTCTCCTGGTTCCAGGTAACAGTTGTTATCACTGCTATCAATGTTTTGGGACTCATTTATTTAACATTAATTCTTCAAATTTGTCAATTCCTGGAATGGACATACGCAGGATGTTTTGTTACATGTTGCTGGGAGCATAGCGTAGCATAGTCAAAATTCGATTTAGTTTTGGCCTGTTTACATTCATTTTAGCAGATGTCATTTCTCCTCCTTCCATTTCTCTGTGCACCTGTTTCTTCCTGCCTACTCTTGTTCCAACACGAAGCTCATCAGTTGGTTTACATTGTACCTGTAAAAATTAGAACCTCTAGATCTAGAGAGATGATGAGGCTGTGCGTACTAAAATTGTAAAATTAGAATCCAGTTCTAGATTATTGTATGTCAAATTTTCTAGTCGCACTCTTCTTGTGTGAGTTTAATTCTTTCAATGAATGTGGGCAAAAATGAATGCTGTCATGAATGAACAGAAAAGCCTAGAATCAATGGCAAAAAGCCTAAGATAGTTTACAGGAAACAGCCTTCATTTTTAAAGATGGCAACCTACAACACAAACACCCTCAAACTAAAACTTACCCTATTCACACTTACGCTGTGCAGGAAGTTATTGTGACAATTGTTTGCCACTGTAGTAGCGCCACCTGCACGCCTTGAAGTCCAAGACCACTGCCTGTGATCGCTGATGTAACTGTAGCCGGCAGGTCAAGTTAATGTCTGACCCTCAGCATGTCTGCCTGTAGGGTAGACACTGGCTGGCCATGTCATGGATGACTGGTTTGCTTGCTGTTGCTGTCCATCACTACTAAGTATTACCAGGGCCGGTCATAGTAGGTCGGCATTAGTTATTGCCTTGCTCTCTGTCTGCTATACTTCTGTTCTAGCGGTCAAAGGAAGAGAGGCTTTCTAGTGTTTATTTTTGATAAGTGCTTGTGCTCTTGCTAATACGCTGAATTGAAGAGGCCAAAAAACTCTTATTCATGCATTGAGTCACCTTTGCCCTTTGGACAAGTATGAAAGGTTGTAACCTCAAATATGATAAATATGCTAAAAAGAGGCTAAAAATAAAATATATATAATGTAATAATGTGAGTATACAATATTCTAATGATAACTTCGTAGCAATTATATATAAGATGGATGATGATAGTACTAATGTCAATTACAGGAGTTTCAAGTCGCCATCTTGTAACAGGAAGTGTGGCTGGGTCCCTGTACAATACTATGTGTCCGCTACACTTTGTTACCAGATTAAATTTCATTTCAATTATATTGTCTATTTATAGCCTCTTTTTACCACATGCTTCATATTGAGGCCATAAAACCTGTTGAACAAAAGTCAAGTGACAAATAAAAGCTAGCTGATGCCACTCTCTCCTCAGTGTGTTGGAAGAAGGCAAGCAAGCAGCACACACAGAAGCTCTAATGTTACTGGAGTTGATGTACACTGCTCTCACGGCACTTTTGTCTGCAAAGCCTGAAACTCCTATTTACAAAAGCACAGCATTCAACACAGCTGACCACTATGGCCAGCCCTTAAGCTCAACATGGTGTTGGTGTTCAGTGGGCAGATGGAAAGGTGCCCGGAAACAGTTAGCCAGTAATCAGGTTTTGGGCAGTCATGCTTGGGGCCGCACTTTGATTTGAGCTGTCAGACAACAGTCAATTAGCTCCTCAGTACAATTTATTGAACATATAAGCGTGTAGATGGTACTACCGCAAATGGCATTCAGCTGACACGACAAATCAATGCAGTGTGTTCTGTTTTTGACGAAGAAGAGTATTTTGAGATATACTTTGGAGAATGTCGACATTCGTTTTTGTCAGTTTTTGTGAAACCATGCAAATATTTGCTTCAGGTTGTGTCTAATGTTATGAAGTTAATTGCTATCAACTCTTGTAGCAATCGGAACTTGAAATTAATCTCATTGGGCACCCATTGTTTTTCACTTGGTAAGAATCGAGATAAGAGAAATGAGCATCTGAGACATGGGAACCGCCACTTCTGCACAAGAAGTGATTTCTCAGGAGCGCGATGGTTCCATAAATAGGAGCACCAGACAATCGCACAGACAAGGACCGAAATCATTTGAAGAAGTTCCAAATGTTGTCTGTATGTCAATTTTTTAATATCAAAAATAAACTTCATCATATGGTTGCCCTAGTTTGATTACTTTATTCCATAATATTCCAGTTGCACCTGCTCCACAGGCTACTGACTTACAGTTCAAACCAGCCACGTCAAACACCGAACATTCTGCAACTCTTATGCCAGAACCTGGGCCGTCTTCCAGACCTGATGATCTGCATCGCTTACATTCTCCTGCTGGGTACACAGTACGTCGCCATTTTCACTAGCTTCAACAACAACTGGAAAAGTCTTTTTCATCATTTATTTTTTCGTAACTCAATTAGTACATCAGTATTTACTTGTAGGATGAAGATATTGTGCTGGAGACTTTTTATCATAAAGATCAAACTGAGTGTTCATGTGTGTATCGGGCTGGTGAAAGATTTTATATGGATTCCAGCACCACTGTAAGTCACCTTCCTTGTATTGCACAGAGATACCATTACAGTTATAAGATTTCATCTTTTATTTTTCAAGTTGTACTGGTAACTTTACACTGCTGTTACAGAACTGGCTGCCATTTCCTGAGAGATGGTATGGTAACGGGGTGATTCAAACTGTGGAAATTATCAGGAATGATCCAGAATTGGTTCAAGTAAGCACCACCCAGTTTGACAATACTGCGGCTGAAAAATGTCTTTGTAACTATTAAAATAATGGTTTAATTTTTGTCAGTAAATTGGAACACCAGCTGACTTAGTTTCGTTTTAGGAGCTGATGATGCAGCTAGAATATGGTGAAGCTGTATTGGAGGACATGGTAAGGTTTCAATGCACCCTTAATCTGTGGTAGGACAACTTCAATATGCAACTTTTTCTATACTTTCTTGCATCAATTCAACAATGACTGCACAAACGACAGTATATTATATAGAGAAAAAGCCAAACTCAGACATCCAGAAGTGCAGAAGATGATAGGACTGGCTTTCTAATGCACCCGGTCAAAGGAAATGTCTGCACATACATTTTTGAAGAAGAACGTAATGTTCACTGTTTCTTTGATGATATATCAGGATTGTGGATCAAACTACCCCTTGCTCTAGAACTGCAGTCTGAACCTATACAGTTGCTAGTCAATGAAGTGCAAGTATGTATTTTCTAGCTAGTTTTCATTTATTGTTTTCTGCCTCAGTTACTAGCATTGCTAACAAGGCTTCTCTCTTACCATAGACACAAATCCCCAGCTGGACAGACAGGTGTGATATACTGGCAGCACTCAGAGCCTGTAACTATGATGTCACAGAGTGTGTCGATAACATGCACTGTGTTGGATACAACAGTTTTGGCAGCAGCGGCAGCAATGCTCAGAGCAGTAGGTTGCTTCAGGAGAAAGACAACAAGATTCGACATCTGGAGTCACAATTCAACCATCTTGTATGATATCTGCTTTCATGATACATCAGATTTCATAAAGCTTTAGAGAGTCCATATACAATCTATCAAGTTTTATCAGCTGAAAGTTTTTTTTTCTACTTTTGGTTTGCACGTTTTTTTATAGTTACTCGAGCACAATGGAGCTATGGAGGCCTTACGCAGAGCTAATGTTGAAAAGGAGTCTGCTGCTAGGCAGATTCATCAACTGCAAGCAAAAGTGGCTGAGCTAGAGGTTGCTGCCAGGTCATCACAGCTGCAGGTTGGTAGTGACAGCATATGCACAGGTAATGTTGTGTTGGCTTTCAAAGACATCGCTGAAGAGAGAAGCTATCAAGATGCTATAAAGATTCCTTTTGGAGTTATGCACACTTATTTTCCATTCATCTGCTGCTACTACATAGCTACAATACATCTTCTGCTACTACATAGCTACAATACATCTGTTGCTACGACATAGCTACAATACATCTGTTGCTACTACTACAACATAGCTACAATATATCTGTTGCTACTACTACAACATAGCTACAATACATCTGTTGCTACTACTACAACATAGCTACAATACATCTGTTGCTACTACTACAACATAGCTACAATACATCTGTTGCTACTACTAGAACATAGCTACAATACATCTGTTGCTACTACTACAACATAGCTACAATACATCTGTTGCTACTACTACAACATAGCTACAATACATCTGTTGCTACTACATAGCTACAATACATCTGTTGCTATGACGTAGCTACAAGGCATCTGCTGCTGCTACTACGACATAGCTACAATATATCTGTTGCTACGACATAGCTACAATACATCTGTGGCTATGACGTAGCTAAAAGGCATCTGCTGCTGCTACTACGACATAGCTACAATATATCTGTTGCTACGACATAGCTACAATACATCTGTTGCTACGACATAGCTACAAGGCATCTGCTGCTACTACGACATAGCTACAATACATCTGTTGCTACGACATAGCTACAATACATCTGCTGCTATGACGTAGCTACAAGGCATCTGCTGCGGCTACTACGACATAGCTACAATACATCTGTTGCTACGACATAGCTACAATACATCTGTTGCTACGACATAGCTACAAGGCATCTGCTGCTACTACGACATAGCTACAATACATCTGTTGCTACGACATAGCTACAATACATCTGCTGCTATGACGTAGCTTCAATATATCCGCTGCTGCTACTACGACATAGCTACAAAACGTGCTACCACTTACAAAACAGTATGTCTACTACCAGTTACAAAACAGTACATCCGCTACTAGTTATATTACGTCTATTAAGAATTACAATACGTTCATTAAAAATTTTTTGGTTGCTTAATTTTTTTTGGTTATTTTATTCAGTTGGACTCGCTGACACATCTCCAAGAAAGCAGACGTGATGTCAGACCCAAGAGTTCTGTACCAAAGCAATCTGTCAAATCACTTTCTCGTCATGGCACCCTCATTAATGAGTCATTTCATCTGCTCAAGATGGAAGTTCAGCAAAGCTTTTCTGACTTCAGGACGCTGCTGCAATCGGTAAGCAGTTTGTTAAATTGTCGTATCAGCAATCCGTGTAGATTTGGGTGTCTTCTGAAGTTATATCTGGCTTTAAAAATCAAACAAATACATTTTTTTGGGTAGTTCTTTGCTGCTGCAATATTATTTGGGCTGTCGATTTCAAGAAATAGCGGGCAATAGATTGTTTATCAGGTAATGTTTGCGTTGCAGGCTGTAGAAGCGTCCAAAAGATTACCTAGCATGGGTTCTCTTGTCTCTAGAGCTGAGCTAGAGGACGTTAGAGCACTGTATCGTAAGGAGTTCTTGCACAGAAAACTTCTCTATAACAAAGTATGTATTTTATCCTTTCTTTTACCGGTAATCTCTTACTAGTCAGTAAACAGTTACTTACGCCTTCCTACATTAATAGCTGCAAGAACTCAACGGTAACATCAGAGTCTACGCCCGCTGTCGATCTGACCCCAGAGTCAAATGCATTCTAGACTTCCACAATGATGAGGATATTGTACTCAGTGATGCAAGAGGAAACAAACAGACCTTCAAGTTTGATAGAGTTTATAGCCCTGAAACTACTCAACAGCAGGTAGGTTACACAAGCTAGTTAACTGCTCATACTGGGGCTACAGTTAAATCGTTTTAGGGCTTTAATGTAAGCTAGCTTTAGATCAGGCCCCTCCCGCAGGATCATATTGCATCGCTCTCTGGCTATATTTATTATATTTCTACATGCAGGTGTTTGAGGAAACGCGTCCAATTGTTACATCATGTGTTGATGGGTACAACGTCTGCATCATAGCCTATGGTCAAACGGGTGCGGGTAAAACATTTACTATGATGGGACCTCCAGCCGACCCTGGCGTTAATATAAGAGCAATAAGGGAACTTCTAACGGTCACAGATGAACGAGAATCCATTGATTATCAATTGAATGTGAGAATCTTTTTGTCTCTTGATATTGTTTCCTTGTTCCTACACAGTTTGAGGAATGACGTCAGCCTATTATAAATTGTTGTGAAGTCTTTTGTTTTTGCCAGGATCTTATGCTATACTCATACATGTATGTCTAACTAGAGGTATTTTCCTGCCATACATGTCAATGGCCACAGTACTCAATGGTGGTTTGTTACATGCAGGTTTCTATGGTAGAAATATACAATGAAATGATCCATGACCTTTTAACCCCTGACTGTAAAGCTGTGACAGCGCAGCATGTGGGTACAAGTGTCACCATACAGGGACTCTCAACTCACCCAGTCACCACAGAACAGGATATAACAAACCTAATGAACATGGGAACTACAAATCGTACCGTCGCTTCTACCAAGATGAACTCTGAAAGGTTTGTCCAATTTAAAATTGCGGCAAAGTTTTTGTTTTCATGTTAGAAAATTAATTATTTCAACCATCACTTTCTTCCTTTTTTTCAATTGTTTTGAAATATATTAGTTTTGAAAATAAAGAAAAAAATGATAGTAACTTTTACCATTGCGAAAGTACATATGGGGATTCCATAATGTAAAGTTTGAGGTAGAAACTTTAATGTAAGAATTTCAACTTCTGTTTAAATGCTTCATCAAACAGGTCAGAATACAATACAACCAAATCAAGGTTGCATATATATTTTTTAACGCAATCAATGTCTGCAAGCTATTTCCTGTATCGTATGGCCTTTTCAGAAAGTTAGTTTGGTCAACTAAAAGTTATTGAATTGTGATACTGAGAATGAAAGACATTGATATAAAGTTTTGTGTTTTTAGCTCGAGATCTCATCTGTTGGTGATACTAAAGGTGGAGGGCCATGACAAGGTGAGCAGTGCAAGGACCACAGGCACTTTAACACTGGTGGATCTGGCCGGCTCAGAGCGTATTGCTAAAACAGAAGTATCCGGTCAACAGTTGGTCGAAGCTGTAGCTATAAATAGATCATTGTCTTCTTTGGGACAGGTAAAATAAGTTACCCATTTGTAAGTATTACTTGAAAGGCTGTAGCTGACACTCGATAGGTTGTAGCTGACACTCGACAGGTTGTAGCTGACACTTCACACCATATAGGGATGCCCTGCATTACGGCTTATTACTGCCACTTCATTCCATTCTAATCTATTGTTACACTGGGATACTACACACATAAAAGTGTCAATGAATGTATAATCACCATAAATTGTATGAATCTCTGGTTTCAGTTATAAAAAAAAATTCACAGATAGTTTACTTAGCAAAGACAACTCCAAATTTAAAGATATGCGCTTTATGTAGAGAAGACAACTCACTTAAAAAGTCTAGCTGTTTCATGTACTGCCACAGCTCTGATACTATCATAGCTTGCAACCTGTTTGCTCATGGCTTTATTTTCCTGGTTCATACTTTAAATGTTTGCTGTTGTTTTGGTGTTCGATCAAGTGGGCTGAACACCAACTACCGCAGTTTTAGATAAATTAAGCGTAAATCAAAACATTACATACATTAAATAAAGCTGTGACTTGTGCAAAGAATGGTATTCAATATACAATATGTAATGATTATTGCAGGTAAACAAACTTACACAGCGTCTTTTCCTTTCCATGAGTGCTAGTTTATCAAAAGTGTTGATTTGTTGCCTTCATTTACAAGCAGAGTTTTTAGTTAGGAGCTACCACTAGCGTCCCTAACTCTACCTTAATTCTACATTTAATCTTTTACATCGGATCTCATAATGTTGATAGGTATTTGCTGCGCTGGGTAAATCTGCAATGCATGTACCATTCAGAAACAGTAAACTGACTCAAGTGTTACAGCCCTCACTCAGTGGCGATGCTAAGGTAACACTAGTTTATTTATAACTTCTCTTTTTCTATGAACTTGTGGATGTCTTTGGTCTCAATTAAAACTAAACTACTTAACTTACACAATGATATATTTAATGTACCTACTGTGGCTTAGCTTAGGTAAGGTTTCAGCATAAATTATACATATATTGTGTTTTATGTAATTGTTAAATGTTAAACTTTATTTATCTTATTTGTAAAAAAAACCTGTTCGCGACGGAGAAAATTCTTTTTAAAATTAAGTTATCAGTTAGCGAAGATTAATGCATAGTGTCAAGTTTAATTGCTGAAGTCAATCTAATAATTTGTATATTAAAATGTTTCAATTAAAATGTCACTTTCAATTTATGACTTTACATAAATAATTATATAATCAAAATATTAATGGTTAAATGGAGAGGATTCGATCTCAGAATTGGCAAGGTAATTACTTCAACGAAACTGAAATGAAGATGCGAACATCCAAAAACTGGTTATATTCACAAACCATGTGATTGGATACTTCAGCCGGTGCTCAAAGGCAACTGTATCTGATCTATTTGTGTCCCAAGCTAGTGAAACTTTCCCAGCTGAAAATCATTGGCGAGCTAAGGTATCCGCTGTTTTAGAATGTATGAATATTATATATATTATGGTTTCAGGCGGCATTGTTCTTAGCTGTCAGCCCGGCAACAACCAATTTGACTGAAACAATATCAACTCTGACCTTTGGCAGCAATGTCAAACAGGTAGAGCTGGGGCCCGCAAAGAAAAACATCAGCAGAGCAAAAAACTGAAGCACAATTTATTGGAAGAACAAAATGATTTACATGCTTTAATGTTATATTTGTGTACATATTTATCGTTTTGACTTTTTCTTAATTCAGCAAAATTATTTTTGATATTTTTATTTTTTATATACAGCACCTACCTCGAATATTATATTTGTCTTCCTTGCAATCATATTATTTTGATATACCCTCTTTCAGAGTCAACCACTCCGTCCAATCCCCAACTATATCCACCCATGCTCACCCACATCTATATCCACCCACATCTATATCCACCCATGCTCACCCACATCTATATTCACCCATGCTCACCCACATCTATATCCACCCATGCTCACCCACATCTATATCCACCCATGCTCAACCACATCTATATCCACCCATGCCCACCCACATCTATATCCACCCATGCCCGCCCACATCTATATCCACCCATGCCCACACACATCTATATCCACCCATGCCCACCCACATCTATATCCACCCATGCTCACCCACATCTATATCCACCCATGCTCACCTACATTTAATAATCAACTTCCCAATGTACTCTACCTGTTCTACGAATTGATTGAAGCTGATAAGAGCGTGAAATTTTTGTTATTTATGACTTCATATTTCCTTCCAATTCGTCTAAAGCATTATTTTACAATCGTTGTATTTTGATATTTAATATATTCTGAGAGCTTGTTGGGATCCTTTCAATTCTTATATGATGTTTGCACTATCCTCTTCAAGTTACATGTGAAACGTATTTCACTCTCTACCAAATATATATCTTTTAGTTCTGGTATATCCAGCAGTCTTTATTTTCAAGTGATTCACTCATTGAATGCGCTAACATCTTTCAAGACAACACACTTGAATAAATTATAATAAATCTGATTTATTATAAGCAGTAATTAACACAAAAATATTTAATAATATATTATCTAGTTTTGTCTATATAATAAATAAATGAAAAAATAGTGTCAATAAGACATAGTGTTCAGGGATCTCACTCCTTGCTTGCATACTCATCATCCCGATGCAGCAGATGGTTACTTTTTCCCCCAGTGTCCACATTCATATCTACAATTATGGCATCACCTTTAAATGGTGGAAAGACTGTCTTAGTGGGCAATACATTTGAGTAAGGAAGTTCCATGCATGGAAACTAATGAACAAAATTTTTCGTTAAATGTTGTAAATACCTGAAATGGATAATAACTTTTTTGTCAAAATAAAATTCTTATAGGATTGAAATGAGCTAATGTACAAGTGTATAGCGTACACTTGTATATATGTAGCTAACGTACAAGTGTATAGCGTACACTATGTACACGTATGGCGTACTTTAAAGGGGTGGCTACACACACCTACGTTTTGTCGGTATGCGGTGAAAACGCGTGCTTTTTCTTCGCAAGCGACGTTTTTGTTTTTACAAAAAGACGCTCAATTTTGTAGACCAACATGTTGGTCAACAAAAACATTTTTTGACTGATGCTTTGGTGATTGGACAATTATTATTAAATAACCACTCTCGATTGGATAAAATATAAGGACGAAATTTGACGACTCCGGCGAACTTTTTTATAATTCAACCTTGACCTGGTCATTACTGATTGGCCAACAAACCATTTGTTACTTCTATCAAGGAGGGTACTTTTTATTTATAAACAACTAATTATTATATATAACCGTTAATTATTTATTATGGATAATAGATTATATATCTAGTATCATAAATAAACATCATAATTAGTTAATTGTTATAATTTATATTTATAATAGTTATTATAATGGCTATTTTCACTACTCATGTCCTCTTTGCCTCACTGGACACTCCGTAGCGTTGCGGTGATCAATCATCTGTGTGTGTAGCCACCAGAGCGACGCTACGAAACGTATTTCTCGTCACATTCCTACGGAACGTAGGTGTGTGTAGCCACCCCTTAACACAAGTACATATAGCTGCTCATTGTTCCCTAGAGAAATAAAGGGAGTGTACAATATAATCTCACTATGGAGAGCCATCTCATTGATGTCTTCCGCCAATTCATCTGCTTCTATCCTCAGCAGATCCTGGGACAACTCATCGCCAATGTAACCCCCGCCCTCCACAATATGCTGCACCAATCTGTAACCATTTACCATTGACCAATCTCTAGAGATCTTTGGGGCCCACGCAGTACTCAACAGGTATGTGAGCAAGTGATGATTTTATGCTCTGTATAGCCATCTGTTTTGTAATACCCAACTCATTGTTTTATAAATATACATTGAGAGTCTTGCCATGTAACAACCAACCAATCAAACGCTACCATCCAGATATAGGGGCCAATCAATAGTGTAGAGTGATAACTTGCATATACCTATAGAGTGATAACCTGTACCTACCTTCTCCAGTTCTCATCTGTACACAACAGTTCTGGGTTACCAATAACAATGAGCAGAGACTTAGCCCTGGTAACAGCAACGTTAAATCTCTACAACATTACAATTTGGATTACAACGCTATAAGAATGAAAACACTGAATAGCAACATACTTGGTCGAGTTGCTAGTTTAGTAGCTGAAGTGTGAATATGGTACTCTAATTGATACCCTCTCAGATGTTAGACTCTTGGCGAACATCTGTGTTATAGACCGGTGAAGTTTATTTCGAAGCAGTTCATCTAGGTCGCGTATGGAATAGAGAAGACAACTCCAAATAGATACAATTATTATCAGTAAGTTTATTATTAAACTAAACGAATATGCTTTCATATGGCCGTAATGATTAGTTTATTTATGATAATAATAATATTGCACATGATCATGGTATTTATCATTATTATAATAATATTATTATTATTTTATTTAATGCGGTGAAACTGTCAGGTCACAGAATGTCATATTTTCCCTAACGATGCATATCATCGTATTATGTGTAGCCAAATGAAAATCATGACATAATACTGCTGCAATTGCTAACTGCCTGATACTGACAAAAAAACATGATATATAATATTATGAATAGACTGATAATAATTAATATCTGTAAAGTTATCTCCACGCGACCTAAATGAACTGCTTTAACCAAACGGCACTTTGTAAACCTAACCAGCCCTGTTAGCACTAAGACCTAAGGCTAACACAAGTGGTATAGAACCAACCAGCCCTGTTAGCACTAAGAACTAAGGCTAACACATGTGGTATAGAACCTACCAGCCCTGTTAGCACTAAGATCTAAGGCTAACACATGTGGTATATAACCTACCAGCCCTGTTAGCACTAAGATCTAAGGCTAACACATGTGGTATATAACCTACTAGCCCTGTCAGCACTAAGAACTATGGCTAACACATGTGGTATATAACCTACCAGCCATGTCAGCACTAAGATCTAAGGCTAACACATGTGGTATAGAACCACCCAGATCTGTTAGCACTAAGAACTAAGGCTAACACAAGTGGTATAGAACCAACCAGCCCTGTTAGCACTAAGACCTAAGGCTAACACATGTGGTATAGAACCAACCAGCCCTGTTAGCACTAAGAACTAAGGCTAACACAAGTGCTATAGAACCAACCAGCCCTGTTAGCACTAAGAACTAAGGCTAACACATGTGGTATAGAACCAACCAGCCCTGTTAGCACTAAGACCTAAGGCTAACACATGTGGTATAGAACCAACCAGCCCTGTTAGCACTAAGAACTAAGGCTAACACAAGTGCTATAGAACCAACCAGCCCTGTTAGCACTAAGAACTAAGGCTAACACATGTGGTATAGAACCAACCAGCCCTGTTAGCACTAAGAACTAAGGCTAACACATGTGGTATAGAACCAACCAGCCCTGTTAGCACTAAGAACTAAGGCTAACACAAGTGCTATAGAACCAACACCAAAAGTAAAACAAACTAACCTTAGAGTTGCTGACAAATCCCAAGTTGAACTTCTTGTCTTGAGCAAGTTTATTCGACTGACTTCTGACAGTGCTGATGATAATAACTTCTCTTTCATCTCCCTGAAACTTCTCTACCGACCCAACTTTTATTTGTCGGACATCTTCGACCTTGTCCACTCCATCAATAGCTCTCAGGGCCTGCCTGATCTTTCTTACCTGCACACACACATACGACAACTTTCATTGTAAGAGAACCCCAACTTAAACTGACCATCACTGCGTCAGACTTGGAAAAACTGGTGCAGCTAACACATATATATATGAAAGTTCCTGTACTGGAGAGAGCACTTACACTATGATGGATACAATGAATGAGTTACATTCCTATAGGAGGGTTTATAAAAATATTTGTTGAAGGAGATATTACGAGTATTCGCGACGTGTTCATTGAGCAAAGGACAAAAAGTAATAGGTGTTTGTAAGTCAATGCGTCGCGAAACTGAACGTGCATGAAACTGAACATTCATTTAGAACATCATAATTATTATATGAATTGTTATAGTTTACCGAACAAATTGTAAAGAAGATAACTCCCAATTTGCGAAGTCATGAAAAAATAAAAATGGCATCGCTATAAACTAAAGTAGTTGTGAACTTGTCCTTTTCATACAGTAGATTTTTAAAGATCGTGTTTATTTTGTAACATATATAATTATTTTTTCATTCAGGGATCTACTTTTGGTTGACCCCCGAGTTCCGAACAAAATGATTATTTACCAATTAAATTTATTGCCGATCTAATCATTTTTATTGCAATTTTTGGGCGAACATAGGTCGCAAGTACTCTTATTGGCAATGCATTAGCCCAGTAATATCTAATAACTGCAAACTTCTCACATTATCATAAAAAAAAACATCACAGTTCGGCTGACTAGGGGCACTAACTTGTTGTATGTAGGGGGAGATAATTCCAATGTCAGAAGCAGCAATGTAGGGATCGCTGCTACAGAGCAACAGCTGCACATACTCTGCCACCACCAGAACCTCGTGCCTGTTGAACCAAGAGGGGCTGCTCCTTTCCTGCTCCTCACGACCCTCCACTTGACGGAATATCAGCGGGAAGCCGATTCCATTTTCATTCCATCGATCGTATGCGAAGAAGGAAAGATGCTGCAATTGTAAGTTACACAAGTGAGATGGACATAGAGGCACGAGCGTCTTCGTTACATTAAATATATATAGAAAGCCTGCCAAGAGGAAAGCCCTAATTACAACACAGAAAGTGTTCAAGTTTTCATGCAAACACGCCAGCCATATTGTGTTATTCTTGATTATGCATGTGAAAACTCCACCAGGATACAAAACCACCAAAAATTGACACCCAGCAGAGCTGACTACATACAATCCCTACCACAAGAGTTACTCACCAACACCAGTTCTACATCAAGTAATGCAATGAAATACATTTTATTGTCACCTTTAGGATAAGAAAAGTGTATAAATGCATTGTGCGGTTGAATACAGGTAACTACAGTATATAACTCCCTGCCATTGTTGATTGCGCAAAATCAAAAGTTGTCATTCCTTGGTAGAAAAAGCTGAAGTTTGCAATGATAATTACATATTACAAGAATCTATGAGACAATAAGAGTACTCGCGACCTGTTTGTCGAACAATATACAGAAAATAATAGGTGTTCGTAATTCCATTCGTCGCGTATGCAACGGAACATTAATTTAAAACAACAAAAATAGTCAATGAAATGTTATAGTTTACCAAACAAATCATAAAGAAGATAACTCCAAATTTTCAAAATAATCACGAAGATAATAAAATTTGAACTGCTATAAACAGGGATAGTCTGTAAAGCTGCCCTTCAGTTTAGTAAATTTTGACGATTTGCAATTATTTTGAATCATTTTTCAAGGATATAGAACCGGTCTACGAAAAAAATCAACTCGCTCATTATAATTTATTTAGTATTTAGTTTGATTCGCGACCTACGAACAATATAAATGAATACTCGCTGATTATTTTTTTTATTCAGGGAGCTACTTTTTGTTGACCCATGATTAAATTTATTGCTGGTCTGATTATTTTTATTGCAATGTGTTCGGCGAACGGAGGTCGCGAATACTCTTATTACCGACATCCTCAGGAGGTTGGCCGCATGTTTATTAAATGGTTGGAGCAACTTAAGCACCGTAATCTATTCACCAGCCTCCACAAGGTGCACTTTCAGCAGCATTGAAACAATAATAGATGCAGCTACCTGTTTCACAAAAATAAGCACGGAACTCAGTTGTGTGAGTTTTTGTCAGACTTCCAGTATCCATGGCAACCTAAACAACATAACCAGTTACCTTCCAGCCACAAAACTTCTCGCGCTCCTCCTTGTTGGCGCAGGGCTGCAGCTCAAACTCATAGAACCGCTGATTGGGCACCTCCAGAATCTGTGGGTGAGAACGGAAGTTCTTGAGCAATTTAGTCACAAAGTTCCTGTCGTATGTGGAGTTTTCTCCCTCGCCTCGCGAGTATATACCATTCTCTAATCCCATCAACCTTTCTAACAAACTCTTTCCTGTAATAATCACAAAAGGGTGCCATGTAGTCACATCAGGCTATCTGTGCACTCAACTCATAGCCCAAGTTCATATGAGGTGGTTCTCTGACATTTCCCTCCTCTCACATGAGTCCTACATGAAGAATTCCTCAAATAATTTAGCGCAACCTGAGCAGTTACGCTTTAACGAAAATCCCTTCGTAATCATTTGCATTGTTTTGAAATTAACTACCTGGAAATGGAACTTCAGAAAAAATAATTAATTGTCAAACAAAAATTTTGAAAAACCAAAACACTTGCCTGATAATAAACAGTAAACTACGATTATAAACACTTGACAATGACAAATCTCTATCAACCCACCCAAGCCATGGCCCATTGCCAAGTCTGAGCGAATTATAGCTCCAAGCTGTTTAGGATCCCCAGCTATAACTAACTGGCCACCCTTACTGAGGAGTCCAACAGGTATGACAGTCTCTGGTTCAGTGGCATGTCCTGCCTCATCAATGAATATGTGGGTGAAGTGGTCGGTCATCTCTGCAGACACAAGCCTACAAGTAGTCCAACAGCCATATAAATAGAATACAATATATTGTGTGATACAAGCTTTAGATAATGATGTACAAGCTGTGTTGGTAAATAAATAATTTCAAGATTGTCTTCCCTCACCAATATGTATATCCCAACTCGTAATAGACAACAAAGGCCTTTACAGAAGTCAACCTGATGGCACAAATATGCAGGGAGGGAAGTGATAGAGGTGCTAGGCTAACAGGCCAGAGACAAAACCAACCTCCCACTGGTTACAAGGGTCGATACTATGATTTGTTTCCTTGCTAGTTCATCCTTTGGTGGGTAGTATACATGGTCTTCTACCTGGCTGTAGTTGGCTATCTCCTTTATCTACACATAGAGTTATTTACGCATGGAGGTATCTACACATGGGGTTATCTACACATAGAGTTATCTACACATGGAGCTATCTACACATGGATTTGTCGATACATAGAGTTATCTACACATGGAACTATTTAGACATGGAACTATCTACACATGAAGTTATCTACACATAAAACTACCTACACAGGTAATTATCTACACACCGGATGCAGGTATTTACACGCGAAGTTATCTGCAGATGGGGTTATCTACATATGGAGTTACATAGAAATGGAGCTATCTACACTTGGAGTTATCTACACTTGGAGTTATCTACACTTGGAGTTACCTACACTTTGATTATTTACAGAGATTTATCTCATGTGGAGTTACTTAAACAAGGAGTTATCTACACATGAAGTCAGCTCCACACCAAACTAGCTGCACAAGACATGGTGTGTGTGTGACTTTAAATAACAAAGTATTATTGATGAATATGCCGCCTGAATATTTGGAGGTGAGATGGACATGAAATGATAAAAATGTAATATGCAATTCCCTATGTTTGTTCCCCATTTTATTTAAGAGTCGTCCTCTTTTAAAAAAGATTACATTTATAATTTATGGGTTTTTCAAAACTAACATAAATCTTTGGAGCAATAACACCACAATATTTCCTTTCTTGTTATTTTTTAAGTTTTATAAAAATTTATAGTCAACTTTTTTTACCATCTTTCATAACTAAACTTCAGGCACTCACGGCATCACTGAGACTGTCATATGATCTGGAGGCAGCATTGAACCTAATGATACACTTGGGGTGCACATGGTCCAGCAGCCTCTCCGCAATCAAGTCGGCAGCATCATTTTGTGGAGCACAGACTAAGATCTTAGACTTGGGGTAGTTTTTGCAAACCTAGAATAAAGCACACATCATTGATCAGCTATGTGCATAGACATCCAATGCAAAGATTAGACGTACATTGCATCACATGTGCTGTGTCATTCATTACTAAATGCTGGCATACCGACCCTATGTATATCATCATTCATCGAAAATGTCTAAAAATAAAAATTGTCTCCCCTAAGAGAAGACAACTTATGCTTCATGTACATATAGCGATCGTGCTAGCGATTTTGCTTAGCGATTGGGGAAGTCCCTCCCTCAAATTGCGCAACTTGTCACTACTGCCAATTCTTCAGCGATTCCGGTCAAACTCGCTGTTACAAAGCATAGCCTTCAATTTATTACAGGATCATTAATAGATCGGAGCGCTGAATATGACAAGACATTATTGGAAACAAGGGTAAAGTTTTTTACGTTGTGATTGGCTGATCAAAGAATCCGCTAGCGATTTTTTGATCTCGATCAAAACCTAACGATAACCTCAAATAAAATGCTTGAGATTGCTTAGCGATTTTGTAGGAAACAGAAGTTGCAAAATCACGCAATCGCTAATGAAATCGCTTAGTAATCGCTATATGTACATGGGGTTTTACCATAAATACAGTACCAGTGCCAAAAAATATAAAATATGAAGTCTTATAGTGCTACAGCTTAAATTTTACGTTTTATCACTGCACGTTTCCATAAAACTTTGTCGAAAACAAAAGTGACTTTGATATTACCCAGCTGGACATAACACGGAATCTGAAACCAGTGATTCACTTGACGAAACGATCTTTGGCTTTAAACAAAGACCAATAGAAGAGTACACAGTACCAGCACCCAGGGGACCTGACAAGCTGACTTCAGTGATTTCTTAATGGTAGAACATGCTAGAACTGATCTTGCATCTCTCACCTGTTTGATGGCTTCTACCAGAGTAAAAGTCTTTCCTGTACCAGGTGGTCCATAGATAAGGTATGGTGCAGGCCTGCTGGTTGCTGCCACAATGTGTTTTATCGCTGTCAACTGTTCCTCATTGCTTTCTACTCTACTCTCAAAACAACTGCAATGGGGAGATAACTTCTCTTGGTAACAACCGAAACAACAAGCCAAAATATCGCCATGCATGTTAATGCATGTTAATTAGCAAGTATACTAATAAAATTGTCCAGAAGACTGACTCTAACTGTAACGCCTCCGGATCTTTGATAGGCCTGATCTGCAAAGGTACAGGAAACAGGACGTCGTCAAAATATGATTCAGTTTTGATTATTTCCACAGCTCTGTGCATTAGCCGTAGGGACAGTCGGTCGATGTTGAATTCAATCCTGAACTCCATGTTACGAAGATTATCGGTGTCGATATCTTCTTCAAACCTGAGAATGAAAGCAGTAGGCAGGTGAGAGAATGACAATAGTAGGCAGGTGAGAGAATCACAGCAGTAGGCAGGTGAGAGAATGACAATAGTCGGCAGGTGAGAGAATCACAGCAGTAGGCGGGTGAGAGAATGACAGCAGTAGGCGGGTGAGAGAATGACAGCAGTAGGCATGTGAGAGAATGACAGCAGTAGGCATGTGAGAGAATGACAACAGTAGGCGGGTGAGAGAATGACAGCAGTAGGCGGGTGAGAGAATGACAGCAGTAGGCATGTGAGAGAATCACAGCAGTAGGCGGGTGAGAGAATGACAGCAGTAGGCATGTGAGAGAATGACAGCAGTAGGCATGTGAGAGAATGACAACAGTAGGCGGGTGAGAGAATGACAGCAGTAGGCACGTGAGAGAATGACAGCAGTAGGCGGGTGAGAGAATGACAACAGTAGGCACGTGAGAGAATGACAACAGTAGGCGGGTGAGAGAATGACAGCAGTTAGGCACGTGAGAGAATGACAGCAGTAGGCGGGTGAGAGAATGACAAAAGTATGCACGTGAGCGAATGACAACAGTAGGCACGTGAGAGAATGACAGCAGTAGGCGGGTGAGAGAATGACAACAGTAGGCGGGTGAGAGAATGGCAACAGTAGGCGGGTGAGAGAATGACAGCAGTAGGCAGGTGAGAGAATGACAGCAGTAGGCAGGTGAGAGAATGACAGCAGTAGGCAGGTGAGAGAATGACAGTAGTAGGCAGGTGAGAGAATGACAACAGTAGGCGGGTGAGAGAATAACAGCAGTAGGCACGTGAGAGAATGACAGCAGTAGGCGGGTGAGAGAATGACAACAGTAGGCACGTGAGAGAATGACAACAGTAGGCAGGTGAGAGAATGACAACAGTAGGCAGGTGAGAGAATGACAGCAGTAGGCAGGTGAGAGAATGACAACAGTAGGCGGGTGAGAGAATGACAGCAGTAGGCACGAGATACATTAGTACTGTATATATCTAGCCAAGTTTACTGCCTTCCTGTCACTCAATGGGATTTCTCTGGCCACACAACACTTTTTTGTATTAAACAAACAAAAGCAGCGTACTTGGGGTTGAACACCAGGTAGGCATCATTCTGTGAGGTATCGTTGACCATCCCTTCGTACTTGTAACCATCTGGTGGAAGTGGTATAACACACAGTCTATCTCCTCTCAGTACAGAGGGTCTCTTCTCTGCCAACCCTGGAACCTGCGTTTGAGACAGAGTCACTAAAGGACTTTGGTGAGGACCTCTAATGGAACTATTCCGACAATTACAATAAAAGAAAACAAATTTTAAATGAAAAAACTCCAGCACAATTTTCACCTTGTGTGAGATTAGATTTGAAATGCTGCATAGAATAAAGAGACTATTTAAATAGAAAGAGAATGCACAGACATACTCGCAGTCTAAACCTGGTGTTTCCTTGGTTATCCGTCCTACGGTCTTTGGCTACACTGCAATTTCTGATTGTGTAGTGTTTGATGTCCCTCCAGTGCTGTATTTCCTCCAAGTCCAAAAGGTGATTGAAGAACTCGGAGTAGTTGCCAAAGCTCAGACTTCGTATATTCAGAGTGTCTCTGTAAAACATACGGAGATTTAATAGTCAAACCAGACTTCTAGTATACCAGAGCACATCACGGTGAGCACTTCTATCGACCTTTAACAACCAAACATCAGCGATATTGTCCTGTAGTTCTGAATATCTCATAACAAGCTTCAAGAAAAGCTAAATGAACTTTTGTAGCTACGCGCAGCATACTTTCTAATATATCGGTTCAGTGATATTTCAATTCAATCAAAACTTTTAATTGCAAAAAGAACAAAATTAAAAACTGAATAATGGAAGTTTTTACACAGTCAACTGAAATAATACAAACACAACACACAATGCTTCTCAAGCAATAATTGAATAACCATTCATTTATTTATACTGTCCCTAACCACAGTTATTGGTTAATATAAACTATGGCTGCCTCTATCAGCTGATCAACAACAGCTCTGTCACTGCTGAGTGCTATCATAAATCTTATATTATCCTAATTTACGAGTAAAAAGTGACCTTGACGTAAGATCAATTCAGAAAAGCAGAACAGCATGGAAGTTCAGCTAGTTATTTTACACAAAGAATCTCTTTACAGTATATTTAGAAGGCTCCCAGAGGCTCCCAGAGTTCACCACACCTTCTGAACAAACCATTTGACACACATCCTTAAGTTTCAGGTATTATTGTGGTGGACTTTGGTAGCACACATGCCCTGTGCACTTATACTAACCTAGAGGTGACCCTGACTGAAGCAATCAGTCAGACAGACCTCCCATAGTGGTGAGTCAGAAAGCCATCACCCCAGAAGAGGGAGAAATTACCTTACTGGCCCCTAAGTGCAGAAATCAAAGTGTGGTCAGCCGTTTCCAGCGCTATTTTATATAAGGACAACTCCACTGGAGCCAAATTTCACAAATGGTCATATAAGTCATCATCGGCTGAAATAGTTTTTACTCATTTATTCAATATTTATAGCATAAACTGAATTTCTTTTTGCAGCAATACCTCTGTGAACATGTTTTGTTTCAATATAGCAAAAAAAATTATTTTATTCAGTGGGTATTTGAAGTAAAATTTTGTTTAAAACCTTTAACCGTCACTGGAGCCTTCACTGGAGCCAGGAGTCATCTCCCCTTCGGATGAAGAACTCTATACCGAGCGGTACCGTATATTGATAAGTTTGCCGATACGTCTACTAATGATTATGTGCCCTATAATGCTAAAACGTTCGTTTTCATCCCAGTGACTTTACGTGACCTTTTGTAATGGTATGCAGGGCGCACAGTCGCGTTATTTACCATCCATGTGAGAGACAACCGAAGTGCCGTTTTGCGGCAAAAACGAAATAATAATAAAACTAGTGGAATGTTTGTTATTTATTTTCAACTAGTAATTATTATTATTATTCATAAATATCTGACTGAATAACAAAAACTCGTTGTAGACTACTCTAAAGTGAACTATAAACAATGTGAAAAAGTAGTATGCTCATTTTGAAAAAAAATAATTGATTTCATCAGTACAGTAAAAAATAATTATTTTTTTGTTATTATTATTTCAACTACTTTGAGATTATAATTATATGAATAAATTTTGGCTATTACTTATATCTAAATTTGTTATTTATTTAAAATTTGATGTGAAAGTCGAATGGTATAAGAAAAATAGTTTATAATTCCTGTTTTTTAATAATACAAGTGCTAATATAAGCACTATATTTCGGCCCTTATTACATAGCTTACATTGAAATGTTTTTGTTTAAAATTCCCAGTGGGCTAGGAAACATCCTGAGCTTTCAGATGAGTGGTTGTTTTAAGCTGTACCTTGTCAATTAGCAGAGTTATTAGCTGTTGAAATAGGGCCTTTTTTCTACAAGTTATAGTGTAATCACTCAAGCATTTGGCTCCAGAGGGTCACGTGACAATGGGAGCTGGCCACACTTTGATTTCTGCACTTAGACTGGCCCTACTGGCCCTGTAGTGACCTCTACTGACCCTGCAGTGACCTCTACCGCCCTGCAGTGACATACCGGGCTGGCAACAAGATGGCCACTGCAGCCAGAGAACCAAAAGTAGCCGAAGTCGATGCAAGAGGACGAATCCAGGACCTATCTACCTCTACATCCCGTCTATCTTGGATCTAAGGCTGACAAAGACTGAGGACATTATTTTACAGCATTATTCCTTGCCACTAGGCAACTGGTACATTTGTTGATGTGCGGTATTATATGCATTATTATCCTGATGGGTTAATTTACTTCCTGTCGTATTTTATTGGTTGGACTAAGCATGATGCAATGCTTTCTGCCAGCAGCTTATAAAATGCTGGATTCTCTTGTGTTCATTGCCACTTATCACTCACTACTGCTGTTGTTGACTACTCTAGGCGATTGCCTCCCTAGAGGATATGTGGACGAATAAATGTGTTTATTACTTAAACTATACCCAGTTTGTCTGAGCCGAGGGCTCACTAGTAGGGAAGTTGTTACCAACTTCTCCATTACATCCTGCAGGTCTGACTGATACTGCATTACCTCTTGGAGAGAGGTGTTGTTTGGCTGTTCCACAAGCTGTGCGCTGTGGACAGCTGTTTGTTAGTGGACAGTAGTGGGAGCCTTACCGGCACGATCCACTAAATTATTTGTATAAACTGTTTTCTTGAAACAAGCGTGTTATGGTTATATAATTCTTGCAAGAAATTGCGTTAAGCCAAAAAATTTGTTTGAGGATAGATTTGTGCTTATGTTGGTACAACTGCACACAAAGAACGCATGCTTGTCAATGGATCAAAATATGCATATATCAAATATGTATATGTATACAACCACACAGTTCACACAACGCGTACAAGTTCACACAATGCGTACAAGTTCATACAACATGTACAAGTTCAGACAACATGTACAAGTTCAGACAACATGTACAAGTTCAGACAACATGTACAAGTTCACACAACATGTACAAGTTCACACAACATGTACAAGTTCACACAACATGTACAAGTTCACACAACATGTACAAGTTCAGACAACATGTACAAGTTCACACAACACGTACAAGTTCATACAACGTGTACAAGTTCACACAACGCGTACAAGTTCACACAACATGTACAAGTTCACACAACAGGTACAAGTTCACACAACGCGTACAAGTTCATACAACGTGTACAAGTTCACACGACGCGTACAAGTTCATACAACATGTACAAGTTCACACAACATGTACAAGTACATACAACATGTACAATATAACTAACCTGAGTGTATCCAGTTTGCCAGGAGTGTGAGGAGAATAGACAAGTTTTGTAACATAATCCTCCAATTTATAGTCATCCAAGTCCAGGGTGTGTTCCAGGGCACAATTAGACCTGAAGAACCAACATCTCACATTCATACTGTTCCTATCACTATCTCTGAGAATATCTAAGTCTTGTAAATGTTGATGACATATTAGAGAAAAACGCGCAGACTGCGAAAGTCTTCAAACAGTGGAGAAACCCCAATTAATTACGGGGATTTCCAGAATTTGTCCATTGTTTTATATAAGCCCGCAATAATTATTTTTTGGGATTCCACAGTAATAAATTTTTTGCACAGGTTGCGCGTTTTTCTCTATTTACTTCGTTTCTTCATAATGAAAAAATGTTAACTGTTTTTTGGAGTTGTGTTCTCAAATTTTGCTTGAACTCGCATGTTGATTGGGTTATATGATGTAACTTTTGTCGATGTGGTTTAATCGCAGCCTCTCAGTTACAAAGTAAGAGATCTCATGAATTGCTTATCTCCCTGCATACACCCATTAGTACTAGTCTAACGCTCAAAATTTTACACAAATTGAAAGCTTGACCTCTTTATGAACTTGATAAATAAATAAAAATATTTGAAATCTACTTCTCTTGGGTTATGAAACCTTGAATTACATTACATCATTTGTTTTAATAGCAATAGTAAAAAGCTGACCCAATGAGCACATGTCACTTCATTTGGGCAGCATGAGAGGGAGAGAGAGAGGGAGGGAGGGAGGGAGAGAGAGAGAGAGGGAGGGAGGGAGGGAGGGAGGGAGGGAGAGAGAGAGAGAGGGAGGGGAGAGGGGAGAGAGGGAGGGGAGAGAGGGAGGGGAGAGAGGGAGGGGGAGGGGAGAGAGGGAGGGGAAAGAGGGAGGGGGAGGGGAGAGAGGGAGGGGGAGAGAGGGAGGGGAGAGAGAGGGGGAGCGAAGGGGGAGGGGAGAGAGAGGGGGAGTGAAGGGGGAGGGGAGAGAGAGGGGGAGTGAGATGGGGGGGGGAGGGGGAGAGGGGGGAGAGAGGGGGAGAGAGAGGGGGAGAGAGAGGAGGAGAGAGCGGGGAGAGAGAGGGGGAGAGGGGAGTGGGGGAGAGGGAGAGAGAGAGGGAGGGGTATGGGGAGAGTGAGGGGGGGGGGTATGGGGAGGGAGAAATGAAAGTACCACAATGCATCAGTAAATTGACACCATGTACTCACGGGTATCCTTCAAACTCAACGAGCTCTAAATCATCAAATAGCGCCTCTTCTGACTCGTCAATCATCGGCGGCTCAGGGTCGGGTGCGAGCATTTTAAACAGACCACGACTCTGAGAGTCTTCAGATATGCAGTCGTAGGTAATGTCTCTAGCAATCTTCAATGTGTTACCGTCTGCCTGCTTCAGGGTGAAAAAAATAGAGATACGAAGACCACATGGTTCCTTTCCCTCCAGATCCACTGTCACCCAGCAAGATCCTACAGATATAACAACCTTCTAGTAATACCAATAGGACTGCAAACCACCCATGGGGAACAATAATAAGTATCCTCTTCCAAAGGATCTTTTGCTGTTAGGACAATTTCCTTGGTCAATATGGCATGAGTGTTTTTTGCTACTGCAGAAAAACTCAACATACCTGACTGGGGTTTGAACCCGAAGCCCTACGGCAACAGCATTTTGCCCAACAGCCAGACACACTAACCAATTCACCAACTAGGCATTACTGAACAGCAAGCTTCACCAGTGAATGATAAATGTGTGCTGGACCACTGGACTAGGGGGTGCCTGGTTAGTCGGGTTAGTAATGTTGTGTTTTTCAGCTGTTCCAGAAAACATTCATGCATGATTCACCATCAAAATTGTCCAAGCAACAAAAAGTTCTCTTATAAAAGGAATGGCTGACAAAAAAATATCACAACTTCTTTCTGACTTCACTAAAATCGATATCGGCACAATATCTAGCTTTTTATAGCGCATATAACTTCAAACATAAACAAGAGATAAATGCGCTAGCATTGATGGCGACAAAAACAGTAACAGATACATTTCGCTGTGAATTACTTTGGTTAGTACCTACTAACTAGCTATCCAACCTACTAGCAATGGAACTGACAACAAGCTTTGTTGAGATAATAAATAATCACATTGCACATCAGTAGACAAATAACAGGGTAGTTGCACTGATAATAAACAATAAGTATAAATACATAGTAGATCAAATGTACTTGTGTGCTTATATCGTATACATCTACACAGCATTAGCTTGTGTACCTGATGGTTTCACAACATTAGCTTGTGTACCTGATGGTTTCACAACATTAGCTTGTGTACCTGATGGTTTCACGACATTAGCTTGTGTACCTGATGGTTTCACAACATTAGCTTGTGTAACTGATGGTTTCACAACATTAGCTTGTGTACCTGATGGTTTCATTGCATGGATGGCACCCTTCCCAACTCGATGTTGATCTTTCATGGTTATGCCCACTTTCTTGAACCTGGTTTTGTAGCTGTGTTCATAAGAAGAGAATACCACTCGCTCGTCAGATTTGTTCACCACCACAAACCGGATGCTCTGCATTGAACCTGGTGCACAGATGATGGGTATGACATAGTTGGTCTCAAACTTGTCTGAATGTCCATTCACAGTGGCAGAAATCTCCACCGCCGGCCTGTAATATTACCCAAACGCTACAAATAACAAGACCTTGAGGCAAGTTTTGGGAGTGAAAGGTTACAGAGACCAAAAAGTGATTCCTAAACTTTTGGTCGCGTGGAAAGCTAAGCAAAAACTGAAATAACTTGCAGGTATGACATTGTAGTGGATTTTGGTCTGGTTTCCATGAAATACCACTAATCTCAAGTATTCTACCTCTCTCCAGAGGGGACACTGGCGGTATGACGGTGACAACTAGTGACCATTTATTGCCGGATCAGTTGCAAACACAGAGCCCAGGGCTAAATGGCTTTATTCATATTCAATATAGCGCAAGCCAACCTTTATATAGGTAGGCTGGCAGGAAGTTATTTGCATATACTCTGTAACAATACATTCACAGGAAGTAACTGAATTGATACAAACAGATATATAAATGGTACACCAATAATAGCACAAGAAAGGATTAAACGTGCATGGCGCCAAGTGGCTAAGAAAAGGAGTCATCTCTCCATTGTCTCATAAAGGGCTCCTGCCAGTCCTAGGGCTATAGCAAGCCATCCGAGGAAGGGTACTTTGGGAGTCAGCACGGGTGAAGGATCTCCAACTACTCCCAAGTTACTCCGGTGAGACGGCCATCTTGTGCCGGCTCGACAGGATGCATACTGGCCCTGCAGGGCTCACTACCGGCCCAGCAGGGGCCAATACCGGTCCTGTGCCGGTAGCACAGCAGCTTTTACCACTGGCCCAGTACCCTGTTTTAGGACTGGGGTGGCACTTTGTTCCCTCTAGCGCATTTGTGGTTGGTGCTTCTAGGGCAAATACGGGTTTTTAAAAGTACCATGCACCAAAATCTAAAACAATAAAACATCTGGTATTTTACATACCAGAAGTGCTCAAGCTATAGCTTGCGGGCATATTTTGGCCTTCCTGATGGTTTTCAGTGGCCCACTTGGCCCCGCTGACATACAAGTGTCGCAATCGCTTTTAGAGCGATATTCATTCATGGCTAAAGGGACTACTGAAAATAGATCAGTACTATGCATAATCCTGCAAATATTATACGCTGCCACCTATCTAGAGATCTTATGAGCAAGGGCATCTGTTTACTCGGTCCGTAAAATGTGGTCCATATCATACTTCATCCCTTGCAAATTGCTCAATGGCAAAAACATTGGAGCACCTCCGCTATATACAATAGGTGGTAAATATATACCGGACTCTTTCCCTTATGGGCTATATAAACTATTTTTTCAACCACGAGACTTTTGAAAAAGTAGTTTACAGTTTTAAAATCATCTGAACTATTTTGAAAAAGTTTGAATTAGTGTAGAGCTTTTTTCAAACTAAAAATGGTCGCCCTCATTTTTTCTACAACCTTGACACCAAGATAAAAACAAATGGTCTTGCAATAAATCGTTTAACTGAATAAAAGATTGATGCATATTATCTTGAAAACTATTCTCAATGAAAATGAAAAACTGTGTTTAACCAATTACAGCAGTGAAAACTTACATAATAGAACTATTTCTTTTTCGTTTATCTGACTAAAATTCTATGATCAATGTCAAGTAAGGAAAGAGCTAGTCGTAACCGGGTTACGGAGATATATACCTTTGAAGTATACCAGCAAATCAGTATGGACTTTTAAAGAACTGGGGACATCTAATTTTGAGAGGATTTGATTGTTTAAACTTTTTCAAGTTCAAATGTATTTAAAAAATTGTCTGGAGTTTCATTACTCATCTGAGTTTCATTACTCTCACTAGTAATGCGATTCTTGTAGATGCAGTCAGCACTCACCATGACGAAACGTTTTCCCGAAGACGCAACAAGTTATATAAAGCTATAAAACCAGTTTTTAAAATTTTGGCCAGTTTGTATAGAAGTAGGACCTCCTAAATATTGGCATTGTGCTGAGACTTTTGTCATTGCAAAAAATGAGGCTGCACCAAATTTTAAGTTTTTGTAGTTTTCTCAAGTCAGCAGGCTTTTTCATCTTTGGTAAGCTCACTATTATGTACACACCAGCTCTCATGTGACAGTGTTTGTGAACAAAATCAAAAAATTTATTGGAAATTTTTTATCAAAATAACAATTTTCACTTGAAAAATGAACTAAATAATAGTATTGAGGTAATTTTATAATAACAGGATGGAAAAAATACTGCCAAAATTAATTTCCAACGTGTGTTTTCATGACAGCAATGATAACTAAATCTGAAATACTGGCTATTTTTCTAAGGAAAAATTAAAAAGCACTATATAATAATAATTCAGATTTTTAGAAGCGAATTTGAAACTGAAAACTTGATAAAAAAAATGGTACAAATATTTGTTGGAGTGTACTATACAGCATACTGGAACTACCACTCGCAGACAGACCCTACTGTCGACTACGTTGTCATAGACCTCCAAAAACACATTGTATTTTTGCTGCCGCAAGTGAGTTTACTAAGTAGTTTTACAATGCTTGACGAGAGAAAAACTTTACAGGCAAAGTACATCCTTAGCCCTTTAAAGCGTTTAGACTATTTTACGAAGAGTTCAAACAGCTCGCAAAAATTTAGGATAATGATTAATCGATGATTAATTTAGATGCCGTCAAAAGCGTTCAGATGGTTTGGAAAGCATTCAGCACAAAACTTTCACACCCATATGGTGTTCAAAAGCACCTTACCTTCAGCATGGTGTTTTTTGGGCTTATTACAAGAGCTTTATACCAATGGAATAAGTAAAATGAAAATTGTCATAAAAAAAATTCAAAAAGACGATGAACACACTGATAGAACTCTGTTAAAAATCACAGACTCACAACTATTACACCTGAGGCACTGCTTCTATTAGGTCAATATGTTGTAAGTTAGAATTAGCAAGTACTGCTAAAACACCAATAATTGCAGTGAAAGAGACAAATAGATGACAATTAATAATATTAGATGAATAATAGTACCTTTACAATTTACTGAATAAAATTGAAAACACATAAAATAATAATTACAGGGAAAGGAGACAGGAATGAAAGTCAAAAGGAACGAATGCAGACAACTATGGAATAAACGTAGACAGATCCTGGAATGAACGTCGACAGAACTGGAATGAATGTCGACTATGCTATAAAGAAGAAATTTCTGACGTTCATTCCAAGAAGTTTCTACATTTGTTCTTGGCAATAGATAAAACATCATTTCAACTTTCATTCCAGGAGTTCTGTACTTTGATAAAAAGTTAAAACGTTTTATTCCCGGAATGAACATCAAAACGGTAGTTTATATGCTGCCAGGAATGAATGCAAACACTTCTGAGAGTGAACGCAAACATTTTTTTCTCTCTAACGTAGTCGACATTCATTCCAGGTCTGTCGACATTTATTCCAGGAGGTTTCTACATTGATCCCAGCTTTGTCTGCATTCATTCCTGTCTATGATCATTCGAAATTTCTTAAAACATGAAAATTATCATAAGATACATTAACTTTTGACATTAAATACAATAATAATTACCACAAACATCAATCCTCATCACAACTGTAATAATGTTTTTATTATTATTTAATGAAAAAAAAACTTTTACACTACCACCTACTACTAATGCTACCACTATCATTTATCAATAATCACTTTAAAACTAATATCAATTATTATTTATTACAATTCATATAACTGTGCAGGATTTCACTGTAGGTCGGTTTTGGTAGCTTCGGCGCACCTGCACAGCTTTGCCCGAACTGTGTGATAGCTAACAGCTATACAACCCGCCCACAGATCGACAGACTTCCTTAGCAATAGTGATCGACCATTGCAGGCTGCTGCCGAACTGCCGGTTGCGTAAACTGTTGCTGAGCGCAAGCCAGTGGCCCAAACTTTGAAGGTCGAATCAGCCTTGGCTAGATTCGGCCAGCAGAGGTTCGGTATACTGCTTTAGTAATTACTAGTCGTAGTAATGTGCTTTGTCTGTACGTGCATGTACTTAGCGCAAGTGAAGTTTATTGTTTGTTAAGACAAAAGAACTTCTGAGAGTGTGCAAGCTGACTCTGATTTATTATTCCATGACATGGGTATTTATGCTGACAGTTATGTAATATAAAATGTGTAAACAGACAAAGGAAATGCTGTAAGCCACGCCTGACAATAAAGGCTAGACAAATAAGAAAAGATATGGGCTGGCTTTACAGCTATGGTTGAGTGCATGCACATGGTGCTAATATAAGATTGCATATAAGGTGAAGGAATAAAATATACGTATAGCGTTCATAGAGTAATTAGTCATCGAGTGTAACCATAGAATGTCATACGGGTTTAATATGGCCGCCGTCCGTCACATAACAATAACTAATTAGTATGTGGGGAATAATAATAATTAATAACCATTATTATATTATTTTACAATTATTAGGGCATGCTGCTATGCTATTCTACTCGATATTAACCATTGGTGAATATTGTAACAATAAATAACTAAATAAATAATAATAATAATTATTATTATTAATGATTATCATCATCATAATAATAATAATAATAAATAGATAGAACAACAATGGTAAATGATATCATTGTTCCATTTTTTTATTATTATTATCACTATTTTTAAATTAATAATTATCATAATAATTAATATCAAATAATAAAAAATAGAAAATTGATGAAGCAATTTTCGTTTTACTTACTTACCCCATGGTGATAACAGCAGATCATACAGCAATGTTGTTGTTGTCTGCCAGGCCACTGCTGCAGTCACTACTAATAATTAATTAGTAACAAAAGTAACAACAACTACCTACTACTACCACCTACTACTACGTGATAGTTTTTGTCCTGAAGCGAGCAACCAATTTGAGACGTTCTCTCGACCTTGAAATTCTAAACGCATGTATCGCAAAGTTTGCTGGGAGTTTGTGGTTGCTATTCACTCAGCACCGTACAGATGCTGCCTCTTCCTACCCAGAATGCGCTATGAAGGAGGAAAGGGAAATTCCCTTGGACGCTGCTCTATGATTGGACAATTATTGATTAATGTCGCAAGCCCTTGCTCGGGAATTCCCGGCTAGGTATTGTAGTTGTTAAATCAAGGTGAATAGAACATGAAGGTTCCACTATGCTTATGCAGTGAATAAAAGCAATGAATAAATTAGCGCATAATAATAAAGCATTGCGTGTATAATGTCATAGTTGCACATTTGATTATGTATAATACTTCATTGGCATCAATATCATTTCATAAAAAATGTGTTTATAAAGTTGTTATGACCAGAATGAGATCAAAGAAAAGAAGATCAGATTCTTATATTGGAGTTGTCTGCTTTATGCTAACTGAATTATCTTGAAAACATAACTCCAACAATCCTTCCCAGTTTACAAAATAGTAATAGATTTTTATACATTCAGTCTACACATAGCTATCGAACAGACAACATCTCACTCAAAACACTCTTTTCTATATATCTTTGGATTATTGAATCTTCTAGCATGTAATTCATATACATATTCTACAGCACTACCTGCTCCTATAGCCATCAAGGAGCCGGTGTGCATACAAGAGTGGGAGATAGAGACAACGTGTCTACAGACACACAAACTCAAGTATAGAATAACCTACCTTTGGTGTTGCAGCTTGTACCTACAGGAGCTAATACCTACCTGCAAATGATACCTACTACATAGACACTTAACCAGAGACTAACATTATTTACGGCTAGACCGGAACCTAATTCTATACGACATTCCGTAGACGTTGATCTGAGGGAATACCGCTCACAATAAGTGCACAAGGTGAGACAATAGTTTCCCACATTTCCGTTCAGATCAAAGTGCCATAGCCAGAAGAAAAAAAAGCAAAAATGAAACAAAAATAAAAAATGAACACAGAAAAAAGCAGTCTAAGCAAGCACAGTTTATTTAAAATAATTATCCATTGATATTTAAAAGATATTTAAGAAAATTTGAGTTGAAAACAGACAGTGATTGTGTGTTTCTCAGAGAAGTAGGCAGTTGGTTGAATGTGGCAGATATATATGTTTTTATTTCTATTATTTCTATTATAACTTGGCCCCCGCAACACAGTGGTCGAGACCAGGTAAAGTTGCACACAAATGCTCTTGATATACTAGCCTCTAGGGAATATCAGTAGTAATATATGAGCAGATCTCCCTACCAAGTGTTTTTTTGTGGATCTGGTCTTGGAGTTTAGGCAATGGGTTACGATGTTGGATGAATTCGCCGAGTTTATATTGTATTTCATTTGAGGGGTACTTGAGTGGCATTTAAGTGGCATTTAAGTGGCATTTGAGTTTTGATTCTTTTTTTACTTAATTTGAACTTATATGGCATATAGATTTTGAATGTATGGCTTTCAAGTTTTAATAACTTTTTTACATAACTCGAACTCATATGGTATCTTGAGAGAGAGGGGAGAGGAGAGAGGAGAGATGGGAGATGAGAGAGGAGAAAGAGAGAGAGGAGAGAGATTTTTTAGTTTTCTATACATTCATGTATATATGGTTAATTATGTACATATTTATGGCTATATTTATATCTACATAGAGAGGGAGAGAGAGATCTTTTAGTTTTCTATACATTCATGTATATATGGTTAATTATGGACGTATTTATGGATATATTTATATCTACATAGAGAGAGGAGATATATCTACATTGAATAAATATATTGATCAAAAATGAAAATTATATGATTATATACCTGATTACATAATAAGTAGGGAAAATCTTCCTATATAATATAGCTAGAGTCAGTAAATACTAAGTTATACAAAGCAATACAACTTGTAATGACATTCAATGCATTCATACATACATACATATGGTATCTTGAGAGAGAGAAAGAGAGAGAGGAGAGAGATCTTTTAGTTTTCTAGCAATTAATGTATATATGGTCAATTATGTACATATTTATGGGTATATTTATATCTACATAGAGAGAGAAGAGAGGAATTATATCTAAATTGAATAAATACATTGATTAAAAATGAATCATTATATGATTATATACATTTATTACATAATAAGTAAGGAAAATCTCCCCACATAATATAGCTAGAGTCAGTAAATACTACGTAATACAAAGCGCTACAACTTGTAATAAATACAAAGTAATAACAGTTAATGCATAGTTTGTTCCTTTACAATGTTGTCTTTGATGTACTGATGTTATATCTTGGGAAGGAAGACTTCTGTTCTATGTGCTTTTAATTTCGTAATGAACTAAAATAAAAAATTATGTATTAGTATAGAATGATTAAGCAAAAATGTAAAATAATTACATGAATTTGAATTATAGTTCTAGTTACATTAGATAGTTTACATTATTAGAAAAGGGAAATAACTCACCAAGTTACATTGTTCAACTTGTTCTTTCTTGAGCATTATTTTCACCAAGTGCTTTTGATTCTCTTTCATCTATCTAAAACAAAACAAAAAATACTTGCTTTATAAATATGTTGTAAAAAAATACACTAATTACACCAAAAAAGTGCTTTTTTTTTTACCTGAAAAAAATGTATATGTTCAACATTTTTGTTGTAAAAACTACGTTAATTACACCCAAAAAGTCCTTTTCTTTACCATGAAAATGTATATATTCAGCATTTTGTTGTAAAAAATACACTAATTACATCAAAAAAGTCCTTTTTTCACCTAGAAAATGTATATATTCAGCATTTTGTTTAATTTATGGTAAAAATTAGTGAAACTCACCTATAGTGATATGATTGCCTTGAGTTATAGATTAGCTTTTTGAACTCTTGTTCTGGACAGTTTTTTCAGCATCATCGAAATATAATATAAGTAATTTTTAGAGTCTTCATTGGTTTGGTATCATCTAAGTAGGTGATAGATCTTGAAAGAAATTTTTGCTGTGTTGGAGAAGTGTGCTGTCTTCAGAATCCATGTAGTTTGAGTCTTCATTGATTTGGTATCATCTAAGTAAGTCGTAGATCTTGAAAGGAATTCTTGCTGTGTTGGAGAAGTAGACTGTCTTCAAAATTCATGTAGTTTGAGTCTTCATTGGTTTGGTATCATTTAAGTAGGTGGTAGATCTTGAAATGAATTTTTGCTGTGTTGAAGAAGTATGCTGTCTTCAAAATTCATGTAGTTTGAGTCTTCATTGGTTTGGTATCATCTAAGTAGGTGGTAGAGCTTGAAAGGAATTCTTTCTGTGTTGGAGAAGTATGCTGTCTTCAAAATTCATGTAGTTTGAGTCTTCATTGGTTTGGTATCATCTAAGTAGGTGGTAGATCTTGAAATGAATTCTTGCTGTGTTGGAGAAGTGCGCTGTCTTAAAAATCAATGTAGTTTGAGTCTTCATTGATTTGGTATCATCTAATTAAGTTGTAGATCTTGAAAGGAATTCTTGCTGTGTTGGAGAAGTATACTGTCTTCAAAATTCATGTAGTTTGAGTCTTCATTGGTTTGGTATCATTTAAGTAGGTGGTAGATCTTGAAATGAATTTTTGCTGTGTTGGAGAAGTGTGCTGTCTTCAAAATTCATGTAGTTTGAGTCTTCATTGATTTGGTATCATCTAATTAAGTCGTAGATCTTGAAAGGAATTCTTGCTGTGTTGGAGAAGTGTGCTGTCTTCAAAATTCATGTAGTTTGAGTCTTCATTGGTTTGGTATCATCTAAGTAGGTGGTAGATCTTGAAAGGAGTTCTTGCTGTGTTGGAGGAGTCGGCTGTCTTCAAAATTCATGTAGTTTGAGTCTTCATTGGTTTGGTATCATCTAAGTAGGTGGTAGATCTTGAAATGAACTCTTGCTGTGTTGGAGAAGTGTGCTGTCTTCAAAATTCATGTAGTTTGAGTCTTCATTGGTTTGGTATCATCAAAGTAGGTGGTAGATCTTGAAAGAAATTCTTGCTGTGTTGGAGAAGTCGACTGTCTTCAAAATTCATGTAGTTTGAGTCTTCATTGGTTTGGTATCATCTAAGCAGGTGGTAGATCTTGAAAGAAATTCTTGCTGTGTTGGAAAAGTCGACTGTCTTCAAAATTCATGTAGTTTGAGTCTTCATTGGTTTGGTATCATCTAAGCAGGTGGTAGATCTTGAAATGAATTCTTGCTGTGTTGGAGAAGTGCGCTGTCTTCAAAATTGATGTAGTTTGAGTCTTCATTGGTTTGGTATCATCTAAGTAGGTGGTAGATCTTGAAAGAAATTCTTGCTGTGTTGGAAAAGTCGACTGTCTTCAAAATTCATGTAGTTTGAGTCTTCATTGGTTTGGTATCATCTAAGTAGGTGGTAGATCTTGAAATGAATTCTTGCTGTGTTGGAGAAGTGCGCTGTCTTCAAAATCGATGTAGTTTGAGTCTTCATTGATTTGGTATCATCTAAGCAGGTGGTAGATCTTGAAATGAATTCTTGCTGTGTTGGAGAAGTGCGCTGTCTTCAAAATCGATGTAGTTTGAGTCTTCATTGATTTGGTATCAGGAGTAGTAATATATGAGCAGATCTCCCTACCAAGTGTTTTTTTGTGGATTAGACCTTGGGGTTGAGGCAATGGGTTACGACGTTGGATGAATTCGCCGAGTTTATATTGTATTTTACTTGAGGGGTACTTGAGTGGCGTTTGAATGGTGTTTAAGTGGCATTTGAGTTTTGATTATTTTTTTACTTCATTTGAACTCATATGGCAGCTAGATTTTGAATGTATGGCATTCAAGTTTTGATAATTATTTTACATAACTCAAACTCATATGATATTTTGAGAGAGAGGAGAGAAGAATGAGGAGATATAACTACATTGAATCAATATATGATTATACACATTTATTACATAATAAGTAGGAAAATATTCTTGTATAATATAGCTAGAGTTAGTAAATACTAAGTAGTACAGAGCACTACAACTTGTAATGACAATCATGAATCAATATGTGATTATATACATTTATTACATAATAAGTAGGAAAATATTCTTGTATAATATAGCTAGAGTTAGTAAATACTAAGTAGTACAGAGCACTACAACTTGTAATGACAATCAATATATAGTATTTTTCTTTACAATGTAGTCATACAGAGCACTACAACTTGTAATGACAATCAATGCATAGTCTTTGGAGAGAGGGGAGAGGAGAGATGAGAGAGGAGAGAAGAGAGAGGAGAGAGAGGAGAGAGATTTTTTTTAGTTTTTTATACATTTATGTATATATGGATAATTATGTACATATTTATGGATATATTTACATTTACATTGAATAATATACATTTATTACATAATAAGTATATTAAATGCTATAAAATATGTTGGAAAATCACCAAATTAGACCTCTAGATGGTTAAAATCTACAGTATTTGGGAAATAACTGCAAGAGAGGAGAGAGGAGTATTTGGTAGAGGAGAGAGTATGTTGAGAGAGAGGAGAGATAAAAAGAGGAGAGAGGAGAGAGGAGATATATCTACATTGAATAAATACAGTGATTAAAAATGAATCAATATGTGAATATATACATTTATTGTGTAATAAGTAGGGAAAATCTCATACAATATAGCTAGAGTCAGTAAATATTAAATAATACAAACTTAGGAAGGAAGACTTCTGTTCTATGTACTTTTGATTCCATAATGAACTAAAATAAAAAGTTATGTATTAGTATAGAATGGTTAAACAGAAATTTAAAACAACTACAAACTCTTACTAAATAGTACTTTTTTTATTAATTATTACCTTATCATCAAAAATTGACTGTTAATCGGATGTTTTTGTAGCTTGTCGTGTCTTACGTTGTTGAGTCCTTACCCTTCTAGCTTGTCTTTGAGCGGACTGTCGCTGCATGTTTCTTCTTTTTAGAGCAAGTTCTTTACGAGCACACTCGATAGAAATTGGTGTGTTTACCTGTTGTAGTTGATATTGTCGTTGTTGTAATACATAACGTAATCTCTGAATGTCTGATGTAACATCATTCCCTAAGAGCTTTAATGTTAGAAAAGATTCAGTTCGAAAACTATTTAGCTGCTCTATCAAGTCTTTCTGTATGAATTTACAATTGTTTGAGATAATTCGCACTCTCTCTTCAATTTTCTTATTGCATATGTTTTGTAGAAGTATCAAGTCCTCTTGAGTCAAAGATTTAGGCTGAGTTTCTGATTCTGTGTTGTTAACTATTTCCATTTTTTGTCATTGAATCTGAAAAAAAAACAAAAAAAACAGATGATTAATTTTGTTCAGTTGTTTTAGTATAATAAATAATATATGAGTAAAAACTGTAATTTATTAAGTTTTTACCTTGATGCTCTTCTAATAGCTGTAGTAGATGTTGCTTCTCTGATAGCCGTTGTAGAACTGGATGCTTTCTGTGTGAAAACTATGGCTCTTATATAGCTAAAGTTGTACTGATTAAACCCTATGAACACCATCTCGTGTCAATCTCTATGAATCAACATTTGTTCACGCGAAGGAAAGTCAATGCTTTCGCGGGAATAAATAAATAATTTTCACGCGAATACAAACCAATGCTTTCGCGGGAATAAATAAGCTATTTTCACGCGAATGGAAATCGTTGCTTTCGCGGGAATAAATAATTTATTTTCACGCGAATAGAAACCAATTCTTTTGCGGGAATAAATAATTTATTTTCACACGAATAGAAACCAATGCTTTCGCGGGAATAAATGATTTTATTTCCCGCGGATGAAAGTCAATGTTGTCGCGGGAATAAATACTTTATTTTCACGCGAATACAAACCGTTGCTTTCGCGGGAATAAATAATTTATTTTCACGCGAATAGAAACCAATGCTTTCGCGGGAATAAATGATTTTATTTCCCGCGGATGAAAGTCAATGTTGTCGCGGGAATAAATACTTTATTTTCACGCGAATACAAACCGTTGCTTTCGCGGGAATAAATAATTTATTTTCACGCGAATAGAAACCAATGCTTTCGCGGGAATAAATGATTTTATTTCCCGCGGATTAAAGTCAATGTTGTCGCGGGAATAAATACTTTATTTTCACGCGAATGGAAACCGTTGCTTTCGCGGGAGTAATTGGTTTCTATTCGCGTGAAAATAAAATATTTATTCCCGCGAAAGCATTGGTTTCTATTCGCGTGAAAATAAATTATTTGTTCCCGCGAAAGCAACGGTTTCCATTCGCGTGAAAATAAAGTATTTATTCCCGCGACAACATTGACTTTCATCCGCGGGAAATAAAATAATTTATTCCCGCGAAAGCATTGGTTTCTATTCGCGTGAAAATAAAATACTTATTCCCGCGAAAGCAACGGTTTCCATTCGCGGGAAATTAAATCATTTATTCCCGCGAAGGCAACAGCTTGCATTCGTGTGAAAATAAAGTACTTATTCCCGCGAAAGAATTGGTTTCTATTCGCGTGAAAATAAATTATTTATTCCCGCGAAAGCATTGGTTTCTATTCGCGTGAAAATAAATTATTTAGTCCCGCGAAAGCAACGGTTTCCATTCGCGTGAAAATAGCTTATTTATTCCCGCGAAAGCATTGGTTTGTATTCGCGTGAAAATAATTCATTTATTCCCGCGAAACCATTGACTTTCCTTCGCGTGAACAAATGTTGATTCATAGAGATTGACACGAGATGCTGTTCATAGGGTTTAATCAGTACAACTTTAGCTATATAAGAGCCATCGTTTTCACACAGAAAGCATCCAGTTCTACAGCGACTAACGGAGGAGCAACATCTACTACAGCTATTAGGAGAGCAACAAGGTAAGAAGCACTAAAATAATTATTTGTTTTTAATTAATTGAAACATCTAGGTTTTTGAATCTTAGTTTTCAAAAACAATCTTTTAATAAAACAATAATTTCAGTATATTTACATCATTAAACTAAGTTCTTTTACTTTTTGCAGGTATGATGACATCACACTCCAAAGCACTTCCTAAGCTCCATATTGAACCAATCACAGCTACCAACAACACTAACGCTATTTCCACTACAACCATCATTTCCACCACCAACGACATTCACATTGATGATAGAAGATCCAATCCTAACACCTTTAATGATACATCTTCTCGCTCAAACACCAATGCTCATGCTGATATAGCAATGAACCATCATGTAGTTTCAGCTGACTCTCCTTTGAGTCCCACACCGGACTACACATATCTGCATGAGAATAGTGAAGTCAAACGAACGGAGGATATCAAAAAACCGGCAGTGACATTATCTCAAGCTTCAATTTCCTTTTTATTCAGCAACAGCAAGAATAATACCGTAAACAAACTTAGAGAGTTTGAATTGCTCGAGATGGGTGGAATAATGACAGGAGCTATGCAGAAAGGAATGTTGGAAATCGGAAATTTTGTGAGTTTGTTGGATTTACCAATTCCTACGATATTGGAGGTTTTCGATGTTAATTACGTTGAAGATTATGGTATATTGGACTATGAATATGTTTTAAAAAACAATCATCGAATTCGAGTCAAGTCACTGATTGACAAAGAACTTACGATGGAGCTACAGGAACTTGATCCCGGCTCTTCACAAATCCTAGTGTACATGGGAAAGCTAGAAGAAAATCAACCTGATCTACGTATTGTAGGAGATAATCATCATCATCAAGAGCTAAAACAACGAGTTATAGCCAAAATCTTGAGAAAAAAATCATTGAAACAGTTGCAAGCATACTTTGATATCATCACTTTCGATAATATCCCTGTCAACACTCTTCTGACATTCACTAGACTTTCAGTTTGGAAAAATTTGAAGTCGAAGCAGCGAAAACGAAAACAAGATACATCGCCTTTACGTATCACTCACACTGTCACTTACAGATACATGATGAATGACGGATCTTTGATGACTGGGAAGATTGTTGTCCCTCCTGAGAACGTTTTGAAGATCAAAAATCATGAATGTGGTATGATTCACTATAAAAGTACGATGACAACTGAAAGCGGCACAAAGAAACACATTCTCACGATTCTGAGTGTTGAAGAAGCTTTGATGCTTCTATCTACTTCAAGTGAAAAAGAAGGAATAGCTTTCAGACTTTCTCTATTTGATGATGCTGAGCTGATGAAAAGTTATGATGATGATGTTGCTGCTGATGATGCTGCTGATGATGATGATGATGACGATGGTAACATTGATGCTTATACTGATGAAGAAGATGATAATATGACGGATGATGACTCTGAGAACAAAAAATTTGAGGAAAAAGATGAAGTTGTCGACAATGATAGTGAGAAAAGCAATGAAGATGACAATCACATTTCAAGCGAAGCTAGCAGGATTTCAATATCGGAAATTTAATTAAGGTATGTTAATCTTCACTAGTAATAAGTAACTACTAATAGCCATATTTTTCACCATAGTATAATGTAGTTGTTATATCGACATCTATGTATGCTTTTAGATAGAATACGTGTACAAGTGAATGACCGTCGGCTCGCCAAATCTATCAGCAACAACTCATGAACATTAAATTACATATTATTTGTATTGTGCAATAATTTGTATATATTTAGTGTAATAAAGTATTTTATTCATATTTAACATTAGTAATTTAGCCAATTTGTAAAACTTTCGGGGTTACAACTCTAAAATGTTACAAAATTTCAATGTTCCGACACAAAAATAAATATTTAAAGTTATCGTCTCATTTTTCAAAAATGTTAAGACAACTCCCATTTATAATTTCTAAACTTCGTTTTTGAAAAAATATGTAAAAGTTGTCGGCACATTGTGTCAAAATGGTAAGACAACTCCGCTTTTTACACAAAAAATTGTGAAAAATGTTTTATAATTTGTTTGAGAAACCAAAACAGTAGAAGACTTTTTACAACCACAAGCATTATACTTTAGGTTTTACAGTTTTGTGAATTGGGTGTTGATAGTTTGTCACGATATGACATAATAATTAAGTAATTATAGTCTTTTTCATAACAATGCTATAGATTCAGTAATACAGATGTGAAATTTACTGTTTCATCACTTGAATGCAGTATGAAGGTAGTTGATGTAATATTTATTTTGTAATATTATGCAAAGTAATACAGTAAGAATGAAGCGTATGGAGTTCTCAACCACAAAACAAATAAAAATAATGCATTAGGTAAACTAATGACAGAACAATTTTACATGAAGTGTATACATATGAATAAAGTATTCATAAAAACACAGACTATTGTCTGTATATATAATATATATAGAGATTGTCTGTATATATAACATATATATATATAGAGAGAGTATTTATAAAAAAACATCCTATTCACTATATATTTTGTGGTAAGAAATTATAAAATAGGGTAGTTGCATAAGACCTATTCCAGAGCCATGATAATATTAAAAAATATAGTGAAATAAAAATTTTAAAACTCACCTAAGAGTGCAGTTAGTACAAGAACTTCTTCTTGAGAAAAGTCTGAGTTTTTCTGCATTTTTTGTCTAATAGACGCTAATTTCAATTTAACACAATCATTAAAACCCTTTTTTTTCAGTCCATCTTTTATATTCAAAATTAATTTAAGTGAAGTTAAATCAATTTTCTTATCATCAATCTTTTGGCTTTCTTTTAAATCTACTTGGGTTTGAGGTTTAACTGTTATAGTATTAGATTCTAAAACACTGGTTTTTGGACTGCACTGTGAACTAGCAACAGAAATTAAGTCATTATTACTTTCTTCAGTTTCTGAAAGATCAGAATCTGAAGATATAAGTGCTCTCATTTTTTTACACTGGTTTTTAATCAAAAGTTTTCGATCTTCAGCAGCAGGTTTTTTAGCTATCGCCAACCATTTACTCCCTAATTCAAAATCTAGAACAATGTTTTCAGAAAAATAACCTTCTATTGGATAGAGATACACTAACGCAAATTTTTTCGGAAAAGTAATATCCATAAGTAACTCAGAATATTTTCTATTAATAAATAAAACCAAATTATTGTAACTAGCAATATCAACAATAAAAAACATTTTAGTTTTTAAAATACAACTATGTTGCTGAAGATCTCTCAAAGTTGTATGCGATTTTCCACATAAACAATAATAAATAAACAAGTGAGCACAAAAATGTCTTGAAAGAACTCGGCCAGGCTCATGCAATCCCCCTAATTTAAACTTCTTACCACAAAATATACAAGAGACGTTGTTTTTGTTTCCTTTCAGTACTTCACTCAACATCTTTGTGCCATATGCTATCAACAACAATGAGAGCACTGAAAGGAAATACCTAGGGCTTTTGTTATCAATATCTACAAACAAAATAAACAAATTCTCATCATATATAGATAACTTTCTTAAGCATGGTATATGTATATATATAAAGATAATGCATGTCACTTACACTTAAAACACTCTCTATCTTCTTTTATATTTCCGTCTAGAAGACTTTCTTCTTTATATTCCCTTAATTGAGGATTCTCTGCTTGAACTAAAATAGAAAATACGAATGTAGTTATGCTATTTTTTTGAAAAAATTCGAAAATTTTTTTATAAATTGAATGAGTATGTAGTAAGTAATATTTTCGTCATACTTACATTCAAATGTCTTGTGTTTATAGTACAGGAAGTTTTCGTTCTTCCCAACACATTGTTTACTTCCTATGAATCGTGAAGATGTTTTTTCTACAAAAAAATAACATAGTAAATGTAAAGTCATTATTATTGTACCTACAGACAAATTTACATTTTTCATAAAACAGAAAAACTTACTCATAGCAATATGTGTGCTAGCTTTGCTCTTTTCCGTCTTCTCTTCATCATCTTTAAAACACTCCTCCAACCACCTTAGTGTTTCATCATCGGTAGAACTTAATAAAACAATAAATCAAGATTGTAATTATTTAAAAACTATATAATACAGTTGAATATTGAATAATAAAGTTTCAATAATATACTTACATGTCACTGAAATCTATTTCGTCTATATTTAGTTTTAATGCATCATTTGAGGATGTGGACCTACAAGTAATATATATATATACATTTGTATAAATTTATAAATGTAACTGCAACAAAATTGTAAAAGATAGTATAAATAACTTACTCATTTGTTGTAGGGATATTGCTAGCCATTGTTGTTTTGCAGAGTAATACTTAGAATGAAGTATAAATGAAAACTGATACTGTTTAAAAAAATAGTTTCTCTTATATACAAAACATTGAAGTCATTTATCAAGATTAATTTGTAGACTGATTTTCTGATTATTACTATGATAAATGATATTGTTTTTTGAAAAAAGGGGAAGACGATTAGGAAGTTGGTTAAAAAAATAGGAAGATAGAGATTAAATAGGTAGACTGATTTTATGATTATTACTATGATAAATGATATTGTTTTTAAAAAAGTGGAAGATGATTAGGAAGTTGGTTAAAAAAATAGGAAGATAGAGATTAAATAGTTTAATAAGCTTAACCACCACAAACACCCCTGTAAACTATCTTTCCATCTAGCTAAAATTTTTGAATGTAGAGTGTTGGATAAGCAAATTTTACAACCTCTTTTAAATATAACTAGCTAGGATGAAACTTACATTTCATTTGAATGACAACTCACATCCTTCAAACATATTTTTATAGCAACAATTTTCATATAGACACATCAACAGCAAAACAATGATGCGCTGTAGTTCCATCTTTATATCATCAGACAGTAAATTAATATGTGAGAGCTTCAATTATAGTTTACACCATTAAGTATGAATTCGGAATGTAATAAAATACTTTACAGGTACTGATAGCATTTAATAACTAGTTCAATTACAGTTTATTGATATACTCTACTATAACACACACTACCACAAACAATCATATAGACACATCATCAGCAAAACAATGATGTAGTGTAGCTCCATCTTTATATCATCAGACAGTAAATTAAAATGTGAGAGCTCCAATTATAGTTTACAACAGTAAGTACGAGTTAGGAATGTAATAAACACTTTAAAGATATCTGATAGCATTTAAATATGTATATGTAACATATGACTCTTGATTTATTAGACAAAACAGCTTCCTAAAAATAGAAAATATACTATGTATGTTGATACATTATTTGTATTTCACACAAAAAACAATGAGATATTTTAAAAAAAGTAACAGTCTAACTAATAAAACAAGTGGATAAAGTCATGCTTTGCTCATGTTTTTTAGACGATAGCGGAGATAACTAGGATTAAAAGTAAAACCACAAATCCGTTTTGGTGGAAGGCTGTATCTATATTAACTAATATGTAATGAAACAATAAAAAACAGGAGATAGATGCAATCAAGTTCTCTTCCTTTTTAGGTTGAATTCGACCTATAATTCCATCATCTATGGATGTTTGTTGTTTTTGTTTTAAATAGAAATAGCATGATAATAAATAGTGCTTAGGTGTAACTAATGGTTTTTCTCGAGCGACACACTTGATATTAAAAAGATCAAAACATATAGGATTAAGCGAGATGATGATTAATGTCTTTTCTGGAATGAGTTTATTAGTAAAATGACACTTGCGGGGCACTTGCGTTATATTATAATTAATTGCTTTTTAAAAATGAACTGGTAACATTACGTCGACTGAAATAATACCTAAAACGTCTCGCATAAATTTTGATCTGACTGAAAATGGACTGAAAACCTTCAAGGTGCGTAAAAATTATCGTAACTCGCTATAGCGGATATTCTAAGAAATATTTATTTTCTCGTTGGTAACTTGACGTAAAATATTTTGTAACGGATGTCACACGATCTCAATCGATTTTTTTCAACTTAAACGCTTAGTTACTCGTAAACATTTGATACTCGCTTGATTTCTTTGATAACAGTAATATCCCAATTGTGTTTATCGTAAATATTTCAAAAACGGATATTGCGCGTTTCAGTTGGTTTTTCCTACTAAATCACTTAGTTACGCGTAAATATTTGAAATGTGTGTTTCAGTTGGTTTTTCCTACTAAATCGCTTAGTTATTCGTAAACATTTGAAAATTGTTTGATTTTTTCGCTGATAAAACATGTTGCAAGTATCTTTTACCAAATATTACCGTGATTTTCAATCAGTTTTCCTTACTAGATTACTTAGTTACTCATCAACATTTCATAATTGTTTTTATTAATCATTGTTGCAAAGCAATGCTGTATTTAAAAAATATTACTACGATTCCAATCAATTTGGTTTTAATTATTTATATTTAAAATAATCGAACCTCAACTAGAATTCACTCCTAGGTAATTTATCTTTACTAGATAATTTTATGCTAATAGTAATAGTATCTAAGTTATTTCTTTGTAAGATCGCAGACTTTGACATTAACAAAATTGTGTGTTTGTCCGAGCACTAGTAAAGTAACTGACTCTAATTATTTATTGTTAACAAAGTAATTAATATTTAATGCTAGTTGAACCTAGATATTAATTTATCTCTACTAGATAGTTTCATACTCACACAAACTGTTTCTTCGCTACTTTATGTATATGAAGATAAAACCAATGAAAATAAATGAAACAATTGTAACAATCAATTTTTTTGTATTTTGTAGACACAATGCCTACTTTGGACTCTTGTTTGAGACAAAACGCAGTAGCATCAAAGACTATAAAACATCTGGATAAGATCCAATTGAAGTAACTGCAGATAACTAAAGGAAAAACATGTGCTACAGCATACAGAGTGAACAAGGTGTGTGTAGATTATTACTCAGTCTCATTACACTACTATTACTAAGAATTATTGTAGGTGTTGGATAAAGGATTGAGTATAACAAAGTCATGTTTGAGCTAATAAGTTGTTGCTAAGATGTTTGAATTAACAACTAGGTAGCTAAAATAAGTTTTTCATGAGGATCTCCTGACAGTTGTGATTCCTTGAGTGGTGAGCAGACTTTTAAATCTACTGTAGTTATCTTTTGTTGATCTTATTGAGTCTTTATCAGTTAGTACATCTTGCAACAAATTCTTTGATAGCTTAGCGCTAAGCCATCTTCCCTTGAGTTTTATCCTGTCAGTATCCAGATCGTATTTTCCAGAATCTCTCAATTGATACAATATTTTTACACCTAACGCTTGATTGTCTTTACTAGCTGTCATGTCGGATACTTTCTTTTTAAACTCTTCTAATTGTTGCATCATTCTCTCCGAATCTCTATTGCTATCATCGTCAATTGTGTTTCTATCAAACGATGATGGTGAGAGCTTTGGTGTTTTAGCAGAGCTCCAGCTCTTTGGTTGCTTGTACTCTCCCCTAATCTTTCCAACATCACTCCGATAGGTTTTTGTGCTTTGAACATTTTCATTTGTCTTTTTGCGCTCAAGCAACTCGTTTTTGATTCCCATTACTATTTCATTCGTTTCAACCAAAATATTCTAGATTTTCTCGATATCTCTCACCATTTTGTCTTTTGTCGGGTTGTCATACAATGATGACGCAAACTTGTCTTGGTCTGTTGATTTAGCCCCACTGTTCTTTTCCATCAAACTATGATACTCCTCTTCTGGTATAACAAAATAACGTTCACCATATTTTAAAGGAGGAAGATTCATTTTGTATTGATATTAAAACCTGTGCAATCAGGATGATTATAGGCTCTAAAAAAAGCTACCTCTCCCAATCTGCATTAAAATTTGTTGTTTGTCAGCAATCAGTGTTTGTACCTCCTTGAAGCGCTACTACCTAATAAACTGAGTTGTGTACTGATTAGTTTTTTGTAGCTCTTTTTTGAAGCCTCCTCTCTCCTCTACCAAATACTCCTCTCTCCTCTCTTGCAGTTATTTCCCAAATACTGTAAATTTTAACCATCTAGAGGACTAATTTGGTGATTTTCCAACATATTTTATAGCATTCAATATAGTTATTATGTCATAGATGTATATTATTCAATCTAGATATAAATATATCCGTAAATATGTACATAGTTATCCATATATACATGGTTGTATAAAAAACTAAAAAATCTCTCTCTCTCTCCTCTCTTCTCTCTCCTCTGTACATAGCTATAAAATGTTAATATGGATATGAATTTGGACATGCGCATGTACATAAATATGAACATAGGTATGTACATAAATGGACATGAATATGGATATGTAGATAAATGGACATGAATATGGACATGAATATGGACATGAATATGGACATGTACCTATTCATGTCCATTTATGCACATGTACATGAATATGGACATGCGCGTATTTACTGACTCTAGCTATATTATATAGGAAGATTTTCCCTACTTATTATGTAATAAATGTATATAATCATGCAATGATTCATTTTTGATCAATATATTCATTCAATTTAGATATAAATATACCCATAAATATGTACATAATTAACCATATATACATGAATGTATAGAAAACTAAAAAATCTCTCTCCTCTCTCTCTTTCTTTCTCTCATGATACCATATGTATGTATGTATGCATTGATTGTCATTACGAGTTGTGGTGCTTTGTATTACTTAGTATTTACTGACTCTAGCTATATTATATAGGAAGATTTTCCCTACTTATTATGTAATCAGGTATATAATCAGATAATGTTTCATTTTTGATCAATATATTTATTCAATGTAGAAATATCTCCTCTCTCTCTATGTAGATATAAATATACCCATAAATATGTACATAATTAACCATATATATATATATAGGAATGTATAGAAAACTAAAGAATCTCCCTCTCCTCTCTCTCTCCCTCTCTCCTCTCTCTCCCTCTCTCCCTCTCTCCTCTATCTCTTTCTTTCTCTCAAGATACCATATGTATGTATTGATTGTCGTTACAGGTTGTAGTGCTTTGTATTACTTAGTATTTACTGACTCTAGCTATATTATATAGGAAGATTTTCCCTACTTATTATGTAATCAATGTATATAATCTTATAATGTTTCATTTTTGATCAATATATTTATTCAATGTAGATAAAACTCCTCTCTCCTCTCTCCTCTCTCTCTTCTCTCTCCTTTCTCTCAAGATGCCATATGAGTTCGAATTATGTAAAAAATTATCAAAACTTAAATGCCATACATTCAAAATCTAGCTGCCATATGAGTTCAAATCAAGTAAAAAAATAATCAAAACTCAAATGCCACTTAAATGCCACTCAAATGCCACTCAAATACCTCTCAAATGAAATACAATATAAACTCGGCGAATTCACCCAACGTCGTAACTCATTGCATAACCCCCAAGATCAAATCCACAAAAAAACACTTGGTAGGGAGATCTGCTCATATATTACTACTAATATCGCGCACAATGGGCCATGTATGATTGGCAACAAACTCTCGTAGTGATATAAATAATTAAAAAAATGTTTACAATAACAATATATATAATACTGAGCGTGTGGACACCTCTTTCGTATTTTATTACAGCGCACTCTCAATAAATGTCAATAATATCTTAAAAGATATTGTGAATCACTCACCTTGCGCTAATTTCCTAAGAAAGGACAATCTTAGCTCACTTTTGGTGCATAACACTTTGCAATCCGATCGATTTTTGTTTGTAATTTTTGATAAAGTTTTGAATTTTATGCCCAATTTTTTGCTCACTGCGTTTGGCTCTGACAGGATACAACGTGCTCATTGAATATTTGACTGCTATTGACTAAACTGGAGTTTTCTCGCCACTGGCTACAAAATAATGTCTCAGTCAATGCCAAAAATCTTAAAAAAATATTGCCGCCAACCGCAAGCATTTGTGAAAAGACGCGGTCATTATATTTTTTTCAGATTAGCACATTAACTTACAATTTTTTCTCCCCGATCAGTGAGAGTGTCGAGAAAACTTCAGTTTACCCAATAGCAGCCGAGTATTTGAGAAGGGCATTACATCGTGTCAGAGCCATTTGTCGTGAGAAAAAAATTGGGCAAAAAATTCAAAATTTTATCAAAAGTTACAAACAAAAATTGATCGGATTGCAAAGTCTTATGCACCAAAAGTGAGCTAAGATTGTCCTTTTTTAGAAAATTAGCGCAAGGTGAGTGATTCACAATGTTTTTTAAGATATTATTGACATTTATTGAGAGAGCGCTGTAACAAAATTCGAACCAAATATCCACACTTTCAGTAAAAGAAATTTTATTGTTGCAAATTTGCTACCAATCATACATAGCTCACTGTTATATTGTGTATGAATGTTCCATGGGGATTTCATCCTGGTTTTATCTGTCGATAGCCGTAGTGATACATGTTCATCGACCTACAGAAGAGAACTTGGAACGAATGTCGACAGGAATGAACATCGACAGGAATGAATGTAGAAACATCCTGGAATAAATGTAGACACATTCTGGAATGAACATCCAAAGACCTGTAATGAATGCCTGCCGACTATGTTAGAGAGAAGAAAAACTCGACATTTATTCGTAGCAACATATAAATAACCATTTCGACGGTGATTTAAAATTTTTTTCCATTACTTTCCAAAGAAAACAACTCCTGAAATAAAAGTTGAAAGGATATTTTATATATTGTCGAGAATTAGTGTAGACACTTCCAAGAACGAACATCAAAAATTTCTTCGTTGTAGCATAGTCGACATTTGTTCGAGGTCTGTCTGGAGCCGTGTCTTGGGATATATGGTCTCCTGGGATGGTTGACCTTCATTCCAGGATGTGTCCACGTTCATTCCAGCTGTGTCTGCATTCATTCTTGTCTACGTTCATTCCAATTCCCTGCAGAAGTCCTGACTGAACTGTGGACCACTATCTACTAGCTGACACAAAGCAGCAGGCAAATGGCAGAGTGAAACCAGTTCTGACTGCTGACTAGCACGAGCTGGCATCTTATTCTCGGATTAAAATGCAACTCTGTGTTTACTTTACTGCATAATTCTCCATACCGCCTGATTGTCCAAGGAAAGAGAATGCTGGAGAGAGTAATTCATCGAGTCTCTTATTGCTTTGTTCTTCTGCACTCCTTCTACCACTACTCTGTCTAGGATAACAGTACAGCCAGCTTGTAACAAGCGTACAAACTAGTACATTGATGAGTGATAAATAAACAAACGTTTTGATGCCTAAAAAGGTACATACTCAGGTGTACATTCAGTCAATTATCAAAATCAAAATCAATTATCAAAATATAAAATATAATTAAAAAAGGTGTTTGGCGACAATTGTTTGCTTTTTGCCAGAAGCTGTTTACAATTGCTCATAATAAAGTGGCGTAGCTATTTTTCTGCACCAATATTTCCTTGACTCACATCAACCTACATTATAACAGTAGTAATATATGAGCAGATCTCCCTACCAAGTGTTTTTTTGTGGGGTCATTATCTGGGGTTATGCAATGGGTTACGGCGTTGGATGAATTCGCCGAGTTTATATTGTGTTTTATTTGAGGGGTACTTGAGTGGCATTTGAGTGGCATTTAAGCGGCATTTGAGTTTTGATTATTTTTTACTTAATTTGAACTTATATGGTATATAGATTTTGAATGTACGGCATCTAAGTTATGATAATTTTTTACATAATTGTATACATAACTCTAACTCATAGGGTATATAGATTTTGAATGTATGACATTTAAGTTTTGATAAATTTTTTAATTCCTACTCATATGATATCTTGAGAGAGAGGAGAAAGGGAAGCATTAGTTATCTTTAGAGAGAGGAGAGAGAGAGGAGAGAGAGAGGAGAGAGGGGCTACATCTACACTGAATAAATCCGATGATTAAAAATAAAACAATATGTGAATATATACATTTATTGTATAATAAGTAGGGATACATAAAGAGAACATATTAAATATTGTGAGCTTGAAATAGTTCCAATATCATTTCAAATGAAATAGCGGATGATGAGAGATTTTCATCCATTTGTATGTATCTATTGTTGTACTGATGTTATAACTTAGGAAGGAAGACTTCTGCTCTATGTACTTTTGATTCCATAATGAACTAAAATAAAAAGTTATGTATTAGTATAGGATGATTAAACAAAAATGTAAAATAATTACATGAATTTGAATTATAGTTCTTTTCACATTGGTTAGTTAACATTATATAGTAAAGGGAAGTAACTCACCAAGTTATATTGTTCGGCTTGTTTTTTCTTGAGCATAATTTTCATCAAGTGTTTTTGATTCTCTCTCTTCTATCTAAAGCAAAACAAAAAAACAATTACTTTATAAATAAATTCTATCTAATTGGAAGTATTACTTATATCAGTTAGTTTACATTAAATAAAAAACACTCACTAGGTTGTGTTGTCTGACTTGCTTTTCTTGAATATAGTTTTCACCAGGGGGTGTTGGTTCTCTCAAAGATGTAGAAGATGTGTTTCCCGCTCCCATTGAAAGTACTAAGACCTTGTTCTCAAGAACCTCATCTGTAGTAAAGTACTTCATCTGGTTGGAATCATCAAGTTTGTTGGATAGGTTTTGAGCCGTTTCTATCGCTTGTAATGCTGTGAATGTGATTATATCATGTCGATGATAACCAAATCTACTAACTTCACGATTTCTTACAAGTATGACTCCTGTTCCAATTCGTTTGACATCGCTAGCATGTTTTTCAGGTATATATAGAACTCCCATCATCAAACCGTCGTATTGCAAACATCTGTAGTTTACCAGTAGCGCATCCATCACCACTTCTCCATTAGGTAATGTTAACTGAGTTGATATTTGAGGAGATTCAAAACTGATTACACTTCCAACAGCAAATTGAGAGAGTGTTGCGATACGAACCATACTGATCAACTGACTAGGTGTTTTTTTTTTTATTAATCTACTTAGCTGTTTAGCTTCCTCAAGGGAAATATTGGATGGAAAGTTGATAGGGTGAAAGATTGGATGTTTGTCTGAATCGAATCCCATAAAAACCACCAGTTTTGGAACATCCGGTTGTGTTGGAGCTAATTTGTTATAATCCTCATTTCTCACCATGGATCTCACTTGTCGCCTGTTGCCAAATGTTTCGACATTGTAGCGGATAATGCATAAGTTTTTATATACATCCTCAGCTGGTCTTTCGATGGAAATTATCTCGAGAAGTGATGGTGTTTGATTTAAGTGAAGTGGTTGAAACCTTCCAATCATTACTCTGTCATTGGTATCGCAAGAATTGAGCAAACTAGCAGCATTTTTTGACAAGCAGGAAAGATGAGAAAGAGATGGTGCTTTCAAAGTCCAAGCATAGTCAATCATTTTATTTCTGTCCGAATCCCATGGCTTTGGTCGAACTGTTTTCAGTTTCCTTTTTATTATATGTGAATCGGGAGGGATATTTTCTTTATCATCGGAGTATGGTTCGAATGTTGAGAGAAATGAGGTATTACGGTCTTCATTCATATTCAGAGCGTTCAGTGAAAAGTTGGAACTGAAAAGAGAGTAAAAAAAATATGTAACAGATGGTTGGAATTTTGAAAAATATTTGAAAAGAATAAACTACCTAGATATTTATAAAATAAACACATAATCAAAACCAAAAATAATTTTTCTGATGTGTTATGGTGAAACTATTTGATCTTTTATTAATATGTTGGAACTGAAAAGAGAGTAAAAAATATGTAACAGATGGTTGGAATTTGAAAAATATTTGAAAAGAATAAACTAACTAGATATTTATAAAATAAACACATGATCAAAACCAAAATAATTTTTCTGATGCATTATGGTGAAACTATTTGATCTTTTATTAATAAGAACAAAATATTAAAACATAAAATTAACTTTTTGAAGTATTATAGCAAATCTAGTTGAAGTTTTCTATCAATATATGTTAAAGAATTATTTAGTGATTCTCACCTTATTGACTGAAAGTCTTTCTATAGTTTCAAGTAAATGTAGTAGTTGGTGTGTAGATGTTGCTTCCTTGCTAGCTATTGTAGAACTGGATGCTTTCTGTGTGAAAACACTGGTTCTTAAATAGCTAAAGCTGTACTAATTAACCCTATGAAACCTTCTATATAATATATCTACGACTCAGCAGTTTTTTCACGCGATATTCCCGCGAAAGCTTTGGTTTTTTATTCGCGTGAAAATTATTTTTTTTACTCCCGCGAAAGCAACGGTTTCATCCCTATTGAAATAATTGTTTTATTCCCGCGAAAGCATTGGTTTCTATCCGCGTGAGTAGTAATATATGAGCAGATCTCCCTACCAAGTGTTTTTTTGTGGATTTGATCTTGGAGTTGAGACAATGGGTTACGGCGTTGGATGAATTCGCCGAGTTTATATTGTATTTTACTTGAGGGGTACTTGAGTGGCATTTGAATGGCATTTAAGTGGCATTTGAGTTTTGATTATTTTTTTACTTAATTTGAACTTTTAAATTTTGAATGTATGGCATTCAAGTTTTGATAATCTTGTACATAATTATATACATAACTTTAACTCATAGAGCATCTAGATTTTGAATGTATGGCATTTAAGTTTTGATATTTTTTTGTAATTCGACTCATTATATCTACATTGAATAAATACAGTAATTAAAAATGAAACAATATGTAAATATATACATTTATTGTGCAATAAGTAGGGAAAATTTCATATAATATAGCTAGAGTCAGTAAATATTAAATAATACCAAACACTACAACTTGTAATGACAATCAATGCATAAGCTTTTACTAAAAACTATCTTGAAAACCTTCAAAACATGATCCCAAATGGAAAAAAAATGGATAAAGTTAGATATTCATCTATTTGTTTACATCTACAAAAAAGAGGTATTTGGTGAAATATTTTTTCGATTTATTCAATTTTCATTAATTTTTTACAAAAACAAATCATCCTCTAAATGGTTAAATTTCATCTAATTGTACAAATTTACAAAAAAACAGGGTATTTGGTAAAATATTCTTTCATTTCATTAAATGTTCATTATTTTTTTGCAAAAAAGAAATCACCCTTTAAATGGTTAAATTTTATCTGTTTGTATATCTTTACAAAAAAACAGGGTATTTGGTAAAATATTTCCTTTACTCTATTCAATTTTCATTAATTTTTTCAATAATTGCTTAAATATACATTATTCACTATTTTCTTATTCTAATTGTACAAATTTACAAAAAAACAAGGTATTTGGTAAAATATTCTTTCATTTCATTAAATCTTCATTATTTTTTTTGCAAAAAAAGAAATCATCCTTTAAATGGTTAAATTTTATCTGTTTGTATATCTTTACAAAAAAACAGACTATTTGGTAAAATATTTCCTTTATTCTATTCAATTTTCATTAATTCTTTCAATAATTGTTTAAATATAAATCATTCATTATTTTCTTATTATTAGGTGAGCAACCTATCATACAAAATTAGTTTCTTGAGTGAGGGTTTTATCCTGCATTTTCCTTTTGAATTTTTTTCAAAAATTTACCATTTTTTTCAAAAACAATCATTTATATACAATTTCCATTATTTTTTAAACAGAGCAATTCCTATCTCTGAGAGGTTGGAGATATTGGGGTAGAAAACTTAGACATGATGATGAGAAGGTTATGGATTTTCCCGTTTAAGAACAAACCATTTTCGATGGCAATTTCAATTCGGAAAACTAAAACAATGCAATTTGTTTTTCAAAATGCAATCATCAGAAAGCTTTTGTCATGATGAGGAGGAGGCTATGGATTTACCCATTCAAGAACAAACCATTTTCGATGGCGACTTCAATTCTAAAAACGAATTAGAACTGAAGTATGTGGTATTACGTAATCATTTTTTTTTTTAAAGAAGAACAATCCATTTTTGATAGCAACTTTAATTCTAAAAACTAAATCAATGTAACTTTTTTATTCTTTGTCTCCCATGAAATTGTTCAAAACGAATTAGAACTGAAGTATGTGGTATTACATGATAATTTTTTTAAAAAAACACATCAAAATCGACAAATTACTCCTCTAGATAGTTCAAGTTTACAATATTTGAGAATTAATCACAATAGAAACATTAAGCCTACTTGATAAAAAAGAATTTGACTGTTAAATTTAACTAATTGATTCAATGTTATTATTTGGATCTTTTGAAAATAAACATTTCAATGAAAACATCATATTTAGTCTTTGACACACTTGAAACCATTTTCCAGTAAATTTTACCAACAATATTTCAGAAATTTTTACTAGATATTTACAAAAAAAAATGAGGTATTTTGGTAAAATATTCTTTTATTACATTCCTTTTTAATTTTTTATGTTTTAAAAACAGGGTTTTATTACAAAGTTTTTTTGTTTTTTCAACTTTTTAAAAAAATAATCATTATAATATATAGTTTTCGATATTTTTTTAAAAAAATAAATATATATAGCGATTTTCACTTTATATTCTTTTATTCCATTCAATTTTCAATAATTTTCTGAGTGAGGATTTTATCCTACACCTTCCTTTTAAATTTTTTTATTTTTTTAAAAAATAATCATTGAAATATATAGTTTTCGATATTATTTTAAAAACAATGTATATATATAGAGTTTTTCACTTTATATTTACAAAACTTTGGTATTTGGGAAAATATTTTTTATTTCATTCAATTTTCAATAATTTTTTGAGTGAGAATTTTATCCTACACAATCCTTTTAAATTTTTTATGTTTCAAAACAGAGCTTTATTACATTTTTTTGAACTTTTTAAAAAATAATCATTGAAATATATAGTTTTCGATATTTTTTTTGATTTTTTTGTACTTTTTAACTTTTTTAAAAACTGTCAAAAAATCACCAAATTACCTCTCTAGATGAATAAAATTTACAAGTAAATAATTGTAATAGAAAATACCATATCTAGTTTTTACATTCATAAAACTGTTTTATAGTAAATTTTCTGTAATACAAACTACTATAGCTTACGATATCAATGGTTACAAAGCGCTTTTCTTGAACAATATCTTCCTCGATATTCTTCTGGTATATTATTAGACCCAGGGAGGAACTCTTGTATTCCGTATTCTCTGTGATCCAATAATTGACTAAAATACAAAAGTTATTCATTATATAAATAAATTTTACCGAATTTAAATTTTACTCTTAGCTACATTAGATAGTTTACATTATATATAACAGGAAAATAACTCACTGAGTTACATCATTCAGCTCAATATTTCTTAGGGAAAGTTCTTTACTCTGTTTTCTTTTTACGATATAATGGACTAAAATAAAAAATGATGTATTAGTATAGTATGATTAAAATTAATGTAAAATAAATATAAACTTTTGTTATTTTTTCAACTTCTATGTAAAAGAAATACACTGATTACACACGAAAAAGTCCTTTTTTTCATTTGGATTCGGAATGTATAAATATAAATATATATATAATTTTAAAAATGTTTTACAACAAACATTAAAAATGTTTTACAAAAAATGTTTATGAATTGATCATTTATGTGAAAAACTAAACATTTTTGTAAAATAATTATAACCTTTTGTTATTTTTTAAACTTTTATGTAAAAAAAATACACTGATTGCACAAAAAAGTCCTTTTTTTAATCCAAAATAGATATAACTTAAACATGTTTTACAAAAAAATGTTTATGAATTGATCATTTATGTGAAAAACTAAACATTTTTGTAAAATAATTATAACCTTTTGTTATTTTTTAAACTTTTATGTAAAAAGAATACACTGATCGCACAAAAAAATCCTTTTTTTTAATCCGAAATAGATATAATTTAAAAATGTTTTACAAAAAATGTTTATGAATTGATCATTTATGTGAAAAAATAAACATTTTTGCAAAATAATTATCACCTTTTGTTATTTTTTAAACTTTTATGTAAAAAAATACACTGATTACACAAAAAAGTCCTTTTTTTAATCTGAAATATATATAATTTAAAAATGTTTTACAAAAAAAGGTTATGAGTTGATCATTTATGTGAAAAATTGAACATTTTTGTAAAATAATTATCACCTTTTGTTATTTTTCCAACTTTTATGTAAAAAAATACATTGATGACACAACAAAATCCTTTTTTAAATCGAAATATATATATAACTTGAAAATGTTTTACAAAAATGTTCACAAATTTATCATTTTAAGGGGTTTTTCATTGTAAGAATACACAAAATTTTCACAAATCAACTTTTCAGAATTATGGTAGAAATTAATAAAACTTACCTATAGTGATATGAATCCCTTGAGTTATAGATTAGCTTCTCGAGAGTTTGTTCTCCACAGTCTTCTTTTTCAGCATCATCGAAGTGATTGAGAAAATCCTCAGATTTTGGATTATCAGCCAGTTCCGAGGCTTGGACGAAGGCTTGATGAGCTGCGAGTACACTGATGTTGTAGAAAATTGAATTGTCTGCGTTTCGACTCAGACCCTTGAACAAAATCACTCCAAATCTCTCCGATGTCACAGCAGAAGCTATTTGATGAGGAATGCGCATATCTCCGATTAGTAATTCTTCATCTACAACACTTCTGTATTGAACTAGAAGAGTCTCTTCATTTCCATTCCATCGCCTGTCAGACTTTGTTATAACTTCAGGGTTTTGGAAACATATGACACTATCTGTTGGGAAATCCTGAAGATTAGCTACCTCGAAATAAGCATTGATTTGTCGCATACTTTTTTCTGGTAATACATCAAACACATTCTTACACCTCAAAGTAGTTCCTGTTTCTGTAGCAGCACGAAAAATTGCTTTTCCAGTCTTTTCAACACCCATGTAGATCAAAACCAGTGGTCTTATTTGCGAAGCTTCATTGACAAGTAATCCCGCCGCTAATGGAATAGTGCTCTTCACTCTAACTACCTTTCCATCCTTTTTATAGTTGTATATGATGGTGCAGTTCGTTTCATCATGGAGCTCAACGGTTAACACCTGCATAACTGTAGGTATTGGTAAATCTTCAACTTTGACTATGTTTTCAATGTTTCTTCTGGAAGCTGGAGATAGAGTACTTAACAGAGAGGCGCTTTTGATGATGAGAGTTGCCAGAGTATTCAGACTGGCGCTTTGAAAGGGGATCATAGTGCGTTGAAGAAGTACATTGTCATCAATCACCTTATCTTGTGAAGGTTTTGGTTCTTTATTCTTCAGTTGTTTTGTATTGACTTGTGTCGACATTCTAAAAGATAAAGTAAAAATCCGTGTTATGATTTCTTTTTCAAAACAATTTGAAGATATATACATATATATATATATATATTTACTCAATATCATAGCGCTGTTAGTATCTAAATCGATAAAAATTAAATTTATACTCAATCAAGTTGACTTACCTCCAAACAGAAAAGTCCTTCTAGCAGTTGTAGTAGATGATGTTGTAGTAGATCTTGCTCCTTCAGTTGCTAATGTCGAAGTGACTGCTTTCTGTGTAAAAACAGTGCTTCTTATATAGCTGAAATCATGCCATTTATCATAAGGTTAAATTAATGAAACATTGTTTCTACGGAAGAACACCAATGCTTTCGCGGGAATAAATAATTTATTTTCACGCGAATACAAACCAATGCTTTCGCGGGAATAAACATTTTATTTTCACGCGAATGGAAACTGTTGCTTTCGCGGGAATGAATACTTTATTTTCACGCGAATACAAACCAATGCTTTCGCGGGAATAAACATTTAATTTTCACGCGAATGGAAACTGTTGCTTTCGCGGGAATGAATACTTTATTTTCACGCGGATACAAACCAATGCTTTCGCGGGAATAAACATTTTTTTTCACGCGAATGGAAACTGTTGTTTTCGCGGGAATGAATACTTTATTTTCACGCGAATACAAACCAATGCTTTCGCGGGAATAAACATTTAATTTTCACACGAATGGAAACTGTTGCTTTCGCGGGAATGAATACTTTATTTTCACGCGAATACAAACCAATGCTTTCGCGGGAATAAACATTTAATTTTTACACGAATGGAAACTGTTGCTTTCGCGGGAATGAATACTTTATTTTCACGCGAATACAAACCAATGCTTTCGCGGGAATAAACATTTAATTTTCACGCGAATGGAACGCATTGCTTTCGCGGGAATCAACAATTTATTTTCACGCGAATACAAACCAATGCTTTCGCGGGAATGAAAGATTTATTTTCACACATTCACCTATATAAGAGACAACGGTTTCAGACAGAAAGCATCCAGTTCAACAACAGTGAGCAAAGGAGCAACATCTATCTACTACATCTTCCATTGCAACTACTAAGAGTTCTCTCTTCATAAAGGTAAAACTTAAATTCAAATATTTCCGCTAGCTAACACAACTATCTGAAGGCTTTATGACATATCTATCTTTAAATTGGTTATAAAGAATTGAACCAATTTTTTCTGTTTTTTTCAGAATGAATACTCAAGTCGTAGAAAGTCAACCATTGTATCTAAAGTCGGAATCTCAGCCTGATGAAAAGGTAAGAATTAATAAAAAATATTATTTAACACCTGTTGAACACCTTTAATTATTTTAGTTATCTAATTATCGCTTGTATTTTAGAACAATGCAACAACAAATCCAATCTACTTAAAGGACTTCCTTCCAGAAATGTATCATAACTATGTGATAAATAATGATGTTGTTGAAGAAAAAGCTGTAGAACGTTTGACATTTCAAGTTATAATATTCTGTATAACTCAACACATGATGAGTATGGGGATGTCTTGTAAGAAACGCGATATATCTACAGAACGTTTTGATGACATTATAAAAAACGGTTTCGAAATCGTTTTGTCAATGGTGGAAGTCGTTAATATTAATAATTTTTTAAAAGAAATTGAAAGAAGTGCTTGGAATCAAATAGTTTTCAAAAAATTATACAACATGACATGGAACAAAAAAACTTTTTATAAATTCAGAAAGCATATTTATAATTATATCCAAATAGATAAAGCTCTATCCTCTTCTGTAGGTATTTTAGAACTAATGTTGGAAGCGTTTCATACATATTTATGAAAAATTTTTAGCTGTATTTTATTATTTTACAATATTTTGTTCAAACTATTATATTTTATTTCTTACCAATTTAGATGTTAAAAGCGGTATGATATTAAGTAAATACATATATATATATATATTTGAATGCATCCTTTGTTGTCTGTCTCCACATCCCAATAGTTTAATAAGCACATTCTCAATCTACCATAACTCTATGATCTTAACTGCTTTTGGCATAAATACATATATATATATAAGACACTCTAAGTAATAAATACACTCTTAGCCACTCATGCAAATATTACCCTTTTATTTTTAGAATGTTATGGATGCTCTTTCTGAAGAGCTCCTTAGCACAGATCCATATCCAACAGAAAATAAAATGAAAAACGGCAAAACAACTCCTAAGAGAAGGAAAACTGCTCCAAAAAAGCAAATAGTAAGGAAACGAAAACAAACAGTGAGAAAACAAACTACTTCCGTTGATAAGCAAACAATGGAGAGTGCAGCTATAACTCATTTAACAGTTGAATGTCTCAACGAAAGGAGAGCTAGGGAATTAGAAAAGTCTAAAGGTTCTCAAGTGATTGACTCACCAAAAGTTCCGATTTGCAAAACATTTGAAGATCTTCCTATCCCAAGCATTATGCGAGTGACTGGTGTGATACATCCATCAAGTAAGGAGAAGTGTAGATATTCTCAAGTACACTACCATGATCCTTCAGATATAAATGAACTCGAACCCAAAATACTCCTCTGTCCAGTTGAAATAGCTAAAAACTTCAACTGTGATAATTACCCCCCTCCGTTTAACGTTGTATATTTGGGTAGAAAGGGAAAACCAAAAAATAAAAGCGTTCTTTGGTATGATGTCAGACGTGTTAGCAGACATCCTCTAAGCAAAAAGAAAGCTGAAGAGGAATCACTATATTTTAGTACATTGACTAAATGTCAGCTCAAACGCTTCTTGAACATCAACACCCTCAATAGTTTTCAACCCGGCGCTATTTTTCCTTACCAAGATGTTGTTGATAGATTCGTTCCTCATCGATTTAAAGGAGGGCAGTCGAATGTAATTTGTATCCGTTATAGCATTGAACAATGTGGAGAAACGCTGTTGAAGACGCTCGCCATACCAGACAAATATGCTTCAGAAGCTAACAAATATACTCCAGGTGTGATGATCTACAGAGGAAAAACAACCCACGGAAAATTTAAGACAGAATACGATCTTTCATTTTGCTCTCCATACTGTCTCGGTCGAATGTATTGGAAACAATATTGTGATCAAGCAAAGGACAACAAAACAATATTAGAAATTGATGATGATGATGAACTTGAAGATTTTCTATGTGGAGACTTTGATGATTTTGAGACAGGATATGTTGCTGAAAAAAAATGATGAGTAGTTTAGCGATGGATAGTCTCTAATTCAAAAAACAAGTTGGACAATGTGACTTGGTGAGCTATTTCCCTTTTCTATATAATGTAAACTATCCAATGTAACTAAAGCTATAATTCAATTTCATGTAATTATTTTAAATTTTTTCCCTACTTATTACACAATAAATGTATATATTCACATATTGTTTCATTTTTAATCACTGTATTTATTCAATGTAGATATATCTCCTCTCTCCTCTCTCCTCTTTTTATCTCTCCTCTCTCTCAACATACTCTCTCCTCTACCAAATACTCCTCTCTCCTCTCTTGCAGTTATTTCCCAAATACTGTAGATTTTAACCATCTAGAGCTCTAATTTGGTAATTTTCCAACATATTTTATAGCATTTAATATACTTATTATGTAATAAATGTATATTATTCAATGTAAATGTAAATATATCCATAAATATGTACATAATTATCCATATATACATAAATGTATAAAAAACTAAAAAAAATCTCTCCTCTCTCTCCTCTCTCTTCTCTCCTCTCTCATCTCTCCTCTCCCCTCTCTCCAGAAGATTTTCCCTACTTATTATGTAATCAGGTATATAATCATATAATTTTCATTTTTGATCAATATATTTGTTCAATGTAGATATATCTCCTCTCTCTATGTAGATATAAATATAGCCATAAATATGTACATAACTAACCATATATACATGAATGTATAGAAAACTAAAAAATCTCTCTCCTCTCTCTCCTCTCTCATCTCCCATCTCTCCTCTCTCCTCTCTCCTCTCCCCTCTCTCTCAAGATACCATATGAGTTCGAGTTATGTAAAAAAGTTATCAAAACTTGAATGCCATACATTCAAAATCTATATGCCATATAAGTTCAAATTAAGTAAAAAACTAATCAAAACTCAAATGCCACTCAAATGCCACTCAAGTACCCCTCAAGTAAAATACAATATAAACTCGGCGAATTCATCCAACGCCGTAACCCATTGTCTCAACTCCAAGGACAGATCCACAAAAAAACACTTGGTAGGGAGATCTGCTCATATATTACTACTCGCGTGAAAATGAAATGTTTATTCCCGCGAAAGCAACTGTTTCCATTCGCGTGAAAATAAATTAGTTATTCCCGCGAAAGCAACAGTTTCTATTCGCGTGAAAATGAAATGTTTATTCCCGCGAAAGCAACTGTTTCCATTCGCGTGAAAATAAATTAGTTATTCCCGCGAAAGCAACAGTTTCTATTCGCGTGAAAATAAATTATTTATTCCCGCGAAAGCAACAGTTTCCATTCGCGTGAAAATGAAGTATTGATTCCCGCGAAAGCATTGGTTTGTATTCGCGGGAAAATAAACTTTCTATTCCCGCGAAAGCAACGGTTTCCATTCATGTGAAAATAATGCTGATTCATAGCAGTGCAACTTAAGCTATATAAGAAGCACTGTTTTCATACAGAAAGCATTCACTTCATCGTTAGTAACTGAAGGAAGAAGATCTACTACATCATCATCTACTACAACCCTCCTTCTTCATCATTTGAGTTACATAGGAAACAGCTGAAGTTCAAACAACTATGTATATAATTCATCTAATTCAAAGAAAAACAAGTCTTCATTTGTGATGTAAGTATTTATAATTGGTTTTAATTGTAATCAATTTAAGCGTGAAGACATTTTCTGAACAAAAAACAAGATTATTCACTATTTAAGATATCAAAAAATGCTGTATGTAAGTTTTAATTATGTTTATTCTTATTATTTCAGGACTTCAAAATAAAAAAAGTACTCCTTTTTCATCCGAATTTTATAGAAAGCAGCTCTCAAGTTCAAACTGCTAGGAATATCATTCATTTTAATTCAAAAGAAAGACAAGTCTTCATTTCTGATGTAAGTATTTACATTCTATTACAATAGTAATCAATTCAAGTATATTGAAAAAAAATTGAAACCTTAGTCTATTTTTATTTTTTTGCTATAAAGCATTATCATTTTTTTTAGAATAACAACGAACTAGATCAAAAGGAAAGAACTTTCCAACAAAACTTCAACTTGAGTAATAACTGAAGCTACTACTTGTATTATATATAAATAATGTGTCGAGTAACAAACAACAGATATGTAGCAAACACTATTCATAATGAAAAAAAAGAAATGCGAAAAACTCGGAATTGCTTTGAAAATACTAAAGACTGCACCGAATGGATAGATGATAGTTTACTCGTTACTTCGTCGTTGTTTTGACAACGAAATTTTCCTGATACCACTGCAATCACTTATGTCGTCGCAACTTATCCGGATAATCACTGTAGTCTTTTGTCATTAAAATTACAAAAAACTATTGCGCAACTTTGCCCAGCGGACTTTTTCAAGTTCATTTACAATGAACTCTCTTTTTATGAAAGAGAGGCTTTAATGCTTGATGAAAGTTATCGAAGAAAATCATTTCTTACAAATTGGAGACGAGTAGGTAAACATTGTGGTGAAAACATGGCTGCAGCTGGTTTCTATAACCTTGAAAAAGACAACGCTGTTCGATGTGTTTTTTGCCAAGGGGTATTACTAAACTGGAAGGATGAAGATGAACATCCGATGAAAGAACACGCTAAAAGTTTTCCGTTTTGTCGATTTGTTAGAGGATTTAACACTCACAATCGTCTGTATAGACCTAGGAAACTACTTGCAGATGAAATGAAAAACATCTCAATTGTCAAAAGTTATACGATGGAAGAACAAAAGACCAGAAGAGGAGATTTAACTGCAGAAGTATTACCTCTAGGTATATCAATTGATCGTGCTGATACACCACGTTTTGCTACTGAAACATCTAGAGAAGACAGTTTCAAACAATGGAAGGGTAAAGTCTCCATGAAACTCCTTTCCAATGCAGGTTTCTACTATACTAAGTTCGGAGATAGTGTAAAATGCTTCTTTTGCTCAGGTGAACTTAAAGAATGGGAAGAGAGTGATCTACCGTGGGAGGAACACTGTCGATGGTTCCCAGACTGTTATTTTTTACTCGGGAGTAAAGGTGAAGAGTATGTTGAGGATGTTTACATGCGAACGGAAAAAGGCAAAAGGTGTAAGCGACGGGTTGAAAAATATCGAAAAAAAGTAAAACAAATAACACTCAACAATGACACCGAAGAAATGAAACTTATTTGCAAAAAACTAGGATACAGTCAAAACGATATCGAACAAGTTTTAGCGTTAAATGGAAAACCTTTTGAGCGAATAGGTTTTATGATTGACGCCTTACATATTTTTGAAAATGATTTTACAACTGTTGAGAATTCGTCAACACTGTTAAAAAATGATGCTAAATCAATTGATTCGTTAAAAAAAGATAAAGATCAGACTAAGCAAAGCAAACTCACTCAATGTGTGTCTGAGACGCATGAAAAAAAAGTAATTGCAAATCATATCTCTCTTCCATGTGGTCATCTCATTTACTGTAGTGAGTGTAAGGAAAAAGCACTTACTGAATGCTCATCAGAAGTAAAACCTTGCCCAATCGATGGTTGTCAGATTGAAATTAAAGCATTTATGAAGATCTACATGAGCTAGCATAACAATTAACCTCAAAAAAAAGAAAAAGTAATGAATGATTAAATAGGTGTTTCAATTTGAAAACGTATCATTCGCGTTTTGTAATTTAACGGAATAACAACAAATATGTTACGTGTTGAAGACTTTGCTCACCAAGAAGCTTCCGATGCTATAGGACCTAGGACTTTTTTGGCTGAGGTTTCTGATGAAATGTTGAGGATTTATTTTACGGAGGAATGTGTATACTGTGTACTAGGAGGAAGTTTTTACAAGCAAGCAACCAATCTATCGCTACTAAACTGTTACTGTTCACACGTTGATGACAAATGTATCACTTGTAAAAGATATGCTGAAATGGTTGAAGGTGCTACACCTACCAAAAAAGAATTGGGTGATGCTATCGACTGGATTGATAGAAGACAAGTTTTGAAAAATGCTAAAATGGGTTTTTTGGTGCATGATGAATGGATTAATGCTTTTTTGGATATTTCCACTGATGATTTGAAGTCTCCCTTTTTGTTAACAAATTTGAGAGCACGATTAAATCCCTACCTATTACCTACTAGTCAGAGCAAACTGGCTTATCAACGACTAAAGGATAAATTACTTGCGATAGCAGAAGGATATCCATACGCTCACACTCTTGATGAAAAAGAAGACTCAGTCAACCCGATAATAACTATTGATTCGACAAATATATCTGAAGACTCATAAAAGAACTGCTACAAAAAAAGTTGCTTCATTTATCTCTGAACTACAGCAGAAACATGAGTGGAAAAACTCAAGGATTCAAGTCAATTGGTACATTGGCTGATTTTGTTCCTAAGTTCATAAGGGCTCATTTTGAACACATTCCTTTAGAGCGTTCGAATCCTCTTTTTGTTCAACTCATCACCGAAGAAGTATTTTATTTTGTGTTAGGATTCAATCTAGTTCGTAAATCAATACAAAGCATGCTTTTGAGCTGTAATTGTATTTCAAGAGCAAATCCTCTCGAATGCTTAAACTGTTCTAGGAGCTTTGATCCAAAAGTATGCTGTCCGCAAGCCAAGTTGATAGATTTTGAAGATCTCAAAAGAGCGATCGAACTGATTGATATAAAGCAATGTTTGAAAGATGCTGAACTGGGTGATTTGATAGATATTTCGATTTTAAGAGGTTTGACTTCATTTCGCTGGACAGAAACACATGTTCTTTTGTCTCAATCTCGATTGGAACCATACTTACATTTTGGTAACCACTTTGATGAGATTGTTTCACATCTTCAAAATCGGTTGAGAGAGCTGAACAAGCCGCTAGCCGCTTACATATAAATAGAAAAAACCTCAAGAAAGAAAGTATACAACTTTCAACACTGAAAGCGAAAACATTTTAAAAAATGAGCTGCGTATTTATCTTGCTACTGGCACTAACATTTCCCAATGTTAGTGGAGTATTCTATACCAACGAAATTGATGAATGTATAGCCGGAGCTATGGATAAAAATGATGTCTTGGTTTTTTCACCTTTCGAAAGGACTATACGATATAAAGATGAAAATGGAAAAAACTGTGTGCGACTCTACCCTCCCGACTTATTATATTGCGGTTTTTTCATCCCTCAAAGCGCTTCTTGGATCTGCAAGGACACAACTTCTACAGATTCTGTGCCTTGTGATACTACAACAAAATACGTTTTGAATCAAGCGGAATGTGAAATGGGTATTACAAATAATACGGAAGGACTTACTCAAAATACAAAAGTATATCGAAATGGGGGTTTATGTGCATTTCAATACAACAGCAGACGTATGATCTGTCCAATAAGAAGACAGTTTGAGACGTTCAAATTTGCATGCATGCAATGCGCTCATTCCGATCATTCGATCAACAAGGAGCCTACAGATACCCTGACCTGCAATACACCAACAAAATACACTCTGAATCAGGAGGAATGCGCAATAGGGGTTAAAAATAATACGGAAGGTCTTACTCAAAATACAAAACTATTTTGGAATGATGAATTATGTGTATTTGAATACAACACCTCACGTTTGATTTGTCCACCAACAGAAGAGTTTGAGACAACCAACTTTGCATGTGTGGAATGCAATCGTTTGACCAACGAGGAGCCAAAAATAGCTACTATCATCACTAACATCAATGGTATTGAAGGTGTAAATTTGTCATTTTCGAGTTTTGAAAGTTTGAAGTCTGTTCAAAACAAGATTATCATCAGTATCACATGTCAAGGAGATACCAAAGACAAATGCAATCCCAAGGTTATAAATATAGAGCTTTAGTTGAAGCATATTAACCAAAGACCACCGAAATGCAAGACAGTTAACTCTAGATGATGAAAGCATAAACTAGGTTAAAAGTCTCTCTCTCTGAATAAAAAAATGAGATATTGCATCTATCTCCTATTATTCCCAATCCTAAGCGGTTATTGTCTTGTAACAGAGATTAAACCATTCACTTTATCTCATAGAGCGTCTGGATGTTTTCAGGGAATTCTTAATATGGAAGCGGTTGATTCAGTAACTCGTATTTTAAGAAAAAACTTAAAATATCATATGCTTAGACTCACATGTTTCATGGAACCTGCTCACCTACGTAGAAGCTGTGACACTCATGATATGTGGCCTCAACACTACTTTGTTTGCAAAACCGCTGAAGCTTTAAATTACATCCGTTTATACGATGAGGGATTACTAACTACGACTCGAAGAACAACTTCAACAACAACCACTGCAACTCCACATACAACGACAAAAATCACCACAACTCCGCAGACAACGACGATGACAACCACTACAACTTCAACATCGACAAAAACTACAAACAAGCCAGTAGTTCCAGCTTTATCACCATCAATTCCATCTCTTCCACAAGCTCTGGGTTTAGTCGATTTAATTTTGGAACAGCCAAGCCCTACAAACTCTACTATATACAATTCTGAAGAAATCGAAACTACTACTGATTGTGTGTGTGATAGATACATCATATGCGAAAACAATTCAGTATCAATTACAAATTCAACACCGTCGATTTATAGAGTTTTTATTTATAATGATTTGGAGGGTTTTTCAAAACTTTCTCTGTCTATATCGGAAAATAGTAAACTTAAGCTTGAAGAAAATCTTCTCATCATCATTGAACCTGAATGTGATGATATTTCTTGTAAAGTCATCAAATACTTTACAAATTAAAAAGTTTTTATAGACTTTAACTCTATATATTCAACTTATTACACTCTATTATGATATCTATTTTATTACATTCTCCTTTTTTGTAAATTTGTACAATTAGATGAAATTTAGCCATTTAGAGAATGATTTCTTTTTGCAAAAAATTAATGAAAATTGAATGAAATGAAAAAATATTTCACCAAAAACCTCTTTTTTGTCAAAGAAAGGTGTAGAATAAAGAGCTCACTCAAAAATTGATTTCAATACAATGGACTACTGAGTTATTATATCATTTTCAATCAGATATATGTAGATACATACAAACGGATGAAAATCTCTCATCATCCACTTTTTCATTTGAAATGATATTGGAACTATTTCAAGCTCACAATATTTAACATGTTCTCTTTATGTATCCCTACTTATTATACAATAAATGTATATATTCACATATTGTTTCATTTTTAATCATCGGATTTATTCAGTGTAGATGTATCTGTAGAATTATCAAAACTTAAATGTCATACATTCAAAGTCTATAAGTTCAAATTAAGTAAAAAAATAATCAAAACTCAAATGCCACTTAAACACCATTCAAATGCCACTCAAGTACCCCTCAAGTAAAATACAATATAAACTCGGCGAATTCATCCAACGTCGTAACCCATTGCTTAAACTCCAAGATCTAATCCACAAAAAAACACTTGGTAGGGAGATCTGCTCATATATTACTACTTATAACCATTTAGCTATTCATTGCAGACTTGCAGAGATCTATACATTATCTCGCTGATCCGATCTACAAAAAATATTGTTTGAACAGTTAGTTTTGTAAGTGACCTGGCGGACGTCTATTTTATATTACTTTATTGCAAGGTTGTTCCAGGAATCTGGCACATAGTGTGGCTCTACCCAATTTTATTCCCCTGGCAGCTTCTCACTTATCATTATTAGACTGTCACAGCGTAGAATTCTCTGATGGGTGCCGTTGTTTACTTCCGATGTTCACTACTTCACCAATCATTTCGAAAGTCCAGAGAATTAGTAAGTATGTGGTAGCTATGAGATGGTAAAATTATGCGAGAGGTTGAAGCAGCATATTGTATTAATGTAGCTTTCATTCAATAGAATCAGCTATTTTTGTCTTGGTTTTTTATTTACATGTGCCAGCAATAAATATGTTGTTTTGACACAGATTTTATGTTCACTCTTTGTTAACTGCTGCATACAAAACCACCAGCTGGCCTTGCCATGCCTTTGTCTCCTCCCACATTACCTACAGAAAGCTTTGTAGCCATTCCAGCAGTTGGCGAAACAAATGGGGTAGAGAGGACAGTGTAAGACCTACATATCAATGAATCACTGCAACGTAGAGCCTGCTTTTTTCCAAATTCTCATTGTCGATGCAGTTCATAAAATGGCAAAAATAAAGAAAAACTCAATAATTAAATTATAACTTCTGTAAGATTGCAGTTTTCTTAAACAATTTATTACAGCGTTATAAACTGAGTCAGCCTTTGCATTTTATCTGGCAAATGTTAAAATATTGTTGTGGAGTTATGTGCTCTTGTTGCTAAGATGGTTGGAGGCAAGCTGGCTAGGCTTGATAAAGGAATTTTTTTGCGAACTCTGAAAACTGCAAGCAAATATAGATGTATTGTGTATTGAAAAAATAAGCCAAATGCCTGGTAAAATGCCTCTGGCAAGGCTGCAGAGAAATCACGCACATCGCTCCAGATTGCGAGCATCTTCCCCTTTACAGATAAGCTGTCTGCTTTAAGATGTTCCTCTTGGGCCGGATAACATGCAATGAAAATAAATTGTACTTTTCATGAATAAAATAAATTTTAGGATTATGAAACAAACGTAAATATTGGTTGCCTAATATTTGACTTGTATCCTACCATAGCTAACAAACAGAATATGATAGTACCAAATTTAGGCATTAACAAAATTCACATAGAATTATGTTTTTGCAACTTATAAAATTTAATAAAAAAGAATTATGTTTACTGTTGAATTATACTATTCTATACTGTACTCTCCATACTGAGATGTGCCTTAGCAGAGGGATCGGCTGTCTCACTTTCTGCAACCTTCACTCTAATTGTGTTAAAGTAGGCTTTAACCCCCCCCCCCCCCCCCCCCCCCCCCCCCCGTCTTCCCAATTCCCATAGGTCTCGCTATCATCGCTGTAAAAGGTGATCAAAATCTTGCATCAAAGTCTTCAGTACGAAATTTTATAATGAACTAGTTGTTCTTTATTCGATTGTTTCATTCATGATTCGATTGGGAGAATTCTTTGTCTTTTGTATTTCTTCAATAGTGCTTTCATAAAAACTCAACTCAGTAACGTCTCCGAAAGTAGAAAAACCAACAAATGCTACCAATATTCTAGTTGATTGATGCAGTCTACTACAGACACAACAATCAACTCTCCATCAACATCAGTAGTAATATATGAGCAGATCTCCCTACCAAGTGTTTTTTTGTGGATTGGACCTTGGAGTTGAGACAATGGGTTACGGCGTTGGATGAATTCGCCGAGTTTATATTGTATTTTACTTGAGGGGTACTTGAGTGGTATTTGAATGGCATTTAAGTGGCATTTGAGTTTTGATTAGTTTTTTACTTAATTTGAACTTATATGGCATATAGATTTTGAATGTATGGCATTCAAGTTTTGATAACTTTTTTACATAACTCGAACTCATATGGTATCTTGAGAGAGAGGGGAGAGGAGAGAGGAGAGAGGAGAGATGGGAGATGAGAGAGGAGAGAGAGAGAGAGAGAGGAGAGAGATTTTTTAGTTTTCTATACATTCATGTATATATGGTTAGTTATGTACATATTTATGGCTATATTTATATCTACATAGAGAGAGGAGATATATCTACATTGAACAAATATATTGATCAAAAATGGAAATTATATGATTATATACCTGATTACATAATAAGTAGGGAGTAACTGTATACATAATTATAACTCATAGGGTATCTAGATTTTGAATGTAAGGCATTTAAGGTTTGATAATTTTCTGTAATTCCGACTCATATGATATCTTGAGAGAGAGGAGATATATCTACATTGAATAAATACAGTGATTAAAAATGAAACAATATGTGAATATATACATTTATTATGTAATAAGTAGGGAAAATCTCATATAATATAGCTAGAGTCAGTAAATACTAAGTAATAACAATTAATACATAGTCTTTTTTTCATTTCATTCAATTTTCATAAATTTTTTGCAAAAAGAAGTCATTCTCTAAATGGTTAAATTTCATCTAATTGTACAAATTTACAAAAAAGGAGAATGTGATAAAATAGATATCATAATAGAGTGTAATAAGTAGAATATATAGAGTTAAAGTCTATAAAAACTTTTTAATTTGTAAAGTATTTGATGACTTTACAAGAAATATCATCACATTCAGGTTCAATGATGATGAGAAGATTTTCTTCAAGCTTAAGTTTACTATTTTCCGATATAGACAGAGAAAGTTTTGAAAAACCCTCCAAATCATTATAAATAAAAACTCTATAAATCGACGGTGTTGAATTTGTAATTGATACTGAATTGTTTTCGCATATGATGTATCTATCACACACACAATCAGTAGTAGTTTCGATTTCTTCAGAATTGTATATAGTAGAGTTTGTAGGGCTTGGTTGTTCCAAAATTAAATCGACTAAACCCAGAGCTTGTGGAAGAGATGGAATTGATGGTGATAAAACCGGAACTACTGGCTTGTTTGTAGTGGTTGTCGTCGGGGTTGTTGTCGTCGTTGTCTGTGGAGTTGTGGTGATTGTTGTCGTTGTATGTGGAGTTGCAGTGGTTGTTGTTGGAGTTGTTCTTCGAGTCGTAGTTAGTAATCCTTCATCGTATAAACGAATGTAATTTAAAGCTTCATCGGTTTTGCAAACAAAGTAGTGTTGAGGCCACATATCATAAGTGTCACAGCTTCTACGTAGGTGAGTAGGTTCCATGAAACATATGAGTCTACGCATACGATATTTTAAGTTTTTTCTTAAAATACGAGTTACTGAATCAACCGCTTCCATATTAAGAATTCCCCGAAGACATCCAGACGCTCTATGAGATAAAGTGAATGGTGTAAACTCTGTTACAAGACAATAACCGCTTAGGATTGGGAATAATAGGAGATAGATGCAATATCTCATTTTTTTATTCAGAGAGAGAGACTTTTAACCTAGTTTATGCTTTCATCATCTAGAGTTAACTGTCTTGCATTTCGGTGGTCTTTGGTTAATATGCTTCAACTAAAGCTCTATATTTATAACCTTGGGATTGCATTTGTCTTTGGTATCTCCTTGACATGTGATACTGATGATAATCTTGTTTTGAACAGACTTCAAACTTTCAAAACTCGAAAATGACAAATTTACACCTTCAATACCATTGATGTTAGTGATGATAGTAGCTATTTTCGGCTCCCTGTTGGTCAAACGATTGCATTCCACACATGCAAAGTTGGTTGTCTCAAACTCTTCTGTTGGTGGACAAATCAAACGTGAGGTGTTGTATTCAAATACACATAATTCATCATTCCAAAATAGTTTTGTATTTTGAGTAAGACCTTCCGTATTATTTTTAACCCCTATTGCGCATTCCTCCTGATTCAGAGTGTATTTTGTTGGTGTATCACAAGACACAGAATCTGTAGAAGTTATTTCCTTGCAGATCCAAGAAGCGCTTTGAGGGATGAAAAAACCACAATATAATAAGTCGGGAGGGTAGAGTCGCACACAGTTTTTTCCATTTTCATCTTTATATCGTATAGTCCTTTTGAAAGGTGAAAAAAACAAGACATCATTTTTATCCATAGCTCCGGCTATACATTCATCAATTTTGTTGGTATAGAATACTCCACTAACATTGGGAAATGTTAGTGCCAGTAGCAAGATAAATACGCAGCTCATTTTTTAAAATGTTTTCGCTTTCAGTGTTGAAAGTTGAATACTTTCTTTCTTGATGTTTTTTTCTATTTATATGTAAGAGGCTAGCGGCTTGTTCAGCTCTCTCAACCGATTTTGAAGATGTGAAACAATCTCATCAAAGTGGTTACCAAAATGTAAGTATGGTTCCAATCGAGATTGAGACAAAAGAACATGTGTTTCTGTCCAGCGAAATGAAGTCAAACCTCTTAAAATCGAAATATCTATCAAATCACCCAGTTCAGCATCTTTCAAACATTGCTTTATATCAACCAGTTCGATCGCTCTTTTGAGATCTTCAAAATCTATCAACTTGTCTTGCGGACAGCATACTTTTGGATCAAAGCTCCTAGAACAGTTTAAGCATTCGAGAGGATTTGCTCTTGAAATACAATTACAGCTCAAAAGCATGCTTTGTATTGATTTACGAACTAGATTGAATCCTAACACAAAATAAAATACTTCTTCGGTGATGAGTTGAACAAAAAGAGGATTCGAACGCTCTAAAGGAATGTGTTCAAAATGAGTCCTTATGAACTTAGGAACAAAATCAGCCAATGTACCAATTGACTTGAATCCTTGAGTTTTTCCACTCATGTTTCTGCTGTAGTTCAGAGATAAATGAAGCAACTTTTTTTGTAGCAGTTCTTTTATGAGTCTTCAGATATATTTGTCGAATCAATAGTTATTATCGGGTTGACTGAGTCTTCTTTTTCATCAAGAGTGTAAGCGTATGGATATCCTTCTGCTATCGCAAGTAATTTATCCTTTAGTCGTTGATAAGCCAGTTTGCTCTGACTAGTAGGTAATAGGTAGGGATTTAATCGTGCTCTCAAATTTGTTAACAAAAAGGGAGACTTCAAATCATCAGTGGAAAGATCCAAAAAAGCATTAATCCATTCATCATGCACCAAAAAACCCATTTTAGCATTTTTCAAAACTTGTCTTCTATCAATCCAGTCGATAGCATCACCCAATTCTTTTTTGGTAGGTGTAGCGCCTTCAACCATTTCAGCATATCTTTTACAAGTGATACATTTGTCATCAACGTGTGAACAGTAACAGTTTAGTAGCGATAGATTGGTTGCTTGCTTGTAAAAACTTCCTCCTAGTACACAGTATACACATTCCTCCGTAAAATAAATCCTCAACATTTCATCAGAAACCTCAGCCAAAAAAGTCTTAGGACCTATAGCATCGGAAGCTTCTTGGTGAGCAAAGTCTTCAACACGTAACATATTTGTTGTTATTCCGTTAAATTACAAAACGCGAATGATACGTTTTCAAATTGAAACATCTATTTAATCATTCATTACTTTTTCTTTTTTTTGAGGTTAATTGTTATGCTAGCTCATGTAGATCTTCATAAATGCTTTAATTTCAACCTGACAACCATCGATTGGGCAAGGTTTTACTTCTGATGAGCATTCAGTAAGCGCTTTTTCCTTACACTCACTACAGTAAATGAGATGACCACACGGAAGAGAGATATGATTTGCAATTACTTTTTTTTCATGCGTCTCAGACACACATTGAGCGAGTTTGCTTTGCTTAGTCTGATCTTTATCTTTTTTTAACGAATCAATTGATTTAGCATCATTTTTTAACAGCGGATCTTTATCTTTTTTTAACGAATCAATTGATTTAGCATCATTTTTTAACAGTGTTGACGAATTCTCAACAGTTGTAAAATCATTTTCAAAAATATGTAAGGCTTCAATCATAAAACCTATTCGCTCAAAAGGTTTTCCATTTAACGCTAAAACTTGTTCGATATCGTTTTGACTGTATCCTAGTTTTTTGCAAATAAGTTTCATTTCTTCGGTGTCATTGTTGCGCGTTATTTGTTTTAATTTTTCTCGATATTTTTCAATCCGTCGCTTACACCTTTTGCCTTTTTCCGTTCGCATGTAAACATCCTCAACATACTCTTCACCTTTACTCCCGAGTAAAAAATAACAGTCTGGGAACCATCGACAGTGTTCCTCCCATGGTAGATCACTCTCTTTCCATTCTTTAAGTTCACCTGAGCAAAAGAAGCATTTTACACTATCCCCGAACTTAGTATAGTAGAAACCTGCATTGGAAAGGAGTTTCATGGAGACTTTACCCTTCCATTGTTTGAAACTGTCTTCTCTAGATGTTTCAGTAGCAAAACGTGGTGTATCAGCACGATCAATTGATATACCTAGAGGTAATACTTCTGCAGTTAAATCTCCTCTTCTGATCTTTTGTTCTTCCATCGTATAACTTTTGACAATTGAGATGTTTTTCATTTCATCTGCAAGTAGTTTCCTAGGTCTATACAGACGATTGTGAGTGTTAAATCCTCTAACAAATCGACAAAACGGAAAACTTTTAGCGTGTTCTTTCATCGGATGTTCATCTTCATCCTTCCAGTTTAGTAATACCCCTTGGCAAAAAACACATCGAACAGCGTTGTCTTTTTCAAGGTTATAGAAACCAGCTGCAGCCATGTTTTCACCACAATGTTTACCTACTCGTCTCCAATTTGTAAGAAATGATTTTCTTCGATAACTTTCATCAAGCATTAAAGCCTCTCTTTCATAAAAAGAGAGTTCATTGTAAATGAACTTGAAAAAGTCCGATGGGGAAAGTTGCGCAATAGTTTTTTGTAATTTTAATGACAAAAGACTACAGTGATTATCCGGATAAGTTGCGACGACATAAGTTATTGCAGTGGTATCAGGAAAAGTTCGTTGTAAAAACAACGATGAAGTAACGAGTAAACTATCATCTATCCATTCAGCGCAGTCTTTAGTATTTTCAAAACAATTTCGAGTTTTTTGCATTTCTCTTTTTTCATTATAAATAGTGTTTGCTACATATCTGTTGTTTGTTACTCGACACATTATTTATATATAATATAAGTAGTAGCTTCAGTTATTACTCAAGTTGAAGTTTTGTTGGAAAGTTCTTTTCCTTTGATCTAGTTCGTTGTTATTCTAAAAAAAATGATAATGCTTTATAGCAAAAAAATAAAAAAAGACTAAGGTTTCAATTTTTTTTCAATATACTTGAATTGATTACTATTATAATAGAACGTAAATACTTACATCAGAAATGAAGACTTGTCTTTTCTTTTGAATTAAAATGAATGATATTCCTAGTAGTTTGAACTTGAGAGCTGCTTTCTATAAAATTCGGATGAAGAAGGAGTACATTTTTCATTTTGAAGTCCTGAAATAATAAGAATAAACATAATTAAAACTTACATACAGCATTTTTTTGATATCTTAAATAGTGAATAATCTTGTTTTTTATTCAGAAAATGTCTTCATGCTTAAATCGATTACAATTAAAACAAAATATAAATACTTACATCACAAATGAAGACTTGTTTTTCTTTAATGAATTATATACATAGTTGTTTGAACTTCAGCTGTTTCCTATGTAACTCAAATGATGAAGAAGGAGGGTTGTAGTAGATGATGATGTAGTAGATCTTCTTCCTTCAGTTAGTTTGAACTTGAGAGCTGCTTTCTATAAAATTCGGATGAAGAAGGAGTACTTTTTTCATTTTGAAACCCTGAAATAATAAGAATAACCATAATTAAAACTTACATACAACATTTTTTGATATCTTAAATAGTGAATAATCTTGTTTTTTGTTCAGAAAATGTCTTCACGCTTAAATTGGTTACAATTAAATCGAAATATAAATACTTACATCATAAATGAAGACTTGTTGTTCTTTGAATTAGATGAATTATATACATAGTTGTTTGAACTTCAGCTGTTTCCTATGTAACTCAAATGATGAAGAAGGAGGGTAGTAGTAGATGATGATGTAGTAGATCTTCTTCCTTCAGTTACTAACGATGAAGTGAATGCTTTCTGTATGAAAACAGTGCTTCTTATATAGCTTAAGTTGCACTGCTATGAATCAGCATTATTTTCACATGAATGGAAACCGTTGCTTTCGCGGGAATAACAAAATTATTTTCACGCGAATACAAACCAATGCTTTCGCGGGAATAAATAATTTATTTTCACACGAATGGAAAGCGTTGCTTTCGCGGGAATAAAAAATTTATTTTCACACGAATACAAACCAATGCTTTCGCGGGAATCAATATTTTATTTTCACGCGAATGGAAACCGTTGCTTTCGCGGGAATAAATATTTTATTTTCACGCGAATACAAACCAATGTTTTCGCGGGAATAGATAATTTATTTTCACGCGAATGGAAAGCGTTGCTTTCGCGGGAATAAAAATTTTATTTTCACGCGAATACAAAGCAATGCTTTCGCGGGAATCAATATTTTATTTTCACACGAATGGAAACCGATGCTTTCGCGGGAATAAATATTTTATTTTCACGCGAATACAAACCAATGCTTTCGCGGGAATAAATAACTTATTTTCACGCGAATAGAAACCGTTGCTTTCGCGGGAATAAAAATTTTATTTTCACGCGAATACAAAGCAATGCTTTCGCGGGAATAAATATTTTATTTTCACGCGAATACAAACCAATGTTTTCGCGGGAATAAATAATTTATTTTCACACGGATAGAAACCGTTGTTTTTGCGGGAATAGAAATTTTATTTTCCCGCGAATACAAACCAAAGCTTTCGCGGGAATCAATACTTCATTTTCACGCGAATGGAAACCGTTGCTTTCGCGGGAATAAATATTTTATTTTCACGCGAATACAAACCAATGTTTTCGCGGGAATAAATAATTCATTTTCACACGGATGGAAACCGTTGCTTTCGCGGGAATAGAAATTTTATTTTCCCGCGAATACAAACCAAAGCTTTCGCGGGAATCAATACTTCATTTTCACGCGAATGGAAACCGTTGCTTTCGCGGGAGTAAATATTTTATTTTCACGCGAATACAAACCAATGTTTTCGCGGGAATAAATAGTTTATTTTCACGCGAATGGAAACCGTTGCTTTCGCGGGAATAAATATTTTATTTTCACGCGAATACAAACCAATGTTTTCGCGGGAATAAATAGTTTATTTTCACGCGAATAGAAACCATTGCTTTCGCGGGAGTAAAAAAAATAATTTTCACGCGAATAAAAACCAAAGCTTTCGCGGGAATATCGCGTGAAAAAACTGCTGAGTCATAGATATATTATAAAGGTTTCATAGGGTTAATTAGTACAGCTTTAGCTATTTAAGAACCAGTGTTTTCACACAGAAAGCATCCAGTTCTACAATAGCTAGCAAGGAAGCAACATCTACACACCAACTACTACATTTACTTGAAACTCAATAAGGTGAGAATCACTAAATAATTCTTTAACATATACTGATAAAAAACTTCAACTAGTTTTGCTATAATACTTCAGAAAGTTAATTTTATGTTTTAATATTTTGTTCTTATTAATAAAAGATCAAATAGTTTCACCATAACACATCAGAAAAATTATTATGGTTTTGATTATGTGTTTATTTTATAAATATCTAGTTAGTTTATTCTTTTCAAAATATTTTTCAAATTCCAGCCATTTGTTACATATTTTTTACTCTCTTTTCAGTTCCAACTTCCGACTGAACGCTCTGAATATGAATGAAGACCGTAATACCTCATTTCTCTCAACATTCGAACCATACTCTGATGATAAAGAAAATATCCCTCCTGATTCACATCTAATAAGAAGGAAACTGAACACAATTCGACCAAAGCCATGGGATTCGGATAGAAATAAAACGATTGACTATACTTGGACTTTGAAAGCACCATCTCCTTCTCATCTTTCCTGCTTGTCAAAAAATGCTGCTAGTTTGCTCAATTCTTGCGATACCAATGACAGAGTAATGATTGGAAGGTTTCAACCACTTCACTTAAATCAAACGCCATCACTTCTCGAGATAGTCTCCATCGAACGACCAACTGAGGATGTATATAAAAACTTATGCATTATCCGCTACAATATCGAAACATTTGGCAACAGACGACAAGTGAGGTCTATGGTGAGAAATGAGGATTACAACAATTAGCTCCAACACAACCGGATGTTCCAAAACTGGTGGTTTTTATGGGATTCGATTCAGACAAGCATCCAATCTTTCACCCTATCAACTTCCCATCCAATATTTCCCTTGAGGAAGCTAAACAGCTAAGTAGATTAATAAAAAAAAAACACCTACTCAGTTGATCAGTATGGTTCGTATCGCAACGCTCTCGCAATTTGCTGTTGGAAGTGTAATCAGTTTTGAATCTCCTCAAATATCAACTCAGTTAACATTACCTAATGGAGATGTGGTGATGAATGCGCTACTGGTAAACTACAGATGTTTGCAATATGATGGTTTGATGATGGGAGTTCTATATATACCTGAAAAACACGCTAGCAACGTCAAACAAATTGGAACAGGAGTCATACTTGTAAGAAATCGTGAAGTTAGTAGATTTGGTTATCATCGGCATGATATAATCACATTCACAGCATTACAAGCGATAGAAACGGCTCAAAACCTATCCAACAAACTTGATGATTCCAACCAGATGAAGTACTTTACTACAGATGAGGTTGTTGAGAACAAGGTCTTAGTGCTTTCAATGGGAGTGGGAAACACATCTTCTACATCTTTGAGAGAACCAGCGCCCCCTGGTGAAAACTATATTCAAAAAGAGCATGTCAGACAAGACAACATAGTGAGTATTTTTTATTCAATGTAAACTAACTGATATGAGTAATACTTCCAATTAGATAATATTTATTTATAAAGCAATTATTTTTTGTTTTGCTTTAGATAGAAGAGAGAGAATCAAAAACACTTGATGAAAATTATGCTCAAGAAAAAACAAACTGAACAATATAACTTGGTGAGTTACTTCCCTTTACTATATAATGTTAACTAACCAATGTAAAAAGAACTATAATTCAAATTTATGTAATTATTTTACATTTTTGTTTAATCATCCTATACTAATACATAACTTTTGATTTTAGTTCATTATGGAATCAAAAGTACATAGAACAGAAGTCTTCCTTCCTAGTTATAACATCAGTACAACAATGACAACATTGTAAAGAAAAAGACTATCAACCATTGATTGTCATTACAAGTTGTAGTGCTTTGAATTACTTAGTATTTACTAACTCTAGCTATATTATACAAGAATATTTTGCTACTTATTATGTAATAAATGTATATAATCATATATTGATTCAATGTAGTCTCCTCATTCTTCTCTTTTCTCTCAAAATATCATATGAGTTCGAGTTATGTAAAAAAATTATCAAAACTTGAATGTCATGCATTCAAAATGTATATGCCATAAGTTCAAATTAAGTAAAAAAATAATCAAAACTCAAATGCCACTTAAATGCCACTCAAATACCACTCAAGTACCCCTCATTATGTAATCAGGTATATAAACATATAATTTTCATTTTTGATCAATATATTTGTTCAATGTAGATATATCTCCTCTCTCTATGTAGATATAAATATAGCCATAAATATGTACATAACTAACCATATATACATGAATGTATAGAAAACTAAAAAATCTCTCTCCTCTCTCTCCTCTCTCATCTCCCATCTCTCCTCTCTCCTCTCTCCTCTCCCCTCTCTCTCAAGATACCATATGAGTTCGAGTTATGTAAAAAAGTTATCAAAACTTGAATGCCATACATTCAAAAATCTATATGCCATATAAGTTCAAATTAAGTAAAAAAATCTAATCAAAACTCAAATGCCACTCAAATGCCACTCAAATGCCACTCAAGTACCCCTCAAGTAAAATACAATATAAACTCGGCGAATTCATCCAACGCCGTAACCCATTGTCTCAACTCCAAGGTAGATCCACAAAAAAACACTTGGTAGGGAGATCTGCTCATATATTACTACTAACATCGCTTATGCCCACTTCTCTATCTCCTCTCACAGGATCTACCCCATTTAAACTCCACAGTTCTCTCCGTTGACTCCGATGACTCTGATGGAGTCAACTCCGCTCGGGATCAACTCCAAACTGACATTAACAACCTCCACGAAATCCTTGACTCAGACTAAATACACAGCAGTATGGCGATAAATAATTTATTCTACACAATCTATTTAGTAGTATAATAGTGTATTAAACAATATCCACAAGACTTCTGATTACATGTAACATAGCTGCTCCTTTTATAGGAGGTCAGAAGGAACACTCCCTCCCCAGCCCCCCCCCCCCCACCCTTATTAGGTGCGAACCAATAATACAAAACAATCCAAGCAATACACCAATACTAATATAATACTGTGGTAGATTTTGATGGAAGTTACTAGTAAACAGACAGTTTACTATCCACTCTTGCCAAACAATGCGCTAGACTTTAGCCTACAGCGTTCGGCTAATTGCTGTTCAGGTGAAAAGTCATACTGTGCCGGTGGCATAGTGTGCAGGGCCAGTAGTGACCCCTGCAGGGCCTGTATTGACCCCTTACCGACCTGGTATAGCCATACTGGGCCGGCACAAGATGGTCGACATAGCAGAGGAACTTCAAAACCATCTAGGAACTCAGTCAAGGCCAGGAACCGAAACTACCCTTCCTCGGATTACCGACTTAGTGGACCGTATTCCAACTATAGCCTGGGAGCCCTGCAGAACCTCTGATTGGACAGTAGGAGACAGGACTCCGCCTTTAGCCACTTGGCGCCTTTATCATTTATCATTTAACATGATTGGATCACTAGTTATATAATTGATTGCATTGGCTAGATTACTTCCTGCTCTCTTATTGTTATATACTTTATGTTAATTAGTGCCCGTGAGCTCTCCTATAAAATGAGAGACTTTTGCCATAATTATTGCATTCATTCTCATGTCTTGCCACAAATACGCTAGAGGAATAATTACCCTTTAGGACTTTATTTTGAGAATATAGCCACTTATACAAGAAATACGCTGTATTGTTTGTCTGAGCCATGGGCTCTTGCTATACCGGGTAATTCGGTTGACTGATACACAGTTGTCACTGTCTGGAGAGAGATACAATACATGGGCATAGTGGATGTCCGTGGTAATCAGACCGAAATCCATTACAATACATAACAATGCAATGTAAATACGAACCACCAATCATAGTCTGCATGTGGTCCAGCTTGCAGTAATGATGTTAGTAGTAATATATGAGCAGATCTCCCTACCAAGTGTTTTTTTGTGGATCTGACCTTGGAGTTGAGACAATGGGTTACGGCGTTGGATGGATTCGCCGAGTTTATATTGTATTTTATTTGAGGGGTGTTTGAGTGGCATTTGAGTGGCATTTAAGTGGCATTTGAGTTTTGATTATTTTTTTACTTAATTTGAACTTATATGGCATCTAAATTTTGAATGTATGGCATTTAGGTTATGATAATTTTTTACATAACTATATACATAATTATAACTCATAGGGTATCTAGATTTTGAATGTAAGGCATTTAAGGTTTGATAATTTTCTGTAATTCCGACTCATATGATATCTTGAGAGAGAGAGAGGAGAGAGAGGAGATATATCCACATTGAATAAATACAGTGATTAAAAATGAAACAATATGTGAATATATACATTTATTGTGTAATAAGTAGGGAAAATCTCTCCATATAATATAGCTAGAGTCAGTAAATACTAAGTAATAACAATTAATACATAGTCTTTTTTTACAATGTTGTCTTTGATGTAGTGATGTTATATCTTAAGAAGGGAGACTTCTGTTTTATGTGCTTTTGAATTCGTAATGAACTAAAATAAAAAGTTATGTATTAGTATAGAATGATTAAACAAAAATTTAAAATAATTACATGAATTTGAATTATAGCTTTAGTTACATTGGATAGTTTACATTATATAGAAAAGGGGAATAGCTCACCAAGTCACATTATCCAACTTGTTTTTTTTGAATTAGAGACTATCCATCGCTAAAACAAAAAATTATTCGAGGTAAAAATAACTACAACTACATCTAAATTGAGTTGAAGTATTATTTACAATGATTAGAGAAAAACTCTCACCGAGTTTTATCATGTATCTCATCATTTTTTTTCAGCAACATATCCTGTCTCAAAATCATCAAAATCTCCACGTAGAAAATCTTTAAGTTCATCATCATCATCAATTTCTAATTTGTTTTGTTGTGCTTTGCTTGATCACAATATTGTTTCCAATACATTCGACTGAGACTGTATGGAGAGCAAAATGAAAGATCGTATTCTGTCTTAAATTTTCCGTGGGTTGTTTTTCCTCTGTAAATCATCACACCTGGAGTATATCGGTTAGCTTCTGAAGCATATTTGTCTGGTATGGCAAGCGTCTTCAACAGCGTTTCTCCACATTGTTCAATGCTATAACGGATACAAATTACATTCGACTGCCCTCCTTTAAATCGATGAGGAACGAATCTATCAACAACATCTTGGTAAGGAAAAATAGCGCCGGGTTGAAAACTATTGAGGGTCTTGATGTTCAAGAAGCGTTTGAGCTGACCTTTAGTCAATGTACTTAAATATAGTGATTCCTCTTCAGCTTTCTTTTTGCTTAGAGGATGTCTGGTAACACGTCTGACATCATACCAAAGAACGCTTTTATTTTTTGGTTTTCCCTTTCTACCCAAATATACAACGTTAAACGGTGGGGGGTAATTATCACAGTTGAAGTTTTTAGCTATTTCAACTGGACAGAGGAGTATTTTGGGTTCGAGTTCATTTATATCTGAAGGATCATGGTAGTGTACTTGAGAATATCTACACTTCTCCTTACTTGATGGATGTATCACACCAGTCACTCGCATAATGCTTGGGATAGGAAGATCTTCAAATGTTTTGCAAATCGGAACTTTTGGTGAGTCAATCACTTGAGAACCTTTAGACTTTTCTAATTCCCTAGATCTCATTTTGTTGAGACATTCAACTGTTAAATGAGTTATAGCTGCACTCTCCATTGTTTGCTTATCAACGGAAGTAGTTTGTTTTCTCACTATTTGTTTTCGTTTCCTTACTATTCGCTTTTTTGGAGCAGTTTTCCTTCTCTTAGGAGTTGTTTTGCTGTTTTTCATTTTATTTTCTGTTGGATATGGATCTGTGCTAAGGAGCTCTTCAGAAAGAGCATCCATAACATTCTAAAAATAAAAGGGTAATATTTGCATGAGTGGCTAAGAGTGTATTTATTACTTAGAGTGTCTTATATATATATACATGTATTTATGCCAAAAGCAGTTAAGATCATAGAGTTATGGTAGATTGAGAATGTGCTTATTAAACTATTGGGATGTGGAGACAGTCAACAAAGGATGTATTCAAATATATATATATATATGTATTTACTTAATATCATATTGCTTTTAACATCTCAATTGGTAAGAAATAAAATATAATAGTTTGAACAAAATGTTGTAAAATAATAAAAAACAACTAAAAATTTTTCATAAATATGTATGAAACGCTTCTAACATTAGTTCTAAAATACCTACAGAAGAGGATAGAGCTTTATCTATTTGGACATAATTATAAATATGCTTTCTGATTTTATAAAAAGTTTTTTTGTTCCACGTCATGTTGTATAATTTTTTGAAAACTATTTGATTCCAAGCACTTCTTTCAATTTCTTTTAAAAAATTATTAATATTAACGACTTCCACCATTGACAAAACGATTTCGAAACCGTTTTTTATAATGTCATCAAAACGTTCTGTAGATATATCATGTTTCTTACAACACATCCCCATACTCATCATGTGTTGAGTTATACAGAATATTATAACTTGAAATGTCAAACGTTCTACAGCTTTTTCTTCAACAACATCATTATTTATCACATAGTTATGATACATTTCTGGAAGGAAGTCCTTTAAGTAGATTGGATTTGTTGTTGCATTGTTCTAAAATACAAGCGATAATTAGATAACTAAAGTAATTAAAGGTGTTCAACAGGTGTTAAATAGTATTTTTTATTATTTCTTACCTTTTCATCAGGCTGAGATTCCGACTTTAGATACAATGGTTGACTTTCTACGACTTGAGTATTCATTCTGAAAAAACAGAAAAAATTGGTTCAATTCTTTATAACCAATTTAAAGATAGATATGTCATAAAGCCTTCAGATAGTTGTGTTAGCTAGCGGAAATATTTGAATTTAAGTTTTACCTTTATGAAGAGAGAACTCTTAGTAGTTGCAATGGAAGATGTAGTAGATAGATGTTGCTCCTTTGCTCACTGTTGTTGAACTGGATGCTTTCTGTCTGAAACCGTTGTCTCTTATATAGGTGAATGTGTGAAAATAAATCTTTTATTCCCGCGAAAGCATTGGTTTGTATTCGCGTGAAAATAAATTGTTTATTCCCGCGAAAGCAACGGGTTCCATTCGCGTGAAAATAAATTATTTATTCCCGCGAAAGCATTGGTTTTTATTCGCCTGAAAAAAAAATGTTTATTCCCGCGAAAGCAACAGTTTCCATTCGCGTGAAAATTAAATGTTTATTCCCGCGAAAGCATTGGTTTGTATTCGCGTGAAAATAAAGTATTCATTCCCGCGAAAGCAACAGTTTCCATTCGCGTGAAAATAAAATGTTTATTCCCGCGAAAGCATTGGTTTGTATTCGCGTGAAAATAAATTATTCATTCCCGCGAAAGCAACAGTTTCCATTCGCGTGAAAATTAAATGTTTATTCCCGCGAAAGCATTGGTTTGTATTCGTGTGAAAATAAAGTGTTCATTCCCGCGAAAGCAACAGTTTCCATTCGCGTGAAAATAAAATGTTTATTCCCGCGAAAGCATTGGTTTGTATTCGCGTGAAAATAAAGTATTCATTCCCGCGAAAGCAACAGTTTCCATTCGCGTGAAAATTAAATGTTTATTCCCGCGAAAGCATTGGTTTATATTCGCGTGAAAAGAAAGTATTCATTCCCGCGAAAGCAACAGTTTCCATTCGCGTGAAAATTAAATGTTTATTCCCGCGAAAGCATTGATTTGTATTCGCGTGAAAATAAAGTATTCATTCCCGCGAAAGCAACAGTTTCTATTCGCGTGAAAATTAAATGTTTATTCCCGCGAAAGCATTGGTTTGTATTCGCGTGAAAATAAAGTATTCATTCCCGCGAAAGCAACAGTTTCCATTCGCGTGAAAATAAAATGTTTATTCCCGCGAAAGCATTGGTTTGTATTCGCGTGAAAATAAAGTATTCATTCCCGCGAAAGCAACAGTTTCCATTCGCGTGAAAATTAAATGTTTATTCCCGCGAAAGCATTGGTTTGTATTCGCGTGAAAATAAAGTATTCATTCCCGCGAAAGCAACAGTTTCCATTCGCGTGAAAATAAAATGTTTATTCCCGCGAAAGCATTGGTTTGTATTCGCGTGAAAATAAATTATTTATTCCCGCGAAAGCATTGGTGTTCTTCCGTAAAAACAATGTTTCATTAATTTAACCTTATGATAAATGGCATGATTTCAGCTATATAAGAAGCACTGTTTTTACACAGAAAGCAGTCACTTCGACATTAGCAACTGAAGGAGCAAGATCTACTACAACATCATCTACTACAACTGCTAGAAGGACTTTTCTGTTTGGAGGTAAGTCAACTTGATTGAGTATAAATATAATTTTTATCGATTTAGATACTAACAGCGGTATGATATTGAGTAAATATATATATATGTATATATATCTTCAAATTGGTTTGAAAAAGAAATCATAACATGGATTTTTACTTTATATTTTAGAATGTCGACACAAGTCAATACAAAACAACTGAAGAATAAGGAACCAAAACCTTCACAAGATAAGGTGATTGATGACAATGTACTTCTTCAACGCACTATGATTCCCTTTCAAAGCGCCAGTCTGAATACTCTGGCAACTCTCATCATCAAAGGCGCCTCTCTGTTAAGTACTCTATCTCCAGCTTCCAGAAGAAACATTGAAAACATAGTCAAAGTTGAAGATTTACCAATACCTACAGTTATGCAGGTGTTAACCGTTGAGCTCCATGATGAAACGAACTGTACCATCATATACAACTATAAAAAGGATGGAAAGGTAGTTAGAGTGAAGAGCACTATTCCATTAGCACCAGGATTACTTGTCAATGAAGCTTCGCAAATAAGACCACTGGTTTTGATCTACACGGGTGTTGAAAAGACTGGAAAAGCAATTTTTCGTGCTGCTACAGAAACAGGAACTACTTTGAGGTGTAAGAATGCGTTTGATGTATTACCAGAAAAAAGTATGCGACAAATCAATGCTTATTTCGAGGTAGCTAATCTTCAGGATTTCCCAACAGATAGTGTCATATGTTTCCAAAACCCTGAAGTTATAGCAAAATCTGACAGGCGATGGAATGTAAATGAAGAGACTCTTCTAGTTCAATACAGAAGTGTTGTAGATGAAGAATTACTGATCGGAGATATGCGCATTCCTCATCAAATAGCTTCTGCTGTGACATCGGAGAGATTTGGAGTGATTTTGTTCAAGGGTCTGAGTCGAAACGCAGACAATTCAATTTTCTACAACATCAGTGTACTCGCAGCTCATCAAGCCTTCATCCAAGCCTCGGAACTGGCTGATAATCCAAAATCTGAGGATTTTCTCAACCACTTCGATGATGCTGAAAAAGAAGACTGTGGAGAACAAACTCTCGAGAAGCTAATCTATAACTCAAGGGATTCATATCACTATAGGTAAGTTTTATTAATTTTTACCATAATTTTAAAAAGTTGATTTGTGAAAATTTTGTGGATTCTTACAATGAAAAACCCCTTAAAATGATAAATTTGTGAACATTTTTGTAAAACATTTTTAAGTTATATATATATATTTCGAATTAAAAAAGGATTTTGTTGTGTCATCAGTGTATTTTTTTACATAAAAGTTGGAAAAATAATAAAAGGTGATAATTATTTTACAAAAATTTTCAATTTTTCACATAAATGATCAACTCATAACCTTTTTTTGTAAAACATTTTTAAATTATATATATTTCAGATTAAAAAAAGGACTTTTTTGTGTAATCAGTGTATTTTTTTACATAAAAGTTTAAAAAATAACAAAAGGTTATAATTATTTTGCAAAAATGTTTAGTTTTTCACATAAATGATCAATTCATAAACATTTTTTGTAAAACATTTTTAAATTATATCTATTTCGGATTAAAAAAAGGATTTTTTTGTGCAATCAGTGTATTTTTTTTACATAAAAGTTTAAAAAATAACAAAAGGTTATAATTATTTTACAAAAATGTTTAGTTTTTCACATAAATGATCAATTCATAAACATTTTTTGTAAAACATGTTTAAATTATATCTATTTCGGATTAAAAAAAGGACTTTTTTGTGCAATCAGTGTATTTTTTTTACATAAAAGTTTAAAAAATAACAAAAGGTTATAATTATTTTACAAAAATGTTTAGTTTTTCACATAAATGATCAATTCATAAACATTTTTTGTAAAACATGTTTAAATTATATCTATTTCGGATTAAAAAAAGGACTTTTTTGTGCAATCAGTGTATTTTTTTACATAAAAGTTTAAAAAATCACAAAAGGTTATAATTATTTTACAAAAATGCCTAATTTTTCACGTAAATAACACGTTTTATCACATAAATGGCTTATTCATGAGTGTTTGTTGTAAAACATTTTTAAAATTATATATATATTTATATTTATACATTCCGAATCCAAATGAAAAAAAGGACTTTTTCGTGTGTAATCAGTGTATTTCTTTTACATAGAAGTTGAAAAAATAACAAAAGTTTATATTTATTTTACATTAATTTTAATCATACTATACTAATACATCATTTTTTATTTTAGTCCATTATATCGTAAAAAGAAAACAGAGTAAAGAACTTTCCCTAAGAAATATTGAGCTGAATGATGTAACTCAGTGAGTTATTTTCCTGTTATATATAATGTAAACTATCTAATGTAGCTAAGAGTAAAATTTAAATTCGGTAAAATTTATTTATATAATGAATAACTTTTGTATTTTAGTCAATTATTGGATCACAGAGAATACGGAATACAAGAGTTCCTCCCTGGGTCTAATAATATACCAGAAGAATATCGAGGAAGATATTGTTCAAGAAAAGCGCTTTGTAACCATTGATATCGTAAGCTATAGTAGTTTGTATTACAGAAAATTTACTATAAAACAGTTTTATGAATGTAAAAACTAGATATGGTATTTTCTATTACAATTATTTACTTGTAAATTTTATTCATCTAGAGAGGTAATTTGGTGATTTTTTGACAGTTTTTAAAAAAGTTAAAAAGTACAAAAAAATCAAAAAATATCGAAAACTATATATTTCAATGATTATTTTTTAAAAAGTTCAAAAAAATGTAATAAAGCTCTGTTTTGAAACATAAAAAATTTAAAAGGATTGTGTAGGATAAAATTCTCACTCAAAAAATTATTGAAAATTGAATGAAATAAAAAAATATTTTCCCAAATACCAAAGTTTTGTAAATATAAAGTGAAAAACTCTATATATATATATACATTGTTTTTAAAATAATATCGAAAACTATATATTTCAATGATTATTTTTTAAAAAAATAAAAAAATTTAAAAGGAAGGTGTAGGATAAAATCCTCACTCAAAAAATTATTGAAAATTGAATGGAATAAAAGAATATAAAGTGAAAATCTCTATATATATTTATTTTTTTTAAAAAAATATCAAAAACTATATATTATAATGATTATTTTTTTAAAAAGTTGAAAAAACAAAAAAACTTTGTAATAAAACCCTGTTTTAAAACATAAAAAATTAAAAAGGAATGTAATAAAAGAATATTTTACCAAAATACCTCATTTTTTTTTGTAAATATCTAGTAAAAATTTCTGAAATATTGTTGGTAAAATTTACTGGAAAATGGTTTCAAGTATGTCAAAGACTAAATATGATGTTTTCATTGAAATGTTTATTTTCAAAAGATCCAAATAATAACATTGAATCAATTAGTTAAATTTAACAGTCAAATTCTTTTTTATCAAGTAGGCTTAATGTTTCTATTGTGATTAATTCTCAAATATTGTAAACTTGAACTATCTAGAGGAGTAATTTGTCGATTTTGATGTGTTTTTTTAAAAAAATTATCATGTAATACCACATACTTCAGTTCTAATTCGTTTTGAACAATTTCATGGGAGACAAAGAATAAAAAAAGTTACATTGATTTAGTTTTTAGAATTAAAGTTGCTATCAAAAATGGATTGTTCTTGTTTAAAAAAATGATTACGTAATACCACATACTTCAGTTCTAATTCGTTTTTAGAATTGAAGTCGCCATTGAAAATGGTTTGTTCTTGAATGGGTAAATCCATAGCCTCCTCCTCATCATGACAAAAGCTTTCTGATGATTGCATTTTGAAAAACAAATTACATTGTTTTAGTTTTCCGAATTGAAATTGCCATCGAAAATGGTTTGTTCTTAAACGGGAAAATCCATAGCCTTCTCATCATCATGTCTAAGTTTTCTACCCCAATATCTCCAACCTCTCAGAGATAGGAATTGTTCTGTTTAAAAAATAATGGAAATTGTGTATATAAATGATTGTTTTTGAAAAAAATGGTAAATTTTTGAAAAAAATTCAGAAGGAAAATGCAGGATAAAACCCTCACTCAAGAAACTAATTTTGTATGATAGGTTGCTCACCTAATAATAAGAAAATAATGAATAATTTATATTTAAACAATTATTGAAAGAATTAATGAAAATTGAATAGAATAAAGGAAATATTTTACCAAATAGTCTGTTTTTTTGTAAAGATATACAAACAGATAAAATTTAACCATTTAAAGGATGATTTCTTTTTTGCAAAAAAAATAATGAAGATTTAATGAAATGAAATGAAAGAATATTTTACCAAATACCTTGTTTTTTTGTAAATTTGTACAATTAGAATAAGAAAATAGTGAATAATGTATATTTAAGCAATTATTGAAAAAATTAATGAAAATTGAATAGAATAAAGGAAATATTTTACCAAATACCCTGTTTTTTTGTAAAGATATACAAACAGATAAGATTTAACCATTTAAAGGGTGATTTCTTTTTTGCAAAAAAATAATGAACATTTAATGAAATGAAAGAATATTTTACCAAATACCCTGTTTTTTTTGTAAATTTGTACAATTAGATGAAATTTAACCATTTAGAGGATGATTTGTTTTTGTAAAAAATTAATGAAAATTGAATAAATCGAAAAAATATTTCACCAAATACCTCTTTTTTGTAGATGTAAACAAATAGATGAATATCTAACTTTATCCATTTTTTTTCCATTTGGGATCATGTTTTGAAGGTTTTCAAGATAGTTTTTAGTAAAAGCTTATGCATTGATTGTCATTACAAGTTGTAGTGTTTGGTATTATTTAATATTTACTGACTCTAGCTATATTATATGAAATTTTCCCTACTTATTGCACAATAAATGTATATATTCACATATTGTTTCATTTTTAATTACTGTATTTATTCAATGTAGATATAATGAGTCGAATTACAAAAAAATATCAAAACTTAAATGCCATACATTCAAAATCTAGATGCTCTATGAGTTAAAGTTATGTATATAATTATGTACAAGATTATCAAAACTTGAATGCCATACATTCAAAATTTATAAGTTCAAATTAAGTAAAAAAATAATCAAAACTCAAATGCCACTTAAATGCCATTCAAATGCCACTCAAATACCCCTCAAGTAAAATACAATATAAACTCGGCGAATTCATCCAACGTCGTAACCCATTGCCTAAACTCCAAGATCAAATCCACAAAAAAACACTTGGTAGGGAGATCTGCTCATATATTACTACTCCTACAAACTCTACTATATACAATTCTGAAGAAATCGAAACTACTACTGATTGTGTGTGTGATAGATACATCATATGCGAAAACAATTCAGTATCAATTACAAATTCAACACCGTCGATTTATAGAGTTTTTATTTATAATGATTTGGAGGGTTTTTCAAAACTTTCTCTGTCTATATCGGAAAATAGTAAACTTAAGCTTGAAGAAAATCTTCTCATCATCATTGAACCTGAATGTGATGATATTTCTTGTAAAGTCATCAAATACTTTACAAATTAAAAAGTTTTTATAGACTTTAACTCTATATATTCAACTTATTACACTCTATTATGATATCTATTTTATTACATTCTCCTTTTTTTTGTAAATTTGTACAATTAGATGAAATTTAGCCATTTAGAGAATGATTTCTTTTTGCAAAAAATTAATGAAAATTGAATGAAATGAAAAAATATTTCACCAAAAACCTCTTTTTTGTCAAAGAAAGGTGTAGAATAAAGAGCTCACTCAAAATTTGATTTCAATACAATGGACTACTGAGTTATTATATCATTTTCAATCAGATATATGTAGATACATACAAACGGATGAAAATCTCTCATCATCCACTTTTTCATTTGAAATGATATTGGAACTATTTCAAGCTCACAATATTTAACATGTTCTCTTTATGTATCCCTACTTATTATACAATAAATGTATATATTCACATATTGTTTCATTTTTAATCATCGGATTTATTCAGTGTAGATGTATCTGTAGAATTATCAAAACTTAAATGTCATACATTCAAAGTCTATAAGTTCAAATTAAGTAAAAGAATAATCAAAACTCAAATGCCACCTAAATGCCATTCAAACGCCACTCAAATGTCCCTCAAGTAAAATACAATATAAACTCGGCGAATTCATCCAACGCCGTAACCCATTGCTTAAACTCCAAGATCTAATCCACAAAAAAACACTTGGTAGGGAGATCTGCTCATATATTACTACTAATATTTACTGACTCTAGCTATATTATATGAAATTTTCCCTACTTATTACACAATAAATGTATATATTCACATATTGTTTCATTTTTAATCACTGTATTTATTCAATGTAGATATATCTCCTCTCTCTCCTCTCTCAAGATATCATATGAGTCGAATTACAAAAAATTATCAAAACTTAAATGCCATACATTCATAATCTAGATGCTCTATGAGTTAAAGTTATGTATATAATTATGTAAAAAATTATCAAAACTTGAATGCCATACATTCAAAATCTATAAGTTCAAATTAAGTAAAAAAATAATCGAAACTCAAATGCCACTTAAATGCCACTCAAATGCCACTCAAATACCCCTCAAATAAAATACAATATAAACTCGGCGAATTCATCCAACGTCGTAACTCATTGCATAACCCCCAAGAACTAATCCACAAAAAAACACTTGGTAGGGAGATCTGCTCATATATTACTACTGATGTTCCATCCAAACACAGGTAAGGGTAAGCTAGCTCTTTATATATGGCACAGTCAGTTCCTTAAGATAAGCTTCAACTCTGTTGATCCATACTCTCCTATGCGTATTGGTGGGTAATTCTTCCTCTGGGCCCCAGGCTTTCGCCTCCAAGGCTCTCCAGCTAACTACGGTTGAATATAAAGTCGGGATAGCCTTTTTATACCATATAGGATGACCTCGGACTGGATACCGTGTTGGTCTAGCACTGTATACAGGCAGGTATAGATCATATGTTAAAGAGGGGGTATATCCAAACTGATGCAAAGTCAGTTTCAAGGGGTGTTAACAAGGGAGGAAAGTGGATAAGACAGGGGGTGGAAGAAGAGGTTTTCACTCAATTCTACTGCTAAAACCTCCGCAATATTACCATAATTGTATAGCTTTCGTTTTTCCTACCATCAACTTCATCTTTTTCACCCATCGCTCTCATTTCCACATCTTCTTATCTTGACTTCTTGTATATCAAGAGTTTTTTTTAACACAAATACCACTTTTTTATATGCAATATTAAATTTAAAACACGAAAAGCAGTTTCCATTTGATAAAATGTGTGTTCCTCGTTCACACTCACTGTTAACACCTAAACAATCTAAATCATCACACCAGTTTGCACCTACACATGTTAGTATTCAAACAATATTCAAAACTATGATTCAATCGCAAATATAAACCTAACAATTAATTCTAGGATTTTAATCGGTGCTAAAAAGTTGCTCTTGAGAAACCAGTTGACCTTAACCATCCGAATCTATAAGAATATTCAAAATCAATCGTCCTATACATACACACCACAATTCATACCAATCTACAAACCACAGATCTAAACACAAAAGAGGTATCTGCAGGCTTCTTAGTTCACCTGTTGCTCAACAAAGGCACAAGTGCTCATGAGAAACTGATTGTCCTTAAACACCCTTTAGAAATCTGCTCCTAATATACTACTAACAGTATATATACTTCTTTGACAGTGGGTCTCTAATAGCGATAGGTGAAGGTCAAATCCTTATATTGTTTAATAGGGCTAACTGCGGCGGTTCAGAGAGCTATTTTGAGAACCAAATGTTTTTGAGAAATACAGTTGCAGTCCTCATTGATCAAAGAGAGAGCAAATGTTCATTTAATGGTACTGGATAATCAACCACTCAGAGGTTTTGTGGCCACGTACAAGAAACTACGTAGGATGTATGTTGTTTGAATTGAAACATTAGAATTGGTCTATCATAAGCCAAAGCATTGCAAACAGATATATAGCCAAAAAATCATGTCTATTGAACCTTGTACTCTCATCAGTCATTAATCAATCGACTACTATGTATGTAACCTTATGAGCTGTGAAACTGCTAAATGGAAAACCCCTTTAATCATTTTTTATGGGAAAAACCCATGACTACATAAAATGAAACTGTCAGCAAAATATAGTCAGCATTAGCTTTAGTTTTAAGCTGTGTGATGGACTGGTAACAAGTCACCCTGATTCTCATCAGGCCCTTTTCCATTTGACATTCATCAGACAGTATTTACTTCCTTGGACGCCATTTTGTGAGCTATAACTGCGCTGTAAATGGAACTGCATTGTAAGTAAGTCTAGTAGTTAGTACATAGTTTGATGAGAAAAGTTTTGCCATTACTAGATCAAATTTTTGAATTTTTGTGTTCTCAAAGCAGCTATGAAGCACAGCAGAAGAACGACTGCGACTAGAAACTGATTCAGCATTTAAGTACTAGTAAGTATCCAGTAATTGGCTGCTGACCAACAAACATGTCTGAGCCATTCCCCAGCCAGTATACTGAATACAAAGATGATCATGTGCTCATCTGTGGAAGGATAAGCTTTGATATAGTTGTTGGGGACATCGCTCTCTCACAGGCAAGTGAATTTTAGTTTTAGTCGGCTTCAGGTGAGACCTACCATCTATTGAAGCATTTTGAGGCAAATTGTCAAATATTTTGAGCCGTGAAAAAAGCATTTGAATACATTAAATCATAGATAATGTCAATAAAAAGAATTCAGGTACTTTTAGCTTCACTTGTGACATCTTCTAGGACTAACAGCTGTATTGGGATATAAAGAATAATATTTTGGTGTTCATTCTAGAAAGTTTTGACATTCATTGCCATGCCAAGAGTTTTTTTTTTGATTTTCAGAGACCTGAGTAATATAGGCACTTGCTAAAATGGGCGTTGATTTTTTTCCACATTGTAGGTGCTCATTTGAGGCTTGTTTAAATTGTCTCTCTTAATTTAATTTGTGCTGCCTTTCCTGCGTCAATGTTCGTTCTCAGCTAAATCTGTTTCAACATCCACCTAAGACCATAGGTAGAGAAAGAAATTGTTTCTTATATTACCCCTGAAATAAAAAACTTACAGGTTTCTACTTTCAGCCATATTTGTCAACTTTGGCCAACGCAAGACAGTTAGAGTATTTGTGGCTTGTTCGGTGAATTATGGATGATGTTTGTCACTGTCCAGATATTTACATGTTCACACCAATGACAAAGAACTTAACTATGGAAAAAAATGATATAGATGGGAAGTAACACCTCAGCTATTAGATGCGTCAGACAAAAACACCATTAGCCGTCGCTGTCGTTATAACATTACTTTCAAAGAATATATCCAAAACTGGGGGCTTCAAAAAGAAAACTAACACTTCACAGTGCATCAAACTAGTTTGTACTATATTTCTATAGAGGTTTTGTTTGGCTGAAGATACATACAGCCACAAAAGAACAAAAGAACTAGGACTTATGCTTATTACGTCGAAAAATTACTGCCTCTTTTGTTTTGGACACAAAAGACTTTTTTGTGGATTGCATTTATTCAGCAAAAATTTATTGATTAAGACTTTGTGGCTATATTTTTATCAATAAAGAAAAAATTATGGGAAATCTCAATTTATCCACAGAGTAAAGCAAAACTTGCAGAAAAGATAACTCTTAATCTCCTGTTTTTTTTACCACAGCGAGATACATTGATAAACTCAACAGATGATGATGTCGACTTGGGTGTCTCCTTAGCAAAAGCCTTGGCTAACAAAGCTGGAGATGCATACATAGCAGCATGTACAGGGTTGATTCCTCTAGCCCCTGGAACAGTGAAGGAAACTGGTGCTTATAATATGCCTTGCAAACAGATACTGCACTGTAACGTTCCTTACTGGAAGAAGAGCAAAGATCCACAGGTACTTTTGACAAGTATAGAATGTACATTATACATTGCTTAATATACAACAGAGGTACTATAGATAAAAATGTAATAGAAAAACCAAGTTGCTATTTTATTTGTAGGAGTTGAGAAAAGTGTTTATCAAGTGTCTGGAAATGAGTGCACAGAAAGGGTACCAATCTGTAGGTACACCAACCATTGGAATGGGGGTTAAACGTTATCCGGCAGAAGTTGTAGCATTAGCGCTGCCTCAGGCCACCGCAGAGTATGCTGAGAAGAATCCAGGAAGTAGTATAAAACAAGTCAAGCTGTATCTATATCACAGAGAGATAACTGCTGCTCAGAAACAGGTAAGGGAGAAAGCACTGTAACGTGAGTGGCTTAAGGATTTTGCATAAATGCCAGGGGAGACGGGTCACAAACTGTTTTTATTTGATCCGTAAAAAGAATAGAGGGGTTGAATAAGTATTTCTATGATAGTTTATAACTCAAATTATTTGCTTCTATTATTTCAATATTGAACTGCTTTGTTTGTTGTGGGGTGGGATAGTATGGGGTAAGGTGGGGTAAGGTGGGGGCAGAGCGAGGCAGGGTGCGGTAGTGTGGAGTAGGGTGGGGTAGGGCAGGGTTACAGGGTTAAAAGGTAAAGCTGGATGGGCTGGCTAGACAAGCAGAATGGATGAATCTATTAGAAAACGATGAGATTAAATGCTCTACACATATGTAGTGGACTTTGCCTTCCAGCTACTTGTCCACTAATTACTGTTTGTAAGCTCCAAGGTTGGCAGTTCAATCCATGAACTCCTCGATCAGTCTCTCAAACCTGACTATTGGTCCTCACTTTTCTTAAGGGGTGATACCCAGCCGGTATGGCCCCAAATAAATCCCAGACTAGTTGACTAGCAACTTCACAACACAGAGAGCTCGCGGCTCAGATCTATAGAGTTTATATCATTAACACATGTATTGGCTCAAATCCACCGAGCTCTCTCTTAGGGAGGCAATCAGCTAGAGCAACTGTATTGAGTAATAACCTGAGGACAAGAAGGTGAATGAGTGAGAAGCCATTTATAGGCTGGTGCACAACAAGCTGTTGACTTCAATGTGCACACAATATTGTAGTAGTTTTTCCCTTACTACCAAACACAACTTGTATCTTTAGCTGGTGTAAGGACTTAGTGATTGTCCTAGCCTACCTTTGTTACTAAACTGGTGACTGAACAGCTGGCCAACCCAGTTGTCCTAGGGACTTATTCCTGCCCTACCCTGCTCCGACTACCTGCTTGATAGCCAAATACCGGACAACCTCGTCACTTAGAGCTGTGTCGACGGTACCGAACACTGAACAAGTCAGTGACAACTGCAACAATCCTAGAGTCCTAGCAATCCAAGATAAGAGAGATGTTTCTAATTAGAGAACATGTTTTGTTCTGAGCTCCGTAGCTGATATTTTACTTCTTATAACATATAACATAAAGTTTATAGTCAATTGCAATTCAGTAACCATTCAAGCAAAATATGGATTAGCCAATAGTGAGCAATATAGTAATTATTGTCCAATCAAATATTCATAATGCGCTACTTCCTATAACTTGTAGGCGGGGCCTAGCCTTCGCCTACCAGTGGTCTCTGCTAGCCCATTCTTGTCTGGACTTGTTGATAATGCCAGTGTGCAGATCTAAATACTCAGCTTACTGCCAACAAATTCTCCCACAGTATTATGTCTAATTATAAGCATACAACCAGTAATACAATAACAATAAATGCGTACAAATGAGCGATATAACATACAAGTGGTCAAATTCATGAGGCGCCAAATGGCAAAAGGCAGAGTCACCAGTCAACTTTCCAGTAAGCTGCCTTTGGTTCATTTCTAAGGTTTTGGTTTCAGTATAGCTTAGGATCTGCTGGTTGGCACATCCGTAGATGGCAAAGTCATGGATAAGTGTTCCTAAAGGCTCTCAGGCTATCATCAGGCAGCCATCTTCATATCGGCACAGAATAGCACTCAGGGCCGGTGTACCTTGCACTACTCTGTGCCCGGATAGTAATTAATGTTTATATATGCTACAGAATTTGTAGCCAGTGAATTATTCACCAGTACACTGTGCACCAGCGGCAGAACGTCGGTATGGCTTTATACTACCAGCCATAGGCAGCTCTAGATAGGCTAGATAGGCTGGGTGACTGTGATTAATTAGCATATTTATACAATAATCCAATCAAACGTGCACCGGAAGTGATTCAATCAATACAAATGAATACATATAAAGCTGACAATGATATGATACAATACGATCAAATAAATAAGGCGCCAAATGGCTAAGTGGTGGAGTCCTGGTCTCATTGCTTGATGGCTGGCTCTTGACATCCCTAGGGCTATACCTAGCCTTGGGTTGACGGTGTTCTCCTTCTGAGGAATTGTACTTCTGGCATCGTCTCAGGCTATTTTCAGATTCCTCTGCTAAGGCGACCATCTTGTGCCGGCCCGGTAGGGTGTCTGCCGGCACAGCAGACGTCACTACCAGTCTGTAGGCTGTCATGCCGACCCTGCACTGCGTGTTGGTGCTTGGGTGGCCCTCTAGCTCCTCTGTGCACATGATTGGCTGGTACTGCTAAGATAGTACATGTTTCGTTTCATACCATGTGCAAAAATCTACCACAATACCCTAAACGAGATTTTAGTTACATGTAGTACATAAAAACTCTTGTTAGACTAACAAAGAATTATTGTTAACAGATATTCAAGTTGACATTACTGCAGCTGGGAGGTAAAAGCACTCCAAATGGACAAGAACTTCTCAATGGTAAAATATTTGAAGTATTCACTGGTGACTTGGCGGAGACAAAGGTAAGTAGAGATAACCGCTTAAATTCATACGCAATTTCGTCGTTTATTCAATTATACTTCAGAACACCAGCCAGCGTCATCCTGAATTGCTATCTTCTGCTGTAATATGCAAAATAAACTTTTTGTTTTGCAATATACAATTTGAGAACTAGCTAATGCTTTTGTATATAAGTGACAATTATGCAGCATGTAGCTTGATTTGTGTGCAGACAATCCCACCATTAACTCTTAGCATGCACTAAAATATATTGTGTGTTGTATTAGAAAATATCTGCTTGAAACTAAAACAAAACTGCTTCACGCTGAAAAAAATTCAATATTTATTATTTGCCTTTAGTGTAAGCAAACATTTGTTTGCTGGAAAAATGAGAAGTTGCGGAAAAAGGTAGACCGATGAGAAGACTATTTTTTATTTGCCTAATCGAGCTTTGCATAGAATAAACAATACTTTGGAACTTTGCTTGGTGTATGATTACCATTTGCATGCTTCAGGCTGATGCTATAGTTAACTCTACTGGAAATAACATGTCTCTTTCTGGTGGTAACGTTGCTTCAGCTTTGCTGAGGAAAGCTGGTCAACCGCTGCAAGATGAATGCAAAAACTTGGCTCCAATAAAAGATGGTGATATAGCTGTTACTAATGGCCATGGACTACCTTGTGACAATGTTATTCATGCTTGCACTCCTAGTTGGAAAGGGGACAAATCCAAAAAGGTAAACTAGACAGAAATGTTGATTCAAAATTAAGCTGAATAGATAACTATGCGCTGATTGGTGGAATCAGATAGCAAATGGTGCTGCCAAGTTATCAGTCGTTACTCATTCACTAGGACACCCGCTATAAATAAAAACTCCTCAAATTTTCAGGCAGCTGTTACAGCTTGGTTGTTCATCTCTTCTCCTCATCCAGGTTGTCCTGATCAAGGATAAGTTCTAAAATGTATTAGAGAAGCTTGCTATAGGCTTAACAGCTCCGGTGAGCCTGCATGTCAAATTTACTACATTGTTAAGTTACTTTTACGATTAATGCGATTGATTTCCACAAAAGATTGGTGCAATTAAAAAGAATCTTTTAATTCATTGCCATTAGTAGTGAATTTTTTGTTTCATTTTCTTGTTAAACTTGGCAGCTGCAATTTATTATTATCATTATTGTCATTATTATTGCTTGTAATGTTTCAGTTTACCATTTCTATGACTATGAATGAAATCCAATCCACCATGATGCAATTCCAGGCTTATAATTTTCAATCAAAGCAGAGAGGTCTGGTAGCACAGGAGATTAATTTTGCGATTAAGCAAGATCAATAAATAGAAAAATAAGAATAATCTTGACTGAATTTCTTAACCATGGTCACAGCCTTGCATTATACATTGACATTGATGTACTTTATTAATACAAACTTATAGCTGAATGGAACAACAACAAGTTGTGTTTTGTATAGAGCCACCCTATAAAAACTACATTCTATATATCTATACAGGCATGAAAAAAGTTTGTGTCACTGTCATTCCAGTGTCACTGTCATTCCAAGTGAATACACCCCTAAACTGTTATTTTGAGAGAGATAAAGCTGTTGGAAAATAATTCCATTAAAATTATCTAATGAATGGCAGGGGTTTAACTTTACTATCTATTCCAATCTAGAAATATATACGCAAATATAGTTTTTTCCATCAATGATGCAGGTGGAGATGAATCTCAAACAGTTACTTCTGCTAATACGCGATGGTTGGAGTGTCAATCAAACAAATCAGTTTATGTCTCACATTGTTTTCTCGCAGTATGCAATGATTGAAACATTCTCTTGTAACATCGTTTTTACAAGTGAGCTAGCACATCTGTCTCACCTTTCAAATTGAACGGGAAAAGAAAGAAAGGGCAAAGTGGGGAAATGATGGGATCGAGCATGGGTAGGGCAAGGCAAAAATTGACAAGCAGAGGGGGTGAAGGACAAAGTTAAAGGGAAAAAGCTGAGCAGATCTAAATGAGCCGTCATGTATTTGAGTATGACGGGTAAAGCTGTTAGTCTGATGTAAATAAGTCACACGTAATGCAATCCCAATCGTGCTCAATAATAGTTTATATCCACAACTATTTCTCAATGATGTATGCAACAAACTATGTTGATAAATATATGCATATGCTTATGGTAGGCGGAGCTTTTGATAATCCTGTCCAAACATGCGACTTACCAGAATTGTTTGTTTTTAGTATATAGGTTGTTTGGTCTCTACATCTTTGGATTTTATCCCGATTGATCTTATCTTCCTAGATAGCTGCGCTGCTAAAGATAAGTGAGAGCCCTCTAAAGATGCTGATGGGCCTTGCAACACAAAAATTGTACAATTTTAATGAAGTAGCGGCATTAACTCATCGACCTCGCAGCATGTGATGCAGATAATCGAATTGTTTTGTACTGTTTCAGGTGTCCACTATTTTGTTTGTTTAAGCTGAGATGTGATGTCAAAAAGTGATTGTTATATCACAATCTGCAACTGGGCCTGCGGTCACCAAAGTGACACCGGAGCAGTCACTATCATGTAAAACTGCTAGCTTGAAGCTGCTTTTAGTTCAGATATGTGAACAGCCTTTTTTGTAACTTACCCAGGGTAGCATCAGGTATTGGAGTGGCCACTTTTTAGCAACCTACGGTGAGAGTGTCTGCCGTTTATATAATAGTTAAAGAATGTGTTTGTTATTGACCACCTGCTTGATTAGAGATTTTAAATGTGTCAGACAAAGACAAAGTCAGACAATGTGTCAGAAAAAGTGGTTGTCTGACAAAAATACAAAATGGTTTGTCTATGGGAGCTTTTCCAAACAAACTGCGCCATAACTGTCAATCGCATATGCTACGAAGATTGGATTGTGATTGGCAGCGGGTGGGCTAGCTGTTGGAAAGAGCAATGGGACATTTAGAAAATATAGGAAGTACCTGTGGGAAAGAATTCACCAAAATTGGAAATCTAAATTATAACACACTGTTTTATATTATTGCTTGTTGTTTCACCTATTTTATTTGGTATTGCACCTTTATCTATGGTCGAATGCTATTACAGTGACGTCACTACTTGGGATATTTTTTAAAAAGTTAAAACATGCTATACAATACACTTGTAATTATTGTTCTGCAGGAGCTGAAAGAGCTGATAACCAAGTGCTTGAAAGCTGCGGATGATCTCGGTGCAGAAACTGTAGCCTTTGCTGCGTTAGGGACAGGTCTTCTTGGATATTCACCAGAGACGGTAGCCAGAAGTTTGTTTGAAGCTAGTGCAGATTTTTCTGCAAACAAACCAAATGGTTTTCTGAAAATAATAAAAGTGATCATCTACGCAGAAAATGAGTCAACCAAAGATGTGAGTTAAGTATTTGAAAACTGCGATTCCTTGTTTTGTAGTTTTGTAAGTGTGCTTTATTTACTTTGCTTAATAAATGGCAGAATTCAAATAATATGATAATAATAATAATTATTATTTTTAACTTGGATACAACTTAGTTAATATAGTACAAAAAAAACTTTTATACTTTTCATCAAGCCAGGTAACCCTTAATCAATTATTGCGGTTGAACAGCCACCCCTCTTTCGATTAAAGACCCAAACCGAATACATTCTCTACATTCTAGTTTCCGCTTATCCTACTACATTGTCAACCGACTTTTCTGTCTAATCACAGATTGCCACCTAGTTTAACAGATCACTTTGGCTTTTTAACAGACTATATAAGTAGTAATATATGAGCAGATCTCCCTACCAAGTGTTTTTTTGTGGATTAGACCTTGGAGGTTATGCAATGGGTTACGACGTTGGATGAATTCGCCGAGTTTATATTGTATTTTACTTGAGGGGTACTTGAGTGGCATTTGAGTGGCATTTAAGTGGCATTTGAGTTTTTGATTATTTTTTTACTTATTTTGAACTTATATGGCATATAGATTTTGCATGTGTGGCATTTGATTTTTTTGATAGTTTTAACATTGTATATAAATGAAAACGTGATAAGATTGTATGGTTATTGGAAGTTAAGATGTCGACGGAGGATGATGTTGAGATGAGACCGATGAATGAAGTTGATACTATTGATGGTGCTGAACGTGATATGATAGATGTTTTACCGAGTATGAAGCGTAAAGCGTTGATAATTATGATAATTTTGGTATTTGTCGTAGGGCTTTCCACTTTTGGAGGTGTTACTGAGTTTAGTATGTATGAAGAAGCTATGGAAAAAATACAAAAAGCGAGAAACTCTCCTGTTGGAATCATAAATGAAACTACTGTTGATTGATGAACATCTTTTATGATGAATGGGAAACCTGAAGATTATGACCCGACGATGCGATCTCCTTTTACAGCAATGATTGCAGGACCAACTGGATCGGGAAAAACGCAAGCGATTTTTCGAATGATTGAAGCTAGTCAGACTATAGCACACCCTCCACCAACAGAGATTCACTACTGTTATGGAGCCTACCAAAAAGCCTTTGATGATGTATCAGGAGTGATTTTTCATGAAGGCATGATAGATATAACAGTGAGTTTTCCCAGAGATGGTAAAAATCGATGGCTGATAATTGATGATCTCATGGATGAAGTTTCTGGTAAAGCTGATGCTAATGCTTTGTATACAAAACATAGTCATCATTTGAACATAAGTGTGTTTTTTATTGTTCAGAATCTGTTTTTAAAAGGAAATCGTACAATTTCCTTGAATAGTCATTATTTTTTTCTTTTTAAAAACCCTAGAGATGCTTCTTCTATTTCCTATTTGGCTCGACAATGTTTTCCATCAAAAATAAAGTATGTACAAGAGGCTTTTGAAGATGCGACAAAGAAACCATACTCTTATTTACGAATAGATACGACTCAACAAACGAATGATCAATATAGACTATTGGGAAATTTTACATCAGTTCTCCCTATGATATTATATGTACCCAAGTAAAAGGATATAAATACAATTACTATTCACTTCACCTCAATCGTATTTTGTTATTCAACGACGCAACACGAAAGCATTATAATGTCTAAAGCTTTGGAGAAAAAATTAACAAAAAATGCAGCTGTGTTGTTATCACTCAACAATACAACCTTTGCTATTCAAAAGTCTGTTATAGCCAAAGCCAAAAAGGAGTTTATTATGACTCTAATGGAATGTGCTAAAGCTATTATAAATGGAACGATACCATTGACATCATCTCAGTATAATGAGTTGCAGCGAAACGTGAAGGATATTAGCGCTTTAGTAAGAAAATCAACGTTAGATGATAAGAAAGCTGTATTGCAAAAAGGAGGATTTTTAGGTGCTCTACTAGGACCTATCATCAGCAATATAGTTCCTGGGTTACTTAAAAGTGTGCTAGGCGGAGGGAGAAGATAAAGATGAAACTCTCAACACGAATGATGCGAAATAGAATGGCGATTTTAGCTCTGGATGATCTGAGTAAGAAAGGAAAAATCGCTATAGTCGAAAAGGCTAACTCAGATTTGTTTCAATCATTGATAGAAAGTGTTAAAAATATTATATTAGGTAATGTTCCTCTTGATTCTGAGCAGTTTATTGAGTTGCAGCGTTACAAGAAGGAGCTACATAAACTTAGTGGTAGAGGGAGAGTTGATGATAAGCGTAAAATTTTGATTCAGAGTGGTAGAGGGAATCTTTTGGATGCTATTATAACACCTATTGTATCTGTTTTATCATCAATAAAAAGATGAATCGTCAGCCTTTAACATTCTCCAGACGTAATTTTATACTCACTGAAGATGAATACTATAGATTAACGGAAAGAAAGGATGATAAAACAGTGGTAAAGGAAGAGAAAACCAGACCTCCATTGTATTATAATCCTATGGAAGCTATAACAGTGAGAAATATGAAGCGAAAGCGAAATGAACTACTGGAAACGGCTTATGATTCTGACTTATCCTCATACGAAAAGTTAGATGAAAATGTTGAAAACCTACGTAGGTATTTGTCTGATGTCAAAAAGATTAAAAATAACCAAAACCAGACACAAAAGGATAGTTGGAATCTCATTAAGAAAAAAAAGACAGAGTCTACTTTTCCTTTGGCCAATAGCACAGTTATCGATAATAAACCTAATGTCTTTTCACCAAATGTTGATAAAGACAATGAGTTAGAATCAGTGAAAGTGGTTGATGATGATGATGATATTGGGATGGAATTAATAAAAGGAAGGTTGTTTGATACTGAAGACACAACCTTACTAGGAAGTACATTTCTTACTGATGGAGATGATGAGCACGATAGTGAAAGCGGAAATTTAAAAGGTTTTGAAAAAAAAGCAGCTGATTTAACAACAAAAAAGAGTGATCAAACGATTGCTGTCAGAATGTTGAATAATCTGAGTAAAATTGGTAGATACGACTCGGAGAAGAACAGACTGAAAATTGGAGAACATTGGTTGAATCCTAGGACTTCCAAAACTTTACTACGAGACGTTCTAACCGAAGGAGGTAAAATACAATCGGGAAATACCAATTACAGTAGATTTAAAAGCCTGCTAACTGATGAAGGAATCACAACTGTCAGAAAATCCCCGCATCGAACACGTAAGACTCAGAAGAAAAAGTTGGTCGTTCCCGGTACTAATTCATGGACATCGACACGCTAAAAGAGTTGTATTACAATCCTGCATTACATACATCTCTACGAGGAGCTAGAGCTTTACTGAAAGCTCGTAGAAAACGAGAGGGAGAAAAAAGAATCCGTGAATGGTTGAGTGGTGAGGATGCCTACACGTTACATAAAAAAGTTGTAACCAAGTTTAAGCGTCGTCCTACAATTGTAGCTGGAATAGGGGAGCAGCTACAGGTAGATTTGATGGATGTTCGATCTCGAAGAGATGAAAATAATAATACAGCATTTTTACTGACTGCTATTGATTCTTTATCTAGAAAAGGTTGGGCTGTGCCGCTCATCAACAAATCAGGACCGGTAGTAGCAAGAGGATTGAGAAGAATACTAGAAGGGGAAAACTATAAAGCTTTACAATCTGATAAAGGTAAAGAGTTTGACAACGTCAATGTCAAGACTCTGCTGGCGGAAAAAAAGATCAAGCGCTTTACAACCGAAAATGAAACGATAAAGGCATCGATGGTGGAGCGTTTTAACAGAACTTTAAAAGAGAAGATATATAGATATTTGACATATAAAGATGATGATAGATACATTGATGTTTTACCAGAAATGGTTAATGCATACAACAACACAATTCATGGTGCTATAGGTATGAGACCAAATGATGTGAATTTTCAAAATCAAGAACTTGTATGGAATCGTGTGTATGAAGGAGGTGAACATAGTTTAACTCAAGAAGCAAAACTAAAGGTTGGGGATTATGTGAGAATAAGTAAGGCAAGAGGAGCGTTTGAAAGAGGATACACCCCGAATTGGACGATTGAGATTTTTATAATCACCGATGTACTTATTGATGAAAAACCTGTTGTATATAGGGTGAAAGATTTAGCTGAGGAGATGATCGATGGTACCTTTTACGAAAAAGAGTTGCAAAAAGTAAAAAAACCCACGATTTTCAGAATTGAAAAGATACTGGGAAGAAGAATGAGAAGAGGTAAAAGACAGATTCTGGTTAAGTGGTTAGGTTATGGAGAAAAGTTCAATGACTGGGTAGATGAATAGTTTATAAGGAAACAACGCTTGATATAATCATCATACGTTGGGAAAATGTCGATGCTGATAACTTTACCCTCAAACTCTAGTGGTGAAGAGTTTCCTGATAATAACAATTCCGAATTTACAGTGAGACTGTATAAATATTTGGTTATCGATGGCGGTAAATGGGAGCTAGCTCTGCTAGATATGACTTATTCTAATAATTGGAAAAATGTTACCGAAGGGAAAATATATCTAGAAAAGACTAATGTCTCTGGTAAAAGCGAAAAGTCCTTCATCCTAATCGGTAATGGAAGATATGATAGTATAGAGGAGTTGGAGGAGATTATACGAAAGAGAATGAATGAAATGGATTTAGACAAGAAATTCGCCATCTCCTACAACAAGATCACCAACACCGCTTTACTAACTAACAGTGATCCTGATACTGTCATAAGCTTTTCCAAAGATATAGCATATATTTTTGGATTTGAATCAAAAACTACATACCCTCGTGGTAGATACAATAATATCACACCCCCTGATATAAATTCCGGTTTAACATCCCTGTATGTTTATTCCAACATTGTTGATAATAGAATGGTAGGAGATACGAATGTACCTTTATTGAGAGTAGTTCCAGTTCAAGGAAAGAAGAATAGTGTTGTGTATCAAGAATTTAAAAATCCCCACTATGTTGACGCTTCATCACTAAATAGTGATATGATTAAAGTACTTATAACGAGTGACGACGGTCAACGAATACCATTTGATGGTGGAAAGGTTGTGTTGACGGTTCACTATAGAGCGAAAAAATTAAAAAAATGAGTTTGGTACGATACACCCCTGAGGATTCAAAAGATTTTTTTGATGAGTACTACAAGATGCAAGCTGGAAATGGAATTGGAGTGTATAGTGGACGACGAGTGATGCCTAATATGAGAGGAAATGGACTTGGTAGTATTTTTTCAAGTTTACTTAAATCTGCAGCACCAATGCTGAAAAGAGGAGCAATTAGTTTGGGAAAAAGAGCATTGTCTGTAGGTGGAAATGTAGCGCGTGATGTCATCGATGGTCAAAGTTTTGCAGCGTCGGCAAAGAAGAGGGGATTGGCAGAGTTGAATGATCTGGGGGGAGATGTGCTCAATGCAGTTCGTCCAGATAGAATGAAAAGGAGAAAAACAAGAGGTGGAAAGAAGAGGAGAGGTGTTGGTAATCGTGGTATATTTTAATAGCAGTAGAATCCGGTATAAAGACAGCTGAGCTTGATATCTATATTCATTAAGCGGTAACGCTTCAAGCATTCATCACTCGCAAAAGATGGCTAGCCTAAATGGAACAACAGGTAATAAGTTGGAAGGTTCTTCCTACAACATAAATCCAACGTTGGATGTATTTGCTACGGAACCAACAAACATATCGGTAGAAAGATCGGAATATGTTGTCATCAGACCTGATAGGTTAGATCCTTATGGTAGTATTGAGTTAACCTTGTCAGGGAGCACTGAACATTACACAGATCTTTACAACTCGTTTCTGCAAGTTGAAGCCACGGTTGTTCAAGATGATGGAACCAATATTACAGGTAATGATGATGTTGCAGTTGTGTGGATGGGGGATTCAATGCATGCATTATTCAGTGAGTTGAAAATGTCGATAGAAGGAACCACCGTTGAATACGCTAACAACTACGGTTTACGCTCCTACTTTTCACAACTACTCGAAAACAGTGCAGAAAGAAAGAAATATCAAGGTAAGATGGAAGGATGGTTGTATGATGATTCAACTAGCAAAGACGGTGATCATCACAAAACCGCTGATAAGAAAAAGAGGAGAGCTCTAATCATAGGTGGAAAGACAATAGAATTAACTGGAAAACCTCATCTCGCATTATTTCAGCAGAAAAAACTAATAATACCAGGTCCTACTATGCAGCTGGAGTTTGAGCGCGCCTCTGCCAAACTAGCTTTGTTTGCTGCGAATGAGGCGCCTGCAGGAGGGGCAAAGATTAGAATTGATAAATTTGAACTTCATCTTTGTAAAGTTAAGGTGAATCCTACAATACAAAACTCCCAACTCAGTTTGGCATTGGAAGGCCACAACTACATTTATCCTGTTGATCGAAAACGGATAAAACTATATGGAATTCGTTCTGGTGTTGCGCAGATCGACATCACTTTGGAAGAAAACAAACAAAAACCTAAACAAATTTATTTAGGTTTAGTTAATCACAACGCAATGAACGGACGTTTCGCCTTGAATCCATATAGAATGCAGCATGCTGGTGTTGATAGTATTGTATTGAGAGTTGGTGATTGTCCAATTGGAAGGAGATTTGAACCAAATTATGCTAGAGGAATTTTTGGAAGAGAATATCATCAGTTTCTACACGCTACCGGAACTTTGCTTGAAGGCGATAGTCTTGGTATTACGAAAGAACAATACCTTGATGGTACTACACTTTATGGATTTGATTTGACTGGTGATTTTCTTAAAGAAGGTTTTCACTCTATGAAAAATGTCACAACAAGTGTGGAAATTCGTTTTAGCGCTAACACGACGGATGGATTATCCCTGGTAGCATACTTTGTAAAAGACGGTGTGTTGGAGATGGATAGCATTCTTCAATTAACTATCGGAGGCGACGCAGTGCTTTAAACAGAAAGTTACAGATGAATACCATACAAATTCGATCGATCTTATCTTCAGACGTTTTATGTCAAAGCGTAGGGATTCATGTTGGAGCTAGAGAACAGTTTTGGAAGCAAATTTGCAATTTTCCAACAGGATGTTTCGTATTCAACACCCATTATTCTCATCAACCCGGGGAGCATTGGTTGGCTGTGTACGCTAATGATTCAGAGGTGGATTTTTTTGACTCGTTTGGACGTTCTGTTTCCTTTTATCCGGATGTAAATGAAATACTAAGTATTCATGGAGGATATGAAACAATACGAAGTAATGAAACACAACTACAAAGTTTTTTGTCAACTGTATGTGGCGACTATTGTGTATACTTTTGTTTACTGAGAAGTAGAGGATGGAGTATGGATGAAATTGTTAGAAGTTTACGAGACATAGGAGATAGTGAGATGAGAGATCACTCAATACGGAGATTTATCATACAGACCTATCCTAACTTCGAGTTCATAGAAGATGATACAGTAGAAGGAATAGATGGTGTACATATACAAGGAACTAATTTACTAAGTAAATTGTTAAAATAAATTATTATAATTGATTTTTATTTGATATAACAAATATAATGAATAAAATACAACTTATCTCATTATTTGTGCTAAACACTACAGAACCTATAAAAACTATTATTTTGTAATGTTTCAAGCAAGAAGTAAATAAGATCTTCTCATTTTCTTCCTCAGGAGCGCTCTTTAGTTATATCTAAAAGACATAGTAACTAATGACTCTATCATACATAGTTATATGAATTAATTTTACAAAAATACTTCAGATCTTTCTTTAAATAGATATGAAACTTACCATCATAGAAGACGAGTCACATCCTTTGTGTTATCGATTAAGGCTCTGATATGCTGTTCTGGACAATTCTCTTTTTCATTTTCATCAAAGTAGGAGAGACAGGTGTGCTGCAGCGAAGTATCAAACAGTTCTGAGACTTGAATGAAAGCTTGAAGAGCTGAGAGTAGAATGATGTCGTAGGAAATCATGTTGTTCGTATTTTGTTTCAGTCCTCTGAATACGATTACACCACTTTTTTCCGCCACCACAGATGAAGCTATTTGAGCAGGGATGCTAAGATCTCCAATCAACAGCTCTCTTTTCACCATACATCTGTAATTAGCCACTATAACATCAGCAGTCTTGTTCCAACGAGTATCACATTTTCTTAGCATTCCAGGATTCTCATAAGCTATAACACTTCCTGTCGGAAAATCGTGTAGGTGAGCAACACTGAAATAAGCCTGTATTTGTCTCAAACTCTTGCCATACAATGAGTTGAATGGATCGTTGATCTTTCGATTACATCCATGAGATTCAGCAGTACGAAAAATCGCATCTCCTGTCTTTCCTTCTCCCATATAAATTAAAACAATTGGACGTGTTTGCTTAGCTTTATTAACAAGCAGTCCTATTTCGGTTGAAACATCACTCTTCACCCGAGTTATCTTCTTATCCTTTCGGTAGTTGTAAATCATGGTGCACTTTGATTCATCACGAAATTCAACAGACAACACCTCCATAACTGTTGGTACTGGTAGTTCTCGGATTTCCATGGATTCTTCAAGTTTTTCTAGACTATCTGGAGAGAGAGAGTTTATTAACCCAGCGCTCTTGTAGGTGAGAGTGGTTAGTTCATTACTTCCAGCATCTTGAAAGGGTATTCTGGTGTGACGAAAAAGCGTTTCATCTCCAACATCCGTCAAAACTAGTTTTTTGCACTTCGAGCCAGTTTCATTCTCATCTTTTGTCAAATCAATAAAAGATCGTTTCCTCATCGATGTTCTTTTTGAAGACAGCTTGTTAGTAGGAGATGTGAATGAAGTAAAATCTTGTTGGGATTCTGGTTCATCAACCACCAATTGACTTTCTGCCATATCAAAGATAGGAGAAGGTGATGGGGAAAGGGTTTGCTGGGATCCTGCTTCTTCATTCATCGGTTGACTTCCTTCGTCTTGAGTATTCATTCTAAAAAAACAAAACATTTTGTTTAATTTTTCGTAATTAATTTTAAAAGATCATAAAGGTCATAAACCTTCAGCTAGTAGCGTTAGCTAACAAAAAATAAATATTTTTACTCTTACCTTTATAAAGAAGATGAGCTCCTAGTTGTTGCAATGAAAGATTTAGTAGATGTTGCTTCTCCGCTAGTCGTTGTAGAACTGGATGCTTTCTGTGTGAAAACAGTGGCTCTTAAATAGGTAAAGTTGCACTGATTAAATCCTATGAATCAACATTTTTTCACGCGAATACAACCCAATGCTTTCGCGGGAATAAATATTTTATTTTCACGCGAATACAAACCAATGCTTTCGCGGGAATAAACATTTAATTTTCACGCGAATGGAAACTGTTGCTTTCGCGGGAATGAATACTTTATTTTCACGCGAATACAAACCGTTGCTTTCGCGGGAATAAATATTTTATTTTCACGCGAATACAAACCAATGCTTTCGCGGGAATAAACATTTAATTTTCACGCGAATGGAAACTGTTGCTTTCGCGGGAATGAATACTTTATTTTCACGCGAATACAAACCGTTGCTTTCGCGGGAATAAATATTTTATTTTCACGCGAATACAAACCAATGCTTTCGCGGGAATAAACATTTAATTTTCACGCGAATGGAAACTGTTGCTTTCGCGGGAATGAATACTTTATTTTCACGCGAATACAAACCGTTGCTTTCGCGGGAATAAATATTTTATTTTCACGCAAATACAAACCAATGTTTTCGCGGGAATAAATAATTTATTTTCACGCGAATGGAAACCGTTGCTTTCGCGGGAATAAACATTTTATTTTCACGCGAATAGAAACCAATGTTTTCGCGGGAATAAATAATTTATTTTCACGCGAATGGAAACCGTTGCTTTCGCGGGAATAAACATTTTATTTTTACGCGAATACAAACCAATGTTTTCGCGGGAATAAATAATTTATTTTCACGCGAATACAAACCAATGCTTTCGCGGGAATAAACATTTTATTTTCACGCGAATACAAACCAATGTTTTCGCGGGAATAAATAATTTTATTTTCACGCGAATGGAAACCATTGCTTTCGCGGGAATAAAAATTTTATTTTCACGCGAATACAAACCAATGCTTTCGCGGGAATATATGCTTTATTTTCACGCGAATGGAAACCGTTGCTTTCGCGGGAATGAAATTTTTTATTTCACGCGAATAAAACAGGGATATTTCACGCGAATAACACTATTCTGATAGAGTTTTCGCGTGAGTGTTTTTAATGGCTATAAGCTAAATGAGTAGGAGTGGCTTATACTATATAAGAACAGCTCTCTCTGCATAGAAATCATTCTCTCCAGCAATAAAACATCGACTACTACAGCTGATTTCATCAACTACTACAACTGATTCATCAACTGCTACAACTGATTTCATCAACTACTACAGCTGATTTCTTGGTGATAAGGTAAGAATTAATAGAAAAATTACTTAATAAAAGTTAAAATGTAATTATTTTACAACACTGTTTAATCATCATATACTAATACTTAACATTTTATTTTAGTTCATTATGAGTTCAAAAAGATACACAATCAAAGACTACCTTCCAAAGATATATCATAGCTATATTAAAGAAAATGTTGAAGTACAGGAAAAGATTGGATATCGCTTGACATTACAAGCTATATTATTATGTATGACACAGCATTTGCTAACTGTAGCTTCTTTACATGGAGAACTTTCACCGATACAATACCGACCATACACTACACATAAATACGTTGACAATTCAGTAGAAATATTTAAGCTTATGACTAAAAACAATTTTCAAACAGTTGTAAAAATGTCAAAAACTGTCAGTATTAATGATTACTTAAAGAAAATTCAAAGAAAAGTGTGGAATAAAGAGCTCACTCAAAAATTGATTTCAATACAATGGACTACTGAATTATTATATCATTTTCAATCAGATATATGTAGATACATACAAACGGATGAAAATCTCTCATCATCCATTTTTTCATTTGAAATGATATTGGAACTATTTCAAGCTTACAATATTTAATATGTTCTCTTTATGTATCCCTACTTATTATACAATAAATGTATATATTCACATATTGTTTCATTTTTAATCAATGTATTTATTCAATGTAGATGTATCTCCTCTCTCCTCTCTCTCCTCTTTTCCTCTCTCCTTTCTCTCAAGATGCCATATGAGTTCGAGTTATGTAAAAAAATTATCAAAACTTAAATGCCATACATTCAAAATCTAGATGCCATATGAGTTCAAATCAAGTAAAAAAATAATCAAAACTCGAATGCCACTTAAATGCCATTCAAATGCCACTCAAGTACCCCTCAAATGAAATACAATATAAACTCGGCGAATTCATCCAACGCCGTAACCCATTGTCTCAACTCCAAGATCAAATCCACAAAAAAACACTTGGTAGGGAGATCTGCTCATATATTACTACTTATATAAGACACATACATCCTCTAAAAGTCTCTCATAGTCTCCCAGCTGAAACCAGCAACTACTCAAACTCTCCCAAAAAGTCCATCGCTAATAACTTCTTCATTGTACACAAAATTTGCTCCTTAAGAAGTTTTTCCTCGCTTGATTGCACTTTTCACATTATTTATGTAGTCATTAGTAGTGAAATATCCTCCATTTGCCTCTAGAGTAGTTAGTATAGTGACATGGATATCAAATTTTGTTGAAACAAGCTGTTAGCTGATGAGTCCCATTTGTCCATTTTGTGGATTGTGCTAGAAGCGCAGTGGAAACAAACAAAAAATTAAAGCACACATTAGCCACTTTGAACAGAATCAAAAATAACGTAGTCTTTTACAGTAAAAAAGTGCACTAGTTTGTTTTATGACAATCGAAAGAGGAACTTGTTACAAGACTGCTTGATGCAATGTAAAAAAAAAACAATTTTTGCCCAGAATGTTCCGCAATTAATGTATTTTTTTTACAAGAATTACAATTTACAGACCTGCGGGATTCAGCATTTAGTTTCTGAAAATCACTTTTATAACAATTGGTGAGAGAGCCGGCTGTAACTTGAGTGTTTTGTAATAAAAGTAGCAAATCACATCAATCTAAAACAAACGCTCTCCATTGTACTTTGTTATTGATGTATTTGTCATTTAACATTATTGGAACGTTAGTGGACATTAGTGGACATTAGTGGACATTGATAGCGCAATTGTCCTTGTGCCAAAATGAAATACGATTGCTTGTAGGGTTTTGAAAGAGCTCTTAGGCGAAAGATAGCACCATACGTTGAGACCAAAGAGAACAAGAAGCCTCTCTCTCCAGGGTTAGAGAAACTGCTTTCAGGTACAAAATAATTAACAACAAATTTTTGCACTAAACGTCAACTTTTTTGAATTATTTGCATATCTTGCAAAAAAATTTCAGCTCAACCCAGTTTCACTTTTAAACTATCATATTTTTATTGGAGGACAAAGCACAGATTATTATTGTTGTGGATTTTGGGGGCTGAAACCCACAAACTAATGTCGGTAGCAATCCGACAGGTAAGCTGCCACCAGTTGTGGTTTAACCTGTGACAACAGCAGGTTGGTATGGTACCGAAAGATGTGTGCTAGAGTATCGCCAACTCTATAACCAGTAAGGAGCCCTCGCCTCCGACGCATAACTCAGTGCTGTTGAGTATCTATGCATTTATTCATCCAGACTAAAACGAGTAGTAAAAGGCACATTACAAACAACTGATTTGATAGAGCACAAGTTCTGTCTTTTATAGACGATTCACAGGAAGTGATTAAGCATACTAACCAATCACATAACAATAATACATAAGGAACGAATGAATAAAGAGATATAAATAGATGGCGAATAAGATAAGGTATTGTAATAGATTTGTGTCCTCTATTAACTGCCACAACGGATTCTCCACTCTTCTCCTTCCACTCCTTTCTATCTCAATCTCCAACGACGCTAACAACTCACAGAGTCCTCGACTCAAACGTAGTAGAAGTGTTTTCTCAATGCGTATACTTTATTATTGTACAAGTAAAAGGGGTGCTTACACTATATCAACTGCCTGCCCAAGGCACAGCAGCTCTATTTATAGAGTAAAAGGTACAGCTTCATTACCTTATAAGGCACAAACGAATGATAATACATGATACAAGGTAATTGCCAATGATAAGACACAATACAACACATAATAATAAAGCAGTCCAATCACGTAGAGAGCACATGGTGCTTTGCTCTGGGCACTTGTTGCCGCTCTTTCTGTAGCTGGTAATCTTCCAGTCCTTATTAGGGCATGCTTGTACTTGGCCTGCTCTCCTGGGCTTCGTAGTTGTCCGATTTGAATTCTGATTGGGGCATTAGGTAGCTTAGATCCCAGGCTACCTCTTCCACCCACTTTCTATCCCGGCCTGGGGTAGCTGACCCGGGGTGGTTCGGGATAGCTAAATTTGATGTATACAGGGGGATAGCGACCCGAGGTAGCCGGTATCCCTTTTTCAGGGGATTCGGAGTAACCCCGGGGGAGGTAGGGCTCTGGCGGGGTAGTAACTGATTATTAAGGGCACCACGGGTGTACAGAGGGGGGGGGTTGGGGGTTGCCGCCATTTACTTATCGTGCAAATCTCCCACAGTATATGGGGCTAAAGGTAAATGGCGCCCTGTAGTGGTAGGTGGAGTCATATGCTATTGCACCAATCACAGTCCTATCTGCTCCCTGTCTCTAGTCCTTAGTCTTTCTAGCCTTTGTTCTTTGTCTTTCGTTGGGTTTATGGGTGGTTATCTCCGAGAGGTGGCTCTCTGCTTCCTCAGGCTACTTTCTGGTCCACAGGTCGGTACAGCTTTATACATAAGTTCGGTCAATTCAGTATGACCCCTTCCAGTCATTCTGGCTATCTAATGGCTAATACAAGGATGCCAGAATGTAGTACAGCGTGTGCGCAGATATAGACAACATTAAAATCCACAACATTATTATGCATATACATTATAGTTTGGTTTATTCAGAGGTTTTTAAGTAAAGACTCAAACACACTGGAAGCGTCAAGGGCGAAATTCGCTAGCGAATCCGCCGAGTGTCAAAAAATAAATAGACGCTCAAGATATCAAACAGGTTTGATGTTTTGCTGAGGCAAACACGCTGATTGGTCAGTAACTTCCATGATAGTGAGCTAATTTTTTCATTTTCGCTATTTTAAATAGTAGAGAAGTTGTCGTAGCTGTGCCAACGCAATAATAATAAAGATAATTATTATTAATTATAAAAAAATAAACGATTATTATTAAACTACTTGTGCTTCAATTCATAATGTGTTATATCGAGGTACTAATAAATGAAGTTCCCCAAAGACCTTGCATTTATGATTTATCGCACAGAGATTATAAAAAGAAATAATTAGATGCAACGTTTAGTTTATAAAACAGAAGTTATCTGCACTTACGGAGTAGATAACTCCGACTGCAATCGCTGGAGGAGTTCACCAATGTGCTTTAACACCGCAGGGTCAGATGGCTTCATTGGTGGCCAAAGTGCCGAGCCGATTTTGCTTCCAGTGTGTTTGAGCCTTAATGCCATAATCAGAAAAATATCATCTTTGCTGTAGCTGACTATATCTGATTTCTCCAGCATAAAATAGGTGAAAATAGGAACCTGGTAGGAGTTATCTCCTCAATTATAAGCAGTTTACTGATCATGATTTGTTATTAGAAATCACAACCTGTTTTGGAACATCTACAACAACTTATATCTCAAAGATCTCCAGCATCAGCATTATACAAGTCATGCCTATCAGTAGTAAGGTAGGAGCAGATCTCTGTCATGCCGATCTAATGCTTGTGATTATTTTGTTGCGTACTATGTGAGTTAAAAATTGTATTGAATATTGATCATTACGAAGAGAAGAAAAATTTGTATGTGCCTAAAAAATTTTTCAATTTTGATGCATTTTCCAACTTTCAGGCCAACTATTAATATTGTAGAGGATTTTGCAGAATCATTCAGCTGTTTATACAACTATACTGAGGAGGGAAGTTGTACTAGGCAGGAAAAATGTGATATAACAAGGTTTTGCCTTCAAATTATATCAAAATAATAATTCACACTTTTTCTTGTTCACTCCATACTGCTACCTCTGCCAATTCTTTTATTCAATGGCACTAACACTACCAGCCACCAATGAAGCAATCTACTAACCAACACCACATAGCTGAAACAGAACTCTACTATGGCTCTCTGCCAGATACACCACACTAATGTATCGATATACTCAAACTTTATTGTTAGTTGTAAAAATACAAAATTGGGAGACACTATGCGTTAACTCCCACTGGGTAGGCTTGCTCACTCAGGGTCGGAACAATAATCTGCTGTGCTGAGCTCCACCGATTGCTAGTAGAATTGGGTCTGGGCTGCATGAACAACCAACTTCTTGCAGTATAGCCTCTGCTAAAACGCACTAGTCATGTTTCCAACCAGTGTAACAATTACATTAATTTAGCATAAAACACAAGTAACAGTTATACTACTACCATTCCATATAAGGACCACAAGTCATTAAAGTAGGAAAACAGTTAGAGCCAAGGTTTCAGCAAAAACCCAATATTAACAGGCATAGATATTGCACACAAATAGATTGTACCAAAAACTTTTGCTGTTGCACATGCTCACCCTAATATTGTAGTGAATTTTGGGGGGCCGACCAAACGTCCACCAACAACGCCTCACTCTAGAGGTCAACTTCCAACAGAGGAGTATGCCAACTCCACAACTGTTCCCGGAGCCCACGGCTCAAACGTACAACTCAATGACTTGTTGAGTTAACCATACTTTATTACACAGCGTAACCAGCAATGTATAATAAGGGTAAATGTATCATGCTACTTGGCTTAAGCACAGGTAGAATCCCAATACAATACAAAGAGTCTAGTGAAATGTTCTGCCTTTTATAGGCAGAACATGATTAAAACATATGCCCAAACAAGGGGCAACAAATCAGTAATGGCAGGAAGTGTTTACACTAATCAGATCATGAGATATAAATATATGATACTGTCATTGGTTAATACAGAGTTAAATGTGCCAGGCGCCCAGAAGTAGGGGGCGGAGCTTCTTAGTCAATCTTGCTTACTCATGGTGGTGCAATGAGTAGCCCTGGTTCTTGGTCCTTATGGCTTGTGGTCCTTGGCTTTAGTCTTGTTTGAGGACAGCTATGTTGCAAAGTCGGGCTTTTGCATCTTTGGTATCACTTTCGGTTCTCAGGCTATAGTATTTCTTTGCTCACCGACCCGGTATAGGTACGGTAAAGGCACTGCAGGGCCGGTAGTACATGCTGCAGGGCCGGCAGGGTGTGCTGCAGGGCCGGTGGTACCTCTGCAGGGCAGGCAGTGAATGCTGCAGGGCAGGCAGTGAATGCTGCAGGGCCGGTAGGGTTTCTACCGGCTGACTTACTTAGGTTCTGGCTGTGCCAGGCTCTATTTAGGCTTGCCTGACACTCAACAGTTGTCAGGGGGACCTTGCGCAAAGTTAGTGGTCACAAAAATCCACCACAATATGTAGTGCATTTTGGGGACTTCTAATCCTCCAACTGAGCCCTGTCACCAGCCGAACTCCTCGTTCGCTGGCACAGTAAAGTTGGTAGCGTTTCGACGGTATGCTGCTACCAATTACCTTTCTCCTGGAGGTAATAACATGTCGGTACTACACCAAATGAGAAGTGAAAGAGACGCATAACTCAGAGCTTTAGAGTATAATGCATTTATTCTTGCAAAGAATACAAGTAAGTAAAAGTCCCAATATAATACTGATTAGACATGGGCCCAAGATTCTACCTTTTATAGGCAGAGCACAGGAAGTCAAACAGTGTAATGTCCAACAACACAAAAGTAAGACAATTTAACGAATAGGCAGGCATATATAAATACAGGCAAATAGGATGAGGTATATAGAATTAAATATATGTGGCGCCCAGAAGTGGTAGGCGCAGTCATGGGCTAGCTGGCCAATCCTAGACATTTCTACTTCCTGCTGTTGGTACATCAGTCTTCTAGGCTTTGGTCTTTGTCTTTCTTGAATATATGGGAAGCTATCTTTCAGGTATGGCTTTCTGTCTCCTCTAAAGCTTTTTCCAGGTCCCAAGCTATGATGAGTCACTTCCTGCCGGCCCGGTATGGCTTCCACAGGGTCGGTATAGTGCCGATACGGGGTCGGTGCCTTACCGATACAGCGTTCATCAGTTGGTATCAGTGGGTGCCATGAAAATCCACCACAATAATACTCTGTAGGACAGTGCGAGCAGACCCCATTCAGTGTTTATCTTATTTCTAACCTGTACAATTTGTTTTTGTAGACTTGCCTTCAAACTGGGAAAATCCACTGTATGAGTACCAAGAGGTCAAGGTTGCTGAAGGGTCAAAAGAATGGACAGATTGTATAACGACCTTCAAAAAGACTTTATCAAATCCAAATGGATGGGCTTTCATAGAGGTAATGGATATATTTGCTTATCATTGTAAAACATATCACTAAAACAAACAACATATCACTGCAACAAACAAACAACATATCACTGCAACAAACAACAACATATCACTACAACAAACAAAAGTTATAAGAATGTGCTTACATGTCCAGGTCAGAAGGGTACAAAATCCAGACAGTTATCAGTTGTACAGCCATTTGAGAGCTTCGGTGGCTAGAAAGTTGAGAAAACAAGAAGATGAAGTAGAAAAAACTTTGTGGCACGGTACAAAGCAACAGACGGTACCATTCATTACAAGATCAAGGTTTGATAGAGGTTTATCTGGCTCAGCTAGTAAGTGGATTAGCTAAAACATGTTGCATAACTTGCACCTTGAGCTTAACTTTTCATTTTATTTTAGATTGGACTAATATTTAAGTAAACAATACTATTTATATTTGCGCAGCTGGCACTTTGTATGGGCTCGGGTCTTACTTTGCCACAACATCTCAATACTCTACAACATACTGCACAGCTAACAATGCTGGAGAGAAGTTTATGATTATGGCCAAAGTTATCACAGGAGAGTACATTGAAGGTGATAGTGAAATGAAGACAGCTCCTTATAAGGAGGGTTCGAAGCTGGAGCAGTACGACTCAGTTGTGGATGATGTCACAAACCCTTCTATGTATGTTGTGTTCCATGATGCCTCAGCATATCCTGAATATATAATCAAGTTTAAACGGGGTCAACCCCCAAGGCCACCTGTAACAACAACGACAACTACCGTCTCAACGTCAGACGATGAAAGCTGTGCCATTTTGTGATAGAACACTACTTCAATAGTGTCTGTATGCGACTGTTTCTCTGTCAACTGTTGGTTTTGTGTGGTAAATCAGCCGCAAAATCGGCTGGTTTAATAATGCTCTCCACCTCCTAAAAAATTAAGTAATTGATTCAGACAAACTACCACTTTTGCTATATCTAACAATACTTGTGATACTGTTCAGCATGGCTTGAGAGAGGGAGAGTCAACTCTTCTAACAACTAACATAGCAAATGCTAATGGTAAAATTATTTGTAAGAAATGAAACTGAAAATCTGTGACCTTCAACTTTCATTTGGAGATGATAGACCTTACAAGACTGGTTAATTGTGAAAACCAAACATTTAGTTGAAACGTTTGCTGTCAAAGTAGAAAAAAAAGGATGGAAATAATAATCGACCTCCAAATGTTTATGGGTAGCAGTAGACTTTTCCTCTAAATCTATAGCAGAAACACTTTTGGGAGACAATCTAGTTTTTTCTGAAAACAGAGCTGAAAGTTTATAGACTCAAAAAATTGCAGGATTTCTATCGCAAAAAATCAAATATGAACAATTTGATAACTGCTAACAATCAATCTCTTTCGATGATTTCAATTCCTATGAAAAAAATTTCTATTGTGTAACACTGAAACCAGAATTGAGACATTAAATGTTGTGTTAAACAAAACTTTTGAGCTGATGCACTCAAACAAATGTATATCACTTAACGACCAAACTGCACACAAAGCTTACCAATATGTTATAGTTTACATTAGTAGGAATCTGGCCATAACCAGAAACACTTCACAACCAACAAAAACAAAAGAAGGAAAAACCCAGTCATACTGCTTTTATTTTTCTTTGTTAAGATTTCTAGTGATTTCCTATATTAGCCAACACCAAAAATGTGTTTGCCGAAGGCAACATTTATATGTTTTGATATTGACACATATTTTAGACTAATATTTTCAGTACTGTTGTTCTTCAAGTATGAACCTGTATGAGCTACAGCTCGGTTTTACAGCATATAAATGACAATTTATTTTATTCTTAATATACAAACTTTGATGCTTCATTTTTATTTTTTATTTTCACTGATTACTGAATTTACTTGATCCATCTTTCGTCCATCACTTTGTTTAAAATATACTGTGCACAACTGCCAACATATATGCTTATGAAGCTTGACCTCAGGGTAAAGTAAATCCATAGATGGAGCTCTGCAAAAACAAACCAGGCTGGAAAGTTCACAATGAACTGATCTTAATAGTACAATTAGAACTCCAGTTCAGCTGCAAATTTACAAATAGAATGTTAAATATTATTTGACTCAAACAAGATTATATATAACTATTTTAAAGTTTTTTTAAGAGTAGTGTGTAGAGTGTAGTTAGTGCACTAAAGAGTATTGTGTAGAGTGTAGTTAGTGCACTAAAGAGTAGTGTGTAGTTAGTGCACTAAAGAGTAGTGTGTAGTTAGTGCACTAAAAAGTAGTGTGTAGTTAGTGCACTAAAAAGTAGTGTGTAGTGTGTAGTTAGTGCACTGAAGAGTAGTGTGTAGAGTGTAGTTAGTGTACTAAAGAGTTGTGTGTAGAGTGTAGTTAGTGCACTAAATAGTAGTGTGTAGAGTGTAGTTAGTGCACTAAAGAGTAGTGTGTAGAGTGTAGTTAGTGCACTAAAGAGTAGTGTGTAGAGTGTAGTTAGTGCACCAAAGAGTAGTGTGTAAAGTGTAGTTAGTGCACTAAAGAGTAGTGTGTAGAGTGTAGTTAGTGTACTAAAGAGTATTGTGTAGAGTGTAGTTAGTGCACTAAAGAGTAGTGTGTAGAGTGTAGTTAGTGCACTAAAGAGTTGTGTGTAGAGTGTAGTTAGTGCACTAAAGAGCAGTGTGCAAATTTATCATTGCAATTAATTTGATTAAAAACTGTCATCTGGTGATAGCGCTCCTTTAGATGCATAATTTGTTGTTTATAACGAAAAGTGTGATGATGGTTTTTTGGTCGAGTATTTCAATGTAGACTTTGATAGTCTGTTAAACTGATAAATATTGCTGATTTATTAAACAACATCAAATTAACGATTTAATAAGGTCATTGCAGTTTTTTCAGCACTAAATGCTTCTTGAGAAAGATGTTTGCAATCCTTATTGCGCGAAGACATGGGGATGTACTAGTACAATTAATGTAACTACATGCGTACGTGTAGGATAAGTGTTATTTGATCAGCTCACAAAATAATATCTCTCGAGCCAAAAATTGCCAAATACATGTAGATATCGCCAACAGACAATGCTTATTGAACTTTGTAATCTCATCAATCAGTAATCAATCGATCACGTATGTACCCACTTTTTGAGTTGTGAAACTGCTAGATGGAAACTGCCTTCAATTACTTTTTATTGGAAAAACCCATGACTACATAAAATGAAACTGTAAGCTTATAAACATAACATAGCTTTAGTGTCAATACTGTGTGATGTGCTGTTAACTATCCACCCTAATTTTTTTGTAAGTCAGCAATTGTTTTTGGAAGCCCTGTTTGTGACCTCTAGTTAAGGCATAAACCAAACTACATCGTAAGTAATGTTCACTTGAAGTACAGCTATAGGGCAGTGGAGAACAGAAGAACGACTGCGACTAGAAACTGATTCAGCATCAAGTACTAGCAGGGCAACCAGTATTTGTCTGCTGACCAACAAACATGTCTGAGCCATTCCCCAGCCACTATACTGAATACAGAGATGATCATGTGCTCATCTGTGGAAGGATAAGTTTTGATATAGTTGTTGGGGACATCGCTCTCTCAAAGGTAAGTGAATGCATTCTAGTCAATGTCAGCTGAGATCTTACTCCAATGTAAATAGCTGAATGAATTTGAACAAAGAAAATGATAAATAGTCACTTACTAAAACATTCATTCATTATTTTTACTGAAAATATCTCTTCCAGGTTTGTTTATTATTGTGCTTAGAAGTGCGTCTCTTTATTCAATTTCTTCCGCCTTCATTCCTATCGACTTATGTGCCCAGTTGCATTTCTTTTGTCAAATAGAAAAGGCCTTGTTTTGAGAGATAAATATTTAATTTGCAATCTCGGAAAAAAATTACATGGTTTTCTGCTGTCTTTGACAACTTTGGCTATGAGAGACACAGTAAGAGTATTAGCGACTTGTTCGGTGAATGTATCTCAAATAACACTGTTAGTGTTTATCACTGTTTATCACTGTTTATCACATTGTGTCCACTTGGTTTTGTCTGTTTTATTCAATTGAATATCAATGAAAAAGAAAAGAATCATTGAGAAAAGTAACGTGGAGCTGAAATAGCACTTTGGCCATTTGAGATATCAGATAGAAACTACATTAGCAGTCTTCTCCCGCCTGAAAACAGGCTATTGTCAAAGAGCATATCCAAGACTGGTGGTTTCAAAAGAAAAATTCACAATTGACAGCATATCAAGCTAATACATATCTTGTTCAGGATTTATCGGTCATAAGAGAGATGAATCTACAAGAGAACTAGGAGTCATTTTTATTATGTCAAACAATTGTTGCCTCTTTTGTTTTGGACACACAACACAATACTTAATTGTGAATTGCATTTATTCAGCAATGTTTGTTGATAACGGCTCTGCCACTATATTTTCATTGATTGGGGAAAAACCATTTCCCCCTGATGGGAAATTCCAATTTTTATTCACATAACAAAACAAAACTCTCAGAGAAGATAACTCTTAATCTAGTGTTAAAATTTAATCTCATGTTTGTTTTACCACAGCGAGATACATTGATAAACTCAACAGATGATGATGTCAACTTGGGTGTCTCCGTGGCAAAAGCCTTGGCTAACAAAGCTGGAGATGCATACAGAGCAGCATGTAAAGGGTTGATTCCTCTAGCCCCTGGAACAGTGAAGGAAACTGGTGCTTACAATATGCCTTGCAAACAGATATTGCACTGTAATTGTCCTTACTGGAAGAAGAGTAAAGATCCACAGGTACTTTTGACAAGTAAAGAATATACTTTATAGGTTGTTTAATATGCAACAGAGATACTAGAGGTACAGATGTAATAGAAACACCAGGTTGTTATTTTTATTTGAAGGAGCTGAGAAAAGTGTTTATCAAGTGTCTGGAAATGAGTGCACAGAAAGGGTACAAATCTGTAGGTACACCAACTATTGGAATGGGGGTTAAAGATTATCCGGCAGAAGTGGTAGCATTAGCGCTGCCTCAGGCCACCGCAGAGTATGCTGAGAAGAATCCAGGAAGTAGCATAAAACAAGTCAAGCTGTATCTGTATCAAAGAGAGATAACTGCTGCTCAGAAACAGGTAAAGGAGTACATTGTAACTTTGTTGTCAGCCATTGCAGAACTTGCATCTCCAACAAACCTCTTTATAGAAAAGCATTTAAAGCCTTTAGAACCGATGTTTGCCAAGTAATATTTAATAAAAGTAATCAGGGCGGGAATAAATTTCATCAATGAATAACCATTTTCTTCAGAACTCGAGGATCAATAAAAAATAGCTTGCTGAAAAAAAAATCAATTATTGTTTATTTCTAATGTTCGGTGGTAGTGAACGAAACTAAACCAGGGCATACGCACACTATGACAATTAATCATATGATACATAGGTTGCAAGTGCATAAGTTATGCGATTTTTTAGTGAGATGACAAATTTCTTTCTTAGTTCATCACCAGATATATTATAAATTGAACAATAAAACGGTGATAGGTAAAAATATTTTACTGATGTAAAATGATTTTGCCTGCCAGAGAACAAAACGAAATAACTTCTCCAAAAAGAATATTTCCTTCTCAAATATACTTACTCATTATGTATCATACCATTTCTAACCATAGACTGAACTCTAAATAAATTATAAGAATTTTATTATTTTAAAAAACTGGTTTTATATCCTCAAAAACCTCATGTATGAGGCATATAATATGCTCGTATACTACTTGTATGAAAGCGGATATTTTAAAATTATGATACAAGAAAGTGAATTTTTTGTGAATTGTATTTGAGTGAGCGATGCTGTTTATATAATTTTTTTTCAAAAAGGATGTGATATGGAAGTCATTTATTTTATAGTACATCTATGTTTGGCAATGTTTGGGAAATATATTGAATTGTAATGATGATGTAGAAACTGTAGAAACCTTTCCATGCGTGACATATCAGTTTTTTCTGTCATTTGTATAACGAAATTACAAACACGCTGCAAATACCCGTATTATGATAAAATGATGTTTACCTGCTAGTTAAAATTTGTGTCATAATACTCCATCTGTTGAACGGCGAATAAGAATTTATGAATTGTTTTATTTAACAGATGTTCAAATCTGCATTGCTACTGCTGGGAGGTAAAAGAACTCCTAATGGACAGGAACTTCTAAATAGTACAATATTTGAGGTATTCACTGGTGACTTGGCTGAGACAAAGGTAAGTGGAGATAATCACTAAGTTTCATACGGAAACTCAATGCTCATTCATCACATCCAGTTATAGTCAGTTTCACGAGCAGCATTATGAAGCCTTCGCACCACATCAAATTGCGCAACCACTCGCTGGATTCTAGCACTTGTCCAAGCTTGCCTTACGCTTCTTGATGGCTCTCGAGTTTCAACTCCAATGCTATTCATAATTCTACATTGAGTTATCCTCCAACAACTCTGTCATTGCTCAAACTTGTTCAAACTTCCATTGTGATAGCAAGGTACTGAAACCGCCATGTTGAGGTTAAGGGAGGGGATCTCTAGACAAACAGTTTAGGCAAGCACCCTAGACTAGAGCTTTCAATATTGTAATGGATTCCGGTCTGGTTACTACGGACATCCACTATTCTCAAGTATTCTGCCTCTCTCCAGAGGGGACACTGTACTGTGCGACAGTGACAACTGTGCAGGGTAACCGAATTACCCGGTAAGGCAAGAGCCCATGGCTCAGACAAACAATACAGAGTAGTGCTTGTGTAAGTGGCTATATTCTCAAAGACAAGGTGCTAGAGGGTGTTTAGTCCTCTAGGTTGGCAACATGAGAATGAATGCATCGAGTAAGACAAAGGTCTCTCCGTTTATAGGAGAGCTAACAGGTATAAAATATATAACAGCTAGAGCACAGGAAGTAAACTAGCCAAGTGGCTAAGGGCGGAGTCCTGTCTCCTACTGTCCAATCAGCAATCCTGCAAGGCTCCCAGGCTGTAGATAGAGTATGGTCCATGAAGTCGGTAATCCATCCAGGGACAGATATTTCCTGTTCCTGACCTTGACTAAATTCCTACATGGTTTTGGAGATCCTCTTCTATGTCGGCCATCTTGTGCCGGCCCAGTACAGCTATACCGGGTCGGTAAGGGGTCAATACCGGCCCTGCAGGGGTCACTACCGGCCCTGCACTCTATGCCACCGGCACAGTAAGACTTTCCACTCAAACAGCTGTTTACCGAACGCTGCGGGTTGAAGTCTAGCGCATTGTCTCGCAAGGGTGGAGAGCAAACCACCTGTTCACTACTAGTTTCCACCAAAATCTACCACAATATTATACCATTTCACAGTTGCAGCAAGTTGTTTGTCTGGCAATGTTTTGGAGTATTCATATATACATTGTGAAAAGGTTGCATTCAGTAAGTATTGAAGAGGTAAAGAGGAAAAAGAAGAGTGCACAAAATTCATTGATTTCGTATGATTCAATTTGCGGTGTTATATAAAATAACTGTTGGTTTCTTAATGGCATTTTACTACAAAAATAGTTTTTTGTTAGTCAACAATCTGATTTTAAATGTATATGCTAAAATTAACATGCAACCAAAATTGTATTTTACAAATTACATTTTTGCTGAAAAAGTAAATTTTACGACATAATAATGTAATAGATTTGCACAGTGCAGCTCCCTAATCTCCAGCCGGGTGCTATTGCATATATTTCTCTTCTACCTAAAGAATGCTCAATGGACTACTACGCTTGACTGCACAAGAGTACAGCTGACCTGCCGCCTAAGCCAAGCTCAGGAAGGATTTCCGCCACTAGTGCTTATTTTACATTGCCTCTATTTATAGCTATTACTCATCATTAGTGTGCCAGCCTGTTATTGCTTTTTGTGCCTCGCTGTGGGTATTGTATTTAACCAATCATATGCATATGCTACTAGTTGATTTTTTACCTTGTATAAATATGCTTGCATTCCGCCCAGCTCATCAGTTCTAGAGAGGAGTTCGTAGACAGCTTTGGGGCAAGACGCTCAGATAGCATAGGACTCCGGCGTGACTAGCAAGTGAACTGTTCTGACCAGTTTTATGTTGAGTTTTCACTCGACCCTTGCCTATAGTTACTAACCGTTCTCTATTCTGTACTTGTGCCAAACATACACTTTTATGCGTACAATTAGACATTGTTTGTTTTGTTAGCGGTAATAAAGTATTGTTACCCTAAATCTTGTGATATCTGTGAGGCCGGTTGCCTGAACACAGTTGTGCCTGCTTGTTAGCAGCATCTGGTTGTATCTAAGCGCGATAGATAAACCAACCTAGCCTTGTCATTCTACTACCATGCTACCACGTTAAGTAGAGACAAGCCGGATCATATAGCACTCTTGTATGTACCTGTAATAGTGGACCTCATAAACGGGAAAACCGTTACAATCATGGTTGATCTAATGATGCTAGCAAGAGTCCACAAAAACTAAAGAAAATAAATGTTTAACGAAGAAATCAGGTTATATTCCAAGGTTTTTATTTCATAGCATAACTCTCTTTATAATTTAAAAATATTTGATTTTTCAGGCTGATGCTGTGGTTAACTCCACTGGAAACGGCATGTCTCTCTCTATCGGAAAAGTTTCTTCAGCTCTGCTGAGGAAAGCTGGTCAACCACTGCAAGATGAATGCAGAAATTTGGCTCCAATCAAAGATGGTGATATAGCTGTTACTAATGGCCATGGACTACCTTGTGACAATGTTATTCATGCTTGCACTCCTAGTTGGAAAGGGGACAAATCCAAAAAGGTAAAAGAAAAATCAGGGTAGGCATCGCTTGATAAGTGCCACTCGTAGTTTGTTGATGTCAAAAACAATGAAAATTAACTGAATTTTATTTGTATTTAAAAGAATTCTGATTGAGTGTTCATTCAAGTAGGTTTATTTCCAGGATAAGATTTTTGTCCTACAGGAGCTGAAAGAGCTGATAACCAAGTGTTTGCAAGCTGCGGAAGATCTCGGTGCAGAAACTGTAGCCTTTGCTGCGTTAGGGACAGGTCTTCTTGGATATTTACCAGAGACGGTGGCCAGGAGCTTGTTTGAAGCTAGTGCAGAGTTTTCTGCTAAAAACTCAAATGTAACACTGAGAAAAATAAAAGTTGTCATCTACACAGAAGATAAAACAACCAAAGGAGTGAGTTTAATATTTGTAACAATGCCTGTTTTATATTTCCTTCAGTAAGTTGTTACTTTAGTTTGTGAGTCAATGAAAAATAGCCAGACTTTTTCAGATCAATGGTGACATATTTGCCTGTTAAAATCAGTTGGACATGAAATCAACAGCACAATAATTATTTAAACAATGTGTGGTACTGTTTTATTTTAGGGTTTTGAAAAAGCTCTCAGACGAGAGATAAAGCCATACATAGAGACAAAAGAATCTCCTAAGACACTTTCTCCGGGATTAGAAAAATTAGTGGCAGGTACTTTTACAATTTATAAACAAAACTAAGTCATTGAACGAAAAGGCTGTACTCTCCCAGCTCATTAATATTGATAACATTCGTTTAGCAGATCACAAGCTAAAGCAGTGTGGAAGATTTTGATGTAATAACCCCCATTGGTCATGCCCCTGTCCCCTTAGACCCTCTTACTGATTTCCCAAACCCTCAAATAGTAATCCTTACTTATTCGTTGTTAGAACCCCGGAGTACCTAATTTAACTTCACAACTAAATTTAGTTGTGAAGGATTCGGCTAGGTTAACCTAGCCGAATCCTTAAAGTTGCATGTTATTTAGAGAACTTCATAATAATTTATATGAGAGCTATTCTAGTTTGGGAAAAATGCAATTTGGGGTAACCCCAACTCTGCATAGGCCCTTGGAGTCTGTATGAATAGCTAGCGTCATCGGGTGGCTATACCAAATTTAAATCAGTATATATACCCGCCAACCGATTAAGAGTCCGGGAACCACTATATCGGTTAGCAGATGTATGAGGTGTAAAGACAATGAGTATCAAGTAGAGAAACGCAAGGTGAGCAACACTAGCTGCTTTATAAGAACTAAAGACTTCTCTTCTCTGTAATTGATCGCAATTAGCAGAGAAAAATTACCACATGTGCCTTCTGTTTATTAGATGTATTTATTATCATCATATTGTTATGTGTTTTTATATGTGCATTTATATTTCATTGTATGTGATTGGCTCATCCCTCATAAGGTAAGGGATATTCCCGTCGCTCTTCCATAAAAGAGCAATTTTTGTTGTTTAGAAGATAAAAGTTAGATGTTACTATACTCTTGGATTGTACTTTCACTAACTACTGTATTACTAAGTAGAGTACAGATAATAAAGTTGTATTATTCATCTAACATTGCGTAGTTTACCTAGTCATGGTCTTTGTCATTTGCAGTTGAGTTCGGAGTGGGAAATAATACAAACCCTGCATTACCCAGTGGGATCTCATTCATGGAAAAGAACTCATGAAATCTCAAAAGGCAATCAATTACAGGCGGTGTTTGATCTGCAAAGATAGTTATGTCCGTAGTAGGCGAGCAAAGCGACTACATTGGTGGCAGTAATGGGATATTGGAGAACAAAGTACCCAATGGAGAGAAAAATAGTTACCCCAACCCTGAAAACTCTGCCCATTATGCCTACATCTGCCCCACCCCTCCCCACCCACACCCCTGCCAAGTGAGTCATTTTTCTCTTCCTGAGCTAACCCGGTTCTGTATGCAATCTCCACATTGGTACCAGAGCTGCCCGACCCTTGTGGATCCCAAAGAGAGATACCCAGGCTCTGTGAACCCCTCACACCAACATATTTTACTCCAGAAAGTTAACCCATGCTGTACACCCCAGAACAGTTTCCCCTTCAGGTAACAGCACCCCGTCAGCCATATGGCAAACCAAAGAGCTCATAGCGCGAAGTGCAACCCCATTCGAATGCAACTAACAATAGGACTCGGTGAGCTAATCAATGCCCTGTAGAGACTGGTCTCACCTCTTCCCTAAGGCCCTGTTCAAGCAGCATTCAAGGCACCCAGACATGATGGCCACAAATGTGGAATACTGTATAACGCTTTTTCTGAAGTTGCTGATGCAAACTGTTAGGGCCCAGCCAAAGCCCTGCTACATGTCGGAGATGCCCTATGGGCCGATGCCCTCGAATGCCGATGGCCACCGCATGTAGAAGGAGTCTTTATTACACTCCAAGCTCATTTCAGCTCAACACCCAAGTAGGCCCAAGCCTTGTCAACTACCCTACATTGCTTCCCCGCAGACCTCCCTCCAAGAGTATGCCACAGAAGTGGAAAGATTAACTCATGCGGCCTACAACAATCTACCCCCGTTGTTAGGTTGCATGATACTAGATACCTTTCCTAGTACATTACTCAACGTCTACCTCCTGAGGCATTTACTGGTGGTGCAACCTCTGACAGTGGCAGATGCTGTCGCTGAAGAGCGATTAATGAATTTCTCCAAGTTAAGATGGGCTTTGAAGGCATGAGAAGAGTAAGAGCTATAGAGGATAAATGGAGCAAAGAGAATCCATATTCTACTGCCAGACAAACTACCCCTAGGTAGCACCCAATAAACTTAGTCTCTCCCAACAAAAGACTCCCTCAAGACCGGAATTCAAACCCTGCAGAAGGTTTCAGCAGCCATCCAACAGCACGGTAAGTAGCCTCAATGGCAAACCAAAGAAATTCAACAGTTGAAGCAACAAATCATAAACTCCCCATCCCCTATTGTCGTCAACCAACCACCTCCCCCTTTCTTTGCCTGTACCAACCTGTTGTTGGGAATGTGGACAAAGAGGGTATCTGCAACAGAGCTGTAACATCAAGCCCTGGCCAGTCAACAAGTCTAACCGATAGTGAGGTGGGCAATGCCCACAGTAGGACCCTCAAAATGTGCACCAAAAGACTATAGAGATTTACTAAAGAGACTGGAGCTGCATGAACCGGTCAACCCTTCCCCATCTAATGAGCCCGGCGGAATCCAGTCCCAACTACATTGTCAGTGAAAACGTGGCAGTTACGTACCCTCAATCGATATGTATCTTTGCAAAATATGACAGAAGAGATTGTCGATGACCCTGCCCCACGTGCACAACCGCCTGGGAGAACTTCCTCCTCACCCCCCTTGAGAGTTGTTACTCCACAGAGCGTCTTTTTCGAAATCGCATTTGAAAAGCTCCCCCTGTCCGATCGATGGCAGTTATAGTTGCCACCACTTCTCACTCCCCAGTGGTACAGCTATACAAGGACAGTTATTCTTGGTGGACCTGGTAGAAAGCAAGCCAGTGTCTGTTTGATCAACACTGGATATACCATAAACCTATTGGGCCAACATATGCTAAACGGTTGTCCCCAACCACCATGAGCACACTACACACTTTTCCTTCTTTTTGGTATTATAAAGTCGCTCATTCAGTTGAGAGGTCTTAAGGTCGAGATAGTCTTTGAATCAGTCAAATTAACAAAGGTGTAATTTTAAAAATTCCTTTTCACACTGCACACTCATTTCAAATGACATTTGACAAACTCGCCGTTGAGATAAATGGCAAGGAGTTGTTGTGGACTGCCAAAGAAGGGTGAGCCTTGGCGAGTGGAGTAAAAATTGTTAGAGACTCGCACATTCCCACCCCCAAACAGAAATAGCAGAACGGTGTTGGGTAAATCATCCAAACCACCTCTCCTTAGGTATCTTGGAAGGCATCTCTGACTCTCACCTTCTGGCAGCCAGCGTTAACTATCCCAATGGCAATCAGCGTATGCTGGTGAAACGTCTTTGAAGTTAAAAGCAGGCAGGACAGTAGGCTGCTACACTGGAGTGACCAAAGAGGATGTGGACGTACCACACACCAAAGAGACCCCGTTCCCGTCTAAGCCATCCTCCCTACCCTCTCCAGTCCCAATTCACCCTGAAGAATTGTATGTTTTCGGCATTACACAGTTGCCAAACCCCACAAGAGGTGCTTCACTTGCCGAACTCCTGCTTACATACCGGAAAGTCTTTAGCAATGAAGAGCATGACATGAGGCGGACTGACCTTTTGGCTCATTCTACTCCTTTGAAGCTCAGTGTCCAACCAATCAAACACTCCCCCTCCCCCCTTAATCGGCTGGGCCCTCACAAAGAGAAGAAGTGGAGGAGCAGGTGTCTCAGTTAATGGAAAGGAATTTTAATAGAGCCAGCCACCGCCGCTGGAGCTCTCCCGTAGTCCTTGACAAAATGAAGAACAGGATCTGGAGGTTCTGTATCAATTGCAGAAGGTTGAACATTGTCACTCAGGAAGAGAAGTAGAAGAATAGCGCTAAGGAAACCTAGCTGCTTCATAAGAACTGGAGATTTACCTTCCCTGTGAGTGGTTGTAGCTACCAGAGAGAAACTACTGCATGTGCCTTCTGTTCATTTGATGTATTATATCATGATGTATTACTGTCATATAGTTATGTGTTATGCTAGTTGCGCATTTTTGTCTAATTTTATGTGGTTATAAAATTTTATATGGTTGATCGATAAAAGAACAACTCCTGTTGTTTAGAAGTTAGAAGGTCGTGTGCTCTTGGATTGTACTTTTACTAGTTATGGTATTGCTAATTAGAGTACAAATATGAAAACTGTGCTATTCGTATAACATTGCACAGTTTGTTGGAGTAGAGGTCTCTGTCATTTGCTGTTGAGTTGTAGCGGGTTTTGGTGTCCTGCTACTTCTCCACTAGCGTTGTCACCGGGCAAACTGCTGCCTGCTGGCACAACAAGACAGTCAGCCTCTCAAGGCCTGACAATAGACAGTCAACCTCTCCCCAGAGGTGACCTTGTACCGGGATGGCATTTACAACTAGTTGTAAAGGAGAACCCTCGACTTTAACAGCTGTAACGAGCCCATGGCTCAGACATACACTCAGCGCTTTTGAGTAGTATAAAAATTTATTCATATCCAGAATAAAAGGTGGCAACACAACAATGACATGTAACGAACTACACTGTACTGAACGAAAGTTCTGCTTTTTATAGGCAGGGCCATAGGAAGTGACAGGAAGTGTTTGGCCTACTGTGCAAAACACTCCAATCACACAAAAGAAATACAAAAGTTAACCAACAAAGGGATATATAAAAATACTAGCCAATGGTGCCCAGACGTAAGAGGCAGACTCTATGGGCATTCCAGCTAGTAATAGCTTGATATTCCTCTCTACTATAGTTCTAAGTCTTTTACGGCCTTGGATCCCAGTTTCTTCACTTCTGAGAAGGGTAATCACCTGAATACAGGTCCTAGAGGTCCTTTGGGCTATGTTTCCTCTCTCAGGCTATGGCAGCCATCTTGATGCCAGCCTGGGATAGCTACCCAGGGCCGGGGTAGTAATTACCCTGTGACGGTATAGCTAACTAATGCTTCTATTGCCTGTATGAGCTAATAGGTTACTTGCACTATGTAACTAAGTACCGAAGTTGTTTATTGCTTATTGGAGGCATGCCTGAGGCCTATAGGCTATCAGGGGGGCCTTACAAAGTAGTGGTCACTTATGGTGATTGGTAAAATCCACCGCAGAGTTCAAAGTAGACCCCATGGGATGTAATACAGATCTTGTGTTACTCTGTGGGATTTCCTTCACGGAATAGACCCTGTGAGATCTTAAGAAGTAGCCAAACAAAAGTGGTGTTTGACCGTGCAGTGATAGTTGTGTTCACAATAGGCAAGCATAACTACGACAGCAGGTCTGATTTAATAAGATAAAGTTCATAAAAAAGAGGACAGGTAGACCATTAGCAGATCAAATTATGCCTTTAAGGACAATTATAAAAAAATAAAAGATTACCAACACAATAATAATCTGAGATTGTTTGTTTGATGCTTGGGAGCTGGAAACATGACATTTGTACAGAAAACTGTATCATTAGCATATTTTTTGTTAGATCAGCTGATTAGTTTTAAAATGATAAACTACTTTTTCTATAATCTGAGACAATTTGTAAATTTTTTCTCTAATTTTTTGTTATCTCAGGAACATTTTTAGATAAAATCTTGGGTTATTAACCTACCAGAAAATTTGGTCTCAAAAATTGTTTGCAGTTTTCAATTAATTGATTTTCAAGCTGATAGGTGTAAAAGTTGGAGACTTTTAAAAACAAAATAGTGCTAAATTGGAGACTTTCAGAGAAAAAAAACTTCCAAAATATTTAATCTAAAAGCTTGATTATTTGCTTGACAAAATATTTTTTTCATCGATCGACTGCTTCTCCACATCTAAAAGCCTAAATTATTTGGAAAAAAATGATAACCAAAGTTCTACCAAATAGTTATTTCATTCGTGTCTGATCATTCAGTTTTTTGTAGTTTATAGGTTATCACGTCTGGAAGTTTTCCAAAGAATTGACACACCAATAAATATTTTTGGTCTAGTACTTCTGACCTATTTTCAAGTTGCAGAGTTTATACTGCTTTGTTTGTTTCTGCATGCCAACACTATCTTTGTAGACTTGCCGCCAACCTGGAAAAATCCGCTTCATCAGTACAAAGAGTTCAAAATCACCGAGGGGTCAAAAGAATGGACGGATTGCATAAAAACTTTTAAAAAAACTTTGAACAATCCAAATGGGTGGACATTCATAGAGGTAATACATGTACATGCAATAGTCTATAAAACAGACAAATTACTTCTAATATTTAATTACTCGAAAAGTAGATAGGTTTTCAAAAAATTATTCGTCATTAAGGTCATAAGGGTACAGAATCCAGACAGTTATCAGTTGTACAGCCATTTGAGAGCTTCAGTGGCTAGAAAGCTAAGAAAACAGGAAAATGAAGTGGAAAAAACTTTGTGGCATGGCACACAGCAACAAACGGTACCATTTATTACAAGATCAAGGTTCGATAGAAGTTTAGCTGGTTCAGCTAGTAAGTATATTAATTGGAATATTTCACAGAAGATTACAGTCCATTTTTTTCATTTTCCTTTGTTAGTTATATGACATGAACCAAACATTATATATATACAGCTGGTGCCATATATGGAAATGGTTCCTATTTCTCCACAACATCACAGTACTCCACAGGCTACTGTACCCCAAACAATGCAAAAGAGAGATTTATGATTATGGCCAAAGTGATCACAGGAGAGTACGTTGAAGGTCGGAGCGGTATGAAGACAGCTCCTTATAAGGAGGGTTCGAAGCTGGAGCAGTACGACTCAGTTGTGGATAATGTCACAAACCCTTCTATGTACGTCGTGTTCCATGATGCCTCAGCATATCCTGAATATATAATCAAATTTACCAGTAATAGTGAGTGCAGTATTTTGTGATTGATTTCCACGTCTATAGTAATTATTCTCTGCTGTTATTGCGTAAAGAGCTTTGTTTGACTTAGTCAAATGCTATTTGCAATCAATTCGGCTTATTGAAGTTTGAAAATCAAAAACTATGTTAATCATGTACAGGTATATCTGTGAGACAAATCTGCTTGAAAAACAAACGATTAAATTTTAAGCAGTAATATATTGTCTTCAGTTTCATTAACCAAACATTTCGAAATACTAGCCATATACTTTTTACCAAACATGCTTCAACTTTCCAATTTCTATACTCACACCATTATTTAAACACTTTTTGTAGCAAAGTTGATTTGCTAACTTTGGGACTTTTTTATCAGCTATTTGTTATTGCCATCTCTTATATAAACCTGCACAAACTATAACAAAATTTTATGGAGTATAAAAATTATTTTGTCATACATATTTTATTGCATTTTCTGCTTCATCTGCATTACTTTTGTGATGTGTTGCACTTACCATTCGCTATGCATTGTGTATCATGTTGTTGATTTTTCAAAAGTTATCTATCAATTGTTCAAAATATATTATTGTATGTAAACAAAGACTTGGTAGTTACAAAGTATTACTTGTAACTAGTACTTCATGAACAAACACTCAACACTTCATACAACCACCTCAATGGGCAAGTAGAATATGAGATCTGGTAAGAGCAGGTTGGGAAAATAACTTATAGATTTACTTGACTTTAAGTCACACAGATCTGGTTTTAAACTGAACTGGTTTCATTTTTTGTAAGGAAGCCAGCATCAAGTTACCACATTTAAGGCCTCTCCACACACACAGCGTTTTACGGCCACGAATTTGGCGCTATTAGAGAAGTTTTCCTCCCGTAGCCCGTTGGTGTACTCCACACATAACGATTATGCACATGACGGTGTTCATCAACAATTTATAGTGAACACATAGGCAACCACAGCTGGAAAAATCGAAGGAGGAAAAAGTGGATATGAGCGAGTTGCATTGATCAATCAGCGTAGGAAATAATCACGAATTGTGAGAGCAGCAGGCAAATATCAAATATGCTTGGTTCTGTTGCACCGGAGAAAGGCTTTCCCAGAATTTAAAACGTTTGCTCTGAAGACTGAAATGTCTTTGGCGTTGATAAACACGATTTTATCAGGAAGACAACTAAATTCTATTGATTCATTATTAAGAGCAGTTATGTAGCTCGGGCTGGAGAAGGAGACTCTCCAATAATCTATAAATTTTGCTCTCAATAATGCAAAGTCTATTGACATTAATAAATTCAGAAGTTTTCTCAGAGAGAAAGCTAAGTTCTACTTATTTATTTTTAATTGTACTTATTTAGTGTGCAATGGAGAACAAGACTCTCTGGGAATATAACAAGTTTGCTCTCAAGGCTGCAATCTTTTGAGTTGATAAATACGCAGGATTTATCAAAGGAGCAAATTAGGTTTCATCTACACTGTATTTATTATTAAGCGTAGTCATGTAGTTTGAACCGGAGAAAGGGATTCTCTTAGAATTCAAGAAGCTTGCTCTCAAGACAGCAAAGTCTTCAGTCTTGATAATTACAATACATAACTCTATGTTTTATTTGTTATCAAGTGTAGTTAGGTAGTTTACCTCAGATAACGGGTCTCTCATAGAATCTAACAAGAGTAGTAATATATGAGCAGATCTCCCTACCAAGTGTTTTTTTGTGGATTAGATCTTGGAGTTTAGGCAATGGGTTACGGCGTTGGATGAATTCGCCGAGTTTATATTGTATTTTACTTGAGGGGTACTTGAGTGGCATTTGAATGGCATTTAAGTGGCATTCGAGTTTTGATTATTTTTTTACTTGATTTGAACTCATATGGCAACTAGATTTTGAATGTATGGCATTTAAGTTTTGATAACTCGAACTCATATGGCATCTTGAGAGAAAGGAGAGAGGAAAAGAGGAGAGAGGAGATACATCTACATTGAATAAATACATTGATTAAAAATGAAACAATATGTGAATATATACATTTATTGTATAATAAGTAGGGATACATAAAGAGAACATATTAAATATTGTAAGCTTGAAATAGTTCCAATATCATTTCAAATGAAAAAATGGATGATGAGAGATTTTCATCCGTTTGTATGTATCTACATATATCTGATTGAAAATGATATAATAATTCAGTAGTCCATTGTATTGAAATCAATTTTTGAGTGAGCTCTTTATTCCACACTTTTCTTTGAATTTTCTTTAAGTAATCATTAATACTGACAGTTTTTGACATTTTTACAACTGTTTGAAAATTGTTTTTAGTCATAAGCTTAAATATTTCTACTGAATTGTCAACGTATTTATGTGTAGTGTATGGTCGGTATTGTATCGGTGAAAGTTCTCCATGTAAAGAAGCTACAGTTAGCAAATGCTGTGTCATACATAATAATATAGCTTGTAATGTCAAGCGATATCCAATCTTTTCCTGTACTTCAACATTTTCTTTAATATAGCTATGATATATCTTTGGAAGGTAGTCTTTGATTGTGTATCTTTTTGAACTCATAATGAACTAAAATAAAATGTTAAGTATTAGTATATGATGATTAAACAGTGTTGTAAAATAATTACATTTTAACTTTTATTAAGTAATTTTTCTATTAATTCTTACCTTATCACCAAGAAATCAGCTGTAGTAGTTGATGAAATCAGTTGTAGCAGTTGATGAATCAGTTGTAGTAGTTGATGAAATCAGCTGTAGTAGTCGATGTTTTATTGCTGGAGAGAATGATTTCTATGCAGAGAGAGCTGTTCTTATATAGTATAAGCCACTCCTACTCATTTAGCTTATAGCCATTAAAAACACTCACGCGAAAACTCTATCAGAATAGTGTTATTCGCGTGAAATATCCCTGTTTTATTCGCGTGAAAATAAAAAATTTCATTCCCGCGAAAGCAACGGTTTCCATTCGCGTGAAAATGAAGTATATATTCCCGCGAAAGCATTGGTTTGTATTCGCGTGAAAATAAAATTTTTATTCCCGCGAAAGCAATGGTTTCCATTCGCGTGAAAATAAAATTATTTATTCCCGCGAAAACATTGGTTTGTATTCGCGTGAAAATAAAATGTTTATTCCCGCGAAAGCATTGGTTTGTATTCGCGTGAAAATAAATTATTTATTCCCGCGAAAACATTGGTTTGTATTCGCGTGAAAATGAAATGTTTATTCCCGCGAAAGCATTGGTTTGTATTCGCGTGAAAATAAATTATTTATTCCCGCGAAAACATTGGTTTGTATTCGCGTGAAAATAAATTATTTATTCCCGCGAAAACATTGGTTTATACTCGCGTGAAAATAAAATGTTTGTTCCCGCGAAAGCAACGGTTTCCATTGGTGTGAAAATAATTTATTTATTCCCGCGAAAACATTGGTTTGTATTCGCGTGAAAATAAAATGTTTATTCCCGCGAAAACATTGGTTTCTATTCGTGTGAAAATAAAATGTTTATTCCCGCGAAAGCAACGGTTTCCATTCGCGTGAAAATAAATTATTTATTCCCGCGAAAACATTGGTTTCTATTCGCGTGAAAATAAAATGTTTATTCCCGCGAAAGCAACGGTTTCCATTCGCGTGAAAATAAATTATTTATTCCCGCGAAAACATTGGTTTGTATTCGCGTGAAAATAAAATATTTATTCCCGCGAAAGCAACGGTTTGTATTCGCGTGAAAATAAAGTATTCATTCCCGCGAAAGCAACAGTTTCCATTCGTGTGAAAATTAAATGTTTATTCCCGCGAAAGCATTGGTTTGTATTCGCGTGAAAATAAAATATTTATTCCCGCGAAAGCAACGGTTTGTATTCGCGTGAAAATAAAGTATTCATTCCCGCGAAAGCAACAGTTTCCATTCGCGTGAAAATTAAATGTTTATTCCCGCGAAAGCATTGGTTTGTATTCGCGTGAAAATAAAATATTTATTCCCGCGAAAGCATTGGGTTGTATTCGCGTGAAAAAATGTTGATTCATAGGATTTAATCAGTGCAACTTTACCTATTTAAGAGCCACTGTTTTCACACAGAAAGCATCCAGTTCTACAACGACTAGCGGAGAAGCAACATCTACTAAATCTTTCATTGCAACAACTAGGAGCTCATCTTCTTTATAAAGGTAAGAGTAAAAATATTTATTTTTTGTTAGCTAACGCTACTAGGTTTATGACCTTTATGATCTTTTAAAATTAATTACGAAAAATTAAACAAAATGTTTTGTTTTTTTTAGAATGAATACTCAAGACGAAGGAAGTCAACCGATGAATGAAGAAGCAGGATCCCAGCAAACCCTTTCCCCATCACCTTCTCCTATCTTTGATATGGCAGAAAGTCAATTGGTGGTTGATGAACCAGAATCCCAACAAGATTTTACTTCACTCACATCTCCTACTAACAAGCTGTCTTCAAAAAGAACATCGATGAGGAAACGATCTTTTATTGATTTGACAAAAGATGAGAATGAAACTGGCTCGAAGTGCAAAAAACTAGTTTTGACGGATGTTGGAGATGAAACGCTTTTTCGTCACACCAGAATACCCTTTCAAGATGCTGGAAGTAATGAACTAACCACTCTCACCTACAAGAGCGCTGGGTTAATAAACTCTCTCTCTCCAGATAGTCTAGAAAAACTTGAAGAATCCATGGAAATCCGAGAACTACCAGTACCAACAGTTATGGAGGTGTTGTCTGTTGAATTTCGTGATGAATCAAAGTGCACCATGATTTACAACTACCGAAAGAATAAGAAGATAACTCGGGTGAAGAGTGATGTTTCAACCGAAATAGGACTGCTTGTTAATAAAGCTAAGCAAACACGTCCAATTGTTTTAATTTATATGGGAGAAGGAAAGACAGGAGATGCGATTTTTCGTACTGCTGAATCTCATGGATGTAATCGAAAGATCAACGATCCATTCAACTCATTGTATGGCAAGAGTTTGAGACAAATACAGGCTTATTTCAGTGTTGCTCACCTACACGATTTTCCGACAGGAAGTGTTATAGCTTATGAGAATCCTGGAATGCTAAGAAAATGTGATACTCGTTGGAACAAGACTGCTGATGTTATAGTGGCTAATTACAGATGTATGGTGAAAGGAGAGCTATTGATTGGAGATCTTAGCATCCCTGCTCAAATAGCTTCATCTGTGGTGGCGGAAAAAAGTGGTGTAATCGTATTCAGAGGACTGAAACAAAATACGAACAACATGATTTCCTACGACATCATTCTACTCTCAGCTCTTCAAGCTTTCATTCAAGTCTCAGAACTGTTTGATACTTCGCTGCAGCACACCTGTCTCTCCTACTTTGATGAAAATGAAAAAGAGAATTGTCCAGAACAGCATATCAGAGTCTTAATCGATAACACAAAGGATGTGACTCGTCTTCTATGATGGTAAGTTTCATATCTATTTAAAGAAAGATCTGAAGTATTTTTGTAAAATTAATTCATATAACTATGTATGATAGAGTCATTAGTTACTATGTCTTTTAGATATAACTAAAGAGCGTTCCTGAGGAAGAAAATGAGAAGATCTTATTTACTTCTTGCTTGAAACATTACAAAATAATAGTTTTTATAGGTTCTGTAGTGTTTAGCACAAATAATGAGATAAGTTGTATTTTATTCATTATATTTGTTATATCAAATAAAAATCAATTATAATAATTTATTTTAACAATTTACTTAGTAAATTAGTTCCTTGTATATGTACACCATCTATTCCTTCTACTGTATTATCTTCTATGAACTCGAAGTTAGGATAGGTCTGTATGATAAATCTCCGTATTGAGTGATCTCTCATCTCACTATCTCCTATGTCTCGTAAACTTCTAACAATTTCATCCATACTCCATCCTCTACTTCTCAGTAAACAAAAGTATACACAATAGTCGCCACATACAGTTGACAAAAAATTTTGTAGTTGTGTTTCATTACTTCGTATTGTTTCATATCCTCCATGAATACTTAGTATTTCATTTACATCCGGATAAAAGGAAACAGAACGTCCAAACGAGTCAAAAAAATCCACCTCTGAATCATTAGCGTACACAGCCAACCAATGCTCTCCGGGTTGATGAGAATAATGGGTGTTGAATACGAAACATCCTGTTGGAAAATTGCAAATTTGCTTCCAAAACTGTTCTCTAGCTCCAACATGAAACCCTACGCTTTGACATAAAACGTCTGAAGATAAGATCGAACGAATTTGTATGGTATTCATCTGTAACTTTCTGTTTAAAGCACTGCGTCACCTCCGATAGTTAATTGAAGAATGCTATCCATCTCCAACACACCGTCTTTTACAAAGTATGCTACCAGGGATAATCCATCCGTCGTGTTAGCGCTAAAACGAATTTCCACACTTGTTGTGACATTTTTCATAGAGTGAAAACCTTCTTTAAGAAAATCACCAGTCAAATCAAATCCATAAAGTGTAGTACCATCAAGGTATTGTTCTTTCGTAATACCGAGACTATCACCTTCAAGCAAAGTTCCGGTAGCGTGTAGAAACTGATGATATTCTCTTCCAAAAACTCCTCTAGCATAATTTGGTTCAAATCTCCTTCCAATTGGACAATCACCAACTCTCAATACAATACTATCAACACTAGCATGCTGCATTCTATATGGATTCAAGGCGAAACGTCCGTTCATTGCGTTGTGATTAACTAAACCTAAATAAATTTGTTTAGGTTTTTGTTTGTTTTCTTCCAAAGTGATGTCGATCTGCGCAACACCAGCACGAATTCCATATAGTTTTATCCGTTTTCGATCAACAGGATAAATGTAGTTGTGACCTTCCAATGCCAAGCTGAGTTGGGAGTTTTGTATTGTAGGATTCACCTTAACTTTACAAAGATGAAGTTCAAATTTATCAATTCTAATCTTTGCCCCTCCTGCAGGCGTCTCATTCGCAGCAAACAAAGCTAGTTTGCCAGAGGCACGCTCAAACTCCAGCTGCATAGTAGGACCTGGTATTATTAGTTTTTTCTGCTGAAATAATGCGAGATGAGGTTTTCCAGTTAATTCTATTGTCTTTCCACCTATGATTAGAGCTCTCCTCTTTTTCTTATCAGCGGTTTTGTGATCAGTAGCGTCTTTGCTAGTTGAATCATCATACAACCATCCTTCCATCTTACCTTGATATTTCTTTCTTTCTGCACTGTTTTCGAGTAGTTGTGAAAAGTAGGAGCGTAAACCGTAGTTGTTAGCGTATTCAACGGTGGTTCCTTCTATCGACATTTTCAACTCACTGAATAATGCATGCATTGAATCCCCCATCCACACAACTGCATCATCATCATTACCTGAAATATTGGTTCCATCATCTTGAACAACCGTGGCTTCAACTTGCAGAAACGAGTTGTAAAGATCTGTGTAATGTTCAGTGCTCCCTGACAAGGTTAACTCAATACTACCATAAGGATCTAACCTATCAGGTCTGATGACAACATATTCCGATCTTTCTACCGATATGTTTGTTGGTTCCGTAGCAAATACATCCAACGTTGGATTTATGTTGTAGGAAGAACCTTCCAACTTATTACCTGTTGTTCCATTTAGGCTAGCCATCTTTTGCGAGTGATGAATGCTTGAAGCGTTACCGCTTAATGAATATAGATATCAAGCTCAGCTGTCTTTATACCGGATTCTACTGCTATTAAAATATACCACGATTACCAACACCTCTCCTCTTCTTTCCACCTCTTGTTTTTCTCCTTTTCATTCTATCTGGACGGACTGCATTGAGCACATCTCCCCCCAGATCATTCAACTCTGCCAATCCCCTCTTCTTTGCTGACGCTGCAAAACTTTGACCATCGATGACATCACGCGCTACATTTCCACCTACAGACAATGCTCTTTTCCCCAAACTAATTGCTCCTCTTTTCAGCATTGGTGCTGCAGATTTAAGTAAACTTGAAAAAATACTACCAAGTCCATTTCCTCTCATATTAGGCATCACTCGTCGTCCGCTATACACTCCAATTCCATTTCCAGCTTGCATCTTGTAGTACTCATCAAAAAAATCTTTTGAATCCTCAGGGGTGTATCGTACCAAACTCATTATAATTCTTTCTCTCTATAGTGAACCGTCAACACAACCTTTCCACCATCAAATGGTATTCGTTGACCGTCGTCACTCGTTATAAGTACTTTAATCATATCACTATTTAGTGATGAAGCGTCAACATAGTGAGGATTTTTAAATTCTTGATACACAACACTATTCTTCTTTCCTTGAACTGGAACTACTCTCAATAAAGGTACATTCGTATCTCCTACCATTCTATTATCAACAATGTTGGAATAAACATACAGGGATGTTAAACCGGAATTTATATCAGGAGGTGTGATATTATTGTATCTACCACGAGGGTATGTAGTTTGTGATTCAAATCCAAAAATATATGCTATATCTTTGGAAAAGCTTATGGCAGTATCAGGATCACTGTTAGTTAGTAAAGCAGTGTTGGTGATCTTGTTGTAGGAGATGGCGAATTTCTTGTCTAAATCCATTTCATTCATTCTCTTTCGTATAATCTCCTCCAACTCCTCTATACTATCATATCTTCCATTACCGATTAGGATGAAGGACTTTTCGCTTTTACCGGAGACATTAGTCTTTTCTAGATATATTTTCCCTTCGGTAACATTTTTCCAATTATTAGAATAAGTCATATCTAGCAGAGCTACCTCCCATTTACCACCATTGATAACCAAATATTTATACAGTCTCACTGTAAATTCGGAATTGTTATTATCAGGAAACTCTTCACCACTAGAGTTTGAGGGTAAAGTTATCAGCATCGACATTTTCCCAACGTATGATGATTATATCAAGCGTTCTTTCCTTATAAACTATTCATCTACCCACTCGTTGAACTTTTCTCCGTATCCTAACCACTTAACCAGAATCTGTCTTTTACCTCTTTTCATTCTTCTTCCCAATATCTTTTCAATTCTGAAAATCGTGGGTTTTTTTACTTTTTGCAACTCTTTTTCGTAAAAGGTGCCATCAATCATCTCCTCAGCTAAATCTTTTACCCTATATACAACAGGTTTTTCATCAATAAGTACATCAGTGATTATAAAAATCTCAATCGTCCAATTCGGAGTGTATCCTCTTTCAAACGCTCCTCTTGCCTTACTTATTCTCACATAATCCCCAACCTTTAGTTTTGCTTCTTGAGTTAAACTATGTTCACCTCCTTCATACACACGATTCCATACGAGTTCTTGATTTTGAAAATTCACATCATTTGGTCTCATACCTATAGCACCATGAATTGTGTTGTTGTATGCATTAACCATTTCTGGTAAAGCATCAATGTATCTATCATCATCTTTATATGTCAAATATCTATATATCTTCTCTTTTAAAGTTCTGTTAAAACGCTCCACCATTGATGCCTTTATCGTTTCATTTTCGGTTGTAAAGCGCTTGATCTTTTTTTCCGCTAGCAGAGTCTTGACATTGACGTTGTCAAACTCTTTACCTTTATCAGATTGTAAAGCTTTATAATTTTCCCCTTCTAGTATTCTTCTCAATCCTCTTGCTACTACCGGTCCTGATTTGTTGATGAGCGGCACAGCCCAACCTTTTCTAGATAAAGAATCAATAGCAGTTAGTAAAAATGCTGTATTATTATTTTCATCTCTTCGAGATCGAACATCCATCAAATCTACCTGTAGCTGCTCCCCTATTCCAGCTACAATTGTAGGACGACGCTTAAACTTGGTTACAACTTTTTTATGTAACGTGTAGGCATCCTCACCACTCAACCATTCACGGATTCTTTTTTCTCCCTCTCGTTTTCTACGAGCTTTCAGTAAAGCTCTAGCTCCTCGTAGAGATGTATGTAATGCAGGATTGTAATACAACTCTTTTAGCGTGTCGATGTCCATAAATTAGTACCGGGAACGACCAACTTTTTCTTCTGAGTACGTGTTCGATGCGGGGATTTTCTGACAGTTGTGATTCCTTCATCAGTTAGCAGGCTTTTAAATCTACTGTAATTGGTATTTCCCGATTGTATTTTACCTCCTTCGGTTAGAACGTCTCGTAGTAAAGTTTTGGAAGTCCTAGGATTCAACCAACGTTCTCCAATTTTCAGTCTGTCCTTCTCCGAGTCGAATCTACCAATTTTACTCAGATTATTCAACATTTTGACAGCGATCGTTTGATCACTCTTTTTTTTTGTTAAATCAGCTGCTTTTTTTTCAAAATCTTTTAAATTTTCGCTTTCACTATCGTGCTCATCTTCTCCATCAGTAAGAAATGTACTTCCTAGTAAGGTTGTGTCTTCAGTATCAAACAACCTTCCTTTTATTAATTCCGTCCCAATATCATCATCATCATCAACCATTTTCACTGATTCTAACTCATTGTCTTTATCAACATTTGGTGAAAAGACATTAGGTTTATTATCAATAATTGTGCTATTGGCCAAAGGAAAAGTAGACTCTGTCTTTTTTTTCTTAATGAGATTCCAACTATCCTTTTGTGTCTGGTTTTGGTTATTTTTAATCTTTTTGACATCAGACAAATACCTACGTAGGTTTTCAACATTTTCATCTAACTTTTCGTATGAGGATAAGTCAGAATCATAAGCCGTTTCCAGTAGATCATTTCGCTTTCGCTTCATATTTCTCACTGTTATAGCTTCCATAGGATTATAATACAATGGAGGTCTGGCTTTCTCTTCCTTTACTACTGTTTTATCATCCTTTCTTTCTGTTAATCTATAGTATTCATCTTCAGTGAGTATAAAATTACGTCTGGAGAATGTTAAAGGCTGTCGATTCATCTTTTTATTGATGATAAAACAGATACAATAGGTGTTATAATAGCATCCAAAAGATTCCCTCTACCACTCTGAATCAAAATTTTACGCTTATCATCAACTCTCCCTCTACCACTAAGTTTATGTAGCTCCTTCTTGTAACGCTGCAACTCAATAAACTGCTCAGAATCAAGAGGAACATTACCTAATATAATATTTTTAACACTTTCTATCAATGATTGAAACAAATCTGAGTTAGCCTTTTCGACTATAGCGATTTTCCCTTTCTTACTCAGATCATCCAGAGCTAAAATCGCCATTCTATTTCGCATCATTCGTGTTGAGAGTTTCATCTTTATCTTCTCCCTCCGCCTAGCACACTTTTAAGTAACCCTGGAACTATATTGCTGATGATAGGTCCTAGTAGAGCGCCTAAAAATCCTCCTTTTTGCAATACAGCTTTCTTATCATCTAACGTTGATTTTCTTACTAAAGCGCTAATATCCTTCACGTTTCGCTGCAACTCATTATACTGAGATGATGTCAATGGTATCGTTCCATTTATAATAGCTTTAGCACATTCCATTAGAGTCATAATAAACTCCTTTTTGGCTTTGGCTATAACAGACTTTTGAATAGCAAAGGTTGTATTGTTGAGCGATAACAACACAGCTGCATTTTTTGTTAATTTTTTCTCCAAAGCTTTAGACATTATAATGCTTTCGTGTTGCGTCGTTGAATAACAAAATATGATTGAGGTGAAGTGAATAGTAATTGTATTTATATCCTTTTACTTGGGTACATATAATATCATAGGGAGAACTGATGTAAAATTTCCCAATAGTCTATGTTGATCATTCGTTTGTTGAGTCGTATCTATTCGTAAATAAGAGTATGGTTTCTTTGTCGCGTCTTCAAAAGCCTCTTGTACATATTTTATTTTTGATGGAAAACATTGTCGAGCCAAATAGGAAATAGAAGAAGCATCTCTAGGGTTTTTAAAAAGAAAAAAATAATGACTATTCAAGGAAATTGTACGATTTCCTTTTAAAAACAGATTCTGAACAATAAAAAACACACTTATGTTCAAATGATGACTATGTTTTGTATACAAAGCATTAGCATCAGCTTTACCAGAAACTTCATCCATGAGATCATCAATTATCAGCCATCGATTTTTACCATCTCTGGGAAAACTCACTGTTATATCTATCATGCCTTCATGAAAAATCACTCCTGATACATCATCAAAGGCTTTTTGGTAGGCTCCATAACAGTAGTGAATCTCTGTTGGTGGAGGGTGTGCTATAGTCTGACTAGCTTCAATCATTCGAAAAATCGCTTGCGTCTTTCCCGATCCTGTTGGTCCTGCAATCATTGCTGTAAAAGGAGATCGCATCCTCGGGTCATAATCTTCAGGTTTCCCATTCATCATAAAAAGATGTTCATCAATCAACAGTAGTTTCATTTATGGTTCCAACAGGAGAGTTTCTCGCTTTTTGTATTTTTTCCATAGCTTCTTCATACATACTAAACTCAGTAACACCTCCAAAAGTGGAAAGCCCTACGACAAATACCAAAATTATCATAATTATCAACGCTTTACGCTTCATACTCGGTAAAACATCTATCATATCACGTTCAGTACCATCAATAGTATCAACTTCATTCATCGGTCTCATCTCAACATCATCCTCTGTCGACATCTTAACTTCCAATAACCATACAATCTTATCACGTTTTCATTTATATACAATGTTAAAACTATCAAAAAAATCAAATGCCATACATGCAAAATCTATATGCCATATAAGTTCAAAATAAGTAAAAAAAATAATCAAAAACTCAAATGCCACTTAAATGCCACTCAAATGCCACTCAAGTACCCCTCAAATGAAATACAATATAAACTCGGCGAATTCATCCAACGTCGTAACCCATTGCATAACCTCCAAGGTCTAATCCACAAAAAAACACTTGGTAGGGAGATCTGCTCATATATTACTACTAACAAGTTTCATCTCAAGACTGTAAAGTCTCTGACATTGATAAATGCGATTTATTGGACAATAAACTAGATTTTATTTGTTAGTTGTTATTTAGTGTTGTTATGTGGTTTGTGTTAGAGAATGAGCTTCTCCTTGAGTTTAAAAAAAATTGCTCTCAAGACGGCAAAATCTTTGCTTTGATAAATACGGATTTATCAGAGAGTTAACTAGACTTTCTTTATCATTGTTGTTATCTTCTTTCATTACTGTTATTTGATATACTTTTTGTTGATATTAACTTGTCGGGATGGAAAAAAAATTCCTAAAAAGTCTCTAGGAGATATTTTTTTCAAACTTTACCGAGTTTTGTTTACTCTTATCATTTCAGCAATAATCAAGTTGTAGTTTAACAAATCAATTTATGTTCTATTGTTCTTAATATTAGCAACATTATTTTTTTATTTTATTTAGGTTAACATGTCAGGTGCTTCCGAATCCGTTGTTGTTGTACACTAAAATGATATTAAAATCAAAACACCCAAAACAACCTCTAGGAAAAAAAATGGTGCTGCAAGAAAACCATCAGCTAAAAGACAAGCGCTTCCAAAACTTATTCTACGCATGAAGCAACTACGTGATTAGCAGAAATGTAATCAGCTGGAAACGGATACAGATGAAGCTCTATAGATTGCTAAATCTCTCGAAGGATGGAAATTGAGCAATTTGCAAAAGATTGGTTCCTTCCGTTTGCTAAAAAGTCTCTTTGTACCAACAATTATTAAAGTTGTTGGTGTTATAAGCAACACAGGTGAGTTTGACGAATACTTCGTTCTCTCTTATTACGTTGAAAACAATGTGAGACAGATTCAAAGAGTAGTTTGCCGAAGCAGAATAGTTGAAAGTCTCATTTTTTCAAAGCGCCCATTACCATGCATCATTGTTTACTTTGGTGAATTTCAAAACCTTAAATAAGAAAATACTCCCTGCTCTGCTACAATTTCAAACGCGTAACAACAAAAAAACAGTCGTTGGGGAAGGTTGCTGATTGAGCTGAGAAAATGAGACAGCTATCAAAGGATGAGCTCAATCTCAGCTACAAGATTATCTCTCAAATTTCACCAAATGCAGTTTTAATTTACATCGAAGTTGTAAGAAGATTCCTCAAAAATTGATTCCAAGGAAAAAATATGTAGCCTCTTGCATCAGGAAAAAAATGGAAAGGGGTGAGAATGCTTTTCATGCTAAAAATTGCTCCCTGGGTGTGATGATATACATACAAAGAATCTCCACATCTATCTTCAGCCAATGGGAACAAAATTGCAGCCAAGTTAAGTACAATGGGAAACTAGCAGAAACGGTTACAAACCAGGAGATTGATGATTTTAATAATGATGGCTTCGGAGAGTTTGAAAGAGTGATCAGCATTGATGATGCCTAGTAGACTATTTCTACTGATTGGTTATTATTGTTAGTCGCTAACATTAATATAAATTCTTCAAAGGATTCTAATATACTTTATTCCTATTTAGTATGAATATTGTGGTGGATTCCACCGTCCACACAACGGAGCCACCAACTGTTCTCCAACAGCTGAATAAGGGCAGACACCCTGTCTGCCGGCACAGCAACTTGGTCAGCCTCTACGGGCCTGATAACCACTATCTCCTCTCACCAGAGAGGACCGTGTACCGGTATGGCTACAGATAACTGCTTTGGAAGAGTATCTCAACTCCACAACTAATGGTGAGCTCTCAGCTCAGAAGTATTACTCTGTGCTTTCAAGTCTATACATTTATTGTCTCATACAATCATTGGATAAGAGCAGTGGTAGCAGTGGCAACAATTGGCAAAGGCAAGTGGCAGTGGCAAGTGGCAAATAATACAGTCAAGCTTGTCCTTTTATAGTGCAAGCCACAGGAAGTAGTTGGCCTACTTTAGGAGTAAACCAATCAAGCATACAATGTATATGAGTAAACGAATGTTACACACAAGTTATTTATCAATCCAATCAAGTAATGGGCATAAAGTTAATCATAGATGGCACCCAGAAGTAGGGGGTGGAGCTCATAGTTCCATAGCCAATGCAATTAGCCAATAGATGTCTCCGTATCTTTTGAGTAGGTCCTCGGTCTTTTCGGAGCCTTTCGTCTTGATATCCGAACATCTGGAGGCATCATCGGTGTGGATAGGTGGTGCTAAGGTCCTTGAGCTAGGTTGTACACCTCTGGCTATGGCAGCCATCTTGTTGCCAGCCCGGGATACCTTCCCAAGGTCAGTACTGGGCCGGTAACTTGTCCGTATGGGTAAATCCGTCTTTTATTTAGTGGCAACTCTGCCGGCCTATTCTGTAGCTTGTGCCAGCGCTAACTACAGGTCTGTCTGATGCCAAAGGGCTATCAGAGGCACCTCTCTGGTACACTGGTCAGGGCAGAGCTCCACCAAAGTCCCCCACTATATCTTATCAAAATAGCTTCAAAACTATAAAGACTATTGTAAACATTTTACCTATTATATTTTACCTATTACAAATAATTATATTTAACAAAGAAAAAAATAACTTCAACAAAACTTTCAACTGAGTGATGCAAATCAAAACAATATAACACAAGTAAAAGTCAACAAGGATCTAAAGTGGGAAAAAAAACTACGGCATAAACTTCAAATAAATTTGACAAAATACTTTGGTTGAGATAAAAAAAATATTTGAAAGGTTTGTGCTAAAGTATCAACTATGATTATTTTTACGATCAATCTCCACAACCATTGGACAGTAAGTTATCAACACAGTATTTTGACACGTCAGTTGACACGAGTAGTAATATATGAGCAGATCTCCCTACCAAGTGTTTTTTTGTGGGGTCATAATCTGGGGTTATGCAATGGGTTACGGCGTTGAATGAATTCGCCGAGTTTATATTGTGTTTTATTTGAGGGGTACTTGAGTGGCATTTGAGTGGCATTTAAGTGGCATTCGAGTTTTGATTATTATTTTACTTAATTTGAACTTATATGGTATATACATTTTGAATGTATGGCATTTAAGTTTTGATAATTTCTTTTCATAACTCGAGCTCATATAGCATCTTGAGAGAGAGGAGAGAGGAGATGTATCTACCTTGAATAAATTCATTGATTAAAAGCGAATCAATGTATGACTATATACATTTATTACATAATAAGTAAGGGCAAAATCTCCTCATATAATATAGCTAGATACATAATTCGAACTCATATATACATTGAATGCTATAAAATATATCGGATGATAAAGTTAAATATTCATCTATTCTTTATCGATATTTATAAGGATGATGAAAGATTTTTTGTATTTTATATACATATATATATATAGTTATAGTAACTGTGGTAAAAGAAGTCTATTATGAAGGTTTTTATTTAAGCCAAAGTAGGCTCGGTAGATACTCCATCAGAACACACTCGTCTTTTAGCATAAAAATATGTGAGACCTCGTTTTATTTGGTTGTATGTCAACATTTTTTGATCCTTTACTACAAATCCTCGATTTTTACCCATAAACGACTTTTTTGTGTTCAGTACATTTAGATAACTGTCTTTGTTCAATTGATTAATTCGTTTGTTCAAACCTTTTGAGCTAAACTTGTTTCCTTTTTCTCCCCAGCAGTAATAGGATTTAGAGTTAAGTGCAACAATTCCATCTCCGGTAAATTCCTCTTTAAACAGCCCAGGTGTTCTTTTTCCGTGTTTTAGTACTTTTTCACAACAGTCTTGCGTGCTCCATTCTAAACCCATTGTTTTGGTTCTTAAAAACTCATCCTTATGTTTGTCACAGTATGGGCGTGGAAACCAATCACCATATTCATTGTAAAACTCTTTTTTCATACTTGGTTTTACCAGTGTTTCTAATGTTCCGCTCAACGCCATGTATGCGCTATCTGTATCCATTTCAACATATTGGAAATCACTTCTGTCAATATATCTATAAATAAAAAGTTTGTTTCGATTTCAATTATTTGGAAGTTTTACTTACTTACACATAATAATGGTAGGGAATTAGGTTTTACTTACTTATCCATAAAGTCGTAGTAAAACTGTAGCATTCTCAGTTTAGCATACTGTAGCACGGAGAAACCCAAGTGTACTGGAACATTCATAGTTAGCTGAAATGATGGTGATACGGATTAGCAAAGTAAACTTGTGGAATATAAATTTTGAATTGCAAAATAATTGTTTTAAAACTTACTAGCTGTTTACAGGTTACGATTTCATAAAAATCATCTGCTATCTCTTCCATGGCGATAAATTTGTTTCCTCTGATACGAAATGAAGCTTTTCTGGCGCCTTCGATGAACTTGATGGTGGTATGTTTTTCTTTATCAGTGATTGTTTTTCCATAAGCAGCATTTCCTACCAACTTGCTAGTAGTAGCGAGTAATTCTTGACTAGGGTCTGCATCTCCCATTCTCCTAGCGTCTGAAACCGATGTTCCAAAAGCTTCAAAAGCTTTTCTAGGAATATATTCTATTAGCTGATAAACTTTGGTGACTTTCAATCCTTGTTTCAAGTACCATTTCAACAAAGGACTCATTAGCAATAAGTAGTAATATATGAGCAGATCTCCCTACCAAGTGTTTTTTTGTGGATTTGATCTTGGAGTTGAGACAATGGGTTACGGCGTTGGATGAATTCGCCGAGTTTATATTGTATTTTACTTGAGGGGTATTTGAGTGGCATTTGAATGGCATTTAAGTGGCATTTGAGTTTTGATTATTTTTTTACTTGATTTGAACTCATATGGCAACTAGATTTTGAATGTATGGCATTTAAGTTTTGATAATTTTTTTACATAACTCGAACTCATATGGCATCTTGAGAGAAAGGAGAGAGGAAAAGAGGAGCGAGAGGAGAGAGGAGATACATCTACATTGAATAAATACATTGATTAAAAATGAAACAATATATGAATATATACATTTATTGTATAATAAGTAGGGATACATAAAGAGAACATATTAAATATTGTAAGCTTGAAATAGTTCCAATATCATTTCAAATGAAAAAATGGATGATGAGAGATTTTCATCCGTTTGTATGTATCTACATATATCTGATTGAAAATGATATAATAATTCAGTAGTCCATTGTATTGAAATCAATTTTTGAGTGAGCTCTTTATTCCACACTTTTCTTTGAATTTTCTTTAAGTAATCATTAATACTGACAGTTTTTGACATTTTTACAACTGTTTGAAAATTGTTTTTAGTCATAAGCTTAAATATTTCTACTGAATTGTCAACGTATTTATGTGTAGTGTATGGTCGGTATTGTATCGGTGAAAGTTCTCCATGTAAAGAAGCTACAGTTAGCAAATGCTGTGTCATACATAATAATATAGCTTGTAATGTCAAGCGATATCCAATCTTTTCCTGTACTTCAACATTTTCTTTAATATAGCTATGATATATCTTTGGAAGGTAGTCTTTGATTGTGTATCTTTTTGAACTCATAATGAACTAAAATAAAATGTTAAGTATTAGTATATGATGATTAAACAGTGTTGTAAAAGAATTACATTTTAACTTTTATTAAGTAATTTTTCTATTAATTCTTACCTTATCACCAAGAAATCAGCTGTAGTAGTTGATGAAATCAGTTGTAGCAGTTGATGAATCAGTTGTAGTAGTTGATGAAATCAGCTGTAGTAGTCGATGTTTTATTGCTGGAGAGAATGATTTCTATGCAGAGAGAGCTGTTCTTATATAGTATAAGCCACTCCTACTCATTTAGCTTATAGCCATTAAAAACACTCACGCGAAAACTCTATCAGAATAGTGTTATTCGCGTGAAATATCCCTGTTTTATTCGCGTGAAAATAAAAAATTTCATTCCCGCGAAAGCAACGGTTTCCATTCGCGTGAAAATAAAGTATATATTCCCGCGAAAGCATTGGTTTGTATTCGCGTGAAAATAAAATTTTTATTCCCGCGAAAGCAATGGTTTCCATTCGCGTGAAAATAAAATTATTTATTCCCGCGAAAACATTGGTTTGTATTCGCGTGAAAATAAAATGTTTATTCCCGCGAAAGCATTGGTTTGTATTCGCGTGAAAATAAATTATTTATTCCCGCGAAAACATTGGTTTGTATTCGCGTGAAAATGAAATGTTTATTCCCGCGAAAGCATTGGTTTGTATTCGCGTGAAAATAAATTATTTATTCCCGCGAAAACATTGGTTTGTATTCGCGTGAAAATAAATTATTTATTCCCGCGAAAACATTGGTTTATACTCGCGTGAAAATAAAATGTTTGTTCCCGCGAAAGCAACGGTTTCCATTCGTGTGAAAATAATTTATTTATTCCCGCGAAAACATTGGTTTGTATTCGCGTGAAAATAAAGTGTTTATTCCCGCGAAAGCAACGGTTTCCATTCGCGTGAAAATAAATTATTTATTCCCGCGAAAACATTGGTTTCTATTCGCGTGAAAATAAAATGTTTATTCCCGCGAAAGCAACGGTTTCCATTCGCGTGAAAATAAATTATTTTTTCCCGCGAAAACATTGGTTTCTATTCGCGTGAAAATAAAATGTTTATTCCCGCAAAAGCAACGGTTTCCATTCGCGTGAAAATAAATTATTTATTCCCGCGAAAACATTGGTTTGTATTCGCGTGAAAATAAAATATTTATTCCCGCGAAAGCAACGGTTTGTATTCGCGTGAAAATAAAGTATTCATTCCCGCGAAAGCAACAGTTTCCATTCGTGTGAAAATTAAATGTTTATTCCCGCGAAAGCATTGGTTTGTATTCGCGTGAAAATAAAATATTTATTCCCGCGAAAGCAACGGTTTGTATTCGCGTGAAAATAAAGTATTCATTCCCGCGAAAGCAACAGTTTCCATTCGCGTGAAAATTAAATGTTTATTCCCGCGAAAGCATTGGTTTGTATTCGCGTGAAAATAAAATATTTATTCCCGCGAAAGCATTGGGTTGTATTCGCGTGAAAAAATGTTGATTCATAGGATTTAATCAGTGCAACTTTACCTATTTAAGAGCCACTGTTTTCACACAGAAAGCATCCAGTTCTACAACGACTAGCGGAGAAGCAACATCTACTAAATCTTTCATTGCAACAACTAGGAGCTCATCTTCTTTATAAAGGTAAGAGTAAAAATATTTATTTTTTGTTAGCTAACGCTACTAGTTGAAGGTTTATGACCTTTATGATCTTTTAAAATTAATTACGAAAAATTAAACAAAATGTTTTGTTTTTTTAGAATGAATACTCAAGACGAAGGAAGTCAACCGATGAATGAAGAAGCAGGATCCCAGCAAACCCTTTCCCCATCACCTTCTCCTATCTTTGATATGGCAGAAAGTCAATTGGTGGTTGATGAACCAGAATCCCAACAAGATTTTACTTCATTCACATCTCCTACTAACAAGCTGTCTTCAAAAAGAACATCGATGAGGAAACGATCTTTTATTGATTTGACAAAAGATGAGAATGAAACTGGCTCGAAGTGCAAAAAACTAGTTTTGACGGATGTTGGAGATGAAACGCTTTTTCGTCACACCAGAATACCCTTTCAAGATGCTGGAAGTAATGAACTAACCACTCTCACCTACAAGAGCGCTGGGTTAATAAACTCTCTCTCTCCAGATAGTCTAGAAAAACTTGAAGAATCCATGGAAATCCGAGAACTACCAGTACCAACAGTTATGGAGGTGTTGTCTGTTGAATTTCGTGATGAATCAAAGTGCACCATGATTTACAACTACCGAAAGGATAAGAAGATAACTCGGGTGAAGAGTGATGTTTCAACCGAAATAGGACTGCTTGTTAATAAAGCTAAGCAAACACGTCCAATTGTTTTAATTTATATGGGAGAAGGAAAGACAGGAGATGCGATTTTTCGTACTGCTGAATCTCATGGATGTAATCGAAAGATCAACGATCCATTCAACTCATTGTATGGCAAGAGTTTGAGACAAATACAGGCTTATTTCAGTGTTGCTCACCTACACGATTTTCTGACAGGAAGTGTTATAGCTTATGAGAATCCTGGAATGCTAAGAAAATGTGATACTCGTTGGAACAAGACTGCTGATGTTATAGTGGCTAATTACAGATGTATGGTGAAAGGAGAGCTATTGATTGGAGATCTTAGCATCCCTGCTCAAATAGCTTCATCTGTGGTGGCGGAAAAAAGTGGTGTAATCGTATTCAGAGGACTGAAACAAAATACGAACAACATGATTTCCTACGACATCATTCTACTCTCAGCTCTTCAAGCTTTCATTCAAGTCTCAGAACTGTTTGATACTTCGCTGCAGCACACCTGTCTCTCCTACTTTGATGAAAATGAAAAAGAGAATTGTCCAGAACAGCATATCAGAGTCTTAATCGATAACACAAAGGATGTGACTCGTCTTCTATGATGGTAAGTTTCATATCTATTTAAAGAAAGATCTGAAGTATTTTTGTAAAATTAATTCATATAACTATGTATGATAGAGTCATTAGTTACTATGTCTTTTAGATATAACTAAAGAGCGCTCCTGAGGAAGAAAATGAGAAGATCTTATTTACTTCTTGCTTGAAACATTACAAAATAATAGTTTTTATAGGTTCTGTAGTGTTTAGCACAAATAATGAGATAAGTTGTATTTTATTCATTATATTTGTTATATCAAATAAAAATCAATTATAATAATTTATTTTAACAATTTACTTAGTAAATTAGTTCCTTGTATATGTACACCATCTATTCCTTCTACTGTATTATCTTCTATGAACTCGAAGTTAGGATAGGTCTGTATGATAAATCTCCGTATTGAGTGATCTCTCATCTCACTATCTCCTATGTCTCGTAAACTTCTAACAATTTCATCCATACTCCATCCTCTACTTCTCAGTAAACAAAAGTATACACAATAGTCGCCACATACAGTTGACAAAAAATTTTGTAGTTGTGTTTCATTACTTCGTATTGTTTCATATCCTCCATGAATACTTAGTATTTCATTTACATCCGGATAAAAGGAAACAGAACGTCCAAACGAGTCAAAAAAATCCACCTCTGAATCATTAGCGTACACAGCCAACCAATGCTCTCCGGGTTGATGAGAATAATGGGTGTTGAATACGAAACATCCTGTTGGAAAATTGCAAATTTGCTTCCAAAACTGTTCTCTAGCTCCAACATGAATCCCTACGCTTTGACATAAAACGTCTGAAGATAAGATCGAACGAATTTGTATGGTATTCATCTGTAACTTTCTGTTTAAAGCACTGCGTCACCTCCGATAGTTAATTGAAGAATGCTATCCATCTCCAACACACCGTCTTTTACAAAGTATGCTACCAGGGATAATCCATCCGTCGTGTTAGCGCTAAAACGAATTTCCACACTTGTTGTGACATTTTTCATAGAGTGAAAACCTTCTTTAAGAAAATCACCAGTCAAATCAAATCCATAAAGTGTAGTACCATCAAGGTATTGTTCTTTCGTAATACCGAGACTATCGCCTTCAAGCAAAGTTCCGGTAGCGTGTAGAAACTGATGATATTCTCTTCCAAAAATTCCTCTAGCATAATTTGGTTCAAATCTCCTTCCAATTGGACAATCACCAACTCTCAATACAATACTATCAACACTAGCATGCTGCATTCTATATGGATTCAAGGCGAAACGTCCGTTCATTGCGTTGTGATTAACTAAACCTAAATAAATTTGTTTAGGTTTTTGTTTGCTTTCTTCCAAAGTGATGTCGATCTGCGCAACACCAGCACGAATTCCATATAGTTTTATCCGTTTTCGATCAACAGGATAAATGTAGTTGTGACCTTCCAATGCCAAACTGAGTTGGGAGTTTTGTATTGTAGGATTCACCTTAACTTTACAAAGATGAAGTTCAAATTTATCAATTCTAATCTTCGCCCCTCCTGCAGGCGACTCATTCGCAGCAAACAAAGCTAGTTTGGCAGAGGCACGCTCAAACTCCAGCTGCATAGTAGGACCTGGTATTATTAGTTTTTTCTGCTGAAATAATGCGAGATGAGGTTTTCCAGTTAATTCTATTGTCTTTCCACCTATGATTAGAGCTTTCCTCTTTTTCTTATCAGCGGTTTTGTGATCAGTACCGTCTTTGCTAGTTGAATCATCATACAACCATCCTTCCATCTTACCTTGATATTTCTTTCTTTCTGCACTGTTTTCGAGTAGTTGTGAAAAGTAGGAGCGTAAACCGTAGTTGTTAGCGTATTCAACGGTGGTTCCTTCTATCGACATTTTCAACTCACTGAATAATGCATGCATTGAATCCCCCATCCACACAACTGCATCATCATCATTACCTGTAATATTGGTTCCATCATCTTGAACAACCGTGGCTTCAACTTGCAGAAACGAGTTGTAAAGATCTGTGTAATGTTCAGTGCTCCCTGACAAGGTTAACTCAATACTACCATAAGGATCTAACCTATCAGGTCTGATGACAACATATTCCGATCTTTCTACCGATATGTTTGTTGGTTCCGTAGCAAATACATCCAACGTTGGATTTATGTTGTAGGAAGAACCTTCCAACTTATTACCTGTTGTTCCATTTAGGCTAGCCATCTTTTGCGAGTGATGAATGCTTGAAGCGTTACCGCTTAATGAATATAGATATCAAGCTCAGCTGTCTTTATACCGGATTCTACTGCTATTAAAATATACCACGATTACCAACACCTCTCCTCTTCTTTCCACCTCTTGTTTTTCTCCTTTTCATTCTATCTGGACGGACTGCATTGAGCACATCTCCCCCCAGATCATTCAACTCTGCCAATCCCCTCTTCTTTGCTGACGCTGCAAAACTTTGACCATCGATGACATCACGCGCTACATTTCCACCTACAGACAATGCTCTTTTCCCCAAACTAATTGCTCCTCTTTTCAGCATTGGTGCTGCAGATTTAAGTAAACTTGAAAAAATACTACCAAGTCCATTTCCTCTCATATTAGGCATCACTCGTCGTCCACTGTACACTCCAATTCCATTTCCAGCTTGCATCTTGTAGTACTCATCAAAAAAATCTTTTGAATCCTCAGGGGTGTATCGTACCAAACTCATTATAATTCTTTCTCTCTATAGTGAACCGTCAACACAACCTTTCCACCATCAAATGGTATTCGTTGACCGTCGTCACTCGTTATAAGTACTTTAATCATATCACTATTTAGTGATGAAGCGTCAACATAGTGAGGATTTTTAAATTCTTGATACACAACACTATTCTTCTTTCCTTGAACTGGAACTACTCTCAATAAAGGTACATTCGTATCTCCTACCATTCTATTATCAACAATGTTGGAATAAACATACAGGGATGTTAAACCGGAATTTATATCAGGGGGTGTGATATTATTGTATCTACCACGAGGGTATGTAGTTTTTGATTCAAATCCAAAAATATATGCTATATCTTTGGAAAAGCTTATGGCAGTATCAGGATCACTGTTAGTTAGTAAAGCGGTGTTGGTGATCTTGTTGTAGGAGATGGCGAATTTCTTGTCTAAATCCATTTCATTCATTCTCTTTCGTATAATCTCCTCCAACTCCTCTATACTATCATATCTTCCATTACCGATTAGGATGAAGGACTTTTCGCTTTTACCGGAGACATTAGTCTTTTCTAGATATATTTTCCCTTCGGTAACATTTTTCCAATTATTAGAATAAGTCATATCTAGCAGAGCTACCTCCCATTTACCGCCATTGATAACCAAATATTTATACAGTCTCACTGTAAATTCGGAATTGTTATTATCAGGAAACTCTTCACCACTAGAGTTTGAGGGTAAAGTTATCAGCATCGACATTTTCCCAACGTATGATGATTATATCAAGCGTTCTTTCCTTATAAACTATTCATCTACCCACTCGTTGAACTTTTCTCCGTATCCTAACCACTTAACCAGAATCTGTCTTTTACCTCTTTTCATTCTTCTTCCCAATATCTTTTCAATTCTGAAAATCGTGGGTTTTTTTACTTTTTGCAACTCTTTTTCGTAAAAGGTGCCATCAATCATCTCCTCAGCTAAATCTTTTACCCTATACACAACAGGTTTTTCATCAATAAGTACATCAGTGATTATAAAAATCTCAATCGTCCAATTCGGAGTGTATCCTCTTTCAAACGCTCCTCTTGCCTTACTTATTCTCACATAATCCCCAACCTTTAGTTTTGCTTCTTGAGTTAAACTATGTTCACCTCCTTCATACACACGATTCCATACAAGTTCTTGATTTTGAAAATTCACATCATTTGGTCTCATACCTATAGCACCATGAATTGTGTTGTTGTATGCATTAACCATTTCTGGTAAAACATCAATGTATCTATCGTCATCTTTATATGTCAAATATCTATATATCTTCTCTTTTAAAGTTCTGTTAAAACGCTCCACCATTGATGCCTTTATCGTTTCATTTTCGGTTGTAAAGCGCTTGATCTTTTTTTCCGCCAGCAGAGTCTTGACATTGACGTTGTCAAACTCTTTACCTTTATCAGATTGTAAAGCTTTATAGTTTTCCCCTTCTAGTATTCTTCTCAATCCTCTTGCTACTACCGGTCCTGATTTGTTGATGAGCGGCACAGCCCAACCTTTTCTAGATAAAGAATCAATAGCAGTCAGTAAAAATGCTGTATTATTATTTTCGTCTCTTCGAGATCGAACATCCATCAAATCTACCTGTAGCTGCTCCCCTATTCCAGCTACAATTGTAGGACGACGCTTAAACTTGGTTACAACTTTTTTATGTAACGTGTAGGCATCCTCACCACTCAACCATTCACGGATTCTTTTTTCTCCCTCTCGTTTTCTACGAGCTTTCAGTAAAGCTCTAGCTCCTCGTAGAGATGTATGTAATGCAGGATTGTAATACAACTCTTTTAGCGTGTCGATGTCCATGAATTAGTACATGAAAATGGAAAAAACTGTGTGCGACTCTACCCTCCCGACTTATTATATTGTGGTTTTTTCATCCCTCAAAGCGCTTCTTGGATCTGCAAGGAAATAACTTCTACAGATTCTGTGTCTTGTGATACACCAACAAAATACACTCTGAATCAGGAGGAATGCGTAATAGGGGTTAAAAATAATACGGAAGGTCTTACTCAAAATACAAAACTATTTTGGAATGATGAATTATGTGTATTTGAATACAACACCTCACGTTTGATTTGTCCACCAACAGAAGAGTTTGAGACAACCAACTTTGCATGTGTGGAATGCAATCGTTTGACCAACAGGGAGTCGAAAATAGCTACTATCATCACTAACATCAATGGTATTGAAGGTGTAAATTTGTCATTTTCGAGTTTTGAAAGTTTGAAGTCTGTTCAAAACAAGATTATCATCAGTATCACATGTCAAGGAGATACCAAAGACAAATGCAATCCCAAGGTTATAAATATAGAGCTTTAGTTGAAGCATATTAACCAAAGACCACCGAAATGCAAGACAGTTAACTCTAGATGATGAAAGCATAAACTAGGTTAAAAGTCTCTCTCTCTGAATAAAAAAAAATGAGATATTGCATCTATCTCCTATTATTCCCAATCCTAAGCGGTTATTGTCTTGTAACAGAGTTTACACCATTCACTTTATCTCATAGAGCGTCTGGATGTTTTCGGGGAATTCTTAAGATGGAAGCGGTTGATTCAGTAACTCGTATTTTAAAAAAAAACTTAAAATATCGTATGCGTAGACTCACATGTTTCATGGAACCTACTCACCTACGTAGAAGCTGTGACACTTATGATATGTGGCCTCAACACTACTTTGTTTGCAAAACCGACGAAGCTTTAAATTACATTCGTTTATACGATGAAGGATTACTAACTACGACTCGAAGAACAACTCCAACAACAACCACTGCAACTCCACATACAACGACAACAATCACCACAACTCCACAGACAACGACGACAACAACCCCGACGACAACCACTACAAACAAGCCAGTAGTTCCGGCTTTATCACCATCAATTCCATCTCTTCCACAAGCTCTGGGTTTAGTCGATTTAATTTTGGAACAACCAAGCCCTACAAACTCTACTATATACAATTCTGAAGAAATCGAAACTACTACTGATTGTGTGTGTGATAGATACATCATATGCGAAAACAATTCAGTATCAATTACAAATTCAACACCGTCGATTTATAGAGTTTTTATTTATAATGATTTGGAGGGTTTTTCAAAACTTTCTCTGTCTATATCGGAAAATAGTAAACTTAAGCTTGAAGAAAATCTTCTCATCATCATTGAACCTGAATGTGATGATATTTCTTGTAAAGTCATCAAATACTTTACAAATTAAAAAGTTTTTATAGACTTTAACTCTATATATTCAACTTATTACACTCTATTATGATATCTATTTTATCACATTCTCCTTTTTTGTAAATTTGTACAATGAGATGAAATTTAACCATTTAGAGAATGATTTCTTTTTGCAAAAAATTTATGAAAATTGAATGAAATGAAAAAAAGACTATGTATTAATTGTTATTACTTAGTATTTACTGACTCTAGCTATATTATATGAGATTTTCCCTACTTATTACATAATAAATGTATATATTCACATATTCTTTCATTTTTAATCACTGTATTTATTCAATGTAGATATATCTCCTCTCTCTCAAGATATCATATGAGTCGGAATTACAGAAAATTATCAAACCTTAAATGCCTTACATTCAAAATCTAGATACCCTATGAGTTATAATTATGTATACAGTTATGTAATAATTATCATAACCTAAATGCCATACATTCAAAATTTAGATACCATATAAGTTCAAATTAAGTAAAAAAATAATCAAAACTCGAATGCCACTTAAATGCCATTCAAATGCCACTCAAGTACCCCTCAAGTAAAATACAATATAAACTCGGCGAATTCATCCAACGCCGTAACCCATTGCATAACCCCAGATAATGACCCCACAAAAAAACACTTGGTAGGGAGATCTGCTCATATATTACTACTGCAATATCTTATCTCCGTACATACTTCCAACTAATGAGCGTTGAGGAGTCTTTAAAAATCCTTCGGCTTCAGCAAAGACTTTCATTTCATCGCTCAAGTGTTCTCTGGTTAACATCGTATTTTTAAAAATCGGAGGCATTTCGGAGAACTTTTCTTCCTCTTCCTCAGGAACTTCGATGTCACATTCAACAAATCCGAAGAATTCTTCTGATTGAACTCTCTCCAACACTTCTTCTTGATTCAGCTTTTTTTTAAGTATTTTAGGGTAGAAAGAATTGTAAAATGTGTTGACAAATTTTTGTAAATTTGTATGAGTTTTTACACGCTTCATCCAGTCACACTCCCAAATCGAGATTACAGTGTAACCTAATGCTCGAAGATATTCTTCATTTTCCATCGTAGTTTTAAACAGATTTGCTTTTGATTTTCTTCCACTAGCTTGAAGCTCTTGCTCTTTAGCGTTGTTATAAGAGCAGTCGTGTCCATGCCAAAAACATCCGTGGAATTGAAAGACATGACGATTTTCAACACAGAAACCATCAACTGGTAATCCTCGCTGTCCGAGAGTAACTTCTCCTCCATTGAGCTGATGTCTGATATTGATTTTTTTTGAGAACATTTGGAACTGTAACCAGCTATGAGCTATCTTGCTAAATTTTACTGGTTCAGCGACAAAGGAGTTTTCGATTTTTCTTCTTCGAGGATAGCCAGTAGGCATTGATTGCATCATACACCATAAATAGAGCGCATTTGCATCAACTCCATAGATTCTATCACAAATCTTTGCTTCTTTTCCCAACCAATGTTCTCTAATTTTAGTTATACCTTTTTCGTGATATCTATGCATCACTAGACTTGGCCCACCAACTATATTTTTCTTTATTAGAGGATAAAGTTCTGCATTGCAGTTGTCAAGCAGACAAATTGGGAGAGTCTGACGAAACGAGTTACCAAGTTCATCAAAATTCAAGTATGTAGAGAGGTATGGAGGGGGTGGTTGAGGTGCTTTGTTAAACATCCATCGAATCGCTAATCCTGGTAAAGATATACCATCTTTTAACATATCAATCCCATGCTCTCTGTAGATCGATCTTTGTCTTTCCAATGCTTGAACAAATGGTTTTACATCCAAGTTGTTGTACCATTTTAAAAAATCCCTCATTGTCTTCATGTTGTTATTTTTCCATGCTTCTTGACAAATTATGTACTCTTCTTCACTGATATTCTTTTGTTTTAAAGAACTGTAAAAAGCTTCTCTTGGAGGTAGATGTTCTTGATTAAGTTGTTCCAAGTCTTTCATCCATTCATAAGGAAAAAATCCTTTTCCGGCTTCACATTTGTATGCTTTGAGATACATTTCATAGCTATATCCAGGAGCGATGAAGTTTGTACAATCTAAAAACAAAAAAGATCCTATTCCGATAACAGGCATCTTGGTTCCTTTTTTTATAACAAAATCAAAATCTGTGTCGGAGACATCTTTCAATTTTTGAAGCAGTTTTCCTTTCATCACATTGACATCATAAGTCTGTGAATTGAAACCTAGAATAGGGAGTTTTTTCATATAGCTGTACAAATCATCCAGAACTTTTTCAGCTCCTGTTCTACGTCTGAAACGATTTTTTTCAAAATCACTACGAAACTTTTCTTCAGCTTCTTCCAGTCGTTGTAATTCACCTTCTATCTGTTTTATGATTCGCGAAAATTGTTTTTCCAATCGGCTATATGATTCTTCACTAATATCATCCAAGTATTCAATGAACTTTCCAACACATTCATCATCATCCCCATTATTGACAATACAACGCGGGTTGTTGAAGCCTGGTACATCTGAACAAATTGAAATACTTAAAAGTTTATGCTCATTCGTGTAAATGGTTGTGTCTGTATCTCGATCTTTTTCGCAATTAGGTAACAAACACTCTATGTCAAATGTTGCAAAAAATGGATAGTATCTCAAGGAATCATCTGACCCGATATCTATCCCGAATTGAACCTTCAGTTTGTCGAATATTGTAGCAGTAGGACTGTATTGCCCTCCAGAAAACTGCATAGTTGTTGCTTCTGAGATTGAACATCTGTGTCTTTTCAGATTCCCCAATCTATCATAACAAGTAGAACAGGTTGGACATCTGTAGGCTTTGACATATCCTTCCAAGTTTGTAATAAGACTGAAGTGATTGATATAAAGATCCAAATATAGATTCTCCTTATAACTGGAGTTTCAATTCCAAATAACTGTTGAAGTCATATCATCATTTAAAGAAAACACTGTTATCTTCAGTTGAAATGCTCGCTCCAAAAGCAATAAATCAGCTTCTGTCACTCCTTTCCCATCACACCTTTTACCACTATCACCATAGATGAAACTATGATATTGTTGTTGGTACTCCTTCACCTCCTTAATTATCGGATCTTTTGCAATTCCACCGTTTTTTTGTAGTTCTTTGTGTAATGCTAGACATCTAAAAAAACAAAGATTGTCGGTAATTCGTTTTCCTTTTGTGTTTTTTAACATGGTTCGTATGTGTCTGTTGTTAAGGAGGTGAGAGGGTAAATGCTCTGGTGGTGATCCAACTTTTCCCATTCCGAGTAGTTTGTAGAAATAAAACGAAATGTTTGTGATTAACATCAATCTCCAAGTCGTATTTGGTCTCCGTCTCAAGCTATTTGTACGATGATCAGTCTCCATAACATCAACAAAGAAGTCATCAAGATCTCCTTCAGTTTCAATCAGTTTAGCTTTTGGATATACGGTAGCATTGTTTGATGATGAGTGAAAGTATCGGAGTTCACCATCATTTTTATTTTCTAGTATACAACCTACGCTACAGTTGACTTTTGCTCTCGAGCTCAATTGTCTCCAAACTTTTTTTAGCAATTCTAACACTCTTGAATCATGATAGTCATTTTGGTAGGTATCAGCTTGGTCTCTTGGAATCCCATCCCAAAGTCTTACATTTAAAAGTTCTATGACTTTTCCAGCTCTATGTTTCGTTTTCATAGCTCCCCAATATCTAGCTATCAAATCATCCCATTCTTCATCTTGAAAAGTTGGAGCTGTGCTATCATCAACAATACCTAGGGTTGATGCTCGGGTAGGTCTTTCAAAATTTAAATCTTCCATTTCTTCTTCTTCTTGTTCTTCCTCTTGTGCTTCTTCCTCTTCTTCTTCTTCTTCTTCTTCATTTTCTATCATTGGATCATTCTCATTTTCTTCAACTATCTCCTCCACAACCGGCTCTATATCTTGAGCTATTATGCTAGTCTTTGGTGGTGAAGGCTCAGCACCAAATCCTATTTGATTGATTGTTTCATCGGGTAAACGAAAACAAATGAGATTTTCTTCTAACCATTTCCAATTAGGGGAAATTTCAGGGTTTTTTTCTTCTACATTCTCCTCCCGATAATTTAAACTTTGTCTACAATAGAAATGTTAACACATAATAGTTGTTCTATAAAACATTCACATACATTTTATATAAAATGTAACAGAAGAAAAAAATGACTTAAACACCATTATCAATTAATTTTTAAAATGGAATTAGGAAAAAAGACTCAAACATTATTATTAGTTAAGTTTTTAAAAACTTACTGTGTACTATGACATGAATTCCCAACTCCCTCTTTTACATTAATTCTCTGATATTCTGAGTCCTGTCTACAATAAAGAGATAACGCATTATTTTTGCTGATTCATGAGATGAGTATAAAAAAAACAGCAAAAAATTACTCTACTAATGTTATTAATTTATGATTTTAAAAACTTACTGCTTATCAAAGGCTATTGTATTTTCAGTAGTTGCTGAAACTTGAAAAGTCGAAGGTTTGTCTTGAAAAGCATTTTCAAGTTCCATCTCCATTTCATTTTCATATTCAGCATTGCATTCATCATTCATGTATTCATTATCAGCGTTTGAAAAACTGATATCATTTTGATTTTTCATGAGCCATTCCCATTCCTTATGTATGTCTACATCAGTATCATCCTCTTCTGTTTCCATAGCACTATAATAACAATAAAATCATTACTTTTTAATAGAAGTGACAATAGCACATAAAAAGGTAAGTTAAATGTCTCAGCTAATAAATTTTACCTTGTGAATAAAACTTCTAGTAGTCAGTTGGTATATTATATAGTAGATGTTGAGGCTTCAGTTACTGTTGTTAGAACGAGTGATTTATTATGTGAAAGCATTACTTTTTAAGTAGACAAAAACTTAAGTGAGATAATTAAGACAGATAATTAAGTCTTAGCTTCAATGAAAATTTTCAAATTCACACAGAAAAACTTTTAATAGTCAGTGGATGTAGTAGTAGATGTTGCTCCTCCGATCACTGTTGTAGAACTGGACGCTTTCTGTGTGAAAACAGTGGCTCTTAAATAAGTAAAGTTGCACTGGTTGAACTCTATGAATACCAACCTTCTTTATAATATAACTATGAATCAGAATTTTGTCCACGCGAAAACCAATGCTTTCGCGGGAATAAACAATTTATTTTCACGCGAATGGAAACCGTTGCTTTCGCGGGAATAAATAAATTATTTTCACGCGAATAGAAACTGTTGCTTTCGCGGGAATACAAATTTTATTTTCACGGGGATACAAACCAATGCTTTCGCGGGAATAAATACTTTATTTTCACGCGAATAGAAACTGTTGCTTTCGCGGGAATAAATAATTTATTTTCACGCGAACAGAAACTGTTGCTTTCGCGGGAATACAAATTTTATTTTCACGCGGATACAAACCAATGCTTTCGCGGGAATAAAGATTTTATTTTCACGCGAATGGAAACAGTTGTTTTCGCGGGAATAAATAATTTATTTTCACGCGAATAGAAACTGTTGCTTTCGCGGGAATACAAATTTTATTTTCACGCGGATACAAACCAATGCTTTCGCGGGAATAAAGACTTTATTTTCACGCGAATGGAAACAGTTGTTTTCGCGGGAATAAATAATTTATTTTCACGCGAATAGAAACTGTTGCTTTCGCGGGAATACAAATTTTATTTTCACGGGGATACAAACCAATGCTTTCGCGGGAATAAATACTTTATTTTCACGCGAATGGAAACTGTTGCTTTCGCGGGAATAAATAATTTATTTTCACGCGAATAGAAACTGTTGCTTTCACGGGAATACAAATTTTATTTTCACGCGGATACAAACCAATGTTTTCGCGGGAATAAAGACTTTATTTTCACGCGAATGGAAACAGTTGTTTTCGCGGGAATAAATAATTTATTTTCACGCGAATAGAAACTGTTGCTTTTGCGGGAATACAAATTTTATTTTCACGCGGATACAAACCAATGCTTTTGCGGGAATAAATACTTTATTTTCACGCGAATGGAAACCGTTGTTTTCGCGGGAATAAATAATTTATTTTCACGCGAATAGAAACTGTTGCTTTCGCGGGAATACAAATTTTATTTTCACGCGGATACAAACCAATGCTTTCGCGGGAATAAATACTTTATTTTCACGCGAATGGAAACCGTTGTTTTCGCGGGAATAAATAATTTATTTTCACGCGAATAGAAACTGTTGCTTTCGCGGGAATACAAATTTTATTTTCACGCGGATACAAACCAATGCTTTCGCGGGAATAAATACTTTATTTTCACGCGAATGGAAACCGTTGTTTTCGCGGGAATAAATAATTTATTTTCACGCGAATAGAAACTGTTGCTTTCGCGGGAATACAAATTTTATTTTCACGCGGATACAAACCAATGCTTTCGCGGGAATAAATACTTTATTTTCACGCGAATGGAAACCGTTGTTTTCGCGGGAATAAATAATTTATTTTCACGCGAATAGAAACTGTTGCTTTCGCGGGAATACAAATTTAATTTTCACGCGGATACAAACCAATGCTTTCGCGGGAATAAATACTTTATTTTCACGCGAATGGAAACCGTTGTTTTCGCGGGAATAAATATTTTCACGCAAAAGCATTGGTTTGTATCCGCGTGAAAATAAAATTTGTATTCCCGCGAAAGCAATAGTTTCTATTCGAGTGAAACTAAATTATTTATTCCCGCGAAAGCAACGGTTTCCATTCGCGTGAAAATAAATTATTTATTCCCGCGAAAGCATTGGTTTGTATCCGCGTGAAAATAAAATTTGTATTCCCGCGAAAGCAACAGTTTCTATTCGCGTGAAAATAAATTATTTATTCCCGCGAAAACAACTGTTTCCATTCGCGTGAAAATAAAGTCTTTATTCCCGCGAAAGCATTGGTTTGTATCCGCGTGAAAATAAAGTTTGTATTCCCGCGAAAGCAACAGTTTCTATTCGCGTGAAAATAAATTATTTATTCCCGCGAAAACATTGGTTTTCGCGTGGACAAAATTCTGATTCATAGTTATATTATAAAGAAGGTTGGTATTCATAGAGTTCAACCAATGCAACTTTAGCTATTTAAGAGCCACTGTTTTCACACAGAAAGCATCCAGTTCTACAACAGTGATCAGAGGAGCAACATCTACTACACTTTCCATTGCAACTACTAGAAACTTTCTCTTTATAAAAGGTAAAATTTAAAAAACTTATTATTCCCTACCTAACAAAGATCAAAATTAGTTTAGCTATAATGTAAAGTATGAAATAAATAATCTTTTAGTTCCACATGAAAAGCTGAATTATATGTTATTTCTTTCTTTTTTAGAACACTATGGAGGATTTTTCTGCTTCTTACACGGATTTAAAGCCAATCGAAAACAAACAAAAAACGTTCAAAACACCCAAAAGAAAAAACTCTAACTCTGTCACAAAAGAAGCAGCGATAAAGAGACGAGCTCTTCCAAAACTGGTTTTACCCACAACATCAAACAATATGGAACAAAAAGAATTGCTCACTGATGCTGACAGAGCTCTCAAGATGGCCAAATCTCTCCAAAAATGGAAGGCATGTGATTTGAAAAAGATTGGAGGGTTTCTTACACTAGCATCACTTCCTGTTCCATCAGTTTTGCAAATCGTTTCTATTGAACAGAGTACTGGTGCATACGGAAACTACTACATTCTCACTTATCTTGATAATTCAACTGGAGCGAATTTTCAGAAAGTTGTTTGTCCAAGTAGAGTAGTTGAAAGCTTCAATGTTGATAACTACCCATTACCTTTCAACATTTTGTACTTGGGTGAGATGGAAAACTCAAAAAAACCAGAGACTACTTACTACAATGTCAAACGTATCAGTACAAAACGATTAACCACAATGGAAGCTACTGCTGAAGCTGAAAAACTGAGAAAAATGAGTGAAGAAGAACTCAAACTCGCTTACGACATCGAGTATCTCAGTAATTTCAAAGATTGTTCCATTTTTGCTTACATTGAAGTTGTAGAAAGATTCATTCCTTTCCGATTCAATGGAGAAGAATCCATTGTAAATTGCATTCGCTATGTCGCTGAAAAGAATGGAAAAAGAGAGACGAGAACGCTTTTACTACCAATCAGATATAACGAGGAAGCTAAAAGATGTGTACCTGGTGTGATGATTTACAAAGGAAAAAAACAGAGTAAGAATGGAAATCCTATTCCATACCACAATGTTGTCTTCATTTCTTCAACCAACGCTAGTGATTGGGAGCAATATTGCACACAAACAAGTTCCAATGAGGTGCTAACAAAAACGAATAATGAGGATGAAGTTCTTAAGGAATTCCTAGAAAACGAATTACAAGATTTTGATGAACCACTTGGTGTTGATGGTATGTAAACTCAATATCAAATGCTGACAACAGGTAGTCTCAAGCGGATAATGAATGAATAAAAAAAAGCCTGTGTATTCATTGACATTACAAGTTGTACTGTTTTGTATTACTTACTATCTACCGACTCTAACTATATTATATGGAAAGATTTTCCCTACTTATTATACAATAAGTCTATATAATCATATAATAATTCATAGAAAAGTCTAAAGGTTCTCAGGTGATTAACTCACCAAAAGTTCCGGTTTTGCAAAACATTTGAAGATCTTCCTATCCTAAGCATTATACGAGTGACTGTACTTTTTTATCCAGTTGAAATATCTAAAAACTTCAGTAACTTAGTATTTACTGACTCTAGCTATATTATATGAGATTTTCCCTACTTATTACACAATAAATGTATATATTCACATATTCTTTCATTTTTAATCACTGTATTTATTCAATGTAGATATATTTCCTCTCTCTCCTCTCTCTCAAGATATCGTATGACTCGGAATTACAAAAAATTATCAAACCTTAAATGCCTCACATTCAAAATCTAGACATCCTATGAGTTATAATTATGTATACAAATATGTAAAAAATTATCATAACTTAGATGCCATACATTCAAAATCTATATACCATATAAGTTCAAATTAAGTAAAAAATAATCAAAACTCGAATGCCACTTAAATGCCACTCAAATGCCACTCAAGTACCCCTCAAATAAAACACAATATAAACTCGGCGAATTCATTCAACGCCGTAACCCATTGCATAACCCCAGATTATGACCCCACAAAAAAACACTTGGTAGGGAGATCTGCTCATATATTACTACTGACACATCAGTTTTTTTACCAGCGTTCTACCTAATATACTAAAAGACTTGACGATTAAAAAATTATCAGACAGATTTGACCAAAACATCAACCATACTTAACTCATCATATTACACAACTATTTATCAAGTCAATCAACACAGTATGTTGACCGGTCTGTTTTTTACCCGATGTCTGCTATCTTTCTAAATAAAGGGGATAATAAGTATCTGACAGTGCAAAGTGCATACCCTCAGCTATTACCAACATATTGGTATAGTATACACAACCATTACCTGACAAGTCTGTCAGTAACTGTCATGTTGGCAGGTCTGTGTGTTTGTGTCTGTGTTCTTGAGCTAATGCGTTAGCAAGTACAATCTACTTGTAGTGGGAGCCCTGTATGGAAAAGGATGCTATTTCGCCACCAATGCCCAGTATTCACTCAAGTACAGTGATAAGAACAGTGATGGAGAGAGGTTCATGATCAGAGCTAAAGTGGTAACAGGAGAATATGTCCAAGGAAATGAAGATCTAAAAACAGCTCCCTACAAAGATGGCTCAAAGATGGAGCAGTACGATTCAGTTGTTGATGACGAGTCAAAACCAGAAATTTTTGTTACGTTTTATGATACTTCTGCGTATCCAGAGTACATCATCAAATTCAAAGAGGCTTCTTCTTCAACCCGTGCTACAAGTGCTTCTTTCTCAACTGCTTCTTCTACTGGCAGTTATTCTTCATTTCCCACTCCTTCGAATTCTCCCACACCTCCTACACCTGTCTCTGTTTCTGCATCATCTCCTGTTCAACCTTGCATCACTCCTCGTCCATTGTCTACCCTTTCCACCCCTTCAGGAGTCCAACAACTTGATGATTAACATCAGAGTTTTTCTGGGTCTACCAGTCCTCCATCTACAAACTAGTGTTGTTATGGTATCTAGCAGTATTTGAGGTGTGAAAAGCTTTTATGTTTTTCTATAACCTTGGTGCAGTTTTCATGCAAAGTTAATAAACCATGATTACTAATTGACACCAAAAATTGATTAATGACCATCCAAAACATTGTATTATTATTTCTATAACCAATATGATAAATATTAAAATCAGAATTTGAAAGTACAAATAAATATATCCAGGGTGTTTTCCAATTTAATTCTAATTTTTAGGGTTGATAGATTTCATCTCAACACAAAAAAGTGCTGATTTCTGTCATATTACTGGCTAAACTAGAATTTGCCCAGAACTTTACCATTATAAAAAATTAACAAAAACATAGTTTTGTTTCGAAACTGAATAGATCGCATTTATTCTGATTGATTCCTCCTTTGATATTCAGTTGTGAAATCTACTAACTACTACTAAATACTGGCGTGGTCCATCATATCTACAGCGGTGGAGAGATTATATACCTGGCATTATTGTACTAAGCTCTGACCCCATTTCCTTACAATTCTTCTTAGAATAAAAACTTTGTTTCTGTTTGAATAATTTGGTTTGTGCTTGTGAATGAGTGTTTTTGTGTCAATCCTTATAGTACAGAAGGAGCCCAACTCTATCTTTCACTTTATTGAAACGGAAGGTGGGCAACCTGGAAATAGGTTATCCTGGATCAGAATTTCGTCACGAATCCAAAAATCACGTTTCTACACCTCTCAGTACAGACCTTGACCTTGTTTTTGGACAAAATGTATCCGTTTTTGACGATTTTGTGATTTTCGCTGTAACACATCTATATTGGCTAAAATTTGATAATAAAGTTGAATAAAATAATGATTCATGTCATAAACTGACCTGGTTGATGAAAAACAAACCCACAAGAACTGTCTTTGAATAACAATTGACAAAAATTAGTAAAAAACGAGGTAGAAAACGAGACTTACATGTATAAATTGTAATTCTTTCAGAGGCATGTCACCCATGTAGAAGGGTTACTTCAGAACACTGTGATGATTACGCAGATGAAAAGGGTGTTTGATAAACTGCATTCTGAATTAAATTTTATACATGATATAAATGATATTATATATTGACGATTTATTAGATAAATGGTATGATTATTGTTAGATGAAACCAAATGTTTATATCGCGTTCTGAATCGGTCTACCTGTCTCTTTGCCCACTCGTAGCCTCCTCAATTCTTTTCTTCTGTTCACACGTCTGTGGGAAGAAGCAAATAACAAATGGTTAGATATAACACAACATTAAACGTCAACATGAGCAGCACACGTAAATGCAGGATAGTCTTGCTGACAGCCATGCAATTTATCTTGTTCAGTCGGTTTAGCATCCACCATCCTGTCTTGGTTAAAAATTTTGCATGTGTGTTCACAAAGAGTATATCTAAATTTCTATAAGGAAATTAGGTTGCCCACCCTCCGTTTCAATAAAGTGAAAGATAGAGTTGGGCTCCTTCTCTACTAGATAGGGAACAGGTCTTTGCCACTGGCAATCAGGAGATTGAAGATGGTCTCTACGAAGATTTTCAAAGGTTTGTTGATGAGACGTCTGCAAGCAGTTCGACCTTCAAATTCTGGGTGAGCTATATCGAAATGATGTGTATGCTGTTGAGCTTTATCAGGGGCACCCGAGAGTCTGATTGAGATCTGCATAAAGTATCCCTTCGCCGAATGCTGCCCTGGTTCTTTGTGTATGATCACCAGAATTATGCTCGTTATGGAACACTGTACTTCATGGAAATGTCGGAGCTTGAGAGAACACACCAACCTGTCGCAGAACTGTTCTCCCAACGAGGTGGTTACACCTACCAGACGGGGCATCATCATCCATTTACCAGCATAGCGTGTGATCAAGCAATAGAACAAACGGTAAATCGGCACACAAAGTCACAAGGTGGAGTAATAGGTTTTACTCTGAAACCCTCGGCAGCACAGCGATGGACAACCACACAACCCGAGCGCACAGCCATCCATGAAGAGCTTCGCAAGCTGACAGACTTGGACGGTGCTCTCTATGACCACCATGGTCTAACAGAGACCTCGTGGAAGGCTGATGAAGATATCAGAGTCGCAATGAAAGAAGTCATCCAAACCCGGATCAACCCATTCAGCTATGACGGTATAAACCTTGTGAACATTGTTAGTGGTATGGAGGCTTCGCCAGGTGTGAAAAATGTTCTCGAAAAAGCTTATCACGATGGTGAGACCAAACTGCAAGACTTCGTAGAAAGCCGCCTAAAGACGCAAAAGACTAGCTTTCATTCTCCCATCACAGCATCAAAATCTATGACATTCTCTTCCATGAAAGCCAAGACAAAACCATCTGCAACCAAGAGACTCCAGTGCTCAGGACGGCTGTTTGATAGACTTTCGATTGTCAGTCAACAACGCAACGTTGACATGAAAGCAGTTCTGAGTTATTCGCTGGGTGAAATTAGCTGGACTCTCACGAAGCCAGATGGAGGGCTCATGAAAACCAAGAATGCAGACTTAGTCGAAGCTGTGGAAAAAGACCTGAGTGCAGCTTGCTATGTGGAGGCAAGGCAGCTGACACATGTTTCATCAGTTATTCTGGATGGCATGGCTGAGATCCAATCTCTGAAACCTCTGGCAACATTTGGTCAACTAGCTGCTGCTCTACTCAAGCGAATCACAGCAATTGCTTTCAGCTACAAGAGCCAGCGAGTGGATTTTGTGTGCGACACATATCCAGCTCTGAGTATCAAAGGTGGTGAGCGAGAGAGAAGAGGGAGTCAGAAGGAAACTCAGAGAGTGACTATTTTTGGCCCATCACAACTTGTGCCAGTAAAATATGATGAGTTTCTGGCAGGGGGATCAAACAAGGAGGCTCTTGCTCAGTTCCTTCATGCAGAATGGACCAAAACTCAGCTGGACCAATACGTAGATGTCGTCATAGCCTTCTCCACAGTCTGCCACATCATCAAATACAAGAAAAATCTTCTGCCGGAGTGTAACCAGGTGTTCAACCTCTCTAGCAACCATGAGGAGGCGGACACTAGAATGTTTCTGCATGCGAGGCATGTGATGGAGGTTGTAGGGGAGCGAGTTGTGATCAAGTCCCAAGACACTGATGTATTCATGATAGCACTTGCCCTAGTTTCTAAACTTCCCAGCCCAAAGCTGATATACTTCACTGGGAAAGGAGCTAGGATGAGGCACATCATTATGGAGCAAGTAAGACAGAGCTCACATCTCCATTATGTGAAGCACTGTTAGGATTGCATGCATTTAGTGGCTGTGACAGCACAAGCTCCTTCTACGGCAAAGGGAAGAAAACTGTGTACTCAATGTTCAAAGCAGATGAGGAGAGCCACTTTGCTTTCGCTAAACTCGGGAAAGATTTTCTGGTGCCTTCTAGCCTTCATAAACAGATGGAGCAATTTGTCTGCAAGCTTTATAAAATAGACACTAGGGATGTCAATGAGACCAGATATGCTGTTTACTGCTCCCCTTCCAGGGTCACACAGCAGAATCTACCACCTACTAAAGATGAGCTGAGACAGTATACTTCAAGAGCAGCGTACCAAGCTGCAATCTGGCGTAGATCGTTAGAGAACAAGCCAAACGTTCCCTGTCCCAGTTCTCATGGTTGGAGAGTGGAAGATGGCTCGCTCAAGGTGCAGTGGATGCTACAGGATCCAGCACCACCTGATGTTCTGCAGAGCATGTATTGTAAGTGCAGGAGTGGTTGTGCCTCAAATCACTGCAGCTGCAGGAAATCTGGGCTTAAGTGCACTGATCTTTGTCAATGCCAAGGCTGCAAGAATCGGAGGCAAGAGGCTCAACTGCATGGAGATGAGGAAGCTGATGAGGAGTCAGACGATTCATCTGAGGACACAGACTTTGAAGGTGAGCATTTTGCTGGATGAATTTTTTTGCATTGTTTAACCAAGACAGGATGGTGGATGCTAAACCGACTGAACAAGATAAAGTGCATGGCTGTCAGCAAGACTATCCTGCATTTACGTGTGCTGCTCATGTTGATGTTTAATGTTGTGTTATATCTAACCATTTGTTACTTGCTTCTTCCCACAGACGAGTGAACAGAAGAAAAGAATTGAGGAGGCTACGAGTGGGCAAAGAGACAGGTAGACCGATTCAGAACGCGATATAAACATTTGGTTTCATCTAATAATAATCACACCATTTATGTAATACATCATCAATATATAATATCATTTATATCATGTATAAAATTTAATTCAGAATGCAGTTTATCAAACACCCTTTTCATCTGCGTAATCATCACAGTGTTCTGAAGTAACCCTTCTACATGGGTGACATGCCTCTGAAAGAATTACAATTTATACATGTAAGTCTCGTTTTCTACCTCGTTTTTTACTAATTTTTGTCAATTGTTATTCAAAGACAGTTCTTGTGGGTTTGTTTTTCATCAACCAGGTCAGTTTATGACATGAATCATTATTTTATTCAACTTTATTATCAAATTTTAGCCAATATAGATGTGTTACAGCGAAAATCACAAAATCGTCAAAAACGGATACATTTTGTCCAAAAACAAGGTCAAGGTCTGTACTGAGAGGTGTAGAAACGTGATTTTTGGATTTGTGACGAAATTCTGATCCAGGATAACCTATTTCCAGGTTGCCCACCCTCCGTTTCAATAAAGTCATTTTTTTGACATGATAGGTTTATGTTCCTTCTCAACTATTACTACAACTGACAGCTACTTCTGCACTGTCAATCAATGTTTAAATGTATTGGTCTTTCTGTCAATTAAAATAAATCAAATGACAGCTAATTGAATAAAGGTGAAACAACTCCTGAAAGCCAAACTTCGCTTCGGATGGCTACACAAGCCGATGTTTTGCATCCGAAGGTCTTGCGATGGGCGTGACCGCTTTGGCACATCGTGGGGCCTGTTCGTGAGCATAACCAACATGTTGGTCTATGCCCGATGCCGAAGAAACATCGGCGTTCTCTGATTAGTTGAAACAAAATATTTTTTCAAGCTTATCAAGTTTAAGCATTTACAATGCACTTCCGTTAGAATTTTTGTCAACAACAAGCATCCACTGCAAACTCCGAAGGAATTATGTTATAATAAAACTTGAACAGTGAATTAATTTTACATGGCTCATAGAACAGTGGTAATTGATAACAATTAAATTAATATCAAGTATAACAACAATAAAATAAAATTCATTATTACATCATTTATTATTATTAATAATGAATAATCACAATATCTGGAAGATTTTATAATAAACAGAACCAAAAAAAATATTGAAAGCAGGGTTTTCGTGGTGAACAAAAACAGCCATACATCACAGTAAAATTTTTCTTCAGTTATTGTTATTATTGTGATGATTATTATATCAGGGAAACAAATAATTCGTTGTCAGAAAGGAAACGGGCAAAAACCCGCACTTTTTATTTTTTTGTATTGTTTACAAATTAAGTATAAAAAGATTAAAAAGGTAACCAATAATGCAAAGGGGCCAATCAGATAGCTCGAAGCTAGAGATGCGACAGCCCCGGTCCAGAAACCCGTCAAAGCAAGGATGGCAAGGCCACCCCACGGGCGCAACAGAACGCAGACTACCCCCGGTCACCATCATCCCACAGGCGAGCCGCCAGACGATCCCCGAAGACACGGCTAGGTAGGTCCCGCAGGTCCCAAGCCAGAACACTGAAATGGTTCGCAGCAACATGGAACATTGATCTTTCCCCTATTTCAGTTTTGGTTTTTAATATTTTGATGGGAAAATTTAATTTGTGTCTTATGATTGGCTAGTTCAGTCGCAGCTCACCGATGTGCTCGAGTACATAGTCAAGCCGCTTCGGCCTGTGTAGCCACCTGCACATAGCCACGAACCATCGTATAATAGGCACATCGGTATCAAAACATTGGTGTAGTGTAGCCACACCTTTAGAGATGGCCGAGATAGATATTTGATGGAATATAAATGGACTGACTAGTGCATAGCAGATAACTCTCAATTTGCGCATGACGCTACTCCCATTGTATTCTGCACCCATTTAGCAAATTAGCGGAAACCGGGTGTAACGCAAATAACAAATCTATTGTTTTAAAACCAAGAATTGCATGACGCAATGTTTTACACCTGGTCACCTTAGCTAGAAAGCCAATGCACACCTCTATGTTGTGTTTTACATCGTCAAAACAACTTACAGTAGATCAATGAAGTGTTGATTTTTGTACTAAGTAGGCTAATGATAATATAGGAAAGTATAGAATGCTATTCATCTAATTGTTTTACACAAAACCTCTCAATAAAGGGAGGTTTATATATGGATAGCACATACGCATGTTGGCAGCTAGCTACAGGTGCTCTTGGTATTGCTGCAGGCTAACTGACCGCAAGTTATAGATCGTCTGAGGTAAGGATTCAATTTACCAATAACCTTTTTTGCTTCTCCGTTAATAAATGTGGTACCGCAGGCACAAAACTAATGGTTTACAAATCAGTGACAGACTAGAAAAAAACTAACTACAATATTAGCCCACATTTTTTTACTCAAGAAATGAAATTTTAATGATCGAAAATATTCTGGTTTCAGGATTTGTTAAAATAACAAAAAGCATCAGTAAAGCAAATTTAAACAGTCAGTTGTTGGCATCAATATCTACTACTGAAAATACTTTAGTAATACTTAGTCTGCAGCTAGCAAGTGTGTCCACAGATTGTAGAATAGAAGTGTAGTTGATATGCTTAGAGAAATGTTGTACTGAATCCAGTGAATAACTTTCTAGTTGTTGATGACAAACAAAACAAGCGTTATTTGATGGGTCATGTAAAAAGACAGCCTTTTGTTCCAGCGCACTGAGTCAGCAGTCGCTGCCAACCAAGAGATGTTATACGATGAGCTACCAAGAGTAGACACAGTGGTTAGACCTGTAACAGCACCCTGTACCACCACAGGACTCATTAAAGTCAGATATGGAGGTGAGCGTGTATCTGCTATGCCTTATATACCTTTCTCTACGCTGACTAGTGGAACTGTAGGGGATTCTGGGGCTTTCAATCCGCCAACTGAGCCCTGTCACCAGCCGAACTCCTCGTTCGCTGGCACAGTAAAGTTGACAGCGTTCCGACGGTATGCTGCTACCAATTACCTTTCTCCTGGAGGTAATAACAGGTAGGTACTACACTGAATGAGAAGTGAAGGAGTGTTCTTTACTCCACAACTAGTATGGAGCCCTCAGCTCCGATGAATAACTCAGAGCTTTAGAGTAGTATGCATTTATTCTTGCACAGAATACGAGTAAGTACAAGTCCCAATATAATACTGACTAGACATAGGCCCAAGATTCTACCTTTTATAGGCAGAGCACAGGAGGTCAAACAGTGCAACAACCAATAGTACATAAGTAGGTTAAAATATAGCGAATAAGCATACTTATATAAATACGAACGAATGATATCAAGCATATGGGATTAAATGTAACTGGGGCCCGGAAGCAGTGGGCGGAGTCTTGGGCTCTCTAGCCAATCATAAGCCATCCTACTTCCTGTGGTTGGTTTCTTGGTCTTTTTAGGCTTGGTTCCTTGACTTCCTCGGATATAAAGGTACTCATCTTACAGGTTGGGCCGTCTGTCTCCTCTAGAGCTATTTTCAGGTCCCAGGCTATGATGACTCATTTCCTGCCGGCCTGGTATGGCTCCCACAGGGTCGGTACTGACACATACAGGGTCGGTATAGTACCGATGCAGGGTCGGTGTCTTATTGACGCAGGATTGGTCAATTCGGTATGAATTGATACTGGTGTTCTGGTCATCCAATGGCTATATAAGTGATGCCAGAACAGTTGGTTGACATTTGCGTAGATGTGGGTGATACGAAAATCCACCACAGAACTTAATAGGAATTGTGTTCTTTTCCTTCTTTGATTAACAACTTTAGTGGCGTTTTACTAAGCATTGTGTCTTGTAAAACATTCTAGAAGGCAAAATGAATATGCTAGAGCATACCGTAAGGTATACATTACATAATAGGGAGTTTGCGAAAAACCCTGACTAACGAGTACGTTAACGTAGGGTACGCGCCAATTGGCCAAATTAAGTTCTGGGATAAGCTCACCAACAAGTACGTTGCGACAATCTCGCCGAGCGAGCCAATTCCCTGACTGAAAATCATTTCCGTTTTCACAGAGATAGCATTTACACCTTTTGTATTTTTATTTTACTAATAATGGCCTCCCAAACAAAGTTATAAGTTACTATTAACACACAGCTGTATTTATTTATTATGAATGGTGGTGGCTTCCTGTACATGGATTACTGGCCTAACTGATGTGTATTCAAAATGTATATACGCCAGTGAGTGATTGTAATTTTCATGTTTTTTATGGCGTTTAATCAACAATGATAGAATATTAATTAATAATAAAATTTGCGATGGCGGTAACAAAATTCCCTCCAGTGTAAAAGAGGCGCCTCACGTACCAAATATTCCCTTCCGTCAAAACAGTAAATTGACGTAAAAAATCTCACGTTTACGAGAGGTACTACGTGGGATGAGACAGATAATCACCGATAATCCGCTCTAGTGGTACCACGTGACCTCTCTCACGTACTCGTTAACGGCCTCGTTGGGCTTTCGCAAACTCCCTAATGAGCATCCTAGAGCTTATAGTAAATACTAATATTTTAAAAATGATTTGATGTTCTTTTACAAACTGCGCTCCAGTTATTAATTTAGTTTTTATAGTTTTATACCATCTTGTGTTTATCTATTTCTAGTTATTTATGTCTATGTATGCCAATTTATACTGTCAGTGACTGGATAAAAAATGCTTTACAGATGCTATTATGTTTGCTGATGGTTTTGATTAATTTTTTGAACTGAGATTAAAAATGAAAGCATTAGAATTTATTTGCATTCTCTATTAGTATGAATAATTATAACATAAAAACAACAAATTTCAATTCATGTTTGTCAAGGTTCTATTTCTTTTACAGATAACCAGCAGGCAGTGTTCAATTCTAGATGTCAATGTTCGCTGCTTATTAGACATATGAAACAGAAATGTGGATATACCGATTTAAGAGGTGAGTTCATCTAATCCACAAATAAAACAGTTATCTAATCCATAGATCTAATCTAAAGTACTCGGGGGGGGGGATAGTCTTGATTCATTAATTGCACCAATCATCTTGATGATCTTAGACCACATGAGCAAAATCTATTCTTGATAAACAAACCAAACGCTGTAATTGACAATCCCACAGATATTCATACGCCAGAGAAAAAACAATAAAAACATCTAGTCAATCATGCACTACTGTGTTTAAATGTTTTGAATTTTTAGTCGGGACTTGATTTCATTTATTCCTATTAGTTGATAGTAAATTGATCGTGAGAGACAGCGCTGCCAAATTTCATTGATAACTACTGACGTTACAGGTGAATTAGATTTGCTGAGCTGGAGGAATGGAGATCTACAGAAGATTTATGAGAGGAAATATAGATGTGAATATGCTAACAACAGTTTGAAGGAGAGAGAAACCTATGTGCTGGTGCATGTTAAACAGGGTATGGCTGAGCATATCAAATATATATCTATTTCTACTTATACTATTACACATTCTTGTTGCGATCATAATCTTCATACGATGGCAACTTTTGGTTCCCAAATGACTTTGTGTGACAAATTGGGTTTATTATCTCAGGGTTTTTTTGCATTAAAATATTTTCCACTTCACAGACGACGAGCAGTCCAGTCCCCAGTTCCGATCCCTCTTGCGGAATTTAGAAAAGTTCAAACCGGATCTAGCCCGTGAGTTAAGTGATTTACCTAAGAGTCTAATGCTATACTTGGTAAACTGTTTACATTTCACAAACCTCTCCATTGAGGTCAACACACAAACCGATGTTGTAGTGAAGTTACACGATCTATCTAAACCACAAGCCAGAGAGATCAGAGCCAAGTGGTCGGCAGTCAGTAAGATGGAGTTAGAAAACCATCGAGTGGAATCCCCAGCAACTGGCTCAAAACCGCCATCAAGTCTGCTGACAAGAAAAAGTACTGGCAGCAAGTTTGTAGATTTGATTGCATCAGCTATGAAGAGTAAAGATATTCTAAATAATGACAGAGATGACAGCGCAAACAGAAACAGGAAGTCCGGTAGAAAAAAGTAGCTAATGGGTACTGACTAGTGGCTTGCCAATCATACAAGTCCTCAGGTCGAGGTACAAAATAAGTAATTAGAAAATTCTTTTCATCAAAAGTGCATAAAAATTTTTTAGCATCACATCAAAACTACTGATGTTTTTTTTTCGAATAGAACAACAAAAGGCATACAAATATATCGAGGTATTTCAGTATAAACAATCTTTTGTATATTTGTCATAAAATATATGTATATAACAAATGAACTGCAGAAAAAAATTATATAAAACACTTTTCATAAAAAAAATGTATATAGACATATATATATATATAGACATAACTTTCCTGAGGGCCGAAAAACCTTTAGTTTTGCCAGCAAGTTATTCTGGTGTGGATTGGGGGTGGGCTGGGGGTTATCAGGGGTTTATCAGGTTTCCTGGGGGTTATCTGGGGGTGGGCTGGAGGCGGGCTGGGGGTGTAAATTATATAAAATAACCAACAATTACAAAGATTAATAGAATAAATATGAAGGCTATGCCATGCTGTAAATAATCAAGTCAAAAATACCCTAATGTATAAAATAGTCTTATGTCATAATAGCTTAAACAACAAGGCTATAATGGCCTTATTAAGGTCACTGGTCCGCCTGCAGGAATTGGCTACCAACTAGACACGTCCACTTTTATGAGGTTAGTCTCAGTTAAAATAGCTGTCACCAGGAAGGCAATATACACACCTATCAGGTATATACCAAACCATCTTTTCATGAAAAACTTCAGTACAAAAGGAGCAATGATGAATGTGGATAGAAGGCTAAGTGTAAGTCCGCCCGTCAATACCACAAGTTGGAAAGAGAACTGAAGCTACAAGTATAAAATAGCTATTCAAGAGACAGTCAGAATGAAACTTCGTTTCAGTTGGAACAAATTTAGGTACAAGTTGTTTAAAGAAGATGAAGCATCAATTATGTAATGAGAAACATGTTACGGAGTTGTCTGCTCCTCGTGCTACAGATGATAGACCCACAATAGATGCTGATTTGTGCATCAGATTATATAAGGCCAGAAAGCAGAGTTATTATCTCTGGAATCTTTGATTATCGATAAAAGTTGAGATGCAAATATTTTTAGAAATTTTTCGGAGGTGTTCTAACAGATTCAGCATTTCCTTATCAACATAAATATGCAAATTTGAATACATCGGCATTTAGGTAATGGTGTTCCAAGGCCCAAATCAAAATCTTAGTTAAAAAATTGTTCTTCAAGTTTAAAGTTGGCGAAACTTTTTTATTATTATGAAAACTTATTTTTAACGAAATAATTATTGCCATATCTACATTTTCGGTGTTGTGTTTGCGTTGAGCAACAATAATGATTAAATTTCAATTATAGAGTTTGTAACTAATAAAATCAAGGCAAAACAAAATTAAAATAAATAATTTTTTCAAAATGATTTGTTTAATCCTGAAGTCCTGAAGTTTTCTGGGAAATCTTGAAAAATTCCTGAGGATTTCCTTTTTAGAATTTGTGTTATAACTTACCATAATGAATTTAAAAATTTTAGAATAATTAACGTTTTTTGTTTATTTAATTACTATTTAACATTTTTTGTTATTATTAAACAATCAAATTAAATTAAGTTTACATAACAGTTAATTGAAGAAAATTAAGAATTCTCAAAAATTTCTCTGGACTTCAGGACCGATAGATGTCATCCCAGCATCGTTTAATCCATTTAGGTTTTTGACTGATTTAAAGCTTTTAACGAGAAGACAAATCCAAAACGTCAAAAGTTCAAAACAATTTTATGGTTTGTCACATCTAAAATATTAGGCAAAACGAAAATCAAGAGAGATATATCTGCAACTTACCTGAACAGCACCTCCATTTTTTATACAAGCAATGGTAAATGGTATTCCAACGCCCAGCAGTAAATCTAGTGCAGAAGTTAAGAATTAATGCATCCATTACTCTACTGAAAAAATTTATAACCAAGTAACATTTCATCTTATTACATAATACCATTTGACATCTCATTACATAATACCATGTGACATCTCATCTTACTACATAATACCATGTGACATCTCATTACATAATACCATGTGACATCTCATTACATAATACCCTGTGACATCCCATTACATAATACCATGTGACATCACATCTCATTAGATAATCCATTGCATTTACATATCAGATCACTTCCTATTAGAGACTCAATGTATACAAACTAGGTTATACATGTAGGAGACACCCACTAGATAAATGATAGACAAAGGATACTAAAAAGTGGACCTCCAAAGCAGGCAGATATTCCAATCCTGGGAAAACCTCGTCTAGCCAGAGCTGTATCAGCTATGAGGTCTGTATAACACAAACAATAGCACACTGTACATAGATATAGAGGTCTGTGTGACACAAACAACAGCACACTGTACATAGATATAGAGGTCTGTGTGACACAAACAACAGCACACTGTACATAGATATAGAGGTCTGTATAACACAAACAACAGCACACTGTACATAGATATGGAGGTCTGTGTAATACAAACAACAGCACACTGTACATAGATATAGAGGTCTGTGTGACACAAACAACAGCACACTGTACATAGATATAGAGGTCTGTATAACACAAACAATAGCACACTGTACATAGATATAGAGGTCTGTGTGACACAAACAACAGCACACTGTACATAGATATAGAGATCTGTATAACACAAACAGCAGCACACTGTACATAGATATAGAGATCTGTATAACACAAACAACAGCACACTGTACATAGATATAGAGGTCTGTATAACACAAACAACAGCACACTGTACATAGATATAGAGGTCTGTATAACACAAACAACAGTACACTGTACATAGATATAGAGGTCTGTATAACACAAACAACAGCACACTGTACATAGATATAGAGGTCTGTATAACACAAACAACAGCACACTGTACATAGATATAGAGGTCTGTATAACACAAACAACAGTACACTGTACATAGATATAGAGGTCTGTATAACACAAACAACAGCACACTGTACATAGATATAGAAGTCTGTGTGACACAAACAACAGCACACTGTACATAGATATAGAGGTCTGTGTGACACAAACAACAGCACACTGTACATAGATATAGAGGTCTGTGTGACACAAACAACAGCACACTGTACATAGATATAGAGGTCTGTGTAACACAAACAACAGCACACTGTACATAGATATAGAGGTCTGTGTAACACAAACAATAGCACACTGTACATAGATATAGAGGTCTGTATAACACAAACAACAGCACACTGTACATAGATATAGAGGTCTGTGTAACACAAACAACAGCACACTGTACATAGATATAGAGGTCTGTATAACACAAACAACAGCACACTGTACATAGATATAGAGGTCTGTGTAACACAAACAACAGCACACTGTACATAGATATAGAGGTCTGTGTAACACAAACAATAGCACACTGTACATAGATATAGAGGTCTGTATAACACAAACAACAGCACACTGTACATAGATATAGAGGTCTGTGTAACACAAACAACAGCACACTGTACATAGATATAGAGGTCTGTATAACACAAACAACAGCACACTGTACATAGATATAGAGGTCTGTGTAACACAAACAACAGCACACTGTACATAGATATAGAGGTCTGTGTAACACAAACAATAGCACACTGTACATAGATATAGAGGTCTGTATAACACAAACAACAGCACACTGTACATAGATATAGCGGTCTGTGTAACACAAACAACAGCACACTGTACATAGATATAGAGGTCTGTGTAACACAAACAACAGCACACTGTACATAGATATAGAGGTCTGTGTAACACAAACAATAGCACACTGTACATAGATATAGAGGTCTGTATAACACAAACAACAGCACACTGTACATAGATATAGAGGTCTGTGTAACACAAACAACAGCACACTGTACATAGATATAGAGGTCTGTGTGACACAAACAACAGCACACTGTACATAGATATAGAGGTCTGTGTAACACAAACAACAGCACACTGTACATAGATATATACCTACTAAAAGACCACAATAGAATAACTAACAGTTAATTGTAAAATTACAGGCATTGGTTGATTTGTCAGGTGAGTAAATATATATAGAAAATGCGTTAAGATGTCTCCATATATTTCTTCATCGCGTTCAATATTTTCTCGAAGCAGGTTTAGCGGTGCTAGGGCACTTTTAAACATATCTAACGTGTTGTTTTAGGTTTCTAATCTAAAGTCACAGTAGTTGGTGTTTATCCTTTTGAGAAGGCATAAAAAGTAAAAAACAAAATGTTGAATATAGAATGTGCATCAAGAAAATTAAACCAGAAGTAAATAATTTGCAGGCTACAAAATTAACCAGTACTGCTGCATTTTGTACCAGAAATAAACGGGTAGTAGTCGGCGTATCGCGGTACCCGACTTTTAGCAGAGTGTTGTCTTCTCTATATAAAGTGCAACTTATTGTAAACTTTGAGTCGTTTCGCTAGGTGAGACGATTGCTACAGTTTGAGCGAAACTTCAAGAGCAATGGATGCAACTCCCACAATGCGAGCTGTTATTGGAGCAGATCCCATACCCAGCAGGTACTTACATGTATGTTAAGTCATACGTACGTCAAGTCATATGTATTCCAAGTTATATGTATGCCAAGTTATATGTATGTCAAGTCATGTATGTTAAGTCATATGTATGTCAAATCATATTTATGCCAAGTCATATGTATGTCAAGTTATATGCATGTCAAGTCATGTATGTTAAGTCATATGTATGCCAAGTCATATGTATGTCAGCATCTTATGTGAGAAACTGACTAAATTCCTTAGGTATTCACTGCAGTCAACATACACACGACAATCAAGTCTGCAAACATCCAAACTGTGAGAACAGCGAAGATATGACTATAAAATTGGACAACTCGGAGCAAACAGGAAGTCATACTGCACTGATTCAACCAATCAACAATTGATATAATCTTAGCTACAGCCTGTCCAGGTAAACACAAAGCAATTAAAAAAATCTAGCACACCACCAAAACAACCTGTTAAAATCCTGCTAACACCCTACCTCCAATACTGTTACCCCAAGCCAACAGGGTAAGTCCAAGTACTGCATCGCTGATGTGGAAGAAAACTCCAAACAACTAAAACAATTACAAACCCAAATGTAACATTTTCAAGCAACCAAGCTTCAATCGTTAAAGGTAAGATATGGCATTTGTATCAACACTAGAACATGGCACATTTTGTGATGTTATTGTGAAGAAGTTTATCTTTTAAACTTTCTGTTATCACAAATCCACCCGCATGCAAATCATCTCATCAAACTTTCAATTGAATACAAAGGAGACAACTCGGGATGTGTACCAAGTAATAAAGCTCTTTGTTTGGTGGTCTCTTAGCAACTGCTGTAATTATGAGCCTTGCTCCCGGCATTAATAGCAGTTTATCTCGTGGTACCCCTTCACCAAACATGCTTGTAATATGATAAATACTACCTTACCAATAGTTCCACAGGCTACAGTGTTGACTACATAAAATACATGTACACGAGTTGAATATACTGAACACAACTGCTGCTGAATTACACGTAAAAAACAGATTTATATTTGTTTTTGTGAAACTCACAAAATGGAAAATTATTCTGACCTGACTTGACACAATGCAATAATTTTCAATTTAATTTATTTTTTTATGCGCCATGCAAAAAAAATTTGTCTTGTAAAATCTGTCTAAAGAGAAGACGACTTCTAGACAAGGATTAGACATCAAACTTTCCATATATTTGCCTAATAAACATTGCCTACAGTGTCAGCGATGTATGTGTAAATGTACAGATCATTGCTGAAACACTTCATGACAAACCAAAACATAAAATGTTTGCCATCGCTTGGAAATTATAAAACATTTAAATTTCTCATATTCTAAATATTCCTGTAACTAAAGTTACAACGAGCATCACCATCTGCAATGATGTATGAATGCTGCTGTCTACGAAAATGGAAAACTTTACAATTATATTATGATTCTGGGTACCAATGCTAGACTTGCTTAATCAGCTCAAAATATGTTAGTTACAAAATGTTTTTCGCTGAAAAAAAACACAAATGCAACAGCAACAAAATGTTACAATTTCATGAGGTATATAAGAATGGGTTTGTAACATTTGCAATATACACAGTGAGTTAGATATAGTAGTTACTAACAATCTACACAGTGAGTTAGATATAGCAGTTACTAACAATCTACACAGTGAGTTAGATATAGTAGTTACTAACAATCTACACAGTGAGTTAGATATAGTAGTTACTAACAGTCTATCACAGTGAGTTAGATATAGTAGTTACTAACAATCTACACAGTGAGTTAGATATAGTAGTTACTAACAGTCTACACAGTGAGTTAGATATAGTAGCTACTAACAGTCTACACAGTGAGTTAGATATAGTAGTTACTAACAGTCTACACAGTGAGTTAGATATAGTAGTTACTAACAATATACACAGTGAGTTAGATATAGTAGTTACTAACAATCTACACAGTGAGTTAGATATAGTAGTTACTAACAATATACACAGTGAGTTAGATATAGTAGTTACTAACAATCTACACAGTGAGTTAGATATAGTAGTTACTAACAGTCTACACAGTTAGTTAAATATAATAGTTACTAACAATCTACACAGTGAGTTAGATATAGTAGTTACTAACAATATACACAGTGAGTTAGATATAGTAGTTACTAACAATCTACACAGTGAGTTAGATATAGTAGTTACTAACAGTCTACACAGTTAGTTAAATATAATAGTTACTAACAATCTACACAGTGAGTTAGATATAGTAGTTACTAACAATCTACACAGTGAGTTAGATACAGTAGTTACTAAGAGTCTACACAGTGAGTTAGATATAGTAGTTACTAACAGTCTACACAGTGAGTTAAATATAGTAGCTACTAACAGTCTACACAGTGAGTTAGATATAGTAGTTACTAACAATCTACACAGTGAGTTAGATATAGTAGTTACTAACAGTCTACACAGTGAGTTAGATATAATAGTTACTAACAGTCTACACAGTGAGTTAGATATAGTAGTTACTAACAATCTACACAGTGAGTTAGATATAGCAGTTACTAACAATCTACACAGTGAGTTAGATATAGTAGTTACTAACAGTCTACACAGTGAGTTAGATATAGTAGTTACTAACAGTCTACACAGTGAGTTAAATATAGTAGTTACTAACAATCTACACAGTGAGTTAGATATAGTAGTTACTAACAGTCTACACAGTGAGTTAAATATAGTAGTTACTAACAGTCTACACAGTGAGTTAGATATAGTAGTTACTAACAGTCTACACAGTGAGTTAGATATAGTAGTTACTAACAATCTACACAGTGAGTTATATATAGTAGTTACTAACAGTCTACACAGTGAGTTAGATATAGTAGTTACTAACAATCTACACAGTGAGTTAAATATAGTAGTTACTAACAGTCTACGCAGTGAGTTAGATATAGTAGTTACTAACAGCCTACACAGTGAGTTAGATATATTAGTTACTAACAGTCTACACAGTGAGTTAGATATAGTAGTTACTAACAATCTACACAGTGAGTTAGATATAGTAGTTACTAACAATCTGCACAGTGAGTTAAATATAGTAGTTACTAACAATCTACACAGTGAGTTAGATGTAGTAGTTACTAACAATCTACACAGTGAGTTAGATATAGTAGTTACTAACAGTCTACACAGTGAGTTAGATATAGTAGTTACTAACAATCTACACAGTGAGTTAGGTATAGTAGTTACTAACAGTCTACACAGTGAGTTAGATATAGTAGCTACTAACAGTCTACACAGTGAGTTAGATATATTAGTTACTAACAGTCTACACAGTGAGTTAGATATATTAGTTACTAACAATCTACACAGTGAGTTAGATATAGTAGTTACTAACAATCTACACAGTGAGTTAGATATAGTAGTTACTAACAATCTACACAGTGAGTTAGATATAGTAGTTACTAACAGTCTACGCAGTGAGTTAGATATAATAGTTACTAACAATCTACACAGTGAGTTAGATATAGTAGTTACTAACAATCTATACAGTGAGTTAGATATAGTAGTTACTAACAATCTACACAGTGAGTTAGATATAGTAGTTACTAACAGTCTACACAGTGAGTTAGATATAGTAGTTACTAACAATCTACACAGTGAGTTAGATATAGCAGTTACTAACAATCTACACAGTGAGTTAGATATAGTAGTTACTAACAGTCTACACAGTGAGTTAAATATAGTAGCTACTAACAGTCTACACAGTGAGTTAGATATAGTAGTTACTAACAATCTACACAGTGAGTTAGATATAGTAGTTACTAACAATCTACACAGTGAGTTAGATATAGTAGTTACTAACAATCTACACAGTGAGTTAGATATAGTAGCTACTAACAATCTACACAGTGAGTTAGGTATAGTAGTTACTAACAGTCTACACAGTGAGTTAGATATATTAGTTACTAACAGTCTACACAGTGAGTTAGATATATTAGTTACTAACAATCTACACAGTGAGTTAGATATAGTAGTTACTAACAATCTACACAGTGAGTTAGATATAGTAGTTACTAACAATCTACACAGTGAGTTAGATATAGTAGTTACTAACAGTCTACGCAGTGAGTTAGATATAATAGTTACTAACAATCTACACAGTGAGTTAGATATAGTAGTTACTAACAATCTATACAGTGAGTTAGATATAGTAGTTACTAACAATCTACACAGTGAGTTAGATATAGTAGTTACTAACAGTCTACACAGTGAGTTAGATATAGTAGTTACTAACAATCTACACAGTGAGTTAGATATAGTAGTTACTAACAGTCTACACAGTGAGTTAGATATAGCAGTTACTAACAATCTACACAGTGAGTTAGATATAGTAGTTACTAACAGTCTACACAGTGAGTTAAATATAGTAGCTACTAACAGTCTACACAGTGAGTTAGATATAGTAGTTACTAACAATCTACACAGTGAGTTAGATATAGTAGTTACTAACCTGTAGAATGTTGACTATTTCATTAGCAATACAGTAGATCCATATGCATGCCACTACAAAGCCTAGGAAGGCCAAAATCTGTAAAAAGCAATGAAATATGTAATATAGCACACAATATAATAAATATGGTACGTAATATACAATACAATATAGCAGCACACAATGTAACATTATATAAAACATTATATCCAATATACCATCAATAGTTGGTATATCATGCAATACAATATGTAATATAATATCTAATATATGATCGATATATAATATACAATACATAATGTGATATGCATTATATTGTACATTATAAAATACAAAATAATCAGCAAAGTGTAAATAATCTATATAATAATCGATAATTTAATAAAACAATAATTAATTATACAATATAACATACATTACAGAGCATAACAGGCAATATAATATACATCACAATTGATGTAGTAGGAAGTTACATATATATAAATATAAAAAGACTGCATCCATTGACATACAACACAAATCTAATAGCAAACACAAGATTGAAGCTGTTATGTCACACCAAGAATAATCAACACAGTTTTTATGAGTACATTTATGAGCAATGAAGCACCATGGACATTAGAGCACAAACATGCTCATTTGGTCACGCATGTGTTACTGTTAGTTAAAACTGCCAGATTGGTAGATGGTAGGATAGATAATAAATTATTAATTGTTTATTGACAAATATCTCTACATGTTTTTAGTATATTACATTGCACTCTCAAAAATAAGGATATTTTTATAAATATTAAAAATAAAACTCAACCGTTATTTTAGAAAAATATTACTTAAATTAGTTGCCATAATTATCAATCTCTGCTAGTTCTACTAAAATTAATTTAATGTTCAGCTAGACTAAATATTCAGCTAGTAGTAAAATGTGTGTCGGACAGAAGATTGAGTTACTCGCTAATATTCAATGACAGTAATAAGTAGAAAGTTCTCCATGATATTCAGTGGAATAAACCACACAGAATGCAGTATTGGTCTGTATACGATAGAAGTAAAAAATACTTTGCATTTTAGAGTTTTCATACAACGCATTCATTCCGAAGCAAGTTTCAATTTGGGAATTTGCAAGTTTTGCACATTTTCATTTGAGCAGTTGCTGGATATAGTTTGAAAATTTGCATACGGAAACTTAGTAAATGAAAGAAAATGCACTTCACACAGAGAACACGTAAGATACTACAGGGACAAAATCTTCAACAAATAATCTACAGCTGACGATGTAGAAGTCAACACTCACATTGCTGTACATGCACCATCTATCCATCAGCTATAACAGAAGTGAATCAGTGACATAATATGAATCTAGTAACTAGTAGTTAGTAAGTGTAACTTACACAGTGCCACTTGGGAGGTACAGTATTGTTAGAGGCGTAGAAAGCTGTACCAGACAAGAGAGAAAAGAAACAGAGAAAGAACGCCCATAAAGGGAAATGGGATCCGAGCATCACATCTGGTAATATACAATATAAACAATTTATACAAACTATTTATAGAAGGGTGCATTTAGTTAAACAGAAAGGATTGAGACCCAGTGGATAACAGATTGTAGCCACATAACATCAAAATAAGTGGAGTTATCATCTACTTTCCGGGACAGACAACTCTAAAAAGACTATATAAACTAAACAAGACAAGCAAAAATGACATTAGACATAAAATTGAACACCGCCCATCTCAATGATAAGACAATATTAATTCTACGTCTAGTGTGTCCATTATATCAATGCGTACAATATGTATTATTTCTATGTTTAATGCATGTATTATACCAATGTCTGATGTATGTATCATATCTACATCTAGTGAGAAAGATCAGTGACAAGGAATGGGGGGGGGGGACAAGCAAGAGTAAGAGAGGGCAACTATTAAAGTTAATACACACAAAATAGATGGCAGAAAAAAGAGTGGACAACCATGAGAGATATATGACAATACAGACTATACTTTTGGTAAAAAGAGAGAGGACAACTACTTGAGGGGAATAACAATACACACTATACTGCTGGTAGAAAGAGAGAAGACAACTACTGAAGTAAATGACAATACGCACTGTACTGGTTTGTGGCAAAAACACCAAACATCGGTCCCAATAATATCTGCAGTGCTGAGAGCTGACGATTCCAATTATTTCTCTCAGATTCATAATCCACTACTGGACAGGTAATAGTGAGTAAAAACTGTATAGGGGCCTACAAAGTATAGACAAGTATGTTATGGTTGGTATATATTGTATAGGAGCCTACAAAGTATACACAAGTATGCCATGGTTGGTATACATTGTATATGTACATATACAATGTTCATACTACAACTATGTTTCAATTAGTATCAATCATTAACTGTTACCTTTACAATGAGGTAAACCCTGCCATACCATTTCTTGTCTAAAAACTCTTCTTTGCAGATTGGATTTATAGCATCCAATAATTCCCTAGTTACACTATAGCTGCCTTCCTTTGCTGCCGAGTCTTCTAGCAATGGTGTAGACTCGTCTGAGTCTGCAGACAGGCAGGGATACACATTGCATGATGAGCAACCATCTACATACACACCACTACGCAAACTACACTTCCTTCAGCCATCTCGATAAAGCATCATAGAAACACACTCTTGAATTCTGACTGACAAAGATTTTAAAATTTGACCTGCTGTCATCTAATAATGCAAAACACTATCACTTACAGACATATCAGGCATATGCAGAGCTGCAGGTTTTATGTAACAATTAGAAATAAATGTTGAAATATGTTAGACTCTCTGACAGTTTGACAGTGAAATTAGTATTAATCAATGTGAGAGATGAGCTGGTGAAAAAATTGAAGACAGCAATTGCTGACAATGCAATATCTTGCGCAAGAGGAAGCAGTAATCATGCGTGATCAATAGAGGATACTTTGGTGGCTAGCTATGAGCTCTTGTGCGCTTTCCACACGAGCCTGTCTTCTGTACCCGTAGCCATAGCCTACCGACGGATGGCATCCCACACGAGCCTGACTGGTGACTGAAACGACGAACGGAGTGTTCGATTAAGCAAATAAGAACAGTATTAATATTTAGTGCGTTCCACATGGTTTCCTGCTCCTGATTATTTTTATATTTATTTATTTTTATCAAAACCTCTCTATTGCCGAGTTTATTATTATTACTCAAGCCATTAATTAATTATTATTATTAGTTATGATTTTTAATCATTTGTTTAGAATTTTTTCATCACAATCCATAATTATTTTGAAAATTATTTGCCCCCGCAGTAAACTCACCAACAATCATATAACTATTATGATCTACTACCATATAATTATTATGCATCATCTTTGTAAATTTGTGAAGAATAAAGATAATCTTGACCAATTTTATCGAATGGATACGCTGTGCTTTAGGAAATCAACCAATCACAGCATGGCAGACAGGATGAAAAATTGATCAGATCAGTTCTGCTTTATCCTGCGCTGAATGTACCATCCTGCGTGACGGAATGACAGATGCGGGTGCTATTCTGGCTCGTGTGGAAGGCCCATAATAATTCAGCAGAGGTTGCGGCAAGGTGTATGATAAGCAGTGAAACAAAGGCAGTAACCTGTAACAGCTTTCTTATCCACGGGTGGGCGGATGTTATTGTTTTCTAAACAAAAACCAACTGATTTGTAACTCTACAGTTTTGGTAGAACAAGTTAAAACTTTACCAAACAAGAAAATTTTAGCATAAACTCATACAAAAGCCAGCATCTACTGGCGTAGGAGCACTTCTCAGTCAATTTCGGAGTTATCACACTTTTACAGAGACAAACACCAAAGTGATTACACTCACCCCCATCTTGTATGCTGTGGTTAACATGTGCGTCATGGTGGTGATGATGATGGTGAAGTTTTGTTCCTTCCACATGTTCAGCTTCTAGAATACACAACAAACAACATTTTGTGTCACACGATATAGAGTTGTATAGAGGGCTAGTCACATGACAGAGACTTCATCTGCTACACAAGGGAGGACAACTCACCATCTGCTAGAAGTTTACTCATAGTTGTGGGCATGTCAGGATCGGCATCCAGTGCAGCAACTACAAATATACCATTGCACAGTCACATGACCAGCATACAGTACCTAATTGGTCACATGACCAGCATACACTGGCTAGTTAGTCACATGACAAGCATACATTAGCTAATTGGCCACACGACCAGCAATGAACAGGCCCCACTCTGTACACCACGTTCTACAATTAGATACACCTGAAAACGATGCCAAGGTCATTCTACCATGTCTAAATGCTTGATAATAGTTCTAAAATCAGTACAAATACGTATTTTGAATTGGTTGCTAAAAATTATATTTTTACTATTATTATTACCAGTTATTATTTTTGCACAAGATAATTGTTCAATGTAGGTATTGCTCTACAGAATGCTTCTAAAGTACTGTCTGATTTATCATACTACGGACTGCTCCTTTGACTCACTTCACAAAAATATCTAGAAAAATGTGAATCAATTAAACGTGCTGTAGAAAAATAGTGGAACAAAAAAGTTTCTAAGATTCTTTTAGCAACAATAAATGCACTTGAAATGTTGTTGATAAACTACACTGCGTCACTGAATTACCTACTGTGTTGGTCAATGTCAACCTAAAATATAAATAATATAACTCAACAATGTGTGGGAGTTGTCTGCCCATTTGATTGTGTAAACAACTCCTAGTAGTAACCTCACCAACTAAAGTAGTACTACACACAGGGTAGGTGTAATATGCACATGTATGTGGTTACAAACCTTCACTCTAACTCATGGTTTATTTCCAAGCAGTTCATTTAGGTTTCGGATGAAATAGAGGAAATAACTCCATACATATAACTACTATCAATAAATTTATACTATTACAACATATTTTTATTATTTAACAAAACGAATCTGCTTTCATATTGTCATAATGGTTAGTTTATTTGCAATAGTACTATTTTTACACATGATTATGATATTTGTTATAAAATGATTATTATTGGTAATTAATTGTTATAGTGAACTTGTCATGACATATAGATTTAATGTTTTATATAACAATACATCGTATTATATTATGTGTAGCCAAATAAGAACTATACTATGATATTGCTGCAACCGCTCTGATAACTGCCGACTATTAAAAATACAATAAATAAAAACGGTTAACAAAAAAATTTATATGGAGTTATTTCCTCCTTTTCATCCAAGATCTAAATGAACTGCTTTGAAATAAACGTCACCTACTTGCACTGGGTTTTGGACTAAGATCTGCCTCAGCACTATCTGATTGTGCAGCGGGCGTCTGGTATTTTTTCCTGATGTATCTTCCAACAATGACGACAAGCACATAGGCTACGTATAGTAACAAAAACCCTGCAATGAAAACAGAAGAGACAAGTAAACTATGTCAGCTGATATGGAAAAATACTTATAAATAAAGAAACCATTAAAGAATTGTTTTGACGTAGATTTCATATTAAATTCAGCAGAATTTAAATAAATCAAATATTAACTAAATCAATGCTGACGCATATGTAACGTACCGACAGCGTGCAGGGTAGTGATTTGCCTTCTCTGCATTATATAGAAAGTATAGTAGACAGCTGCCAGGTAGAATGTTATATCTCGGAGCAGAGGTCTCTGCATACACTGAAATGGTTTAGTTATAATGACAGATCCAGAGACAACTGCAGTAACAAACACACCGGCACCTATCAAACAAACAATACAAAATCCACTGCAGCTTTGGATATTATGGGATGGAGTTACTGTGTGAACTTACGCTATCTAGGAAGGTCTCAGTGATGTGAAAAACAGCGCAATAAACTGATGATTTCAAGACTTCTTGTTTGGATAGTCATTTCAATATATTTAAAAAATAATCAATGGTCCAGATTCTGTATGATGATGGGGGGGGGGTATAGAAGTCCTCACTACATGCACAAAAATCTAAGGAATCACTTCCTCTCCATTACTTTCCCCCTTGGCTCAAGTCCCAAAACACACCAACCTACGTATTACTATACAAAGCAATAGTAAGAGAGAACACTAGTAGGTGGTAGGCACACACACACACACACCTAGTGCTCAGGCACCTGGCAGCTATAAATCTTATCTTTCCTATTGTTTGAATAGACACTCATGATAGCAAAAATCAAATGAAAATATTCAGATAAACAATAATACATAGATGCTGCAGTCACTGAGATTAAATACGGACTTTTGATCTCAAGTTACATCAAAGCCTACAATACCCTACGCACAATACCCTACCCACAATACCCTACTCTGTCGTTCATGTGTTAGTAATAATAGTTTTACGCTTAGAATAAAAATAAAAATTAAACAAAAACTATTTAATAAAAACAATAGCTAAATATTTTCTTCGACAAAATTTTTTGTTGAAAAAACTTTAGCGAGTGAGTTTATGATTCAACACGAGAGGTAGCCATGTGATCACATGATGCCACACGAGAGGCAGCCATGTGATCACATGATGCCACACGAGAGGCAGCGGTAGGATCAAATGACCAACAGAAATTGAGATATCCTTACCAAGAAGTGCACCAAAGGCCAGCCCTGCATCGCTGCCGTTTTTCATATTTCCAACAGCTGCTATTGCTGAGAATATATCTGGAGCTCCGTTACCAAATGCAAGGAGGGTAACTCCGTATATAAGAGACAGTCAAGAAAATACAAGCTATAGACTTGGCTTTGAAAGGTTATTGTTTAATATTTTTAAAATGAGTTTAGATTAGTGGCTAAAGTAACAACAAACAACAACCAGTATTAAACAATTACATAACAAACAAAGGATATAGCGATGTTGTCACTCATGCGTAGCACTTTAGCCATCACAGTCAGAGAGGGGCAGAAACTACAAATACATGTAATACATAAAGTAAAGCACCAGGTAAGATGGGTGCATAGGTAAAGCACCAGGTAAGATGGGTGCATAGGTAAAGCACCAGGTAAGATGGGTGCATAGGTAAAGCACCAGGTAAGATGGGTGCAGAGGTAAAGCACCAGGTAAGATGGGTGCATAGGTAAAGCACCAGGTAAGATGGGAGCATAGGTAAAGCACCAGGTAAGATGGGTGCATAGGTAAAGCACCAGGTAAGATGGGTGCATAGGTAAAGCACCAGGTAAGATGAGTGCGTAGGTAAAGCACCAGGTAAGATGAGTGCATAGGTAAAGCACCAGGTAAGATGAGTGCATAGGTAAAGCACCAGGTCAAATAGGTACACAATGGTGTAGAGATAACAGGGGCAGATAACGGTTACTGTATGCATATCTCCTTATCTACTCTCCCTAACAGATGCGCCATGTTATCATTTACATATACCCAGAGGTCAGCCAGCTATGCTAGAACAATGCAGAGTAACTACATGTACATCTCTGTGTAAAGTCAGCAGTGCACACTACTGATTGGTTAGTCAGGTAGCAGTATGCTTTGATTGGTTAGACAGGCAGCAGTGTGCTTTGATTGGTTAGTCAGGCAGCAGTGTGCTTTGATTGGTTAGTCAGGCAGCAGTCTTCATTGATTGGTTAGTCAGGTAGCAGTGTGCTTTGATTGGTTAGTCAGGCAGCAGTATGTTTCGATTGGTTAGTCAGGCAGCAGTATGCTTTGATTGGTTAGACAGACAGCAGCATTGTTAAGTACTTACAAATCATCAGCAGTGACAGCCAAACCCAGAAAAAGAAACAGCCACCAAAATATCTATAAACAGAAATGGAGCTTTCGGAGCAACTAAAGCTGATGTGGTGAGGCAATGTTACACCTAGTGAAAACAAATGAACGATTGGCTCAAATGAATAAGCATCCATAAACATAAAATTGCATAAAAAATGTAATTGTTATAATACACTCCACAGCTATGTGATTGCAAGTATATATGTTTGTACAAACTTACAAATAGAACAATTCCAAGAGGGATAACTCCAGGAAAGCTGCAGTAGGTTATTCTAATGTAGTCAATAAAGCCTTCATCTATAGCACAGCTGTCGGTATCTCTAGCAAACGTACACTTGTCGGCCACATTGTTGATATCCTGACACTACAGTTACATTCTATGTGTTTATGCCGGCGTCTAATATTTACAACAATATATCCATTGAAAGTAATAGATTACTTCCTTCTTTGCGAACACTCCCAAATACTGTGAGGCAATTCGTTACCTTAATGCTTAGACATGTGAAGTACTTATCCGATTTAATTAACAGCTAGTAAAGTACGTCTCACAATGTGTTCTGGTAGTTACAAAGTCTGGGTGATACAACCATCCAAAATATGAAGCTTTGATCAAAATACTTCTGAACAACAAAATGCAGCGACCAACAATATATGTACTGGGTACACTTACAGGTGGAGCAGTAGAGTTATCAGCTAGAGTCACAGGAAGGGTGATGAGAACTAGTAGTATTGCGTAGTAGTAATGCATCTTGCGATTTCTTTGAAAAGAGACTGCTAAGTTGTTCAATCCATTGCTGGACAGTGAAAAGGTCTATTCAAGAGAAAATAAAATAACCAAAAATGTGGTTAAATACTGTATAAGTAGCTAATGTATCAAAGAGAACAAGTAACTGTAGCCAATACCACAATATATCTAACAATCTGACATAAAGACATCAAGATATGGTGTAGAGTTGTCACCTCTACCAACACTCACAATCCCATAACATGCAATACCATTAGAAGACTTAATGCTGCATTAAATCTACTCGACAAAAGAGGAATCATAGAAAAGATCTACTAGCCTGGGACTGGCGACATGATTGGTTCTGCTATTGCGCTTGTGGACTCGCTTTGCTAATTTTGGTTTGACATTTTGTCTCATCCATATTATTATAATGAAATAATATACATATGTACATACAAACATACGTACACACATGCATATGTATATACATATATATAATTGAGTTTTGGACCACACAAGTGTATGAACAACTGAGATACTTTTTACCATACCAGAATTGTTTTGGTCATTTTTGCTGCCGAGGGAAGATGCAGCAAGCAACAAGCATTCATCGTCCATGCCTCATAACTAACAACCATCGAGTGGAGGTGCAGACAAAAGACGTTCTGTGACGCAAGCTTATGCTCTATGTCAGGTCATGACAGAGTACGACATTTTTTATGATATGACAATAAAATTGTGATATGCGTATAAAAACAAACTGTTGGAAGTTTTGAATAGAAATATTGGTTGTTCACCAGTGATGGTTTGGAGGTGATGCTTATGATGATATAAGGAAGAATGAAAAAACATCTGAGATTTTTTGGTTAACAATTCTGGACCACGCAAAACATGAACTTGCACAAGGAAAATTAGATGCAACCAAGTAGTTTCAATACCAGCGTTTTATCTCGCTCTGTCACTACAACTACATGTGCTATTTTAGTAGGCATTGTTTAGTTAGAAATAGCCTGCTAATGTTACAATAGTCAGTGATGCTCATCCTGCAGTATCTTATCATTCTATAGTTACCATTATAAATGACAAAGTACAGTAGACATGTAGTAGTAAATGCACTGATAAATTGAACAAAATAACATTTAGTGGTATTTGCCTCACCTAAACAAATAATACAAGTCTGTTTGAAAATTACATTTTATAAGCAGATTAAATTGAGTACAGTTATCGACAATAATACTAATATGATAAAAAGATGCAGGTAATAATATTATACAGGTTACTTATATGAAAACAACATGATCGTTACACCATAAAGACAAGTAATTACTATTTGATTGATTAATTGATTGATTAATTGATTGGTAACACTAATATACCAATAATAATGCTGATAATAATAATCTGTATTTAATATCATTAAAATGAATAAAAATATTTTCATAATCAGCATCCACAGAATTATGAAGCGATGAAAATAGTATCTCTTCCGCTTGTCAGAACATTTCAATCATTCTATAATAAGGCAGTTTTTTCTGAGGACTGAAAGACATCTAGCATCAGGACTAACAACAGACAAATAAACATGGATTCACGACTGGCCATTCTCGTGAAATAACTCTTATAGTCTGTGGAAGACACTGCAAAGACCATTGATGACAAATTTCAGACTGATAAAGCAAAACTGACTTCTTTAAAGCTCTTGACACTATGCAACAACAAAGACCAATATTTAAAAGTTACAGACAATGGTATTGCATTACATTGTTTTGCATGAAATGCAGAAGGGCTCAAAGGAAAGAGATTTGATTTGGTGATTGCGAAATTGTGAGTACCACAGGGCACAGTTATAAGGTACCTACTATTTTCAAATACACATCTATGTTATTGGATCAAGCGCATCTTCAATGATCAAATTGCATAATGATGCATGCCTCCTGTACGGACAGGTGAAAAATAAACTGAAGATAAGATATTCAGAAAGGCTTTGATTTACTCACACAATAGAGCAAAAGGTGACTCGTAAAAAGTCAAAGTGCACTGCTATGCCTATCACACTAAAAGCAATAAAATCAAACTCTTGTTACCAGCTCTGTATTAGATGACTGTACGACCTACTTAGGAGCAGATTCAGCAGGAGCCCTCACAATGGTAAAGCAAAGAGCAAGACTCAAAGAGGTTTAAAATAACTAAGAAGAAACTTAATAGCTATGTTCTAAGGATCTAAGGAAGTAATATGGTAGCCTACACCACACTTGTCTGACGACTCTAAAAATGTGCCAACTAGGCCTGTGACCCCATGCTCAGACCTAGTACCATACCACAAGAATGAACCTATCAAGCTAGAAAATGTTAAACAATGAAGAGCAAGATTCTTAAAAAACAATCACAAGACAAGAATGGATGGCAGTTTGATGCATCTGCATAAAGCTGAGTTGTGATTCTTTGGACTATGTGTCACACTTCGCATGAGCACCAAACCAGGAATTCTCACAACTACAATTTACCATACTGTAGAAACTTTTTTTTTATAGAAACACCTCTTTCCTAATAACAATAATACTAGAATAACCTCGAACAACAACAACTGAAGCATTGCTTATCATGATTTTATTCGTTACCGACTGGTCTCTTTAACACTCACCCACTTCAGATGGCCTGCGCCAAGCATTTTCTGCACAGCAGTACCATGATCGACAAGTTGATGCCAGCTAGCCAGTCATTTGTAGTATAATAATAATTATTATTATTATTATAAACAATTAATAATAAACAATGATAATAATAATAATTAATCATAATATAATACAGTACTACTATCAGTTAGTAGAAATTGATTGTTTATAACAATTTATTATAATTATTATTTATCATCATGTTTATAACATAATCACTACTACTACTACTGTTGTGACTAATTTATCACTCAGTCAGTCAGTCATTATTATAATAATGATGCTGATGATTATCATTACCATAACAACAATAATAATTAAATAATAATGATAATACTTAGTATCATTATTATAATTATCAATTATTATTATTTCAAACTACTAATAATTGTAACTTTAATAAATAATAATTATTATTATTATAATTAGTCAGGATTTAGTATCAAAAGAAATGCACGACATAACCATGAGCAGTATATCCTAATACCTGTTTATCGTTAATTTTCTTTTATACTGCAAGGAATGCACACCCACAGCTGGTCTATACCATAAAAAGAATGATAAACAGGATCAATGAGTGGACTAATAATAAGCATAATCATCTAATCACATCAATGCACGCACGTGCTATTATTATAATAATAACCGGGATTTTTGTACCAATAGTTGGTGGGCCTCATCAAAAAACCATATTAGTGAGGGGCTTATCCAATATTTTCGACAAATGATGTAGTTCCTAGGCATTATGAGGTAAAAGAGTTTGCCGCAATAGTTTAAATAAAATGGTACCAAAAGTAAACAACTCCTAAGTAAATCTTTCTAACTTTTATTGTAGCACTGGCTTGTTATTGCTGCTTAAATAAGCTTGTGCATGCAATGGTAGAAAAGTGGGAGGATTTTTATCCAGACACATCAAGGCTTCAGTTTCCAACAATGGCTTACTGAGTTAGTTTGACAAAACCATGTTTGTGTTGAATTCATTTATATTCCTCAAAAAATTATATACCCTATTTCACAAGCAGGCATGTAGGAAGGAAGAATGTAAGTATCATAATTTCCCTGTGCCATTAGGATGCGGAAATGAAAGTCGAAATGATATTTGATATATCACCAAGAATGAACGTAGACACATCCGGGAATAAAAGTCAAAAATTTCTTGTTCATAGCATAATGGACGGACATTCATTCTCAGTCTATCAATGTTCATTGACCTGCAATGGTTTCACTTGCGGTTGATGCCATGATCTGCTATATACAGACGTGAGTAATAGCCATTCACTATGAGTAAAAACGCTCAACAAGTTTTCTCTGTTACACATTTCATCAATAATAATAAATTGTATATTGATCAGAGGATTCTTACCTTCTCGCCGAGTATTCGATTTAAAAAACTTTCATAAAAATAAGTCAAGTGCTCTTCAACATCATTGATCATTATATTAATATGATCTGCTAATCACCTAGTGTCTATTACATTTTGTAGTTATCTTCTCAGTGCATTTCAATAGAGAAGACAACTTTCAATTATCACAGAACTAGTGTTCTTGTTATAACATATTTCTAAGGAATAAATAAAATGATATAATTTGAGAACTATTCATTTCCCACACAGCGTTACAAAAGACAAAAGTGACAAATGCAAAGGAAGTAGGATCGCTACAATAATTAAATTGATGGAGCAGTTGTACATATAATAGTCGAATATATTTAGAATTGGTTAGGAGTGAGATAGAAAAATGGGTAGTCATGGTTAGGTTAAATAAACCAAACAATTGGAGCAGTCTATAGCTTTTGTTGACTTAAAAAAATTCAATAAATAATACTAAAAAGTAAACTCTTTCACCGGTACAATACTCGAGCGTCTGTTTTGGAGTGAATGTGGATCATCGACATCATCGTCATTATGGATATTGGCAAAAGATGCAGGCGTCAACTCCGAGTTTCTGCGGTGTGAGTCAACAATCACAGAGGCAAGATCCTGTCGCCCCATTCCACTTAAAGCCTTAGACAGCTCTTCGACGGCACTGTCACCCTTGGTCCTGGTGCTCCTCTTCCACCTCAGCAGAATTCTATCAACAGACAAACAGTTAAACAAAATGATACATAAATAAAAACAGCTACTGGTTCAACTTATATTGACTGGTCATCTAGATTGACACATGCAACCCATCAAACTAAGAAAGTTTCTAAAATTGATATTTTTGATGAAAAATTGAAGATTTTGAAAAAACTCGTTTAAATAACATAAAAAATTGAGTAAAAGCTGGTAGCCCAAGAATGTCGTTAGTTAATTTTCACCCGCCAGTTAGTTACAATTTTTTTCATAAAATGGAACCTAACATCAATAAGTCTTCTAGATCATTCTATGCAAAGACTGACCTGTACGTGACGTCTGCAAGACTGAGTCCGTTGCTGAGGGCATCAAAACCAATACCAGTGATAGTGCTGTCGGGCATGTCGAGGTACACAGCGAGAGTCAATCCTTCCTCTATCATGCGCGACAAGGTCTGCAGAGATCGACCAGACAGGACACGAGGCTCTCGATAAACTGTAATTAATATATTTTGGGTGATCAATTAATTGAGTGATAAGATTAATTGGTTAATTGATGAGATTAATTAATTAATCAAGTGACAAGATTAATTGATGAGATTAATTAATTAATCAAGTGATAAGATTATAGGCAGTGCAGCTCAATTTTTCAACTTGAATTTCAGTGAATAAATTTGGTACCAACTTGTAGAGCTAGACATGGTTATCTCTATGGTATAAAAATTATTAGTATAAATGATTTTTTAAATGCTTAAAATTACTTAAATGCTTAAATACTTACTTAAAATGCTTAAAATAATAAAAAACTTTAATAAAAACAATTGCGGGTTTTTTTTTAATGCATCTATCCCAAATGATAGCCTAAAAAAAGCCCCAATTTAATTTGGCCGAAACATTTGGTAGTATGTGATGGCACCCGCAATTATCGAATTGAGTTTTTGAGCTACGTTGTCGTGTATTTATAAACCGCTCACAAATTATTAGTAAGCTTTGAAAATAAATTCTAATTAATTAGAAATCCTGAACTGAGTTAGCAAAACAATATTTCAGTGAGTAGCTAAGACATTGGTGTTTCATTTGTAATTGTCAAAAAGTATTAAAATGTTCGGGGAATTTGCACAGTTGCGCCAAGTTTGTGTAATCTGACTGGTTATTAGTGGGTAGAGCAAATTTCCGAAGTGTATTGACAGACAATCAGATGCGAAATTGTATTGGCTGTTTGGATAACAAATTTCTTTCTGATTGGTAGATTAGTTGCCAAGTTATTACCAAAACTGTAATTTGGCGTTTTGAAATATGCATTGAAAGCAAATTCATATATGAATCCTTTTACCGCATCACGTGAGAATTATCGGTTGAGCTGACTGGCTAGAGATTAATTAATCAGTTGAGTAACAAGATTAATTAGTTATCCGAATGATAAGATTAAGTAATTAATCGAATGATCATATTGATTAGTTATCCGAGTGATAAGATTAACAAATTAATCTTCCAGCATGATTTAGAAACTTCATCAAATTTTCCATTCTTTGTAATGGAAAATGTGGTTAGATCTTGAACTCATGCATCATCTGCCTAAGAATGTTTTTATAAACTGCTATATATATATATTTACATATATATTTAACAGTTCATAAATATAGATATATTTATATATATGATAGTCGTTATTTTGATGAAAGATTTGGAAATTGGTTTTCTTACTACTTGCACTACAAAAAAATTAAACTAATGATCGGCTTTAATTTTTGGTCTTTAGAGAGTAAAAAATGAATAACAAGTTCCGAGATATTTCACAAACTTTCTCACGCTGACTAATGACTGCTGCCAGTAAATGGCTAAAAGTCGGTGATGAAAGAAACTCATCGCGAATGTAAAATCACTGCCACTCACTCATTTGTTTTGGTCTCATAGGTGCTGCCAGTCGAGTTACTGTCACGGTCTGTTCTCGTACTTTATGTGCAGCAACCTTGGCAGCGTCATCTAAACTAACATCCTTGACATAAAGTTTTAGGCCGGGTGTTTCCGTATCGTCATTCCTTGGCTCCTCAACGACAGGCTCTGGTTCAGGCTCCACATAGAAGTACTCGGCCACCTGGTAAAAAATTGTTCATAAAAAATTTTAATTTTCAGATCAAACAAAGATAACATGATCAAAATAATTATTATAGATATTAAACCTTGCATTCCATTGCGTAGAGTTTCTGCAATAATCATTTAAATACTAAAATGAATGTGAACTTCTCGCTCAAAAAGTACACAAACATTAATTGCCACCTACGCAATCGTCAGCCAAAAATAAAAAAGCAAAAGTTTTACCATATATCAACTCTATATAAAGAAAAGTTTCCTCAAAGTTCTAGAATATTCTACTTTTTCTATGTTCCAGAACATTTCATTTTTCCTAAAGGTTCTAAAGTGCTTCCTTTTTTCTTTCGGATTTTATGTTCCACTGACCTGCTCTGCTGTGATGGTGAAGTTGCACTCTCTCATCAATGATTTAGTAACCAGGCCATCTGCGGCACTTGTATTGTCCACATAGTACTTGACAACAGCTTCAATATCGCCTTCTACATCCGAATTCTTTGGTTCTATCTCAAACGCAATGAAGTTATCCGTGTGGTTCTCAAGAAAGTAGGGGTGTAGCGGGACCTCCTCAACCGACTGAAATAATTGCAATCAAACATTGGCATTGACTTCCTGTGAAATAATTCGTCAATCTTTACTCAAAAAATAATTAATTTTTTGTCCATGTATAAAGTCAATACACCATACAGAAGTTGTTCCTCTTACCCGAATGTCACCACCAAGTTCTATTAGCCCACAGTTGGTTCCATCATCTATTTCTATGTAGTTGTATTCTTTCTTGATAGACTTTGCTCTGGAAGATTTTCTGCTGAGTGCTTTGGAGTTTGAAGTTCTAAGGTTTTCATCTGACTCTACGTCATATATATGTTGAAACTCTGTGGTCGAGTTGCTCCTTTCACCCTCTCCCAGGTTCTTAGCAAACTCCATCTCTGAATCCGTCAGAGTCTATCAGTAACAAACTTGTTGTTAGAATTCATTCGCGAGCGCAATTATCTACCTATTGCAACTTGTCACTTACAGACATCACAATGGTGCTAATGGAAGATCTAAAGCAAGTGGTTTTTAAGGACACAGGTTCAAAACCAGAAGAAACTTTCTTTTTTCATAAATAATTGTAGAAAAAAAAAATTAAAACCAAGTAACCAGGACTGTGATATTTCAAGTCTATGATTTTTTTTGTCACAAAAAAACAAATTCAAATTTCATCAGTTTGTTCATAAAATGATGCGATAAAAATATAAAGTGCTGAGAACTTACCACAGCAGGTTGAGACGCTTGTTGGGTCACTGGTATCGCATACTCCGGTTTGCCATCCAAGTCTGTGCTGACATGCTCTGGTCGGCTGATGCAGATTATTCCGTCGTTCTCTCTTTTAGCGATAACAGTATCAACCTGCAGCGGTCTCACCAATTCCACCCATATGTTCCACGACTTTTTCAACAACTTTTTAAAAATCAGAATTTCTCGTCTACATTTGATCATTTTTGTTTCCAGTATTGGAAGAGCATTTTTCATTCGAAGTTTCCTTTTAGCTGGTGCTCTCAGTATTACAAATCTAAAAAGTAGACAGACATCGTGTACAGCACTGTAGATATGAACATGTTATGAGCAGCAGTAATTGAGAGTCTTTAGATAGGTAGAGTCATTGTAAGAATTTTTGATACCCTGGCTAATCTATGAAAAACTTGATAGCCGAACTATTGAACTGTAAAATCTCGAATTTCCAAAATTGAAGAATAATAAAAAGATAAATCGTCAATCAAAACTTGATTGAAGATTAATTAAACCTCTTTTATCAATCAAAGATTAATATAAGATTAATTAAACAGTTTCGTAAGGAAGATTAAAGTAACTCTTCATAAAAAGCACAAGAATAACAATCTTGTGGAATGCAAAATAAAAAACTTGTAACAAAATTTAAAGTCACTCAAATATTTAAGAGTTGAAAATTTTTGAGTTTCAAACAGGCGCTCAAAGTTTAAGGAGTTGTCTCCTCACAGTCACTTGACACACGTTGCACAAATTATATAAGTGAGTTTAACCAATAAATCTGTGAGTAGATGGACGGCCATTGCAGAAGTGCAGACGTACACATAACAGAGCTCATTTGGTACAAGTGCTCAGGTCAACCAAATTATATCTGAGAAAAAAATGTTTACCTTCCTAATGATTTTACGTCAAATTGGACACTAAGTATATTTTCTTTTCGCCTGGTGCTGCCGCCACTGTAGGTAGGAAAGTCATCAAGAATGGATTAGATTCATTAGACAGCGTAATAGCAAACAGTAAGATAGTCTTGTGAATCTACTGTATTGGTGATGTCGATGGTGGATATAACCTATGTGGTGGTACGGCCATGTATGGAGGGAGGATGGACGTGTCTTGAGAAGAGCAGTCGAATTTAAAGTAGATGGTACAAGAAAGCAAGAGGGCCAAAGAAGACATGGAAGGAAAAAAGATGAGCAAGAAAGTTTCATGATGAAAGAAGATCCAGGAAGCGGCGAGAGATAGAGAGCTGGGGTGAGAGAGATTGCTTCAGGTGTGTGAGGTCAATTCAGCCATATCTATCAAAGGGGGTGGAACCAGATTTTAAATATTGGATGGTGGTATTTTTATCAGTCTGATAAAAAAAATTTCAATTCAAATAAATTTATTTGGGGGCCTCAAGTTTCCGGATAATAATTTGAGTAAACACTAAATATTATCTCATAACTTAACAAAGCTTTACTCAAAATTTTACCTTGTCTAACATTTTAACAATCTTTTTGGGATCTCATGAAATCAGTATCACCCTATTTATAGAAAATTTTGTTGACAATTTTTTTCACCATTATTGGCACTTTTGGATCAACTTCATTTACTGCAACATTCTAAAAGAATTTGGCAGGATGACAAGAAAGGAATTGTCTTTCCTTGCACTCACCTGCCAAGAGTCTTGGTATCGAAAGACACGGTAGTTCTGGTGATCTTCATGTTACTTTCTACTACAGACCATTGATTCAACTGCATGTCTTTTCTCATTATTATTATCTCATCTCTACAGCGAGTATAAATAGTACATAGTAGCACAACTCCCAAGCGATACGCCGCGTTATATCATACATAAACCACTCACAATTCATTCACAAAATCAGGCTTGTATTATTATAGTTGGGTAATGAACTCCCAGGTTGAATGCGTTCTTGCATAATGAATTATTCTGCTAAAGCTAGCATACAAAGGCACACCTGTGTTCTTCTGTAAAGCCGTCAGCGGAGGTAGGGATCTTGACGGAGACCATTCGTCTAAATGTCGTGGCACCTCCATCAGCCAAAATCTCAAAGTAGTCAGTGGCCAGCTCAAAGTCATTGAGGTCTGAATATGTCAACCTGAAATCTTCTTTCACCACTTTAGCTTTCTCCATGTTGAATGGGATTACCTGTTTTACAATCATACATAATGCATGTAGGTGTACCGACCGTGTATTGGAACGAACATAGGCGGGAATGATAGTGGACATAGCTGGAATAAACGTAGACACATCCGGACATAAATGCCGACAGAACTGGAATGAAAGAAAGAAGAAAATTTTGACGTTTTTTATCGGAATAGTCTACATTCGTTCTCGGCGATATATGAAATTCATTTCAACTCTCATTCCAGGAGTTGTCTACTTAGGAAAAAAACGATAATTTTTTTATTCGTGGAACAAATGCCGAAACGATAGGTTATATGTCGCCAGGAATGAATTTCGACACTTCTGAGATTGAACATCAAAGTTTACTTCTGTATAACAGTCGACATATATTCCAGGTCTGATGACATTCATTCCATGTGTCTGCATTCATTCCTGTCAACGTTAGTTCCAAATTCTGTATCGACTACTTGCATGAAAAATTTTAGCTCAACAAATTTTGTAACATTTCTAACAGCATTTTTTTTCTTTTAAAAAATGCGTACTTTTGAGGAAGACAATAATTGTAATTGCTTCCTACGCATGCCTCCAGGTACGATATTGACAAAATTGTGGCATTATCTGTGTTCATTGATCAAGATAGTTTCTTGACGCAAATAATATGGGAAACAGTGCATTATGGGAGTAATTAGGAGGTGACATGATGACACCTGCCCGGTAATTAGTTCAAACGAGATAAACCATCCAGGTATGAAATGGGAATATAAAAGGATCAGCAATTTTTTTCAAACCAGCGCAACCGAATTTGTTGGTTTATAACAAAATAAAATAAAAACTGATTTCGTGTTGTTTATATAAACAAACAAAAGAAATACAGCAGCGCTTACGTAAGATATATAAATGGACGCAGTACGATGTAATCATTAGCAGATATTAATTATTAATGCAGTCATGTTGGCTTGTATAATCGTCATCACGAGTCGATTCAATGAACGCAAATTCTACCATTGTTCATATAAAGCATCTAGTACAATACAGTCATGGTTTACTGGTCAACCTTGGATACCAAGCCTTGTAACTAAGGCTAAATTAGCTTGTATCCACTTGTACCATTTATTCATTATAATCCAACGTACTCACTATTGTACAACAAGTTCAGCCACCAAACCAAAGTCTCTCTAATACTCCGCACACAAATATAACGTTTACCTACTCTGACAGCTATTTAACTTTAAGAAGGTATTTTGAGGCTAAATACTTTCATAGCCCGAGAACGACTCCCGAGGGCTCTCCAAAGTTTACTGGACTTTTAAAGCAGATCACGAACATTCCATTTGCAAACAAAATCTCTCAATTTATTTTGTTATAAAAACGCAATCAATACAAACACAGCCAAAGTTTCTATTGTTTCACACGATATTATCAACAGCGCTGACCTGGGCAACGGAATCTAATTATACATGAATAAGTGCTTACTCTTATCTCTATATTTGTGTCGTGGTCCACGCATTTCTTGGGGAAGCGAAGAGAAATGTAACGGTTGACCTTGGCATTGTAGAGTAAACCTTGGTCGGTGACGGTAACCCTCTCCACCCGAGGTTGTACAGTAGCCACAAAGGTTCCCAGTCTATCTGTACTGAACTCCATCACTGGATACTGGGGATCGTCTCCCTTTACACCAAATAATTCAAAATATCATCAAGTTCACTGATGACAGGTTATTATAATCGTTGACAATGGCAGACAAACACAATAACAAATCAATTAAAAGTGCAGCGCAGTGAATCATAAGCAACGAAGGCAACAAATCTCCATGTCTATTGATTAGGAAATGGTGCGCGGACTGTTTATGTGGTTGCTATGGCAGCATCAGATAAAGAGCTCAAACAACATATCAGAGAGAGACGTGGGAGGCTTCCCATTCTTGGCCCCAAATGTATGACTATCACACAGTCAGCCGGGATTATGTGCCTCAAGATAAATTGTTTCGATCTGATAACTTGAATGAGCAAAGATTTCACAACTAGTTCTTGGAAATATCACCTATTTGACTACAAATATCAACAGAAGGCAGAGATTGTTCAGCAAACAGAAACAACTCACAAAAAGTGTCCAGTCATGGTAAACCCAATCTTCTTCTCCCGTGTACTTGGCTTTTAGCTTGATTTCTTGCAGATGAGGGTGAGTGATCGGGTGGCATGGCAGCCACACCTCTACTGGCTGTTTCAACTGTTTCTTGTTGGTAGAGAAATCATAGACATCGCCATTGATTTTCTCCAATCTAACAAGATTAAACAGGGTTCAATTCTATTTAAAACAGCAGCAAAAAACTCTCGATTATTGAAAACAAAAAAGGATGAATCAACTTCACGTTGTTTTTTTTGCCCAAGAGCAATTAGTGCGTAATAAAAAACAGGAAATGGCAAAGGTTTAAAAAATCTGCCGATGATTAAATATAATACGGTTTGGGCGTACAGGAAAGTGGTAAGAAGTGTACAAAGTTATTTCCATCAATCGCTACATTTATGCACATACTACATGTATCAATTACACACCAAGTGGCCATAGTGTATGTATTCTAGCAAGTTTTGTTTGCGCCAAAGTAAAGAATAGAACAAAAACTCGTATCATATTACAAAGGAACGGCGATTACCGTATTTGAATTAGCAAAAACCAGTACACACTTATCACTCGTACTCAAATTAGAAACAAAAGAAATGAAATATGTTACAAATATTAATAATACAAAGCAAATGAACAGTTGCTAATTACTGGTGTAGGCATCTCGGCAGAACTTTGAAATAACTTTTCGCTCAAGGATATATTTAGCTTTAGCTGCTGTTGCACAAAAATATATATTTTTAAAAGAGATTTCAAACCTACCGATCGAGTTCAGGAACGTGATCTCTCCGTTCCGCGGCTGTAATTCTTTTTACTGTTATGTAATCCTTCTTCGGATGGTAATTTCCTGGATGTATGACGAGTTTTCCATCAAATATGTCAAAGTCTCCACCTTTCTTGTGCAGCCATATGTCCAATGTGTTTCTAAAAAAACAAAACTATTATTACATAATATAAGAACAGCTACAAATAAATGAAAGTTGGAACAATCAAACTTCTGGGTGAAAGATTTTTCATTTTTTTTGCCAGTGACATCGAAGCTTCTGGATTAAAAATACATTAAATATAAATTGAGACAGCCGTAATGCAATAAAATTACAAACAACGCTGCCTTTCAAACTGTCACAATCTTTACTAAAATACAAACATTCCTGCCACACTTTCACCCTCATCTACTGGTATCAACTCGTTAATAATAAAAAAACTATTGTAGAAACCAAAAATAATAGACAACATACGTATCTATGTATCTCATGAACCGTATCATGCGCATTTGGCGTCTAGAGTCTTCCTGGAACCTCATTGTGACTAATATAAACAGCAGCTTGTGGTGTGGAACCACACCTCAAGCGCAGCTCAAACGGCAGCGCACACGGCAGCTTGTGACACGCTGATTATAACCACTCATTAATACTGATAGACATATAACAGGCAGGTCTATAACCATTAGCTTTATTATACATAAAAGGCAGCATTCATTGGTTGCCAAGCAAGATTGTTTCTAGCGTTCTATAATGCAACATATATTGAAGATTGAGTGCAAATCTATATTTTTGAACAATTGCTGACCGTAAACAACAGTTTGTAGTAGCAAATCCCTAACTTTTGTATATTTTCCTCCATTGTTTATAGTCTATGGTGTCTTGAATGACAACATTGTTGTGAGTTAGTCAAAAGCGACTTGCTTGTTTTTATAAAACAGTCAACAAAAAAGGCAGTCGCTTGGCTGTAACTAAATTGTAACAATGCAGAGCGTAATCAATTGAGACTTCCAGCTATTGTGTTTTTGTTTACACTCGACTGATACTTCATGAGAAAACTACACTCACATCAACCTAGACATGATCGCCGACACAGTATTTAACTGTGTTCTATCAGCTATTGCAAACCTACCCATCTGCAGATGGCAGAATACAGGAGGAAGTTGACGATCTTTTACGACGTCTTCCTTTCATGATCACCATCCCTTGACAGACGGTTTAACAACGGAATGTGTAAAAGTTCACAAAAGTTGTGCTGACGCGCTGCCACAAATTGACGAATGAGGCAGACTTGAAGGGATGATGACTATATAAATCGACTGAGAACAATAAGTAATATCTGATATTGCAAGGGTTGTTTCTACTGAGCTATCGGATTTTTCGATGAGAACAAAAGACCAAGTAAATGAAAGACAAGAATCGCTATTCACTTGTGCATTAGTAGCTCGTCTGATCTAACAAAAGTCTGTTGTCAAGTCTTTTCTAATCCATCTTTAGACGCAATTGTAACACTTTCCATAAGCATAGCAACCCAAACAAATCCACATCTCAAATACAACCTTCTACATCTAACCCTCACCTGCTGGTCACCTGAGATCTTAGGTTTACAGTCTCGGCATCGTTGGTTTCTTCGCTAGTCATGCTGTCGAAATATAGTCAGCCATCACAAACGAATTATTTACAACTTCAAATCTCATGTGGTACTAACAACCGTACAACATCGCCACTTCAGCTAACTCCAGCAAAGCAAAGCAAATTCCAAACTCAATGTAATGAAAGAGCGCTAATTTATGCCTATAGAAAACTAGCTAACGTTTAATTTCAATAAACTTGGCACAGCCAGGCATCAGGCAGCACAGCTAGGTGATTAGAAACAATCAGCAGCTGATTCAGCAACAAAACCAGTGCATGTCTACAAGGCATTGTGGGTAACCAACGATGAGAAATACATGCATTGAATGGTAAATTAATGTTTGGCAAGGGTAACAACAAAAAGCACCCAAACTACATAGCGAGGACACAACTTCACAAACACTAAGAGTACCTGGGAGCGACACAGTCAACAACAATGACAGGTCGGCGCGTCTCCTCACCACACCCAAACTATGCAGCAAGCTATCTGTACTACAGCGACTATACTGACACATGCCAGAAGCGATAGTGAATGTTATTTAGTATATCCTATCAAGGTGGCAGCAACAGGAATAAATTTTTATCAATTTTTTTAAAATAAATAAACTGGCGCATATAAACAGTGAGTTAGCAAAGGGGATAATTTGTCTAGACTAAAATATATTTAATGTTAAACTTTTTTGAAAAATTTCAAATATTTAAAAAAGTTATTTTTATCGGCATTCTAGAAATATACGATAACACTACCAACTAATAAATACTACACACAAAAAACAGAACAAAATATCTCTTATTTATTTTTATACAACAAAATTTGGAAACTTTTCTATCAGCAAACTGCATGATAGCATGTTGCCATAGCAACTGCAAAATTTGGGGTTTTTTCCTAATAAAATATTTTTTGTCGATAGGTGCTCTGAACAACACAGAACATGAAGGTATTCATAGACTTACAAATCGTTCACAGTTTGTAGAAGAGAAATCGTTGGATCATCTTGTGGGGAGACACGAACTCCTTTTCGTTTTTTGTGTGAATATCTCGGTGGTGGAGATCGCAAAGCCTGCCCGCTGTGCTGCGACATCACACTTCAACAAAATTTAAAAAAAAAACAAACTAAAGACAACTTCACTGGCGAAAAAATGACAGTGTTACAACTTGACTGATCAGTTCAACTGCTGCTATTGTATTGTGGCAGCGAAGTAATTAGCCTATGACAACATTTGTATATTTTACTTCAGATACAAATAGATGGTATTATTAATTATGACTCTTAGAGCGAAATACCAACTAATCAGGCAATGCTAATATTTGTACGATATAATGTGTCTGTCAATTTTCGCTGACAGAATAATTAAGCTGTGCGCTGATTGAGGCATGACCTTTTACGGAGGCAACCAGTTGTGCAAAAATAACTGTGTCTGGAAATATATATCACCGGTTCTTTTCATTCACACAATATGTCATTTTTTGACAGGAAACTAGCTAGCGATTTTGTTAACGCTGTGAATGATAAAATATAGCGACTGTGAATACCCCAGAGATGGTAAAGTCAATTTCTATAGCCCCTGGAACAGGACAGGAATATTTGTTACTTACCCAATCTCGAGTGAACTTTCTGCATCGCTGAAGATTTCATGCGCTTCGTCTGGAACTTGGAGGTCATTGCGTCTAAAATTTTATGAGATTGTTAGTGTCTGCCCTCAATATGGCTATAACATCAGTAGATACCATGCCAAAGACTGCTGCTAAAATTTTTAACCAAATGTATATAATTACGTACCAGATAATAATAATATAAAAATGCGCAATGATTTACTAACATCTTTGAAGGAGGAGAATGCGCTGGAGGGGTGGCCACTTCCTTTTGTGATGTCGCATTAGTGACACTCGTTGATCGCTGTCCACGAATTGAACTGGTCGACCTTTTTGGAGTTGTTTGACTTGACCGTCTTGGAATGTTATTCTTGGAGGGAGATAGAGTGAAGTTCCCTGCAGACACGCGACGCCTAAAAATGTGGTAACTAATATAAAATTTAAAACTTGGTAATTTCTTTGAAATTTTTTAAACTGGAATAGGCTTTTTCATGTCTGCAATTAGTATTCATTAGATTGGTATCATAGATTATGTATTGTCAAACAAACCAATTGCCCATAGGCTATACCTTGAGTTGGTTCCTTGTATGGAGGTAGTTCTTGTAGCTGGTGATTTTGACGATGTACTTTTTTTAACTGCATTTTGTTGTAACTTCTGTTCAGACATTTTATTTACTTACTAAAATAACAAACAAAATTATGCACCAATTCTGTTGAAATAAAGATATTGAAAAATGCTTTAAATTTGATGCAAACACTTTATTCATATCACAAAGCAAAACAACTGTTTGGCAAGATTAAAAGTTTTGTTTTTGATAAACCATACTTTTTTTCAAATATTTGAAATTATGAGATAAATTAGCAATTCAATATTAAAAGTAAAATAGTTTACTGATATAAAAAATATTGAGGACAAAATCGGAGATTAGATATTAAAACTGACTAGCAACTTTCCGATCTATTAGGATTATAACATAAATTAGATGGAATTTCTCACATAAATGTTACACAAGTTGTTATTTAATGCAGCTAGAATGATGAAAGATTTCAGCTGCAGCTGAGCGCTACAGATCAATGTCAGAGAAAACAAAAGATATATCGTGTATTCGATCCATTCAACATATTACGTCAGAGAGCTCAATGTCAAAGCAGTATTATTGTGTGTATTTGTATGACCTTTCTGTACATGATACAAACAGTCATGTATTTGTATTATAGTGCAAATCAATCCGAGTGATAATTTATTCGATTCAGCGACATATGTAAGGTTTAATACAAGCGTAGGTGTGTTGTGTAACAGGTCGATTTTTGGCTCCACAGGTCCAGTGATCATCACCAAAATTGATTCAATTCTATTCCTTCACTCCTGTATTTATTATTATTATTATTATTAATGAATGTATAACTCTTCAATGTCCAGCAACTTTCACTTACATTTCGCTGCCTCAGGCTCTTGTTACAAAGTAGCGGGTGATGAAGATGCAGACTTTACTAAAAACTGTTTGCACTTATTGTTGAGCTGTGACCATTTCCACTTTCAAACTTTTTAAACAATACTTGCCACTTTACAGGAAACTGCATTCAGCAAAATGCACCACGCGACGAACGACATCAAGAGTTTTTAAATGATGTCCAAAAAAGAAAACATCGTCCTATATTCTCACTCTGCTCACATCAATTCCTCTGAGTCTTTTTAATAAAAAAAATAAGTTTCTTTAGTAACAATGATGGCAAAAAAATTGTTTTTAGCAAACTACTGATGAGGTATGCTACCAATTTAGGTAAAGCAAATAGCTGCTGGTATTGTTTAGCAGCAGTGTCACTTCACTGGGGCTGGTAGCAACAATTTTACATATTATTATTACTGTGTTTATTATTTATCTCAGCCTCTTTTGCGTACCTTTACCCGCAGAAACTAAAAAGTTAACGGTGAATTGTGAGCACCAACCTTGTTTGATAGAACTCACACTAAACATTGCATGAAACATTTCCAGTTTACCATTGCGTGAGTAACGGGCAAACTACCCTAACTCGGCATGCCGAGCTTTGCGCTTTTATATCCGCAAACAATCTCAAATATTTTGTTAGTCACAAAAGCATTGTTAAGTGATGGAGAGTCTGGTATAAGTCGTACAAAAGTACTAAAACAATCAAACATTTGAATAAAAAACATCAGAATTGACCTTTGCGATCGACTAAAGCGTCTTGCCGAAACAGAGAATGGAAATTACAAAATTTACCTGTAAGGTTAATAGTTTTGCTATCCTAGCTGTGATACAACAGAAATCCACCACCTACCTGCAAAATTACAGTAACACTAACGTTGAAATGTTTTGAGAGAAAGCAATCAGACTGCAGAGTCGAAGTGGCAAACACTATTACACAAGATAATATGAATGATCATATCAGCATTAGAGGAAGATAAGTGTTGAGAGAGTATGCATGCATCATTATGTACATTCTCATGACACTGGGCTTCATTTGGCATTCTTATTAGCAGAGTTAACTGCTTATGTGAGACACACAATAGAACAGATTAATAACATCGCTGACTGGCTCATCAAGTGAAATAGTACGCTATTGCACACGGTGATACTACTACGCAATCATATGTTGATATCCTTGTGGAGTGGCTGAAGGAGTCCAACGACATGGCTATTGCTGTCAAAGCATAAGGAAGAGGTGACCAACCTGTGCAAATAACTAACCTGAACGCTAGATATCATGTAATTGCCATTTGTGTAGTAAATTCATAATGTAATAAACTACATACATCTACAGGAAAAACGGTGCCCTTTTGCTGGATAACATACTAACCCTGAAGACTGCTATATTATCAGGCGTTAAGAACAAAGAGGACCAATTGCATGAAAAGTTCCTTGTATTTGCCATGTTTGGCCAAAAGCATTAAAGAATACCAGCTTGTATGTGGTAGGTAGTGTGACAGGTGGTCAGAGCCGTGCATTTTCTGGTAGTATGCGATGATCATTCTGCATGATATTTCTTTCCAACGAGTAAAATTTTCGCTTCATACAACAAATATTACAGTGCAGCGTAGACACACTTTTAGGGTAGAATGTTGTTATATCTTCTAAACATTGAGTTTTTTGATATTTTAGCAAGAATTCAATGAAGGAATTTGGTTGTTGATAATACTTTGGTACAATTGACATATTTATAACATGTACAATAATATGACTAACGAATTGTGTAGAATCTATACATGCATGCACTGATTGGTACAATGTAGAATACTTAATCTAGCACCCACACCTTATATGAGACGGACAGACAGACAGCAACATCAGTCATTGACAGAACAAATAAAACAACAAACAGAGAGTTTGGGAGTTACATAGCGTTTATTGAGAAAAAATTACGCTGGAATGACTATTAGTATGGTCATTTGTATCTCAGATCACTGCTAAAGCATGTCTAAGTGGTAGAAACAATTGTTGATGTAGTACGAAATGCTGCAGCTGAGAGAAAAACTAGTATCTAGGCTCTTGTCTTAACACAGCCACAAATGAGAGCCATGTTTGATTGAGATAGACTGAGGAAATGCTACCACTAAGAATGTGGAAGAGCAAAACTATTATACACACAATGTCAGTGAGGCTGCAAAGGGGCCTATAGATCAGTCTTTTTTGGCTTGCCCTTTCTGTCATATCCACTGAGCTCATCTGTGGCTTGTGCTGACAAGAACTTCAAAAAGTCATCAACCTCTCTGCCAGCCTGTAATACACCAATCAAAAATTATGAAAGCAACTAGGAGTTGTCTGTTCTCTCATCAAGGCAAACGAAGAGAAAACAACTCCCAAAAACAAACTCAGTCACAACTATGTTACAATCTATGGACAAGATACATCACGTAGGTACCTCGTATTTCTTGGGGGAAGACTTTTTGCCCTTAGGAGCAAAGAATATGGTGGGGAACCCTCTAACTTCATATGGTGATGGTACATCGTTTGATGTGGCGTCCATCTTCGCTATTGTGATGCCATTTTCACCAGACAGCTACAATAACAAACACAGGTCAATCATTCGATCGTTTCCACAATTACTGAATTAACCACATGCAGCGCCTACTAAACACCGAAGAAACCATAATAAAGAGAGAATGGAACAAACCTTTTCAGCAAGCTCCTTGTATTTAGGCTCCAAGCTCTTGCAGTGGCCACACCAGGGGGCGTAGAACTCTATAAGCACATCTCTCTCTGGATCATTTACGATCTCATCAAAATTCTTAGCCACCACAACCTATCAATAGACATGCAAGTTAGTGATTACCAGATCAGAAAGGGTCAACTGTATACACATCCATGTATAGTTAGAATGTAAAACAACTTACCTTCACTGCATTGTCACTGTTGTCTGGTACTGGCTCAGACTTCATATACTCCTCAACATTTCCATCCAAAAAGTCATTGAGGAACTTCTCAAAGTTGTCCATGCTAACATATATTACAGACATAACATATATAGAGATATAATACAGACATAACAGATATAGAGATATAATACAGACATAACAGATATAGAGATATATTACAGACATAACAGATATAGAGATATAATACAGTCATAACATATATAGAGATATAATACAGAGATAACAGATATAGAGATATAATACAGACATAACAGATATAGAGATATAATACAGACATAACAGATATAGAGATATATTACAGACATAACAGATATAGAGATATAATACAGACATAACATATATAGAGATATAATACAGAGATAACAGATATAGAGATATAATACAGACATAACAGATATAGAGATATAATACAGAGATAACAGATATAGAGATATAATACAGACATAACAGATATAGAGATATAATACAGACATAACATATATAGAGATATAATACAGAGATAACAGATATAGAGATATAATACAGACATAACAGATATAGAGATATAATACAGAGATAACAGATATAGAGATATATTACAGGCATAACAGATATAGAGATATAATACAGACATAACATATATAGAGATATAATACAGAGATAACAGATATAGAGATATAATACAGACATAGAGATATAATACAGAGATAACAGATATAGAGATATAATACAGACATAACAGATATAGAGATATAATACAGACATAACAGATATAGAGATATATTACAGACATAACAGATATAGAGGTATAATACAGACGTAACAGATATAACTCTAAAAAACTAACCTAAAATCGTCAGACATGACAAACTTCTTATTTTGGGCATCTCTAACAGCTACAATAGGGGTGCCTGAGAATGAGAGACCGTAGTCATCCAGCTCGCTTCGGAACTCTTCAGCATTGGAGACAGCAAAGCTGAGCTTCTTGCCAGCGTCTACAAGCTTCTTGCCAACTTTCATCACTCTGATAACACACAAACAATGACGCTATTATATGAAATGGCAAGGCAACTGTGACATCGCTACAACAAAGTGTAATAGATAATGCATCACCTGTTTCTCCAGTAGTTGGTGCCTTTGGCATTCTTCACATAATCTACATCATAGTACACGACGACAAGAGGTTTACCACTAAACTCCATAGCGTTTCCTTGGGTTCTGTGACCACAGAAGCCATATGCATTTTTAGTGACAAAGGACTTGATACTCTGCTGATCAGCATCTCCACTGTATTCAATCTGTTTATCTTCAAATTTGCTGTGCATTGTTGATGGGTAGAAGAGAATTATTTTACTGAAACAAAAAAGAGTAATTATTATACACTGTTTTGTTACATAACCAGCTCATTTGCACAAGGCATACAGCTTATAGTAAAAATAACATAAACTGGCTCACTTCTCTGCACCATATTTTTGTATTACATCAGCGTTGGTAGAGTGACCAAATCTGTGCTTTTCAGCCATGGAATCAGCTGTTTTTTTGAAGCTTTTTGCTAAACTTGAGTCTTCACTGTCAAAGAAGCCTGCCAGAAAAAATTGTAAAAAGTATGTAGAACAAATAGTTATTTGTTCTTGCAAATATACTTGCTATATAATGGAGAGAACAATTGCTAAAAAAAACTGCTATTTTCAACAACAAAACAACAGTTGAAGATTTTTGCTTTAGACGGCCAGTTCATCAAATGAATTCAATATTTTGCATAAATATGTACATACACACAACATTTGGCATGAATCACGGTAGCCAACAGATTTAATTACAGCCATCAACAAAAATCGAATTGCTTACCAACAATTGAAGTCTCTGGGAATTTAAAGAACTTTTCTGCTGCTTCTAGACTATCTAGATTCTTTGAGCTGGGACCTGACTTTGTTTTCATGTACTTTACAATGCCATCTACATATAAATTTATACAATTATTACCAGTCAGGTAAATATATATTTTACAAAACCACTTGCAGATAAATAATCATAGCAAGTCATCAGCATGTATATTAGGACAATGAGCTGTTTATATTTCAAATCAAAACAAAGCCCTACTAAAAGCTCAGGCAATATGCGTACACTGATCCCACATAAGCAAAGACCATCTGGGTAACAAACTATCCAACAAAGTAATTTCACAATGAGCTAATGAAGATATCGTTTTGTCACTGCACTTACCAGCCTCACGAGGTCCATTGTAATCTTCAGCTACATCACCATTTCTGAATATTTTTAGTGTTGGGTATCCAGAAACGCCATATTTGCCACAGACCTCAGTGTTGGCAGTACAGTCCACCTAAAAGAGTTTAGCTGTCCAATCAACACAAATATGATCATCAAAAATGTAAATTTTCACTAAACATCAAAAATATTTTTAATACTTGAAAAGCGTATCACAAATCTGAAAATAAGTATCCTTAGAGCTTACAGTAGTCACCATCTAGATTTTGATTACACTAATTGGGTAACACTCGTTTATATATCACATGAACTTGCTACAAACCTTGGCCAAAGGTACTGGTGGGTCAGCTGCTAACAGGCTTGTAGCTGCCTTCTCATACTCAGGAGCCAGCTTTTTGCAATGGCCGCACCTTAAGTAAATTACAAGAAACAGAGCTACAAAGTAGTAGTATGACAAAAAAATAAGTGAAATTATTCATTTAACAACAACAACATGATGACGATGATAAGAAATAATAATATAATAATAGTAATCAATAACTTACTTTAACTAACACGACACTGACTGACAATACTACTACTAGTAGTATTGCCATGGTCACGGTGATATATAATAATAATATATATACATATATATGTTCATATAAATATATATTATTAGGCTAATAGTATTACTAAGTCTACTACTACTACACTACTATAATAATAATTTAATATAATAATATTAATTATTTATTTATTCATTGTTGTTGTTGTTGATTCACTCACTCACTCACCATGGGGCGAAAAACTCTACTAGCATAATATCTTTGCCTGCCACTCGAGATGAAAAATCGCTGTCAGTAAGTTCCAATACATCGCTGGCAAAAGCAGCTGCAATCATTAACAACACACAAAAAATCTTCATAGTGAAATCCTTGAAAACCCTGAATGAATGACCAACGCGGCTGTCCACAATGAAGGCTTTTTTTATTCCTACCCGGTTTATACACGACACCGCAGCACTGTTGTGTCGAGCAGTGATTGGTTGAAAAACTAATCTTAAAACACGCATGCTATTCCAATTTTATTCTTTCTGAGTTCAAAACGACTAAGCTCCAGAGTTTTCACGTTTGTGGATAGATTTTGATGATAATTAGACACTTCACTGTAAATTTCTGGCTTCAGCATGTTTTTTACACAAAACACAACAACGAAAATTGAAAATTATGGTTGTAGCTCATAACAATAAACATCATCAAACTAATTAAAAAATACAATAAATTTTGACGTCATTTTTAATTACAAATGCTGCTAAGCCGTTTACAGCAAGTATTGAATAATAGGAACTACTTTCAAGCTGTTTATGCTGCGGTAAGAATAGTTGGGAAGCAGCATCGTCGATCATCATCATGATGATCGTCATTGATTGATTGATTGTTGTTGTTGTTGTTATTTATAATTGTTATTATATATATATTATTATTATTATTTATTATCATCATCATCATCATAGCAGCAAATAGATGGATAATATAATGGTAGTATCAGTAGACAGAAGATGATTATTCATTTATTTAATTATGATAAAAAAGTAGTAATAGATTCTATATAGATAGATAAAATAAATTTACCACAGACGACAGCAGAGCAGTGACATTTGTTTGATTTATTTATGGAATTGATTCGTTCACAATAATAATAAATAAATTTAAATTAAGTTGTTCTTATTTAAATTATTATAATATTATTATAATTATTATTTATTTTTGATTTAACATAATAATAATTCATAATTAATAATATTATTAATAATAACTTATTACCATTATTATAATTTCAAAATATAGATAAATAAATAATAATCATAGATAGATAGATGATCATCGTTATTATTATGATAATAATAAGATTTTAAGAATCAATTGATCGATGTAAACGATTTGTTCAAAAACTTATGACGTGCATGGCATAAATACTCACCAACCACGATTGTAATAATCTGTAGTTGTCTGAGGGGTTAAAAAGATCCAGATTTTCCTTTGTAAAACAGTTTGTGTCTGTCTCTAAGACAGGTTTTCAAGGTAATTTAATTCAGCATAATTAAGCAGACAATTCCAATAATAGGATATGATATATCTAGTACAGATAGCTTTTTCTAATCAAGCTTGGACATTCAAAATTATATCATAGCATAGAGTGATATCTCGCAGTCATGATAGTCTCAAATTTCTTTGTCTCACACTGATAGTAAGTACTAGTTGCTGAGAAAATATGAGTTTTAAAAATACACTATGCGCCAAAATTACTTTGTTTTAGTTCTCACAGCTGACGATTTTATGCTTACTGTTATTATATCAACGCGTCAGTTATGCGTAACCACATGTGCGTTGTAATTCTGTGGTAGCTAGCTTCATTATAATATATACAAAAAGTTATGTTTTCATTTGAAAAGTGCTATTATTAAATCTATTTTCATACCTTCAGATGTGAATGATTTATGATAAATAGTACATTAATTAATAGGTTGGCAAGATTGTAGGGCAGCAATATATCATGGACTAGCATCATACGGGCCCACGGCGCACTGGCATATTGCTGGTTTATGATGCGATTTCAAATTCACAGCTATGCAAGCAGTGCAATGATTGGAAAAACCTGTCCAGCAAATTTTTTCGTATTCATCCCTTTTTAAATTTTGTTTCTAGCAGCCTGTGGTCCCAAGATTTAGTAACACAGTAGTATTTGGGATTTGAAAAAAGCCTTGTGTAACAAATTTATATATTGATGCTTTGTATTAATAATGGGGATAGTGCCAATAAAAGTACGTAAGTCAGGAGTCGTAGGATTTATAGGTAACTTGTTTTATTGAAGTATAAATAGGCTGAGGACTTTTGTCAGCTTTCAAGTAGGACGGCTCAGCAAACTATTGAATCGAGTGCAAGGGATATCTTCTCCGAGCGCCTTGGTGACGTTTATTTGAAGATGACAGCGAGTGTAGTTTATATAATCTACAGTCTTTGGCATTGATGTTGTAGTCATACAGTTATAGATAATTAGTTATAGATAATTTTAAAAGTCCATGGTCAGGTTATCTGAGGAAATATACGTTTCTGTTTCTTAAAAATACAAAAATGGCCTTGTTTTACAGTAACATCATTAGCTGTGAATGATGTTGTTTAGGATGATTAATTGTTTGGAATTTATTCCTAGATGTTTGGAATCAGATGCAAATGAAGTGTCCATACGTTCAGTATCAATTTTTTGGTGATGTTTTTTTATTAAATACATCCTGTTTACTACTAATCATACTACATCATAGTTTAGTGCTCATCAACGGTAGCAGAAAACGATTTTGTATAGACAGACATAAAAAGTGCATTGCAATGTTTACAGTTTTTAGACTTACTAGACCTGTTGCATAGAACGTAGTAGTTTGACATAATTATGCCACATAATGCATATTGTACTAAAATTTTTCAATGTAACTTTCAGTATGGTGTTGTGAGAGGGGCAAAAACAAAAGTTTCTGGTAAGAAGATGGCTTCTTCTAGCAGTTTGGATGATGGAAATGCACATAATTCCGATGATAAGCGACCTCAGTTTGGTAACAGATTTTTAACCGATGATAAAAATGTATTCCAACACAATGCATGGTTAGTAATAATATTCAAGTTTAGCCATTCAATGCCTCATTTCGACTAACTGGTGAAGTTGTATGTAAGACAGTTTGATTGGTGCATTTGGTGGTGCAGTTCTCAATTGACTTTGTGACAATATTTTGTGTATATTTAGGGATAATGTCTGCTGGGATGAAGAGCAAGAACAGTTGGCTTCAGAGAAGGTCAGTCTCAACTCTGCGACCGTGTTGGACGAAACAAAAGTTGGTGAGTACCAAGTGCTGAGAAGTTTTATCATTTGGTCACCTCCTGAGTCCTAGATAAACAGTGCATTTGTCTGCGTTCAAACTTATAAGCGCTTAGTTGGTGAAATGGATCATCACTATTGAAAGGTTTACATTGTACTATTAAATTAATGGCGTATCTGTATAAAAATCATAGCAACTGTTTCATTTACAGCAAATTTTGAAGACAGTGCCGCTGATTATTGGGATAAATTCTACGGAATTCACCAAAACGGTTTTTTCAAGGTTAGTTGTGATTATGCATTCATTGTCGACTCAGAATATTGTCCATGTGAGTTACTTGTATTGATAAACAATACATATAGTAAACAAGGAAAGTTTGATGTTAATCATTTATCACATTGTATGCTAAAATTTGGAGTTGTGTGTACCGTGTTGTTGTACTGGCTAAGGAGTAGACAAATCCTAGTGATATGTACACTGTCTGGCCTGGTCCATGGCTGAGCAACATTGTATGTACTAGTCAATGCTTGTTTCTCCCGCTTCACAGAGCTGTTGTTGTAGGACAGGAACTGGTTGTTCACAGAGTTTCCTGAGCTCTACACTGACAACCCAGATGCAGATACAACATTGAATGAGCTAGCGGCTGAAGAGATCAATAAAGATTACCCAGGATCTCATTCTACTTTCAGGGTCCTGGAAGTGAGGCTTTTGTGTTATCTGATCATTAGATCTACAAGTAGTATACATTATAGTACACAGTCTGTTTGTACTGTTGTAGGTGGGATGTGGTGTGGGTAATACAGTATTTCCTGTTCTATCAGCCAACAGGTTAGTTGGTATAACGCACAGTTGTATTATATAGATATAACATACAGTTGTATTATATAGATATAACATACAGTTGTATTATATAGATATAACGCACAGTTGTATTATATAGATATAACATACAGTTGTATTATATAGATATAACATACAGTTGTATTATATAGATATAGCATACAGTTGTATTATATAGATATAACATACAGTTGTATTATATAGATATAGCATACAGTTGTATTATATAGATATAACATACAGTTGTATTATATAGATATAACATACAGTTGTATTATATAGATATAACATACAGTTGTATTATATAGATATAACATACAGTTGTGTTATATAGATATAACATACAGTTGTATTATATAGATATAACATACAGTTGTATTATATAGATATAACATACAGTTGTATTATATAGATATAACATAGTTGTATTATATAGATATAACATACAGTTGTATTATATAGATATAACATACAGTTGTATTATATAGATATAACATACAGTTGTATTATATAGATATAGCATACAGTTGTATTATATAGATATAACATACAGTTGTATTATATAGATATAACATACAGTTGTATTATATAGATATAACATACAGTTGTATTATATAGATATAGCATACAGTTGTATTATATAGATATAACATACAGTTGTATTATATAGATATAGCATACAGTTGTATTATATAGATATAACATACAGTTGTATTATATAGATATAACATACAGTTGTATTATATAGATATAACATACAGTTGTATTATATAGATATAACATACAGTTGTGTTATATAGATATAACATACAGTTGTATTATATAGATATAACATACAGTTGTATTATATAGATATAACATACAGTTGTATTATATAGATATAGCATACAGTTGTATTATATAGATATAGCATACAGTTGTATTATATAGATATAACATACAATTGTATTATACAGATATAACACACAGTTGTATTATATATATAGCATACAAATGATGCATAGATAACAAATGTGTATATGACCTATAGCCATATCGTATAGATATAAATTATTGATAAACAATCTAATTGTAGTTTATGCATACGTATAAAATCTAGATAGAATATCTACCTGTAGGTATGACACAATACATATACCTGTCATTTCTCAGATTCACTCTTGACAAAACGCAACATACATTTTATGTAATACACCTATTGTATCTAATGGTACATGTATTTTATATGTATTATCTGTTATGTATGTGATATGTATTGTATGTTTTGTATTGTATATATATTTTGTATGTTGTTTGCAGGGATCCTAGGCTATTTGTTTACTGCTGTGACTTCTCCAGTACAGCTGTTACTTTAGTTAAGGTAATCAGTTAATTGTACAAATACTCCCCTACACGTGGCATACCTACTACCTCTATATATTGTATCACACTTGAGCACTGATGTGTGCCATTGTATTGTGTGCTGCTGTCATCACTTCCATTGTTGTCTGACCCTCCCATTGCTGCTAAAGCACAATGTCCTTCACCCTAGCTATGTGGTACAATACGTTTGCTTTTCGCTATGGCAACGTCCAACATGGGTTTAAGATATTTCAGTTTTGCCATTGCTACCTGTAAGTTTGATTTATTCACTCCAGTTTGTTTAGTCATTCTCAAGGACTATAGACATATTCCCAGTAGGAGTTGTCTCTCCACGTGGTCCTGTGCATTGTGCGCTACTTAGTAGAAACGTAAAAATGAAAAATTTGTTTCATGATTTTTTTTTCGACTTAAATCTTGTATTTTTGTTGTATGTAGAGTATGTATGTGTGCAAGAGTGCACTTACTGCACAAAAGTAAGTTTATTTGTCACAAACGATGGTATGATGCAATTATGAAATATTTTGTGGTAAAAAGAAAATATTATAATACAAAAACGAGCCACTATTTCAAGTCATCTGATAGACATTATTAGCTTTATTAGCGAGTAAATTAATTGTTTCACTCGGGTGTATTTATAAAGCTGAAGAACTTCTGCTCAAATCAGATTGCATGTAGTCAAGGGATGGGTTACCTACATAAATTCTGCCTGCAAGATATTAATATCAATGTTGGAGTTATTTACTCATTCTATTTTCATGTAATAAAAGACCACGACTCCAACTTTGTGATTCAGGCTTTCAGCTGATTTCCCAATCTACATTTAGTACTATTGGATTCACAGTAATGTAAAGTTGTTTTGTGGAAAAGTCTTGTAAAGTCATAAATGGGATTGTACAGTATTGTTCACACTCCTTCAGTGTGGAAGTTGTCCCCACATTGATGGTAGTACTGTAGGATGTGATGGAGTGATTCTGGTTCAATGCCCTGTCTCATACTGCCCACTTACTCTACATCCACATACACCACTGGTTGTAGATTACACTTAACGTGTATTGCAGCTACTAGTGAGCAAGTCTGTGCACGCAGCTGTTGTTTGTGTGTTGCTAGGAGAATGATGAGTATGACGTAAGGAGGTGCCACAGTTTTGTATGTGATATATCCGACACCTCATCTGCCTTGCCATTCCCAGACAACTCCCTAGACATCATTACTATGATATTTGTCCTCAGTGCAATCTCTCCTAAAAAGTATGTGTACTATATGCAGTATATTGTATGTGCCTTGTATGTATTGTGTATGTAGAACTTTCTATCTATCAAATATATATGCATATCAGTTACTGCGCTGGTATATATTTACTATTTGCAATCTGTTATATTTGGGGATTAACACTTTTCCCATTATTGACTGAACTCTTCTGGATTCTATTTAGATTGCAGATTTCTATTTCAGTTCTTGCAAAAAAGTGAAATTTTCCACTAAACAAATCTTTTGATATATTTTTTCATTTTAGTTGTCATCTCTATTATTTCTTTTAAAAGCTGCCATTTGTTCATGTGTAATCTTGTTCCTCCAGAATGCAAGCCACGTTGACTCGTATGGCTAAACTACTGAAGCCCGGAGGAGTGCTTTTGTTTAGAGATTATGGCAGATATGATCTCGCCCAGCTTCGCTTTAAAAATGGTGAGTAAGTAATATTAGTATGTCATATGAGTGTATCATGTGTGCATACCATGTGAGCACATTGTGTATGAATATCGTGTGAGTATATCGTGTGTGCATACCATGTGAGCACATTGTGTGTGCATATCGAGTGAGTGTATCGTGTGTTCGTACCATGTGAGCACATTATGCATGCATATTGGGTGAGCATATCGTGTGTGCATACCACGTGAGCACATTGTATATGCATATCGTGTGAGTATATCATGTGTGCATACCATGTGAGCACATTGTGTATGCATACCATGTGAGCACATTGTGTATGAATGTCGTGTGAGTATATTGTCTCTGCATACCATGTGAGCGTATCATATTAACATATCGTGGAAACATCAGTGCTCTGATATCTGCTGCTACACCTAATATGGCATCCTTGTAAGTTTATATTGAAATTGTATTATTCCATCTACTGATCTGTTATTTTATGATAAAACAGGTCAGTGTCTGGGAGATAACTTTTACGCTCGAGGAGATGGTACCAGAGTCTATTTCTTCACACAAGGTAGCTTAACTTGACCTCTAGCCACAAACTCAGTGCGGTTGTGAATGTAGGAGTTGCATTGCCCGTTAGAGGTACAGGTTGACATGCCCATGTACAGGTGTAATGTAACAGGCTCATCGGCTTTTCATACAAACTTATTATGTCTTTGCTTACTGAACTATGTTGCCTGCCTCAGAGCACTGAAAGGTCATTGCATCAGTTCAGCCAACATAATTATCCAATCAAATCACTTGCTTCCTTTCCTGCGCATAGATTTATTATATGACGGTGGCAACACCCAAGATCAATTGAGTTGTATTGTTGTTATTTTTTGTTTGCTAGTAGTAAAGCAAATCAAATGAGCTTATATAACAAGATTTTGCGAAGTCCGGTTCATATACGCATGGTTATATTGTGTTGAATTTGTAATGAAAATTACTAGGCAGTTTTTTAGTTGAACTGTCCTAGTTTGTGTTCGACCAATCAGCTGATAGCTTGTATTACAGAGGAGATGAGAGAGATGCTTACAGTATCTGGACTAAAAGAGAAAAGCAATTTGATAGACAGACGCTTGCAAGTAAATCGAGGCAAACAACTAAAAATGTACAGAGTTTGGATACAATGTAAATACACAAAGCCAAACAGCGAGAGTGGTAGCTGACACCCACAGATAACATTGCCAGTTTAGTTTGTATATCAGAGGAAAGCTGAGAAAAGCTTCACAGTATCATTGAGAAATAGATTTGGTGATACGAAATTGTTACTTTGTATTGTTTGGGCCATTTCAGGCTCATGAATATTTACAAGGTGTCATTAGATAACTAATTGCATTGCGTTTGAAAATTTTTACTATTTTATCACAGTTTTGTATTTGCATCATTTGAAGGTTATACTATACATTGTAATTGTGTTGTTTAATCAATACTGCTGCCTGATACCAAGGATCTATTTATACCTGCTCATTCAGTCTCAGCTTTGACTGGGCTATCTTAAGTGACAGTTTGTTGAAGACACCCGTCTGTCTCGCGTACCTGCTATTTATCCAACAAAGATTGATCGTTGATCGTGTCATGTTTATTTGGTGCAGATAGCAACTTGTTATTTAGTTATTGATTTTGTGGCAGTCTCTGAGCTTTCTATAGCCTGCTCTTATTACCATATTAAAAAATCTATATTCTCTGTAATGTTTGTATTATAAAGCATTCTCTTATGTTTAATGATTATTTGGATATTCAGCTGGCAGAGCAAGTAAACGTCTTAGCATTACAGGAGTTGTGGGTAAATAGCATGGCGTAGCTGTGATATAGCTCGTGTAGCTGTGATATACCTGACGTAGCTGTCATATAGCTCGTGTAGCCACCTAGCCGTGGCGCCATGGAGTTTCTTACTGACCATTTGTTGGACCTCAGGCTGGTAAGATGACACTAGCAACTTTTTTTCAATTCTGTGTTAGTACTTCATGATTGATTTGAAACGAACTCTTTAAGCATGAAAATTTTATGTTGTAGTGAAATGCTCATTTTCCTTTACATGTGTATTTCGGGAAGGGGCTATATACCTTTCCTAATGTGTGTTTTAGACGGATCCTCAGTCTATGAAAGCTTCAACAGATGTGCAACATGAAAACTTTGCCAGACAATTGTCTTCTTTTGAGAAACTGTTAGTGATCAGCCATTCAAAACTGTCGGTGGCGCAGCTATACAAGAATCTGAAGGTTGTTTGAAAAATTGTTGTTTGTTGGAATTTTAAATTCAAGGTCAAACATGAGTGATTGCATCCTGTTTGTACGCAAAGTAAATGTATAACTAGACCATATCTGTACTGTGGTGAGCACTATTGATTTACATCCTGTATCTGGGTTTGTATTTAGTTAGTGCTCAAAGCTGGAAATAAAGGAATGTTGAAGATCACATCCATCGATTCCCTCATAGAATGCATTGAGCTCTACAAAGCAACCAATTCCGATGAAGAGAGCAAAGAGGTCTCAGAGTTTTTTGATGAATTCTTAAAGGAAGTGATGCATTTGGCTAAAGTAAACAAGTTCTTCCATAATACCATCTATAGGTGCCTCTATGAGTATTTCTATGAACCATCAGATGACAACTCCGATGAAGAAGTGCAACACGGTAAGAGTTTGTTTTGACAACTCACACCCCCCCCCCCCCCCCATCAAACAAGTTACTCTTGCAAAAGGATGGAGGAATTTTATTATTAGCATGATACTTCCTACTGCACCCGCTCCCCATGCATCAATGTTGCTCACAGCTTTTGAGCCATTTTTATTAAATTAATCTTTTGCGGATTTTAAAAATAGAATATTTTCAATATAATACGACAGCTGTCAGTAAGAGGCAGGGGTTGGTAGCATGTGATGCCAATACCAACTCAAAGCTGTTGCTCCATCCCTGTTAATGCTCAGGTATACAGGTAATGCCCAGGTATCCTATGTCATGGTATGTATTGTTATCTATTCAACATAGCTGCTAAATCTCATTGATATTTGCATGATTTACATCTGTAACTTCCGTATAAATCGTTATGTCAATTTATAGAAGAGCTTCAAGTGTACACGGCTAGCTTATACCTATTTGGTGAGAATACTTTGTGTAACTGCAGTTTTCTGAATCCCGTTTCTCTTCTTCAGCTTCTTGCTGAAACATGAGCAGCCAGTTGTGTCTGTAATTCATTCCTTCTCCGTTTCATTACTTGCCTTGTCAGTTTGTCACTTTCTTACTGTCCGTTGGAGTGAAAACCTTTTCCATCAATTGTTATTACTTCTGTCCATTGACATCCTTAAAAACTTTCCTATCAGAAACAGACAAATACTATTGCTAATCTAGCTCACATTGTATCAGTTTTTGGGAAACGCTGCCACTGTCGTACTTTTCAAGGGTCAAATCTCACTGATGCGCTATATACAGTGAGATGTCACTATGTACAGTGAGATGTCACTATGTACAGTGAGATGTCACTATATACAGTGATATGTCACTATGTACAGTGAGATGTCACTATGTACAGTGAGATGTCACTATATAAAGTGAGATGTCACTATATACAGTGAGATGTCACTATATACAGTGAGATGTCACTATGCACAGTGAGATGTCACTATGTACAGTGAGATGTCACTATATACAGTGAGATGTCACTATATACAGTGAGATGTCACTATATACAGTGAGATGCCACTATGCACAGTGAGATGTCACTATGTACAGTGAGATGTCACTATATACAGTGAGATGTCACTATATACAGTGAGATGTCACTATGTACAGTGAGATGTCACTATGTACAGTGAGATGTTACTATATACAGTGAGATGTCACTATGTACAGTGAGATGTCACTATGTACAATGAGATGTCGCTTATACAGTGAGATGTCACTATATACAGTGAGATGTCACTATATACAGAGATTTTGTTTGCTTTACATTTTAACTTAATCAGCTACAAAACTGGCAGATTTTGTCTTTAATATGCATAAAGAATACATTGAAGTCCAGCAATGAGTAGACATGTTACACAAACTCATCATAGAATTTTGATTAAAGCAATAATGGTACTTGATTGTGCTTCATTTTAGTTAATTTACTATTCGATAGCCAATTCCATTTGTACTTGCAATAAAAAGAAAAGTCAGCGATGAGCTGTTCATGCTGCCCTTGCTACATTTTTCGTTTGGGACTAACAATATTGTCCGATCATAGAATGCTGTTTTGTGTGATTATGTATCACTACTCATAGCTAACTTGCTCACACCGGCTCAGACTATGTAGTATTTGTCTGTTTCTATCAAGTTGTAGCAGCCGTCTTGTTGTTAAAGTGAGAGGACAACTCCTTATAGTATCATTATTGTATCACCATGAATCAATCCACTGTTCGAAGCTAGTAGTTGAAACAGTTCTAATACTGATCTTTTCCTGGTAGCAGTCAGTTTTAGCACAAGTCTCAATAGTGTCTAGCTGCTTGTTTGTTTGTTTCAACAAATATCCGATTAAATTTCATTTTAAATTATCTCAATCTCCTTTCCCATTTCCTAGATAACCACTTTCCATGGCACTGATTTGCCACAGTAAGCTATTGTGATAGTTTTAGTCGCTAATCATGTGGCTTTGTAATAAATACTCTTTTTACACATTTACAAAATACATTTCACTCTTGCTATGTAGTGAATGAAAGAAAATAATAAAGAAATAGTAAGTCAGTAACCTAAGCTTTAGACATGCGTTTGATTTGATCGCATTCAGTTGATTTGTGGTTGAGTTGAAACAGCGACAGAGTTTTATAGTTAGAATCTGGTTCACAGGCCAAATTGAGGCAAATGTTTTGTAAATATCTAAATTGAATAGGTTTTTGCTTGAAAATGAATTATAACTAACTAGCCAAATTACTTTATTGTGCGTATTGAATGCTGCTGAACTGTCTATCACAAAGCAATGTGGCAGCTTTTTGTTTGGTGGAAACTTGAGATTAATATCAAATCATTTCATTGAGCAACTGTTTCTGGATAACTCTATGTACTCTACCATACACTCACTCTATATACTCTACCATACACTCACTCTATATACTCTACCATATACTCACTCTATATACTCTACCATATACTCACTCTATATACTCTACCATATACTCACTCTATATACTCTACCATATACTCACTCTATATACTCTACCATATACTCACTCTATATACTCTACCATATACTCACTCTATATACTCTACCATATACTCACTCTATATACTCTACCATACACTCACTCTATATACTCTACCATATACTCACTCTATATACTGTACCATATACTCCACTCTACCATACACTCACTCTATATACTCTACCATATATTCACTCTATATACTCTACCATATACTCACTCTATATACTCTACCATATACTCACTCTATATACTCTACCATATACTCACTCTATATACTCTACCATATACTCACTCTATATACTCTACCATACACTCACTCTATATACTCTACCATATACTCACTCTATATACTGTACCATATACTCCACTCTACCATACACTCACTCTATATACTCTACCATATACTCACTCTATATACTCTACCATATACTCACTCTATATACTCTACCATATACTCACTCTATATACTCTACTCTACCATATACTCACTCTATATACTCTACCATATACTCACTCTATATACTCTACCATATACTCACTCTATATACTCTACCATACACTCACTCTACATACTCTACCATATACTCACTCTATATACTCTACCATACACTCACTCTATATACTCTACCATATACTCACTCTATATACTCTACCATATACTCACTCTATATACTCTACCATATACTCACTCTATATACTCTACCATATACTCACTCTATATACTCTACCATACACTCGCTCTATATACTCTACCATATACTCACTCTATATACTCTACCATATACTCACTCCATATACTCTACCATATACTCACTCTATATACTCTACTCTACCATATACTCACTCTATATACTCTACCATATACTCACTCTATATACTCTACCATACACTCACTCTATATACTCTACCATATACTCACTCTATATACTCTACCATATACTCACTCTATATACTCTACCATATACTCACTCTATATACTCTACCATACACTCACTCTATATACTCTACCATATACTCACTCTATATACTCTACCATATACTCACTCTATATACTCTACCATATACTCACTCTATATACTCCACCATATACTCACTCTATATACTCTACCATACACTCACTCTATATACTATACTCTACCGTGTGCTGCCTGTAGAGGACACTTCAGAAGAGGAAGAAGAAGACAACTACCGATCTGATGATGGTCGATCATCTCCCCAACAGCCCAACATAAATGGAGAAATGGATCCAGCCAATGAAAGTAACCCGCAATCGAATAGCTTTAAAATAAATGTTGGTCAACCCGCAAAAAAGAAAAAGAAGAAAAAGAAGCGAAAGGCAAAACAGAATCTATTAAACAATGTGAAGAACAAAAGAAAGAGAGTCGACAACCGGCTAAAGGTGCTAGAGCAGATACAGAGAGAGAAAGCTGAGAGACAAGCTAGATTACCTGATACTCACAAGGTTTGTGGAAATATTGGATATGTATCAATGCAAGCAAGGAAACTAATTCCAAAACTATCAATTCCATTCAAAATTGCGTACATTGTTTTATCAGCTGATTTATCCATATATTATTATTCATGATAATTTATTATTATCATCCAAGTGTCGATGTTTATGGCTGGCTTTTGATTTTTTCGCTGAATATGGGATCAGTTTTTGCACAGCCTGTGCTGTTAATGGCATGATGCCAAACAAAATTTTCTGATATAATTTATTTGCATTAATTCCTGGTGCATTAACATTGATACTAGTTCTGTCACTCAGATTAAACAGGATGAGATAGGATTATGTACATAGTAACAGTTGACTGTCCAATTCACAACTATCTACTTCGTGCTCTCAATATTTGCATTCACCTCAATAATCAATAGATTCTCCATCAGCAACCCTTCATTAGCCGAGGAGACAATAGATGTTGTAATGTTATTTGTGTGTAATTTATTGGATATTACAAAATAACAAACCTGGTGAAAAACTATGCACAGTGATGCTGCACAAAATTGATGTTGAGAACTAATATTTCATCCAGTCCCTTCTATGAACATAATAATTAGAGTACAAGGTACCGCTCACCTAGCCCATTTTAAATAAATACTGGAAAAATAAAAATTTATTTTTGAGTCATGTTTTTTGCCGTTTATGATTTATTTAAATAAAGTACGCTAATTTAGCCTACAATATTTTTTAGATTGCTGTGTGATTATGCCAATAGAAGTTAATGTTTTTTATGAATCTGGTTAATCTTACAGTTTGTGTGTTTAATTTCAGCTAGAAGAGCGGCAAAGTGGTAGGGAATTTGAGAAACTTAGAAACAAGACGGACCGACAAAAACTAGCATTTGCTACTAAGAAAGTGTTTAACATCAAGCTCTCTTGGGATGAACTGATCACCACTGGACCAATACCTACCAACTGCTTCCAGGACGACAGTCTTCGACTGGTCAGGGATCACAAAAACTATCTCGCATTCGAACCCGTTTTTCGTCTTCTTCCTGACATTCTAGTCAAAGGATTTAAACTAATAGAGTTGTCTAAGATATGGTACAATAGTGCGAGGCGATTGGCTGGCCCTGGTTTGTCTCCACATCGAACTATTCATGAGTTTTTCACACAATTAGAGATGCATGATCAAGATGTAGACAAAATCGGAAAAGGTATACAACGAAAGAAAGAGCAACGAGTGATGAAACAAACTGAGCGAAAGCTTTTAGTTAATCAGATTCTACGATTTGATGAAGTGAAAGAAAATTACGAACGTTGTGTTGAGAGAGAGTGGGAGTTGAAAGAATATTATAAACAGTTGAAAGGAGAAAGAAATGCCGAATATCCAAAACTTGACTCACTAGAAAGAGATGATCCAGACTATAAAAAGACTTATGATCAGATACAGTATTTAGCGGATGCAATGAAAGGAGTGTACAGAGAACTGCAAACAGCTAGTTACGAGCTAGAATTGGTTAAGCAGGACTATACGGTAGGCATGGACAATCGAACTAATCTCATTCGCAGACAGAATGATGTAAAATCTAGCATAAAGGATATTGACGTTTCACTTCCAGTGGAAAGAGAGGACTTGTGGAGGAGCTGTCACCTGTGTGACAAGATGAGAGAGAAGTTAGCTAGAATGTGGGTTGCTCTGTACAAAGCTAACGCTAATCAACTCCTCATAGAACAAGCGGATATTCTCCTGCAATGCAAATACTCTACAGCAGCCCCAATCAATAACCTGTCTAAAGCAGTAGCGATTGACTCTCCAAAACATTGTAGTTCATCCGATGAAGCCGAGCAGTTTGAGCAAACTCTTGACAACGTGTTGTCTACCGAGATGGAGCAGACGGATAAAGTAAAGCGAGAGGATTCTGCGCATTCAGAGTTGGGTGATATAAAAGCGGCGCCACCTCCTCCGTTGCCACCATCTACGGAGAAAGAGCCGGTAGCTAAACATAAATCGGTTTTGCAGTCTGAATATAAACCATCAACAGCTGGAATACTAGATAGGCACGAGGCAAGACAATATAGAGAGCGGGTGGAAAGACTCAAAAAGAAGTTTGAGCTAGATCTGACTGGACTGCAGATGGAAGCTGATTGCCATGTAGAGCCTCCAGTGATCGAGGATGTACCTGTGCAGAGGGGCGTGGCCAGTGGTGATGAGGCAGATATGGATTCAGACCAGGAAGAGCTGCTGTCAGTCAGACCTCAGAGTAAGAAACTTGTCAAACGTAATTCAGAGAGATACTCACCATTGAGCGATGCGTCAGATGACTACATCTATCAACAACAGATAAAACAAACAAGTACGTTATTCTTCCATCCACATTCACCTACTGAAATTAAAGTTGATAGAATACTGAAGGCATTTATACGTACAAAATGCAGGCATAGCGATATGATAAACTTGTTGGAAGTTTGTATTAAATAGAATCAGTGCAAACCAATGATTAGCATCAGTAGAAATAGAAATAAAGCGTTGAAATTCGTTTTTCCTAATAGAAATATAAATAAGTTGGCATGAAAAATGGCACTTTTTAATCTTGTGATTATGCACATAGAAAAAATTTCTCAATGCCCAAATATATATTTCAAGTAATTAGTGTACAAGTTTGAAATATGTTTATAACTTTGAACTCCCGATTTTATGTAAGCAGTGACATATACAGACATTTAGAATCGGTTTTACCTCTTACATCAAACGCAATGAAACAAAATTGGCATGGCACTGATAAGATGCATCTGCAATGTTGTATAATAGTTTCAGTGCCGAGTCATCAAAAAGTTACAATTATTTTGAATGAGGGCAACTGCAAAATTATAGCACAGTTATGTTTCAAAGTCCAAACAGCTCCGCCATCAACACTTCATACCATTGTTGTCATAATTTTAAAAGAAAGTGACCGAATTTTAATGCTCTAAATGAAAATGTAGATGCCCCGTAGATGTATCTTCGGTACGCGTAAAGGTATAGATAAAGACCTTGGTCAACAAAACGCCGATGATGGCGTTTCCGTTTTGTTAGGATCGTGGTGGAGTATATAATACGCACAATAGCAGTCTACTTTCTAACAATTTCTCGAAATTGCTATAAAAATATAGATCACCCATTTTTATAAACGATTGTTTCTACCATCGGTCAGGTTCAATCATAACAATGACCAAAAAAATTGTGCTAATAAACCACTTTTTGATAAATTTATGATGATAAAAATAAGAGCGAGGTTCTATTGATGAGTTGTTAAAGTGTAAATAAGAATTTATGATCGTAATAAATATTTAGTAAAATGATAATAGGGTTTTAAAATTATTATTATCTTTTTTTGTTTTGCGGAGTAAACGAGTAACTAGAAAAATTGCTCAGTTTTATTCCTAGTCAAAAAAAATATGAACTTGGTAAAACATGCTCTGAAAATAATTTAAAAGTATTTTTTAAAGTTGATAACTTTTTATATGATAATCATTGTAAAAACCAAACCAGAACATAGATCAGGTGTATCGTCGCCGCACAAAACTCCGGCCAAACCAAGACCTCTATCTATACCTCTATGGCGGCACCATCAATCGGTTTACCTACCCGAAACAGTAATAATTTTTATTTTTCTAATATTTTATCTACCGGATATACTACAACTAAAGATAATGAAAATTAATAGAGGTTACATACTTATTTTATAGCATCGTGGGATGAAGATAAAATGTTTCTAATGATCGGAGTTTTGTGTGACAAAAAAAAAGATGTATTTCATGTCACTTAAAGTTGATAGTATATAAAAAACAGTACAACTTGTACGTAGCACAACAGGAGCATATCTGCTCCTGTTGTACTACTGTTGTATGTTGAATGAATAAAACAAATGAAGATTGATGAGTACTTATAAAAGTATATATACTTGTATTATTTTAATAAATTTAGTAGACCCAATTATTGCCTACTAGTTATAACGTGTGGATTTCTGTCAAGTAAAATGCTTGGGAAAGTCTCAAGCCCTTTTTTTTGCACGAATATGCATTTCTTCTGTATTACTGTTAAAATTCTATACTTTTAGTGAAGTCCCCAAGAACCATCTATGTGTTGAAGAAAAGCATACCTAAAGAGCCTCCAAAGACCAGATATGTGTTAAAGACTGTTGCAGGTGCAAAGATTCTACCACAGAAAACCTACTATCAGCAACAAAAGCCAACCAACAAACCACATCGTTCCAAGCCACATGAACCACAAAATGGGAACGACTATGCCACACTTCATGCACTGGATAAGAATTACATAAACACTCTCTCAGTCTACAAAAACTCCCCTAAACCAGGCAAGTTTCAAGGCTATAACCTCACACCTATATTACCGCTAGAACATCATGAGGGGGTGTTTACTCCCAACGTTAACATAAGTGATAGTGACATCAGCATAGACAGCGGTACCGGTGATTCGTTAGACAGCGATGACGGTGAGCATAAAAGTAAAAACGACGCTTTTATAAAAAGTCCGAATGGATACAAGCATAAGCCAAGGATGACGATGAGAGAAAAGCTCGCAGCGGCTACTATATCTCAGAATAAGACGCCGTCCAAACTACCGAGATTACAGAAAAACAAACCAGAAGCGACTAAAAACAAGTTTTTATCTGTAGAAAGCCCAACATTGAGCAAGTCTAGTCCTGAGTCGCTGGAGAGCAGGCCAATAGTGTTTAAGCCAACTGCCAATAAACCAGCAGCAAGAAATACTCTTCATGTGAGGAAAAAATTCCAGCCTCCGATAGTGCGGCGGCAGCAACCAAAACAATCAAATGAGGCTCATCCGTTGGCTCCAACCAAGAGAGTGGCAGTCGGCAAGTTAGTAGAACGGAAATTACCAATGGGAAAAGTTCCGAAGTCAATTCAACAACCAAAGATTTTACCAAGAAAACAGCATGCTAGGGTGCTAGAATCGCCAAGCGATGATGATATTGATGAAATATTCAAGCAATCTACTGTATCACACCGAACACTCCCTCCAAAACCGTCAATGAGGGTGGGTATTCAACCCACCCGGGCCAAACGCAAGTTTGGAATACAGCATAGCCTAGCAAAGGTTAATCAACTTAAATAACCGAAATCTGCCAATATACTCCGTGAACTTTTGTTCAGAGTTAACGTTCTTCCAGACCTCATTGTCATTTTTGCAATAATAACTACTCCATCGAGTTCAGTATGTGAGAAGCAATATAAATTATTTTACTGTATCATTATTAATAAATTTTTGACTGTTTTGAATTCAGAAACAATAAACTGTGTACAAAATAAAATCAACAAAAAGTCAACAGTAAAAAGTCAACAATACAATTAAAAGGGATAGAGATCCTAGGGCTACTGTCTGTCACCGTTGATCAGAACCTTGCTGATTTGCTAAATTAGTAATTATGGTAATCCAATCGTTTCTGGATTGTTTTATGTCAGCGGAAGATATCTTGGCCACACCGATGGCAGCAGTTGAGATTTTTTGTCCTGCTAAAGTATGATGTAAGATTGCTTTAGCCATTTCCACCATGAACATGCCACAGTCATAGCCTGAAATACAACCGCAGTCAACACCTAAAAAAACTTACTCGCTGACTATATTTTGGCTTATAACCATGAATGATGACCAACGTCATTGAAATATACCACATTGCTGCAGCGATGACCTACCATTGAACTGGAAAGGAGAATCTGCTCGTTGAACTGTTGCCTTTGTGTGCACTGCAACAAGAGCAGGTTAGTTTTACGTTGCGTAAATCGTTTACCAAAAGTTTTGAACTATATGCGATGAAAAATTTTGTATAAAAAAAATGGTGTCACTGTCACAACCAAATAAAAAAAAAACAAAAACAAGGTAACAACCCATTGGGGGCTGCTCACAGAGCTCTCATGAGGAGGTAACCTCCATTTATAATAAGGTATTATTGATGTAAAAAAAGTACAAGATGCATGTTTGTTATAAAATGTTTATTCAAAGAGAAACCTAAACTTAGAACCGAAATATTGAATAATATTTTGGTAAAATATAGTTTTAAATAGATAAAAGATTAAATTTATTCTACTACGTGTTTGTGTCCATGGGGTTTGTGCTGAGTAGATAATAGTTTATACAAAAAGGAGTGACATGAATCCCCAGTACTGAATCATTAACACAAAGTACTTGCTATCAAAAAAGAACACAACTCCAAACTTGTAACGGAGTTATTTACCCATAGAAAAACAACTATGCTAAAATGAATTATTATTACTGTAACCATAACGTATAACTATTTTTGCTAAGAAAGACTACTAAGCACTCCTAAGGCAGTGAAAATACAAATTCCCATTATGAGAGCAAACTTGATGTCTGCGTTGTGGGGAAAGTATTTAATTTTGTTTTGATAATTTAACGAACTGTCCAAGAGCAAGTATTGCATCTGTTATAATACAACTAAATCAGGGATATATATATATATATTTAATAGTGCTATCATATTCTGCGAGTTGTTTCTAGGGCAGACTATTGAGAAAGACATTTGCAGTCACCATTTAGCAAGCTTTGTTAGTCATTGATGATAAGATGGAGTTGTCTTCTTACCATCAATAACAAAAAATAATCAATAACTCATTGAGTAACATATTATGTTACTGAATGATATCTCCTTTACAAGGACAACTTGCAATTTAGCTGCTAACAATTTTGTAATTTGGTATATTTTGTATTACCCAACGGTCTGCGAAGTTTACTCAACGAAATTCTAAAGTAGATGCATGAGATCCACACATACAAACATACTGTAAATAGCCAGTTACCTCCAAGTAAAGGTTGTAGATTTGTAGCAACCTGCAGGGATGTGCTGTAGTTCATTTGGCCAGCACTGTCGAAGTGAAGAAATGTTTTAGAGCTCGCTTCATACACCAGCAAACTCCTGGCAAGTACAGCAACATATAATAAATATGTGTAATAAAAACCAAAATTCAGGAAAAGAATTAGCATAAAAGGATACAAAAGAAATATTGACATATTACCAATGGTTTCCACCAGTTTTGTCTGCACTGGAATTATCATTTACTGGTAGAAATATGTGCTCTTTCTTTTTTAACTCCAAGTTCTCCAAAATCATGGATAATTCATTTGAATCTGCAAAATAAAACAATAATATAAAATCCACAGTTTGTATTTTTGGCACCGCCTATATATACTACACATCAGGTATCTATTCAAGAGTAGACAACTTCATACCCACCACCATACATCTTTATCATTTGTACAATCTCTGCACAGCACAAGAGGGTATCAGAGGAGATCTGCAGTGTGTTGGTTAGATACCTGACAATGGCATATTTAAGTTTACATGTACATTGCAAATGTTATATTTATATATTAGATGTCTTAGGCTTTTAATAATGAAAGGTGAGAAAACTTTAAAGTGAGCAAAACTATCACGGATTGATTTACAATATAAATCACTATATTTTACACGTACACAAAATTACTATTGAAATTGTCTCGGTTAAACAGCACCACACAACTCTCACCCACATTTTCCTACATTGTGGTGCATTCCAGCTAGTTGTTGCAGACGAACCGCACATCACAATTTTCAATTTATGGAGTGGTTTGTCTACAGCCAACAGCGCCAAAACATGAAAAAACAACTCCAACACATTCAACCCTCTCAAAGCCCCGTTATGTTTTGTAAATAACAATTTATTTTTGCAGCAAAATTGAATAAAAGAAGTGATGAATTAAATTGGAAAAATCGGGTTCTCATCTTCAATTCTCAAAGTGTATTGGCAATAGAAAACAAGTGGCTAACTGATATTATGAGTTTTGAAATCAAAAGTCGATATTTACTAACGTTTGTTTTCTCCATTTTTGCCATTTTCAAGTTGAATATTTTTATGAAAAACATATAAACCACTAATGGCATAATAATAATGGAATTTGAAAATTGTGAAACAAAGAAATGCAATAGTTCCTACTTTAATTATTTAGTTATAATATGCCGCCACGATAAAGGGAAAAACTGAAGACTATAATCGTTAGAGTTGTTTTCTCTTGCTTCACCAAAATTACAGTAACGCAGCTCGTCTACAACAACTAGACAAACTGCATCACAATATAAATAAAACCAAGGGGAGTTTTGTGTGCCACTGTTCGTCTGCTGTTGACAATTCCTAGCTTTCATATTACTCGTGTAAAATAAAAGCACATCTATGAGAAGTATGAAGCATTTTCAGAGTTTTGACTACTAGTTTGTAAAGTGCAGTCACCAAATACTAAACAATCGTAATAAACGGAGACAACAAAACAGGTTTTTATATTCAACAGTACAAAACCTGTAATAAAAAACACATAGAAAGAATGAAGCTAAGCTAGCATGTTGTAAATGGGTGCCACACAGTCTAGTTGACTTACTCAAAAATAAAATCAATCAGTTTATCATTTATCCAGTTGGGTTCCTGAAGCAGGTTTAAATCACTCTCATTCAACAAGCTGTCACCGTAGCTGAGTACCCGTTTGCTAGCCATCTCTTATAATCTGTCTACAATCAGAGATTCAACTAACTAATGTATGTAAACCTACAAAATTGATACACAGCCTCTTTGAACTAATATACTGAATATAATGCATAACCTCTTTAAACTAATATATTGAAAATAATACATAACCCGTTTTAAAAAATATAAACACTTCCATGGTTTGATCCACAAAAACTATATATTAATTTGTGTTTGCGAGCAAAAACAAGAGTATTTTAGCAACCTTCAAATTATTTAAAATGGTCATCAACTTGTAGCCAGGGATGTTTTTCAGTGTTACACAAGTATCAAAGTGAGGGTCTCTGCTCAGAGTGGAGTACTGTTTACTAGACCCAACATTTATTGGTCATTACTTGATATATATGTAATACATTGGTAGTTCAGCTGTTTAGTGAGTCTAGTTATAATTCTTGTTCAGATGAAACTCCAAATTATTTAAAATGGTCCTCAACTTGTAGCCTGGGATGTTTTCTAGCGATGTACAAATTTTTAAGTTTGTGTCTTTATTCAGAGTCTAGGATGACTTACTAGACTCGACATTGTACTAATAATTTAGATTAATAATTCTGTTGCTCCAAATGCTTTAGGAGTTGTTTTCTTTTTATGCCAGTGTTGTCATAATGGGGATCTGCCCGTAGTTTCTCTTTGTAGACGCAACCGGAACCACTTCGATTGCTAATATAATTTATCATTCAAATTTATGACCTGCTTGACTTGTATCTTAATTTGAGACATTTTAGGCAACTGAAATGACAAAAATGATATAATGAAGAAAGGTCGAGGAATTAATATTGTGCAGGAATTTTTGGTAACGTTCCCAGTTACCCTGGTAGCACACCTGCACTTCCCTAGGAAGGTAGAGTTGTCTACTCGCTGTAGTCAGCACTACTGACAGGCCGTTGGTATCACTACCTATTGTTCAGCATTGTCTGCTAAAGTAGGCTGGATAGGCAACGCCTGCCAGGTAGGCCTGTAGTCTGTCTGCCACTCCTAGGCAACTTAAAGCTTTTAGACTGAAGGGTCGTTAAGGCAGTTGTCTCCTGGAGTGGTAGAGCTGTCTAGTCTTTATGCAGTCTGAGATAAATTCAAGATAATCTTGAGTGAGTGTATCTGGTTTTTATTCTTGCGAACAAAAGGCCAGCTGAGCATCCAAAGTAACACTGACTAGTGTGGAGCCCAGCCGCTATATTTATATAAAACATTATGTAACATCTATTGTGTGGGGTTAGCCTTTATACAATGTATAAGAAAAGGGTGGCTAACAAAAGGGTGCCTTAAGCAAGTATACAAATAGCCTTAGTAGTACATAACTTGACTAGACAGAGAAAGGTCTACAACAGGTTGGTCATGTACGCAGTTTACTTGCTTTTTGCTACGTTTGCAGGTCTCCACAGGAAGCCGCGCCATTTTCCTGTACAATATAATCTTTAAAAATAGTTTTTAAAAAATATTTTGCTTTATTCCCTTGAAAAAAATTAATTGATTAATCATGCTCATAGATACTACTCGGTTGAGCCATAGTATCGTATTTCAGGCTTAACCAAGTTTGCCAACGAAAATAAATTACAATGCGCCCTTGCAGCTTACCTTAACAGTGGAGGATTACTATGATGGTTGATCAGACGACGCATCGTCGGTATTATAAACTCCATCCCCATCGTTAGTTGTGGATTTCATAAAAGCTTGGCTACACAGGCCGATGTTTGGCATTGGAAGGCTTTGCGATGGGCGTGCCCGACACATAGGCACATCGTAGGTCCTGTTCGTGAGCATAACCAATATGTTGGTCTATGCATGATGCCGGAGGCACATCGGCGCTCTCTGATTAGTTGAAACAATATATTTTCCCAAGCTGATCAAGTTTAACCATTTACAACACATTTCCGTTAGAACTTTTTGTCAACAACGAGCATCCACTTCAAACTTAGAAGGAATTTTTATGTTATAGAATTTAAAAGAAATCAGTTCACTGCGCAACAATATGTTATTCCAAAGTATGACACATAGAATTCAACAAGCCACAAAGTACACGCACTGACATAAATTGAGGTTAGGTTTGAGGTGAACTCAATTGCAATATGCAGGCATCCTAAGTGGAATTTTCCCACATATGCTGGTACCAGATCAGGCCATCAACTGATCTGCAGAGGATTTACAAAACACAAGGAACGGCGACTTACACATATACGACTAATGTATCAACTGTAGGATCTCAGGCTGCCCCTAAACGGAACACAACTACGTCAGCAAATTAGGTGTCTACACTAGTATAAATACAGAGGATTGGCCGGCAGTAATCCTCTTTCGCTTACCAATCTTCACAGACGCGTGCGGGCAGGAAGGGCCGGTTGCAACCGAGGTCAGGTGTCGTAAGACTTTATACTATCGTTTTTGTATAACCTGTTGTAGTCTTTGTATAAGTACACTATCTATCTATTATACATTCTTGAACATCAGAGTCAAATACACACCATTAGTAACTCACACTTCTTCCCCCTTATATTATCATTGGCCATATATTGTTACCATTATGATTATCTCATTGTTTTGCGCGGTGAGACGTCCATTATTATTATGATTAGATTATCCATCCATAGACTACTACTATTCGATCCTGTTATAGATAGATAGTTATAATAATAATAATTTAAATAATAAGGGTATATCCCACTATCTATTATTATTATTATTATTTATAACAACAGTCAGTGAATTCAGTCCAGTGAATTTATTTACATGGCCCATAAAATAGTGGTAATTGATAATTTCAGCATTACTGAGTATAATTATAATAATAATAATTAAAATTATTACTATCAAGTACAACAACAATTATTAGTATAATTATTAAAATAAAAAAATGAAGTAACAACAGCAGTAGTAAGTAGTAGTAGTAGTAGTTCATCACCACCATCATCCATGTAGTATGTATGTAGTATTATAAATGATGAATAATCACAATATCCTGAAGATTTAATAATAAATAAAAACAAAAAAAAACCATTGAAAGTAATGTTCTTATGGTGAACAAAAACAGGCATACATCACAGTGAAATTGTTTTTTCAACTATTGTTATTATTGTAATTATTATACCACCAGGAAAACAAATAATTGGATTTTTCTATGTAAAGAGTTTTTTGTGAACGTGATGATTAGTTTAAAGGTTCTTGGAACTTCATTGGTTGTTAACTCGTATCATATTGACCAATCAATATACATATCCAATCATCGTGTGCACGAAAAAATCTTTACATAGAGGAATCCAAAATATAATTCGTTGTCGGAAATGAAACAGGCAAAAACCCGCACTTTTTGCCGTATGATTGGCTAGCTCAATAGCATCCCTGCCCAGGAGTAGTCATGGGGAACTATCAAAAGCCGTAGGCGAGGATTAACAAAATTCGGCAGTTGCCTGCGGCTTTTGATAGTTCAAGGCATGACAACTCCTGAACAAGCAAAACGTCATTCGTTGATCTATGCAAACTGCCTGTTCAGGATTTAAGAGCTCAGTCCTGAAAAAGGAATCGGTTTAGAGCACGTGGCGCATTATTATTATTATGAGTGCTAGACGAAAAGACAAGATCTAACTACTCACATGTCATCTTATAAACTGTAATCTATGGCTTGGGCCCCCGAGAACTTTGCACATCATTCTTGTCAGTCAATGACTTATCATTATTATCATCAACCCGACCAGTTGTGGTGGGATTGACACCCGGATTGATAATAATAAATAATAATAGGTCGTTGACTGATTTTTTTTGACTAGGATTGATAATTAATAATAATAATAATATATTGTATGTATAAATAGTTAATAATATAATTATAATAACAACGTGGAAAATTTCCAGTCGCCCATTTTCTATTATTGACTTAGTTACTGTTGTGTTTATTACTGAGATGGTTTATTATTGTATTTATTTTAAGTATGTATTGTATGCAACAAATCCTAACAAGCATGGCCACTGAAGAGGCCGGAAAAACGGATGTTGCCTCCAAACCGGAAGCTCGTCACTTTGAACTAAAATATGTAACATCTTCCTTTGTATAAAAATTGAATGAAGAAGCAGAACAATAGTGTAATAAAGCTATTCTATGAGACAGTTATGTTAACCCATAACAACTGAGAACAAAACTAAAATTGTGATAAGCTGCAGAGCCAAATCTATAGTATAAACGGAAATTGAACAGAGTGTTGGTGCATTTTAGAATGTTGGTGCATTTTACTCTCTGAACCTAAGCGGTTTCCTAACCACTCTGTTGGAGCGTGTAATAACTGGAGGTGTTATGGAAGGGTTTTGATTTTTTGCGTTACTGGGAGAAGCATCGTTGTATGTATTTTTTGTTTGAGGCAACGATACTGGATGGTTGGCTGTTCTACTCACCTCTGCATCGCTATTAGGGAACGTTATTGGATGATTGATTGATTTACTAACCTCAGTCATGGTTTGTGGCTGATGTACTACAAGGCTTTCTGGTCTGCTTACCTCTGCATAACTCTTGCGTGGAAGAGTCAGATTTCTAGGCCTGTCTAGAGTTTGTGCCACACGCGGACTAGATTGTGTTTGATCAGGACGTAAATGTTCTCTATTACGCCTGATGGTAGCACCAGTCGCTTCATTTTTAATATTGTATGAGCGGTTGGATGTGTGATGGTCCACTACTACTGCATTTTCCCATTTGCCTTTTTGTGACAAGAAACAAACATTCGTACCTGGAGCAAATGTGGTTCTTTCTTGGCACATTTTGTTATCATGTTGAGATTTCATTTCTTCTTGACGTTGCTTGAACTTAGTTCGTATTTGTTCCCGATCATATGCCCTAGGAAACAGACAGTGATTCCTCACTGGAATGCCATCAAAAAGGTTCCGCCCTTGTAACAACTGGGATGGTGATGGCAGTCCTACATCTATGGGAGTGTTTCTATGCATTTGGAGTGCTTGCCAGAAACACTTGCCATCTTCAATTGCCTTGGTCATGAGATTTTTCATTGTCTGTACCCCTCTCTGCGAGACCATTTGACCTAGGATAACTAGGTGAGGAGGTCTTGTGAGTGATTCCAAACTGTCTGATAAAGTTTTGGAACTCTTGTGAGCTGTATTGAGGGCCATTGTCTGATCTGATTACTGAGACTTGCCCAAAGTCTGCAAACTGCTTTTTGAATTCTTTGATTACTGATTTTGTGGATAAATCATCAAGCTGGGAAACATTGAATGACTTGGAATAATAGTCTATGTTCAGTATATAGTGTGTTCCACCCAACTTGAATATATCACTACCAATTATTTGCCAAGGGTAATCAGGGATCTCACTTGGAATTAGAGGAGCATGTGATTGTGCTTTTTCATGCCGTTTGCATGTGAGGCAGGCACTAATGCAGTCCTCTATTTGTATACCCATTCCCGGCCAGAACACAGCAGTTAGTGCTCGTTGCTTTGTTTTCACTATTCCTTGGTGGCCCTGATGCAATTGTTCCATGATTTCAGACTGTTTGGTGTGTGGTATGACTAGCCTATTATTCTTAAGCACTAGGTCATTATGCTCAGTCAAATCGTCTTTATTGAGCCAGTATGGTTTTGCTAAAGGATGGCAGAGACGCTTTTGTTTTGGCCAACCTTTCCTAATGTAACCGAGAATTATTTGCAGTGTTGCATCTTGATTGGTGGCTTCGATATACGTCTGTTTAACCTCAGTGCTTCTGAGCACAACATCACATATTTGCAGCATAGGGTCCTCAATGCTCAAGTCATTCACATATGTACTTGCTTTACATGACCTCGACAGGTAGTCTGATATGTACATTTCTTTACCAGGTACATGTACAACAGTGTATTGATATAGTTGCATTTGCATTTTCATACGCTGGAGTCTGGGAGAAAGGTCAGCAAGTGGCTTTTTACAGATTTTCACCAGGGGTTGGTGATCTGTTTCTACAGTGACTTTCCTTCCATATACATACTGATGGAAGTGAGTCAAACCAAATTGAATAGCAAGCATTTCTTTTTCAACTTGGGCATAGATACACTGTGTCGGAGTCAGTGATTGCGCTGCATACTCTATTGGTTTCCCTTCCTGCATAAGGACAGCACCTAAACTGTGCGAGCTAGCATCTGCATTTACCACAGTTTCTTTATTTGGGTCCAATAGTGCTAAGACAGGAGCATTACTCACAAGACTTTTGACTTTAGCAAATGCATTTTCTTGCGCAGCCTCCCAGCAGAAATCAACATTGTTTCTTACAAGGTCCCTTAGGGGTTTGGTGACTTCAGATAATCTAGGACAAAACTTTGCCAAGTATGTTACCAACCCTAGTATAGACCTTACTTCTGCTTTGTTTGTGGGGGCTTTTGCTTGCTTCATGGCCGATACTTTTTCGGTGGAGGGTTGAATGCCTTGAGCTGACACTGTGTGTCCAAGAAATTTAACACAATCTCTCTGGAATTGACATTTCTTTCGATTTAGTTTGAGCCCGGCAGCTCTGAATCTGGTGAGGACTTCACTGAGCCTCTTGTCATGGGTGGATTTATCTGGTGCATGTACCAGTACATCATCAATGTATACCTCCACCCCAGGCAGATCGCTGACAATATCTGCTATGGTTTTATGAAAGAACTCAGCAGCTGAGGTGATGGCGAATGGCAGTCGTTTGTACCTGAATTTACCAAAAAAGCCAAGAAGGTTGTAGGTTTGCTAGATTCAGGATCCAACTGAATCTGATGAAACCCAGATTGGGCATCCAGTGTGGTGAACAATTTAGAGCCGTTCAGGCGAGCATAGATTTCACTTACTTTGGGTAGCGTGTACCTATCGCGTATTGTACTAGCATTCAGATTTTAAGGATCTAAGCATATCGTTACGGAGCCGTCTGGCTTCAGTACTGGTACTATTGGATTTAACCATTCACTAGGCTCGTATGTTTCTTCCACTATACCTAGGTTTACTAAACGGTCTAGTTCTGCTTTGAGTTTATCTACTAATGCATATGGTACTGACCTTGGTGGACAAACGCTTGGTTGAACATCTGGTTTTAGTATTATCTTGTGAACAGCTTTTAACTTACCAAATCCTGTGAAAACATCAGCGTATTCTTCAACTAGATTGCACCTACCTCGTTCTGTGTCCCTACCTTGTTTGACCTCAGCCATACCTTTCAGTATACCAAGTTGCCTTATAGTGGGTAAGCCAATTAGAGTGTGTGTTTTGACCTCTTCTCCCAGCACGTGAAAATGTATGGTTTGATGAGAATTGTTGTAGTTGGCTGTTACATCAGCTGTGCCTAAAAGGGGCAATGGATCACCAGAATACGCTGTTAACTTGGTTAGACTGGGTTTGATCACCGGGTGCGGGGAAACACGCTGAAGTTCAGATAGAGCAATTACATTTGCCTGGGCACCTGTATCAACTTTTGCTTTTAGTACAGAATTTCCCACTAACAACTCTGTGAACCACTCACTTTTAGGGTCGGTTTTAGCAGTCTCCACAGGTTCAACAAAAAACTCACAAATCTCGTGTTCAGAACTGCTTACTGTTTCAATAGTTTTAACATCACTTTGTATAAAAAAACTCTGAAGCATCACTAGTTTGTTTTTCGGTTTGCAACACTGTCACTTCATCAGTACGTTGAGAGCCTTGTTGGCATACATAAGCAAAATGATTCTTTTTGAAGCAATTTTTGCACACTTTACCAAAAGCTGGACACGATCGTGGTTAATGTGTTCTACCACAGTATTTGCAAAGTTTAGATCTGACACTGTTGTCCCTTTGACGGTCTACTGTTGACTCTGGCTGTCTGCGCTTACTCTGATATTGATGTGTTACTGCAGCTACACTAGCCTCCGCTTTCATTTGGGACTCTATTGTCTCCTTACTGCGCATTTTTGTTGTAACTGTGGCAAGCGTTACAGCTTCATCCAGCTGTAGTTCTGAACTCAGAGACACATCAGCCATACCTGACAGCAGCCTGTCTTTTACCATGTCCTCTTGGGTTAACCCTTGTGCGAATCTGCACTTGACAGCCAGAGCATGAATAGCGCGAATGTACTCCTCAGCCGATTCACTACTGCCTTGTTTTCTGTTGTAAAACTGCATTCTGTGATGTAGCACATTTGATCTGGGTTGAAAGTATTGTGTAAATGCATCTATGACTTGTTGAAAAGTCCTTGCCTGTCCCGGTGCTGTCAGCTGGTCATATATATCTTCACTTTCAGTGCCAATTATGTATAGGAATGTATCTATCTGTAAGGCATCTGGTTGGTCAGCTAGACCGCTCACTGTTCGAAAACGCTGAAACCGACGTAGCCACTCTGGCCATTGCGTTGCTGCATTTGCAAAATCTAGTGGCTTTGGGGTGTCTACCTTTGTTCTCATCGGAGGGGGTGCTGCCTCATCCGCCATTATGATTCTTTCAGTGATTGTCGGAGCATCAATCAATGCTAAATAATTATGATGATGGTATAATAATAATACTTATCTCTTGTCACGTGGGCGCTTTGAGAGCCAGCTGGCTAGCCACTGCGGGTGCACCCTGACCCTAGAGCGTTGGGTTCTCCTTCAGCAGCCTCTATTCTGACACCATGTTGTGTTTATTACTGAGATGGCTTATATTTATTTTAAGTATGTATTTTATGCAACAAATCCTAACAAGCATGGCCACTGAAGAGGCCGGAAAAACGGATGTTGCCTCCAAACCGGAAGCTCGTCACTTTGAACTAAAATATGTAACATCTTCCTTTGTATAAAAATTGAATGAAGGAGCAGAACAATAGTGTAATAAAGCTATTCTATGAGACAGTTATGTTAACCCATAACAACTGAGAACAAAACTAAAATATGTAACAGTTACATGTGTGTAGTAGTATAGAATAAAATAATGCAACACTGAAACCTCCACTCCGTTTAGCAATTTCAAATAATAATAAATAATAATCATTTTTTTGTCGTGTTTAAAAGTATCGTGTTTTTTTATTAATAAATAATTGTTATAAAATACTACTGTAGAGGAAATAACTCTATCCATTCCTTTGGTAACGCTTGTATACTGCTTATTATTTTTTTTTTATCAAACTGTTATAAAGTGATCATATCCACTAGAGCCTGAGGTCAATTAATTAAGCATGAACGTATCTGCTACGATTGCTGTCCTTTGAAATTGGTGCGAGCTATCTAAAACTTAATAACTGTGTACATGATATAATAATACTGTACTCCTTTCTTCTAGTAGCCACTTTTATGTATCACTAAGGCTATACTTATACCCATTTACGTTGCCTTATGCTAGCCCACATTTCTTTTGTATGTGTTATTAGCGCTACCTCTTACACAAAGAAATGTTCTGTAACCTTTTATTAAAAACTGGCTGAAGCTCTCTCCTCAGAATAGTAGGAAGAGCCAAGTTAAAAACATGAAAAAGAAAGAAATACTCTCACACACACACACACTCTCTCTTATTGCAAAGCACAGCTAATAAACGACCGCAAGTAGCCGGCCTACACTCAGTAGGGCTCTGCAGTCAGGCGGCCGACCTAGTCCAGCACCTAGCCCAGCACGTAGTCCAGCTATGCCAGCCTGCACTATTAACCAGTAGTGCGTGACCAGGTTACTGAGCTGCAGTCTAGTCTGGTACTGAGGGAGGTGCAGATACCTGCTACCTAGCGAATTGTCACATCACTACAAAATCCTGTACAATACTATATTATAATACCACTTGATAATAAATTAGTTTGTGCAGATAGTTTAGTGAAAATTTTCTCAGGTGTCTAAAAAATAGCATCAAAATGTAAAGTGATTTCTTGTGGTTGTAATGGTACCAAAATCGCCAGTGTCATTCTAAACACGATTGGAATGTAGCCGTATATGGCGGTTTATGGCGGCCGCCATGGTTAGTGATTCTGTAGGGCCATTGGCCATGATTGTATTAATTCTACGAAATTTTGCTTCGATATTACTAATGGTCTTGTCAACGATCATGTATACGTGTGTTATCACTAGGCCATTTTGCAAAAGTCTTGATGTCGTGTTATTATTACTATAAGTGCCCACAATTAATTAGTGAGTTGCTACAGTAGTTTATGTTAACATGTTTCCGCTCTGAAAGTTTCAATTTAATTTTACCACCATGGATGATACTTTTCATCCATCCTATTGGCGAAATTTGGCTACACCCTGTTTAGGTTTCAGGCAATCCTGTTATATTTCATCCGCAATTACTACATAGTGATAATAAATGTAAAAAATATGTCACCTAATGTTAATCACAATTCCATTGTTTGTAGGACAAGGTAGAGACAAGTGGACGAAACGAATAGGCACAGTCACCAGAAGAGTACAGAAGAAATTTTTTTACGCCACTACATATATATATTCTGGCCTTTGAAGTAGATCATGTCCAAACTAAGCATTTGCCATGGTCTCTCTGGCGTTGCAGTTGGTCTCAGAGGCTCCACTGGCTTGTTGGATTCCTGTTGACATATCCTGCATCGTTTTATCCTTTCCTTGATCACCTTGGACATAGATGGCCACCAAAACGATAATTGGGCTCTAGCTTGACACTTTGTAATGCATATATGTCCACTGTGGATATTTTTCAAGCACCTAAAGTCTCTGGCTTATTGGTACAACCAATCTCGAACTCAGTGTCAGAAAATCTTTATTAATAGTCGACATCCCTAGTTGCTCAAAATATGGGTGAATTGGAGTATTCACTGATAAAAGGGAAGATGACCATCTGCTCTTCACATAGCTTGCCACTTTGACCAGGATTCCATTGCGACTTTGTTAATTCCTGAACCCATCCAATTAATCTCCTGACCCATTGAATGTCATCGTCTCCTCCACAAGAAACTCTGTTTCTGAAGCCTGAATCCTATCAATTTCACTAGCAACAGAGATTGTACATCTCGACAAAGCATCTGCAGCAAGGTTTCCCCTCCCTGACACATGTCTTATGTCATACTGAAAGCGATGCAGCTTGAGCTTCAGCTGTTGAGTTCTTGCTGGCAGAATGTGTAAAAAGATGTTACTGAGAGATGGGATTAATGGTTTATCACTAGTCTCCATGTGTATCCTTTCCACCCCAATGACATACTGCGTGAACTTTTCCATTGCCCTATGGCAGCATACCGCTGCTGACATTCCAACAGCGATCGACATGCAGCCACAACAAAACGACGAGTTCCATTTGTTTGGATTTGGCTTAATGTGGCCCCTAGCCCATGGTTATTTGCATCAGTTGTTCTATACTTCTCCCTACAATGATCATACATACACTGAGGTGTACAAACTCCCTATTTGTGGATTCCAATTCTCATCATTCTCTGAAATAACTTTCTGAGATTCTTTAGGAGTCATTACTATCCATGTGTAGGTACAGATTCAACTCCGATTCAACCACCATACTCGAAACTTCTCCCCAGATTCAATTCCCCACAAATATAAATCTGCAGAGCCAACTCCCAACTCATAACTGAATGCCAGCAATTCCTACAGCACAAAAGACTGGATTCGAATTTACAACGTATGCAAATGTAAACTAACGCAGTTCTCTGACAGTGAAAGTAAACTAAAATTAAAACACTATCACATAAATGCAAGACACTGGTGACAACAACAGAATCAAGCATGACTATTATTCATATATATCTTAGATATAGTATATATATTTTTCAAAGCTGCTGATAAATTACAATTGCTCAACCAACTTCGGTTGTATCCCAACAGTACATTATTAGTGAATAGAACAAGAAGTTAGGTAAATGCATCAAGAACAACTACACCTAAATGGAGCTAATAACAAAGAGCCCAGGCTAAGTGTATTGCATTCGGTATTATGAGCTCAGAGAGATACTTCTCAGACATCTTACTATGTATGGGATAAAAAAATAGTTAAACCATGACTAAAAATGCTCAACTTCAGCACTAGAAGCAGGAACTGACAGCACTCTGCGAGCAAGCTTGGCTAGCTGGGGCATGTTACTCTTGACGTTTGCACTGGTCCAAATTTTGATGCAGTTTGTGGTGCCATTTCCAATATCTGTGTGGTTCCAGGATATTTGCTTACTTGGCCTTTGAATGGTTTATCAGCATTGCTGCTCAAGTCTGCATTTGCAATCAGTCTCAAAGTGTATCTCCCACAAAGTAGTTTTGTCTCTATATTCAATGGGCTGTTCAGGTACATCTTGTACAGGATATACATCTTCTCCAGTCTTACAGAGCTGCTCTATATGTATGGAAAATCATTAAATAGCAGGTATTCGTCACGTTTGAAGGATGTGCCTCTCTTTTTTAACCTTGACGACTTTTTTCAAAATACGAAAAAATCATCGTTTTACTGATAGCCATCTATTTGTGAATTTTCGCCCTGGTGGTCCATGTTAATGTTATTAAGGAACGTAGGAAGACAAAGATGCTACCCAGCGATAACTCTTTAGCTATAACCTGTGAGCCAAGCCACAATGGTTGCCTTTGCAGAAACATCTTCTACTACAAGAAGATCCTCTACCCAAAACATTTGGAAGTTTGATTCCAAAATTGTAGTCTTAAGATAAAGTAGGCTCACAAAGGGTGCTTTGGGTAAATCTATTAAGTGAGCCATGTTAACTTGGGTGAAAATGCCTTCAAATTTTTACATAAGAGAATCACAAAGTACTCTTGCAGTCCCAAATACGTACTTGAATTTGATTGAGCACTCTTCAATTGTGCATGCTGAAGCTGCTGTAGAGGGCGATGCCATTTTTATGCTACTGTATGATCTACGGTATATTAGTTGGCACAGTTCAGGTGTGTGTATCCTTGGTTTATCAATGGGCGAAAGAACTTAAGCTCTAATAAATAAATATTATTGGTTGCTAGTAACATAAAGTGGCTGGAGGCGAATCACAATTTATGTATCTAGTAGCCTCATTATTATGGTTGGAAATAGTGATAGCAAGCTAGCATATTCCAAAGCCAGCAAATTTTACACTGCACTGGTGCTATACTGACAAACTCATAAAAGTCTTGCTTTTTAAAGTTTTTAGGTTATAGGAAGTTTTTAGGTTGTAAGTCGAAGTTAGTGCAGCGGCTCACATGAGAACATTGACCCAATTAACATTGTTGGAAGTGTAAGCTGGTGATACATTGTGAAGGTATCTAAATGTGTGGTCGGTTGCGTGAGTTGAAACTAATAACACAAGCTGACAAATGATGTGTCACTATTATTATTATATTGGATTATTTTTCAAGTCTCAATTTTTTTTTCTAAATCTCTGATCATATTCTGGGTAAATCCAGATTCAACTCTCAACTCCCATAGGTGAGCCCACTCAATAGACAGATTCAACTCCTCACCATTCTTTGATTTTTATTTGCCTCATAAAATCCGATTCAACTCACCGCAAAGCCATTACAGATTCTTGTTCAATTCTGTGAAACCATTAATTGAATCGGAATCGAATTCACCCCACTTTTGACCAAACGCTCAGCATTCTTTTGGTTCATGGCTGCGGCCACACTTATAGCACCTTTTTTCTTGTCGAGCTGTGCCACCATTATCACTCATTCTCTGTGGGTTGAAAGCGTTGTGTATAACTTGCTTTGGTAACCATCCCTATATCAGGCAATTTCATCAACTTTGCTACGTCATTAAAATAAACGGAGAAAAATGGAAACTGCTGTAAAAAACATTCTATATGACCAATAATTTGAAGTATATTGTGCAGGAAGTGAACAGCGCAACCCCACTGGTGAAAATTAAATTTGCAGCAGTGATTGTAATTATTTACCACGCTGCCATGTATCACAAAATTCTTTGCATGTATTTTTCTGTAATTAGAATATGTGCATACTATGTAGATCTTGTATACATATTATTCCTGTTATATTTTACGTGCTGTGACCAGTTCTATTAGATTTTGTCAAGTACCCCGATAAATATTAATCATGCGATGTATTGTCTATTACATAATCATTTTTGTGTATAAGCTGGCTGTACCCCATCTTTACTCAGAGTAGTGAGAGGAGAACAGCCAGAAATCGGAAGCTAATGGAGTCTACGAAGCAATACTTTCTCACATCCTTTCTTTCTCTTTGGAGCAAGAAAATCACCATAGAATAACTGTGGATGTATTATTCTGTCACAATCATCCGCAATAAATAAAAGTACAATGATTCAATAGGCAACAGCTAGATCCGACTTGAGTGTTCGTCTGACCAGTGAGCAGACTGGGCTTGAGAATGCCAAGTAACTGCCACTAGTTTGAGGAACCTCCTGTATTGTGTCCCCCTGCTGTAAGGTCGCTAGTGTTAGTCTAAGCTTCCTGAGGAGGTGCTACCACTCAAACGACAGCCATCACTACCATCTACAAAAAATTCCTGCACAGTATTATTATATAAACACAGTTTGAATTTGAAATTTCTCTCAAACTTGAGATATTTGTAGATTTGGCATTTCTTTTCAATAATGTAGGTGGAGGGGAATCACAAGAAGTCATCTTTTGCTAATACCAGATGGTTTGGTGTCAATCAAGCAATGCGTCTTGGTTTATGGCTCCCATTATTTTCTTCCAGTATGCATAGTTTGCAGCAGTCCTTCATAGCATTTTTTTTTTAAGGTTAGTTTCTCATTAATATGATTGCAATATGCCAGCACGCTATCTTCCTGTATCATCTTTCAAATTGAACGAGGATGGAAAGAGAAAGATGGAGAGGGTAAAGCAAAACGGGGCTAGAGTAAGATACAGGGTGGGAGATAAAACAGGGCAGGAGAAGGGCAAGATGGGGGGGGGGGAGGAGAGCGGGGCTCGAATACAGCTGGCTCGGCGTATTTGAATACAACGGTTAATATTGTTAGTTATATTACTAGCAGTATTACTCATCGTATTCAAGTATCATTATGTTGGCCTGCTTTAAATTTGTCTCACTACTACCCCAATTCGTCTTTCGTCTTTCGCCCTTCACACTCTACTTCTCACCCTCCACATTATTTTACCCCTGCCCTGTTTCACCCCTGCCCCGCATGACCCTCGCCATCTCTCCCTTTATCTATCTCTTCCCATTCAATTTAAAAGATGACATAAGTGTGCTGTGTGCTAGCACAATGTAGTCGCTATTGAGTTAGCTACTAACTTGCAAAAACAATATTACAAAAGAATTTTGCTATGCGTTTTTATACAAAATTATGTGAGTCATAAACCGAAGTGCAATTGCCTAATTATTTGTTGCTCAAACCATCCGGTATTAGCAAAATGAGTCTTCCTGTGATTCAGCTCCACCTATATTGTGAAAAAAATATTAACAAGTCTACAAATATTTCTGCTTTGAGAACAGATGCCATCCAACAAAGTGATCCAACCGACCATTTTTACAGCAGCTTTCATTCATCTCAGCATAGTAGTTAGGGTGTATATACACATTTGACACTTGAATTATTATTTCTTTATTAGCAAAATGTGACTTCCTGTCTTTGTCTTCCCTTACATTATTGAAACAAATGTTAACTTTACAATTATCTTCGGATTGAGATAAAATGGCAAGTGTAAACCCCTGCCAAGCATGGCGCAGCTCAGGCGCTCATTCAAGTTCAATTACAGTCACTCACACACTCACACATACGCAAACAGTGGCTTTTATCGTTCATGTATAGATATTATACAGTAGTAAGTATAGCAACTAAATAATTTGATTACAAATGTTATTATTATTATCATAGAAGAGAAAAATTGATAATATATATAATTATAGGTTATTCAACTGTGTGACTAAGAGAGTGCTCAATGCACTGTGTAGACACAATGCAGAGCCTGTTAAACTTAGTTAGGTGTAGTAATCTGTTAGCTGTTGTTGTTAACGTACAGCACAAAAAAAATTAACAACAGCTAACAGATACACAACTAAATTTAAATATGGGGATATTATGTATTTTTAGGGATTATTAATATCAATTGTAGTATTATTATTCTGCTGTTGGTTATTACGTATTATAGTTGTTATTATTTATTATGATTTTTTTTATAAATTATTGTTGTAATAAATTGCTTAGTGAAGGTCGCAAACCTAATGCTTCATGTACATATAGCGATCGTGCTAGCGATTTTGCTTAGCGATTGGGGAAGTCCCTCCCCCAAATTGCGCAATTTTTCACTACTGCCAATTCTTCAGCGATTCCGGTCAAACTCGCTGTTACAAAGGTAGCCTTCAATTTATTACTGGATCGTTAATAGATCGGAGCGCTGAATATGACAAGACATTATTGGAAACAAGGGTAAATTTTCTTTACGTTGTGATTGGCTGATCAAAGAATCCGCTAGCGATTTTTTGATCTCGATCAAAACCTGAGGATAACCTCAAATAAAATGCTTGAGATTGCTTAGCGATTTTGTAGGAAACAGAAGCTGCAAAATCACGCAATCGCTAAGGAAATCGCTTAGTAATCGCTATATGTACATGGGGTTTAAAACGGCTTTTAGTTTTCAAATTAGCTCACTCCAAAAGGTAGTAGGATGTCAGACATACCATCAGATGTGGAATTTTGTACGGAGTATAAAAAGTGATGTTGTCAATCACACTTTCCACCTCAATTTGCGCAATTTGGGGTTTTTTGTCCACTAATTTAAGCTAAAGAATACATGGCCACCCATTATGCATCGCCACTTCTGCATCATGATAAACTGCAAAAGTGGTTTAAATAATTAACCACTACACGAATTATCCATCATTTTAGTATAGCCGACAAGTTATAAGTAGGTTACAATCACATCGGATAAGCCGTCATCTACAAGGTGAATAAACAAAAGTTTCTATATCAACACAGCAACTACTGCAGTGAAGAAAAAAACCAATGACACAGTATAATAGTGAAGAATTGCGTCAATGTTTGTTGACAGTATTATCAGTAATGTTATACCCATGCTAAAAACAAATTGCAGTTGTCTTCTACCAAAAAGTAAATGCTTTTTCTGCCGAATTGATTTTGAGAGTGTACCCAGAAATCCGTTGGCGTATAATTGTAGTTGTAAATAGGTAGCTTTTTTTTAGAACGAAAATTAGAAAAGCATACAAAGAAACGTGTGCAAGCTCATGTGCCAACTTTACTCAATAAATGGGATGAACCGTTTTTTAGGTGTACCCAGGGGCCTAAAGCGCTCTCCCCTGGCCAGGATTTCTTTCACGAAGCGAGGAACAGAGGAAAGGCCAAAGATAGCTCTCAAAGGTACTGCACCATAGAGTTTTCACTGACTTCAACTCAGTTTATCCATTTTACATGATTTTGCAAAGAAAATAGTATTGCGGATTCGTGCTCTCATTATCATCCTCTATAATATAATCATCATTAATGCTGGGTTTGGCGCAATTTTTTCCAAAAATCAACAATTTATATGAGGCCATAAAGGAGAGTTGCGAAGTTTAGTTTCTTTGCATCGAAAACGTCATCATCCATAAAAAATCATTGTGCAGAGGCTTTCAAAGTATCAAAAATTTAAATTGCCATTGTTTTTTGATTTTTTCCGGTGGTATTTTAGATGGGGCAGCAGCGTCCTTTATTGATTGTAAAGTAGCCATTATGTAAACACCGGCTTCTGTGTGTGATATATTAAATAGCCAATATTTAAAAAGCTGAGTCAACTTTGCAGAAATACAAAAATATTTGGATTGACATCTCTTCGAGTTTATTTGTGAATAAATATTCATTGCTAGAAATTTTTGTTGCCGATGATATATTCAACAAAACCATTCCTTATCAATTTTGAATTATCAGTTAATACTTGAAAAAAATAATTGTAGCATAATAAGAAAATAATTAAGTTTTCAGAATCCACGAAAAAGAATGAGCTAAATCATGATTGTTTTTATTTTGGTATTCAGAGTAATCGCGACATATTCGCGAAACAAATAAAAGAATAATAGGTTGTTGTGAATCACTAGGTTACATACGGAGTGGAATAAAAATTGTAAACATCATTATAACTTAAACTCTTAAGGCTCGGCCACACTAGCGTGTTTTTCCAACAAATTGACGAACGAATTGAAAGTGCGCATGCGTGAGTTCACAAACTTTCACTGTTCAATGTGTTTCGTTGAAGGTGGAGCTGTTGACCGTCAACAATGACCGATGACATTCGTTTAAAATGTCTGCTCTGTGATTGGCCAAAAGATAAACAGCAAATCAAACATTAATATTTTTGTTTTTATCAATGTAACAGTAGGCTCGCACAAAATTACTAGTGGCCATTTATTGGTTACTGGTTATTTACGTTCATGATAGTGTGGCAGGTTGAATGTTTGACGAGGATTGACAGTGAATAATGTTTCGTTCAAAAACACGCTAGTGTGGCCGAGCCTTTACAGATTGTTGATCTAATCATACAAAGATACCTCCCAAATTACAACATATTCAAGAAAAAATGAAAACAACATTATAATAAAATATAATTAGTAATGCCACCTTTTAGTGTGTCGTAATTTTACAATATCCGCTATCATGTATGACGTTTTTGAAGATATTAAAACAATTTATTAAAGGTTTAGTTGGGGGGTGGTCTGACCTCGAAAATCTAACACAACCATCAGATTCTCCAATGTCTTTTGTGTGCCCATCACAAATTTTAGTCAATCCATCCATCACAAACCGTGTGGCAGCTTGTTTTGTACACCAGCATTTGATAGCTGGTTGAAAAACATTCTCATACATTGCAGTGATATCGTGACGTCCTTGAAACCTGAGTAGTACTAAAATTTATGTTATTAGCCAATGAGCATCTAGCTATTAGGCCGTAATTGGTTAAACTTTGGAAATGCCTTGTCAGCATAGTGTTGTGTCAGCATAGTGTTGTGTAATACAAGCAAAGCTCTACCACTCCAGAAAACGACTGCTTAAACGGCCTGTTGGTCTGGAAGCCTTGTGTTGTCTGACGAGTGGCAGACGGAATACAGACCTGCCTGGCAGACGCTGCCTATCTTGACCTACCTTCAGGCAGACAATGCTGAAAGGTAGGTAACGATACGGACAGTCTGCCAGCGAGCTTGTCTGACTGAATAGACAACTCTGCCTACTTACAGGTAGTGCGGGTGGCTACCGAGGTAACCGACATCGTTACCATAAAATCTTGCACAGTAGTGCACCAATTTTAGAATAAAAAAAAAACTAGCAAATTGTACAAAACAAGGCTAGGCTGCATTGATATGATATGTTACGTTTTTCAACTTAATTTTATACCTAAGTATGCATTTTCTTTTTGTTGGTTGTGTACAAAATACAAGCATTTAGGAGTTTGCACTAGCTATGTGCTTTGTACCTTAATCCTTGTTTAGTAATCACGCTTGCAGGTTAGTTATAAGTAGATAACTGCTCAATGCTCATTTTACATTAAACATGCACTGAACTTCCTCCAAGTCTTTGATTAAGATCTATTGTTGTAAGAAACTATCGCAAATGAACTGCTTTGTTTCTTCATTTAATCTTTGTGTTGTCTCGGAATATTTTCAGAAATTCTACTGGTAGCGCACAAGCTGAGTCATGGGTATAGAGGAGCTCATTCGTGTAATTCGCACCCATGCACCATCGGCCATACAGGAAGTCTCTGCCGCTAGTCTCAAAGGGAAGGTCATTGCCGTTGATGCCCCAATTGTGCTCAATCAATTCGCTCATGCCAATGATGGCAACATAGACAGGTTTGTCATTAACTTGTATCACCGAACTACTAATCTACTTAGTTATGGTTTGAAACTAGTATTCGTGTTCGAGGGAGAATCCCCTGATTTGAAACGTGGGGAGCTTTCTAGGCGGGAGAAGATTAGGTCACAACCCGGAGCGATCAAAGTTACAAAAGAGCATGTGGATATATGCAAGGATATGCTCGGTAAGTTGGGAGTGCCGTACATTGATGCGGTAGGAGAAGCAGAAGCTCAATGTGTAGAATTGGTAGCAAAAGGCAAGTGTTATGCCATCTCCTCTGAGGATTTGGATACTCTCCCATTTGGTGGTAAGATCCTCCTGCGGAACCTCAAGTTTAGTGATCAAGAATCGGCAACTTGCATTAAACTTGATGATGTTCTTCGTGGAATGAAAATGAACATGGCCAGTTTTGTAGACTTATGCATATTGCTGGGTTGTGATTACGATGTGGCGACAATTCCAAGTGTTGGTAAAATAACTGCTTTCAAACTGATTCAGCAGTATGAAACAATAGAAAACATACTTGAGAACTCAAGCTACAACATGCCGGAAGATTGGCTGGACAGGGTGAACGATGTCAGAATGTTATTTGCTAATCCACTAGTAACAAACGGAAACACGTTCAAGTTTCAGTTTGGCTCGCCCAAGGAAAATCAGCTTTTGGATTTGTTATGTAAGAAGCACGGAGCTGGGGTGTCAGAGATCAAAAGAAAAATTATTTTGCTTAATGTTGGTGAGTAAATTAGAATTATGTTATTTGTAATAAGGTTTTCTGAGAGATAAAAAGGGTCATATTTTTATAATTGGATAAATAATGTGTCGTGAATAGCGTTTTTTTCGGCAGACTACTCTTTCAAATTATCTGTAATTTGACTCGTGAATCAAACAATCCATTATTACTATTATAATTATTTTCATGCCATTTCATAAGCTTGTGATTGCATCAACCAAGTCTCAACCTACTTCATGCGCAAAAAAATGATGTAATGTTAACGCTACCACACAGGAGCAAAGTCACTATTCTTAGAGAAACCCAGCGAGGCTCTTTCCCAGAGAACCAGCGGCAAATATATCAATAACATTTTACTTTTGCTTATACTTAACAATTTAGTGTTACCGTTAGCAACTATCACAACACTTTTTATAGGCGGGTTATTAGTAAGCAGTTGTGTTTATGAATGTAAAGAAAATGAGAGGAGATAATGTTAAATCGGTCAATATTTAAGAGTATAAGATATTTTATTTGCTGTCGCTGTTTCAGATGGTCTAACAAGAACGTTTATTAGAAGTTGTTTCTAATATGCTATTTGCTAACTAATTGAATTGTTTTAACAGTTTCTTCATTTAGATTTGATACTTGTTAGTCTCAAGTACACTTTGAGGCTTTACAGTCACTTATGTGGCCAAAACTCTGTGGAAACTCCATCAATTTACTTGAACAATGTCTGCTGGCCTGCTCTCTGAGTGCCAGTGCTAATCCATCTAAAGTCATTGTCTCTCCTTTGGTATTACGTAAGAGTAGCTTCAAGTTTATGAAGGTTGTTACAGTCATGAAAGAAATTGATCTGGCTGAAAATTTTAAGTTTATCTGCACAAGTGAGTTTTCTATGCCCGTCATTTTTACAAAAATTTAAAATCTCGTTTTTAATAACTTGACTCAATCTTCTGATTTGCTAGTAACAATTTTAGCTATTTTTTACTATAGCCATCTTTGCTAAATCCAGAAGCCTCTATATTGAAATCGACGTATTTTTTATTTACTTTTATTCAAGAATGTAAAATATTGTATCACAAGATCCGCTCACAAATATTTATATATTACGTACTTCTTTTATCATACAGATCGGCAGATGATTGATGTAATAGCAGAGTTTCTCAAAGAGAACCTCTATGATGACTTCACAAGCATACATAACAAGGAGTTAAAGAGTCTATATACAAACTTCCTAAAACAGCATCCAACACTGCCCAAGTATGAACAACTCATATCTCCATGTATCAACATCTTTTTATATCGTGAACTCTTTCAGAGGGCTGGAGTATTTGACTGTCCAAGTGTTACTATTGTTCTTGTTAAACTTTAGAGCTAATAGTTTGGATATATGATTTAATCTATTTCAGCCGACTCTTTTTTTATTTATTCAAAAAGTGGATGCGTTTTATGGCAAAAATAGCCTAATAACAGTTCGTTTGCATTTTTGTTGAAAATAGTTTCTGTCTTTCCATTTTTCACTGATTATTCATTAAAGAAACAAGTTGAGTGTAGATTAGGTTGGTTTATAGTTGATGTGTAATTTCTTCTAGTTAACTTGTAGCAGCTACAGTGAAAATAAAACTGCTATGGGCTAAGTTAGACTCTATGGCTGGTTTCTACTCGCCTGTTTTTGACTGGCATTGTGCTATAACGGCGAGCCTGTTATAATGCTAACTGGCCTCACAGAATACCATGATGGCGAGTTGATGTGGGGGACAAATCGTGCAGCGAGAGTGAAAATCAATGCCCGCAGGGTCATATAGTTTCTGTTTTAAGGAAATATGTAATTTATCTCTTTTGATAATTATTATGTTTTATATTGATACGCTTACACAATACATTGAGCTCTCTCATATTTACATATTTAAATAATTTATAATTTTGATAATAATTACGAATTATCCTATCCAAAGATATATGATAATAACAATAAACAACATCTGTAATTATTATATTATCAAATTGTTCCACTTACTACTGTGTAGGTATGGTTTATTTCAGTTATACATCATTATATTGTTTTTACTACTATTTCTATTCACTCCAAATGCGTGGCATTATGAGTTGATCTACATATCATCTTTACCCAATTTAACATCGTTGCTTATGTCTATTTTTTTTAATGATTGTTGCGGATTCGACTATCTTGTCATTTTTTTAATGCATGTCATGCCTATAATTTTGGTTTTAACCTACGTTGTACTTATGACTGGAAAGAAGGCCTTCATGTAGTATAGTGGCAGTTTCTCAACTCTGCCTCTGGTTAATGGAAACCATGATTTGAGCTTTCCAGGTCCAGGTAGTTATTTGACGATCCCTAAGTGCTACCTGCCAAGTGGAAACCAGCCGTTTTAGCAAAATACTTCCTCAAACCTTGCATGCAGTGTTTGTGGACTTGTAGTGTAGCTGTTGGTAGTAGCTACATTATTAGCCTGTAAAACCCTGGCTTGTTGCAGGTATTCCTTCACTGATATCTCTAAGTACTGCAAAGAGAGAAAGCTCTTCCACTACCAAGGCTCTCACTACAGCTTCAAGGCTCGGTATATAGACAAACAAGATGGCCACTACAGGATACTAATAGTTACCGCTGCTATTCTCAAGAATACAAGTTTCTTTGTGTGTAATATCTGTGAGAGAGGCTTTACCAACCAAAATGGACGTGCAGCACACAATGAATCCACTTCTCACATTTCTCTTGTGAAATCTCTAGTTGCCAAGTCTGTAAGTACGTCAGCTGACTGGAGCCAATTATGTGCAGGGCTCTCCCTAGAGGGGCGGCAGGGGCGATTCGCCCCAGTGTCATTATATAGCACCCCAGTTTGAGTATCAAGAAAAATGGCAAATGGTACAGGGCTATTATTACTTTATGTTCAAAGAATTTTTTCAGCTTTGCTTCTTCACTACTAAGTAAGCTATACCTTTTTCAAAGAATGATTAGCTTAACACCAGCAGTAATAACAACTTTGAAATTTAAACAGTCTTAATATTTATTTGCAAATAAAAATTGCTCAGTAATATTTTTTCCCATTAGCCATGTGCACATTGAATACGCATTGTACATAAGATAACAACCAATCACGAGCAGCGAAAGTGGCTTTCAACCAATAGCGCTGCAGGGACCAGACATAGCTTATTAACACTGGCAGGCAACACAAGCTGCTGATATTTCAATGTATGCCAACTTTATGTGTGTTGCGAGTGTTTTCGGACTATTCACCAGACGTCAGTTTTTGTTTCCATAGCTGAGAAAAGAATCCCTCAGTCAAAAAAGAATGAGTTCTGCACTAAGTGTACATTATTTTGGATGCCAAATGATTCCAACTCTTACTGCTTAGTGGGCAATAAATGTGATATTATTATGAATGATGACAGACCAGAGCCATCTGTGACACTAGTAACTAATAATAATTAAATAATTAATAAAACAAATTATTATAATTATTATTTTTTTTATTAATTATTATTATTTAATATTTATTATTGTAGTTATTATTTATTATTATTTTTTATAAAATGACTAAAAATCTAATATTATGATTATTATGATCTTATTAGGTATCAATCACACAACATCATGTTGCTGCTTATGCAATTTTAATTTCACGCAAGTTTTCTTATTATTCTTATTAATTAATTATTATTGGACAGTTATTAGTTAGGTTAGTTACTGTTTTTTTCTCATTTTTGAGTTGGCATGGAAGCATTCAGCTCTCATATATAATAAACTAACTATAAACAATATTTTTCATTGTATTGTTTTTGATTTTTCTTGATGTTACCAAAGCCTGCAAAAATTTCATGACTGATAGGATTAATACTTGGTGCATTTTCTGCTAGTTGCAAAACTTTCAAATTGGAAAATAGTTGACAATAATAATAATATGTGTGTAGTTACTCAGTCTGATGCATTCTTTGAAAGGACCTGTTTCTATTCATTTGCTGTAATAATGGAACAAAGTTAGTTTTAGTAATCATTGCTTTTAATTATAACAACAAGTGTTATACTCAATTGTAGTCCATAATAATTAATAATTAAAAAGTCATATTATTGTGAGTGAAAAAAAAATATAAATTAATAAATAGATTTATTTGTTTGATAGCATAATAATGGGATATGTGGATTAATTTAATCAGCTATTTAATAATTGAACATTATTTTGATAATTCAATAATAATTAAACTAATTCATTATTATAACATCATTATTATTATGATCTTTTCCAGTCTCTTTTCCGCTTGTTTTATTTATCTCTTTACATGTTTAGCATTATTACCTATTAGTTTCTCTTGATACTATTGCAATTCTTGGCATACATTAAGTTTCTATAGAGGGTCTATGGCTAGATTTTTTTTTCTCAGATGGGGCAGGTAGACAGTTCAAAAAAGCCTTAATCAAACCAAAGAATTACCTGAACTTATGAGCATTTGGGTCAGTTAGCACAACATGTGTAGGTTACTCAAGACTTTAGATATGTCATGTGCTGTTCATTGAGTATACAAAAATATCTACATGTTACGTTTTAATTAGGTCTATTAATAAAACAGTTGGTGATTTAGGGTTTTATTTGCCGTATCTTCAGCAAGACAATACAAAAATTAAAACAATTACATTACAGACATGAACATAGTTGCTTGTGATGTGCGTATGTGGTGCACACAGTCTTTGCCTTTCCCGTGTTGGACTAGCCCCAACTATATGACGAGCTACTAGAAACAAAATGCACACTGGAATTTTTACCTCAGTAATAGCCACCCCACGGTGACTACTACCTGTTTATAAAAATTGGTTTTCCACCCCACCATTGAAATTCCTAAGGAGAGCCCTGATGTGCGAGTCCGTGATGCATCCCTGCGCTGTTGTGTGTGATGTTGGTTCTCGATTTGAGAGTATAGTGAATCAGTTCAATGCAAAGAATGGTAAATGAACGAATGAGTATTCCATAAACTGGATAATTATTTTCTAGTGTTGTAATGGTTTTGAAATAGTATTCAAATTTATCAAAACAAAAAGTTTATTATTTTTCCAAAATAAACTGGTTGCTGACAAAATACTTGATTGAAATTTTTAATTGCTTTAAAATTCAGTTACCAGAACATTTCTTTTTTGTCTAAAACATTTCGCTGATATATTAAACTTTAAAACAAGTAGAACAGGTCTGCTGTGGGGATAGTTTACTGCAAGCACATCGTTTGTCACTGTGTGTACGTTGAAATGAAATTTTTCCTTGTTTGATTCTATCTATCCCTGCCATTCATGAAATGTTACAGCTCCTTAGCTATTTGTTTCAGCTAAACAACTTTTCTGTGTATTATTTAACATAAATATTTATGCCTAAGATCAACATTTTAGCAGTTAATAATGAGTGGGAAACATCGGTTTTCCTTTGGCGTAATTGTTATTGCACTTCCTATGTTTATTTCAAGAAATTTTAATTAGTGAAACAAAGTTTGCTTTTAACTAAAATGTTTTCAAAACTGAATTAGTTTCAAGTTAGTAAAATCACCTATGGTTCTGTTACTTTGTGCAAGTTCAACTTTTTATTACAGTATGATGGTGTATGATTGTTTTTTCTTTTGCAGCTCAATGCCTAGTGTTCTTTCATTATATAACGTTAGGAATTGAGTTTGAATTTGTTGGAAAGAAATCTCACTGTTATGTTGATAGCGGCCATTCCAAGGCAAGTACTACTGTCCAGTTCTCAACTGCCTCAGAGCTTTCTCCAAGCCAGAATTTGAGCCCCATTTACTGCGTGATGAGTGGTCACATGTGAACATGACCGCCCCAGTGAGACTGAGTTCGGAGCAGCTAGAGAGAGGAGAAGTGGATCCCTCTCTCTGGTGTGATGTTTGTAATGTGCGCACCACCTCTAGGTTCAACATGTCTCAGCATAAAGAAGGAAGGAAACATATTCGCAATCAAATCAAAAATGACTATCGCCAAAGACGGTAGGTGCTATAGCTTTGTGACATTCAGTCTGTTGTTGATAGAGAGGTTAATCATTTAGAGGTGGTGATCGTCATGCATTGTATGTACTAGCTAGCTCAACACCAGTCAATGTAAAATCATTGTTTGATGGGATGTTTTTATCTATATATACAAACACAAAATAAGACGCCCATCTGCTGTGTATGTCTGTGTGTGTAGTTCTGTCGTTCCAGGTGAATAAACTCCCGACCGCTATGCTGAAAGGAACAAAAACTGCAGTAAAAACATTTTATTGCATTAATTTAATGTATGGCCAGCATCTAAGTGCTCCATCCGTTCTCAAACTCAAAGTTTTTGTACATTTTTTATTTTTTTCGTAATGTAGCTGGAGGCGGATCACAAAAAGTCAGAATTTGTTGATGCCCCATGGTTAAAGGTAGTGGGTCAGTTAATGCCCCATGGTTAGAGGTAGGGGGTCAGTTAATGCCCCATGGTTAGAGGTAGGGGGTCAGTTAATGCCCCATGGTTAGAGGTAGAGGGTCAGTTAATGCCCCATGGTTAGAGGTAGAGGGTCAGTTAATGCCCCGTGGTTAGAGGTAGAGGGTCAGTTAATGCCCCATGGTTAGAGGTAGAGGGTCAGTTAATGCCCCATGGTTAGAGGTAGGGGGTCAGTTAATGCCCCATGGTTAGAGGTAGGGGGTCAGTTAATGCCCCATGGTTAGAGGTAGGGGGTCAGTTAATGCCCCATGGTTAGAGGTAGAGGGTCAGTTAATGCCCCATGGTTAGAGGTAGAGGGTCAGTTAATGCCCCATGGTTAGAGGTAGAGGGTCAGTTAATGCCCCATGGTTAGAGGTAGAGGGTCAGTTAATGCCCCATGGTTAGAGGTAGGGGGTCAGTTAATGCCCCATGGTTAGAGGTAGGGGGTCAGTTAATGCCCCATGGTTAGAGGTAGGGGGCCAGTTAATGCCCCATGGTTAGAGGTAGGGGGTCAGTTAATGCCCCATGGTTAGAGGTAGGGGTCAGTTAATGCCCTGTGGTTAGAGGTAGGGGGTCAGTTAATGCCCCATGGTTAGAGGTAGGGAGTCAGAAGAAGAGAAAGGGGGAGGTAGTTGGGGGGGAGGGGGTGGAGAGTAGAGTCCGTACTGATGGGTAATCCTGCCAGTGCTTTATGTATCATTGATTTTAGTTAATTGTTAGTCTATTGCATTAGATTTTTATTTTGTATGCGGCAAAATTACTTAGTCACAAGATTTATTTTAGCTAGCAACACAGAGGCAACATATTCGTGCACATAAACATCTAACTCGCCTATAACAAACCAAACTTTCAACTCCCAATGTATGAGGTGGCAACTGCTACAAATTATTTATAAGGACTCTCCTACATAAATCACCAATTGTCTCGGCCCATTCAAGTTCCATTCAAGAGATTTTCATATAATGAATGTATCATTTTACCAAATTAATGATAATAAAATATTTAAGCTAGATTTCAACTGCCATTTGTTAGTGTTTGTAAAAGTTGATAGAATATAAAGCGCTGCGCTGACCGTGTAACGCTGGTTTAACCTGCTCTCCTTTCATTTCCACAACATCTAATGGAGATCTGCTCCTATATACTACTTCCAACATCTGATATCTGTAGCACTGAGTTGATGCAGCAAAGGCAAGTCTTGAACATATCATTTGAGGGAGAGAATTTATCTGCAGAAGAGAATTTCTCCGTATTGGTCATGCCTGGCCAATTGAACATGGCCAAGACTATCAAGTGTAAGATAGAGAACACAACTCCTGATACAGACATAGAGCTCGCAGATGCTCACTCATTGGCCGACATGGCTACAGTCGATATCACTCCAGCCGATCCCCAGCTTGTTAAACCTTCCAGTATGTAAATAGTATTGTTATCTACGTTGAGTATCGCTATAGCACTGTGTAACTCTGTCAGTATTGACCCGGCTTTTGACATCTACTAGTAATGTCTATTATGGCGATTCCGCATCAGCAGTTCTCTCTCTTTGGGCATTCGATGCTGCTGTGACGAGTCATTATTTTTCATATTCACAATGCAGAGGAGTTTGGTTGTCAGAGAAAATTTTGTTGCCTCAACACGTAAAATTACATATCATTGTTTCTCATCGGCGCTTTACCAATCCTTTCTACCATCTCTCATGTATAGATGAATTTTACTTTACAGTCTTACAACAGCATAAGACAGTACAAGTATGTGTGCAGAGGTGTGCAGTGTTATCTTTTGTGTGCGCAGAGTTGATAGCAGCTACAAAATCTGCACCTGTATCAATAGCACACCTTCAATATGTAGTTGCCCGCTCTTTGTTTAGCTTCATTATCCCTTGCATAGCTCTACAGCGCAGATAACATTAGAAGTTTCCAGTTCTGCCAGTTTTCTCTTTGAAGAGGTGGCATTCAAACAGTGATATTCTATGACCTCAACTGACTGTCTTTCAAATTGTTTGACAAATATACACTAATTCCTTGTTTTTTTCCACACTATATTATCTCAGTAAAGTATTGCAGCTTTCTGGGTCTTTTGTCCCATTTATAGATGATAAATAGATGTCCAAAATATGATTATAGGTTCGATATCTTACGCCCAAAGTTTTCTACCCTTTCTATTGTAGTTATTGATTTCTTTGGTAGCTGTTATAGGTTTTTATTTGTACCTTTTATTGCAGATCACGTCTACATACGTATCACCATCCGTCCCAAACACTGCAGTCGTATCAGAGTGGTTGTCCTTCTCACATTCAGACATGGCACGGAGATGTTTATTGTCAGCAGAGAGATACTCGTTGAGTGCGTAGTCAACCCCGAGATCTTCGACAAGCTGAGGCCTTCAGGCCCATATAAGAGGCTCAGAAATAGAACGGTTCCCTACACCGACACGGTTCGAAGTGATGTGAAACCTGACATGGAGTAAGTCCTTGTGCCTTCAATCTTCTGCTCTTCTATGTGTTTATAGAGCCTGTAGTTCCATATGTTTCTATGCTTGCATTGTGCAGCTCGAGGGTAAATGGTGGCAGGAGTCATATGTTGGTCCTCTAGCAGAATCGAGGCTAACTCACCTTGCGGATGAGTTTACGCGTTGGTTAGATTCATAAAATAAAATATTACATAGCAAGCAATGTTTTTCATTTCAGTGATAATTTACTCAACTCTCATAACGTGCTGAGGTGCGAGAGTGAAACCAGTAGAATTGTACAAAACGGTACAGACAGTTACAGAAATTGAGATTTTTTGGTCTGACGTTTATTTTGTTTTATTTTCTTATAATTATTAAGTTTTGCGAGTAAAATAGAGCTGATGTATTTACTCATTTATTAGTAATTGTTAATGGTATAATAGTCAGTTATGTATTATAAATCTGTGAATGGTGTATTAGTCACATATTATTCATTTGTAAAGGGTATAATAGTCACTTATATATTATTTGTCCCTGGGGGTGTATTAGTCACTTATCTTATACATATGTGAAGGGTGTATTAGTCAGTTACATATTATACATATTTACAACGTATGTTGTTGCAGAAGCAGCAGTGCTTTAGAGAAGAAGTTGAAATTAGACAAATATCCCATTCCTAAAGCAATCGAGACTCTACTAAGAAATCTCAGCTCTGCTGGAGAGTCAACGGCTGACAAGTACGAGGAGCTGGTGTAAGTGTTTTATAGCAGCATCAGTTAGTCAGTGTCAAAACTTATCTGTTTGACAGCAGTTGGTCTATTATGACTCACCTTATTCTCATTAAACCTGCTGACCCTCTCATAATCACTGATGTATTTTGGCATGCAAATATTTGATGGTGTGATAAACTGATAAATGTTTCTGTAACGACTCTCTTGTGTTGGACTCCTAGTCATTTCATCTCTTTTTGGGGGTGTTAGTTGTAAAAATACATCTGACAATATAAGGGGGTGGATGTGGGATATTGAGTGATGTTACGGCACTTTAAAGTGAAGTAAATATATATTTGCTAAGCGTAATTTGTTAGATGGGTTCAAGTATTTAGTGCGTTTATCATAATTGTCAATATTAGATCCTCTAGAGTGCGCAATGATGTCACAAGTAGTATCTATCATTGGTATGAGATGTCACAAGATGTTAGCTAAGAATTTCAATTGAGAGTTGCATCCCTCGCTTTGATCTTTTGTGAAATGAGCGGTGTTCACTATATTCAACTTTGCTATATTTACGACTAAATTGGGGAAAAATGGGCAACCTGAGAAAGTTTTCAAACGGTGGGAAAACCATAATTAATTACAGGGATTTTTGGATTTGGTTCTTAGATTTATATACGGGCGCGGCCGTTATATTTTGGGTTTCCTCGGTAATAAAATGTTTGCTCAGATGAAGAAAATGTAACTGTACACTGTTTAATCTTGGAATTCATCAGCGTGACAAGTTTGGTTTTCAATGTCATTGCCACATCATGGTTGGCATATATTTTATTTCTTCTCACCCTTCCGTTACCTACTATAGGGATAGACCAGTCTTGTAAACAGCTAACTAACTTCTTGGGTTAAACAGTAACGTTAGTAATTTGTTGTTGGTACGATGTAGGAAAGACTTGAACCTAAAGGATCTACACTTCAGTAACTACTCAATGTTCTACCACAACCTCTTACACCTCGAAGAGCACCAGATGAAAATAGACATAGAGCACTACACAATGGATAGCGTAACTATGAGACTAGATAGCAGGACCGGACTGCTGCGACTCACAGTGAGATGTCTTTTTGTCTGCTTGCAGTGGCTTTTTCTTTGAGCATTAACAAAAGTTGTCGACTGCGATTCGTTTGTTCCATTTTAAGCTGGCAGTTTTATGATTAGGGTTTTGTTAAAATGCTCCGCTTTACAATCTATGCTAAATACGCAACGCGCAACTGTGTAGGTACCAGGGCTAGCGGAGAACAGGCCGTCGGTGCTAAAGGGAGACATCATCTATGTGACTCCTCTATCAGACAGTAGGAGATATGAGGGATACGTCCATAATGTTACTCTAACTGAGCTCTTTATAGGCTTGCACAAGAGGTGAGTCTCTCAGCATTATTCTTTCTATTATTTGGTAATCCGCAGTCAAGTCATTAACGATACTGTGCCATGAATTTTGACTTGATTCAACTCCGTTTGCTCTTCTTCAAGAGATTTTTGGTTAAAGGGCTTAGGATGGGCTTTTCAAGACGCACTTTGTGTGTAGAGTTGTTTTCTCATCAAGCATTGTAAAACTATTGAGAAAACTCACTTGCGGCAACAAAACAGCAATAGATATCATGTAGAGGTCTATGGAGGTCTTATGACAACGCGTTCGACAGAAGGGACTATCTGCATTATGAAAGTATATAGTATATGCCAGCAAATAGTTTGTACCATTTTTGTTACTTTTTCAGTTTTAAACTACTTTTTAAAAATCTTAATTATTATTATTTAGTGCCTTTGAATTTTTTTCTTGGAAAAATGGCCGGTATTTCAGAATTAATTATTATCGTTGTTGAAAAAAAAACAACGCCGGAAATACAATTTCGGCAATTTTTTCCACCTAGTATTATTGTGAAATTGTATTCATGTTATTGTTTGATTAATTTTTCACTTGAAAATTATTATTTTGATAAAAACTTTCATTAATTCTTTTGATTTTGATCATAAACACTATCACGTGAACGCCGGTGCATACATAATAGCGAGCTTACCAAAGATAAAACAAATTGCTGACTTGAGAAAAACAGCTCCAAAAAAATTAAATTTTGTTGCATTATCATTTTTTTGCAATCAAAAGAGTCTCTGCACAATACTGATATTTAGGAAGCCCTACTTCTATGCAAACAAGCCAAATTTTCGAAAACTCGCTTTATAGCTCTATATAACTTGGTGCGTCTTCGGGAAAAAAAGGCGTCTTGGCAAGTGCTGACTGCGTCTATAGGAATCGTCTTACTGGTGAGAGGGCAACTCCAGATAATTGTTCTGAACACATTTCAACCTCAGAAAGTTTAAATTAAATCAAATCTTCTTCAAATTAGGCGTCATAAGCCCTTTAAGAAATTGTTGTGGAGTTGTGCTCTCATTAACTCCATCTATGGCATAAGTGCCATTTATGCTGACATGTGCTCAATGGGGACCCGGCAGATTTTAGGTGCTCACCAGGGGGTGCTAATTTGATGATACCGTAAGTTTACTTGAAGTTTTATCATAATATCGTTAAGATTTTCAAAAATCCACTACTTTTATTTTTATATTTTGCTTTAGAAGTTTCTTCTCACTGATTTATTGAAATGGCAGGAGCTCCAATGTCTGTTTTAGCTCACTAAATTTTTTTTGGCACAATAAACAGTTATAATCAACTGGAATAATCACTTTTTACGAACGCTAACAATACTGACTATAGATCGCTATATAAAATATAGAGTGAGCTCGTAAGAGTTATCTCCCATTTATTATTACTTATTATTTGTTTATTGTGTGTTGTCCTCAGGGATTAACACTATTCATTTTATTTCAGTGTTAAATAATTTTCATTCAAGCACAAATTTGATCCAACTTGTGATTAGGAAATTACAAGTTTCACTCAAAAGCCTTGAGAAGAAAATTAATTTATTTAGTTTAATTAATAATTATTATTATGATGATTATTTATAATAATAATAATAATAATAATGTCAAAAAAATTATTATTCATTCGCCCTAAAAATTAAAAAATATAAAACAAACTTTTAAAAACAATTGCCATTTATTAGTCACATATCACAGGGTACACCAGATTTTTGGTACACTTGGGATTGTCATAAGAGTTTGTTATTATTATTATTGCTAGTCGTTGACTGGAGTTATGAAATCCGCAAAAAAACGATTCACGAGCAGTTGATGGGGATGGAGCTTGTAATACTGAGGATGCGCCGCGTAAATCAAGCATAATAGTATATCGCTGTTGTTGAGATAAATTGACAGGGCGCACTGTAAGTTATTTACATTGGCAAACTTAGTTAGGCCCGAAATACGATACTTTGGTTCAACTGCATACTATCTATGAGCGTCATTATTAAATTAATTTTTTCAAGTGAATAAAGCAAAATATTTTTCAAAAGAAAAAATTAGAGGTTATATTGATCCCTCAAGCTTCCTCGATCACATCTTTTTTGTCATATTAGCTGCTTAAATGTCTCAAATTAAAATAACAGTCAAGCAAGTCGTAAATTCTAATGATAAGTTATATTAGAAATTGAACTGCTTCCGGTTGCATCTACAAAGAGAAACTGCGTGCCGGATCCCCATTTCTTTTATACACAATAGCAAACTTATAGAAGATTATAGATTTTGGAAAAATTTTGCTGTTTGCTCAGTCGGCGGGCTTTTCTAAAATAGTCCTTGTCTAAAGCAAAGACTTGGAAAAGATTTTGAATCAACGGGTGCCAGAGATGTTTTGGAAATATTTTAAATAAGTAAGCTTTTTTATATAATTTTTTGGTAAATCTGCTTTTATAAAGACTTCAGCTTTTCCGCATGGTATGTTATATGTCCAGTGTCTCGGGCATACATTTTGAATAAAGTTTGTTGAAAAAAATGTCTGACTGAAAAGTGAAATTTTCAGGTGAAAAAATAAAAAACGGTTTCAAGTTTCATATGAATGAGATAAGCATACATTGAATTTTTTTTGTCAAAAAAAGTTAATCGCCAAATTTGTTTTCTCAAACTCATCGCTGTGCTCAACAACAACAATAATAATTATTAAATCTGAATTACAATTTAAAAATAATTTGACGCATCATGCGACAAAAATAGACATCGCTATTCAGAATCAATATAAATGAGTAGCAGCAAAGTTATGTTAAATTTTAATAATCTGGTGTGTTCACATGGCACTTTTTGGCTCATTCAGGGGAAGACAACTCAACAATTCGATTTACCTCACAAATCACTGATGAGTCTTTTTTGGTGGACACAATAGACGGGAAAGTGCATTATGAAAGTGTGCATGCTTTTCTTTTTTCTTTAGCCTCTCTAAGAACGTCATCGATAAAATGAAGTTCAGAGTTCAATTCACAATAAACAGGCTGTCATTGAAGCTGGAGCACAGAGCTGTGTCGTGGGCAGGAGAACATGGTTATGCTGGGCTAGAACAACTTCTCTTTCCCACTCACCTTAACAAGTTGCCTCCACTTCGAGCTGTTGACTCTCTGCACTTCAGGTAATGGAACTAGCGGTATTTAAGGTTCATCGGTGCAGAGTAACCATTTGTAACCTTCAATTGTTTACGAAAAAAACGAAACAACTTTTTGATGTGTTGCTAGTTAAGGAGTGGTTACACAGGCTGATGTTTGGCATCAGAAAGCGATATGATGGAATCGGACAAACCAACATGTTGGTCTATGCTTGGTGCCAATGGAACATCGGTGGCTTTTGATTGGTGAAAAAAGTGTTTACAAGCTGATCAAGTTTAAAGGGATAGTCAACAGAGAAAGCCATAAATGACATTTTTTGATGCTAGTTTATTTGATATTGGAATGGTTAGGTAGCACTAATTTTATACATAAGCTACCAAAAGACAGTGATTTTCCCAATAGGGGACCAAATTTTATTGTAAAACTTTCCAAAAGTATAAAAATAGCAGTATAAAACTGTCAAGTTTGCACAAATCTACTTTGAATTTCGCGCTGTTAGAAATATCGCCAAAGACTCGTTATATTGTTGTCTATAACGAGGGTACACCCCGCACAGACAAAGCGTGCATTCAACTTGTGCGACATTAGTAAACCACCACTGCTGGAGCGCGACTGTGAGTGACCCCCTAATATGACGGGACCGGCTTGCACGCCTCGTCATTATTACACAGATACTTATCAGCATTGTGGCTATTTCACATTAGGCTATATCAGTGATCAGCGATGACAATAATTATCACGAACAACTTCTCCTATCATCGATCATTATTAATAATAATAAGCGCTATTATTGCATATCTATTGGTATTATGTATGATGTTGTTATGATTATGAAATACAAATATCAAAAATATTATTAGCCTTTTTTTATTTAGTAATATTATTATAAGAATAATACTACTAAAATACTAAATATTATTATTATTAATTATAATTTGATAAAAATAACTGGCAAAAAATTAATTATTACGGTTTCAGCAATGAATGGCCCCTAATAACTAAAAATATTTAATATTTCAATGTTTTTTTTAGTAGTCCACAGAGCAAAAATACGTGAATTGGGGAAACTAAGGGTGTAACAACACTGGAAAATGATAGCTTGACAATTATGACAATTCAATCATATAAGGATATGAATGCGTTTGGGGTGTACGCCAAGTCCGGTGACGAACCAAAGAATGTATTGCCGATATCCAAAATGCGATTTCGCATTTTCCCTTAAATCTCACAAACTAAAATGTTAAAAACAACAAAGATACTCCCATATTTATTGTTACTGCTATTCAAAGTTTGTATCAAAATTTAGTTTTCTCTGTTGACTATCCCTTTAATCATTTGTAACAGAATTTCTCTAGACAAAAAATGTCATCAGAGAGGCTAGATTGCCTCAATTAACTTCAAATTCTAAAGAAAGTGAATGGATTCGCGCCAGAGGCGTACTGAGTACCCCCGACACCCCGAACATTCGGGGGTCAAACTCGCAACCCCCTAACGTTAGGGGGTCAAATTTGTCGGGTATTGTTTTGATTTTTGGGGATTGATTTTTCTACTGATGATTGTTTGGGAGTTGTCTTAGCATTACAACATGAAACATAGACCTAGCCTAACTACATGCTTTCACTTCTTTTGTGGGTTGACATTGACCCACCCTTGTGATGAAACAATCAATTTATCAGTAAACTAACAAGGCACATCATTGGCTCATGAACAAATAGTTGACCAATCAAATAAAGGAATATTCGTGCTTTTGAGTAAAAGTGGAAAGGCGGTTCTACTGTAAAGAAATATTTATTTACATTTTTATTAAACAACAGCATGCAAATGAAGCTGCTATGCAACAACGAACAACTGTCTGTATGTGGCTTGGTGGTTAAAATTATTATTACTACTACAGTAACTATTATTATAATTAATAATGATTGGATTTTCTCCCACTTCACTACTACTACTATTATTTATAATCATTGGATTATTATTATTAATTATTTTCATTATTTATTATTAGTTATTACGAATGATGATGATTATTATTATAATTGTTATAAATAACAGTTAATAATAATTTGAAGCAAGCCAAATTATATTATTATTATAATAATCACAAATAATAAATAAATATATATTAATTAATGATAACAATAATCAAAATAATGAAATACATATAAATAATAAAATAGTAGTAATTATTATCATTATTAATAATTGATGAATTACAAAAGTTAAAAGAATGAATAATGATTAGCTAATAAATAATAATATAGTATAACAATAATAAAACTCGACCCCCTAACACTCATGGTGAACCCCCTAACAGGCAACCCCCTAACTAATTCTAGCTAGCACAAGTGCAATTTTCAAATCAGCCTTGGGACGTTAAAAAACATATCATGGCATAGAATCATATCTTGCAGTCACAATAGTTGTAAACTTTTTGTCTCTCATTGATAGTTACTGAGAAAATGAGTTTTAAGATGACCCTCTCAGCAAAAAAATTACTTTGTTTCATGTTCGCACTGCGGTTAGTTTTACGCCTTATTATTGATACATTAGAGTGAAATCCGTGACGCAAGACCAAGCGAGCGTAATTAATTTGCGGTTAGTTACTAATTGCTTCATGATAATATATATTAAAAAAAATTACGTTTTTATTTGGCAAGGAAATTATTAAATCTATTTTCCTACCTCCAGATGTAAAGGATCTATAACAAATAGTATATCAACAGGTCGGTAATAAGACAGGCTAGTGATATAACATAAACTAAAATCATATGGTCCATCGGCGCACTGGGAAAAGTCACGTTTACAACGTCATTTCCAGACAATTTTTCCCAAAACTACAGATATGTAAGAAGTGCAGTGATTGGTTAATCTCGTTCGGCGAAGTGTATCCTATTAAACCCTTTTAAAATTTTGTTTCTAGCAGCCTGTGGTCCCAAGTTATTAAAAATTTAGTAATTCCCGAATATTTATAAACTGAAAAAAAATAGGTGCTACAAATATTGATATCGATGCTTTTGACGTGTGACGTCATATTTCGTGATCAGTTTGTGGACGCTACAAATTCCTCCAACCCTCTAACAAAAAATTTTTCGCGCTTCGCGCAGTTCTATTTTGTTAGTGGGTTGGATTTTTAACTCAAAACGCCCCTGATTCGCGCTCAACTTCATTCGATGTAGTGCGGTTGCAGATGGCTAATGTAATAACCGTATGAATAAATATTGAAACGATGATTATTGATAATAATATTATAGTTGCAATAAGTGATTAATATTCTGATGCTTTGTTAAATGGCTCCAAATTATTAAAATAATTATGATTTTTTTAATGATGAAGCAAACATACGCAGCAATAGATGTGCTTGTCAATTATTATTACCAAATCAAACAAAGGCAAAATATTGTTTTATTGCCAAAATGAAACAACATCAAGTCATTGCTTGGTTTCAGTATCAACTGATGAGTGCCAGTACATCGGCACGTTGCATTTGCTTGTGTAGCCACTTGCACATTGTATAGGACATCGCCATCAAAACATCTTTGCCGGATAGCCATGCTTTCCTATTATTATAATTTTATTCACACTTTGTTGTTCTTTTTTGTTGCCTCCTTAATTGTCACAGCAACTGCAATACGCGCCATCTAACAGTTAGCCGTAATAGCCCATTCTTTAAAGTAGAAGCCAAGTTAGCGCAAGGAACTCTGCTAATGTTCAAGCTTTCTCAAATATTGGGTCAGTTGTTGTTAGCAAAAAACTAGCGAAACATATAGCCGTGAAAATAATTAATTTATTAAATTACCTTCTCTTACAACAATTATATGTCATTCGGGCTAAAAAGTGCAAATTTAATTACAAAAAATATCATTTTTTATTATTATGATAAATAATTGTTTCTACTAAAAAATGCAAAAATATGAACAATAACTTTTGGCATCGCAAATATGTATTGATTAAAACTATGGCACGCAGATGGTCGACATCATAAATTATAATAATTATTATCAATTTAAATCGCTGTCAGTTGACTTGCGTAATGACGCTTTTTCATTTATTTTTCATTGTTGTTTTTATTGTTATCTTCATTGTTATTCATGCTTGTTGTATCGAAACAGAAATATTGCTTACCATATCATGAATCCAACAGAAAAGAAAAATCATAATTTGTAGAGAAGTGTTTTTCCACCCTATCACATTCAAGCAAAACTCTTCACGAAGCCCTTTTTGAATAACATTTATTTTTTACTCGCTGAGATAAAAGATTTTGCTCATTCCTCACAATCCTGACTTCGAGTTATCTTAACTGAAAGCACCTGGAGACACTTTCTCAGGATGTTTGATAGCAATACTTCTATGTAATAGTATGTCAGCAAGTTGTGTTTTATGAAAGTTTTATCCTGGAAAGGCCTCACAAGTTCTAGCTCATCGCACATAGAGGATATAATCGACTGACTAACATTAGCAGTTGTCTACTGCAGCTGCTATAAGAAGCAAGTAGCAGAGAACAAGGAGCAGTTGACAGCTGTCAGACACATACTGGCAGGTACCAGCAGGCCTGCACCATATCTCATTGATGGTCCACCGGGTACAGGAAAGACTTTTACTTTGGTAGAATCAATCAAACAGGTGAGAGACTGCCACAGCACCTGCTGTCTGGTGACACCTTCTATGAACATAAAATGGCTTCAGTTTATTTCTATTTCTGTTTATCTAGACATAAATGATGTAGATTATACTGTCATTACAAAATATATTTTGCTGAGTTGTCTTCTCTTTGATCTCGTTCCAAAAATATGGTAAATATTAGCTTAGTGCAGGGTAGGGGGTTTCGTCTGGCCCTGATTATTATGTCGGGCTGTAATTTCAGTATGGAGTTATCCTCTCTCAATGATAATCAGTTAAGCCTAGTCCTACTGTTTACTATTACCGGCTGTGAATAAATAGATCATGAACATCAATCACATGCAAACAATATGGATGATTATATGCCAGCAGCACTTAGCACCAACTGGAGAGTCAGAATATAATGCACATTGGCTTATTTTAGTTTCAATTCACAGGTTCATAACAAAATCCAATGTGCACAGTTCATCATTGTGTTTGTTTGATTCACGCAAAGTTTCTGATAATTTGGCCGGTCTTTATTGGTTAGTTTTAACCCCTGGAGCATTCCTTTTCTCTGTAATGTACCTGCACACATACACTGATGTTTGCCCCCCAGCAAAAACTCAAATCATGGTGCGTTGGCCATACAAAGGTTTTTTCATTCATTTTTCCATTCATTCATGTTAAATTTTGCAGAGTAGCTTGCCATTAAATTTGACCTTTACATTATTGTCCTTTACTTCAGGTGTTCAAAGAGTTCCCTAACGCTAAAATACTAGCCTGTGCTCCTCAAAATTCCGCAGCAGATCTAATTGCTGAACGGCTGTTAGATCACCTCCCTCAAGACTGTATGATTAGACTAAATGCTCTGTCTAGACCATATGGAGATATGTGTCCTAAGGTAAACCATCTCTTTATTTGCTCTAAATTATTTTGTTGGTAACTTGTCTTTTATATTATTTGTGTGTAACATGTTTCAATTTCATTCAATAAAGTATCCTGCTTTTCCAAGGAGCCAAAGTATCACTGTAGGGAGCATTCAATTTCATTTGATAGACAATCCAAAATTACAACTAGTTACGTGGAATCATTAGCTTGTGTTCCTTTTCTCCACTGCTATTGGTTATACGAATTACAGGGGTTCCATCAATCTAGTTTTATGATGATCAGTCAAGTTGTAGTTGCAGCCACTTCATTTCTTTTCCAGTCACTTTTTTATATGATGAATTTTTTTGTTGCTAGGAATTTTTTATGATCAATACGGCATTTGTACAATGGGAACTCCGGCGATCTTTCTCAAATGTTATTTGGCCGTGGAAACAACTCGCATATTTCGGTCGGCAGCGCTGTCAGATATGTGAATCGTTGATTAGGTTTTAATATAATAGAAAGCAATAGTAGTCATTGAAATATCTAGAAACATTCATCTCAGAATGCCAACAGCAAACATTATGTCATAGAAGAACGAATTATATTTTACAACGCTAGAAATTCGAGATAATATGCTAGTTCTCTACAGGAAACAGTTATACGCTATAACTACAATAGAAACAACTATTTTTAGTAGAGTTGTCTTTTCTATGGGAGATAACTCTGCTATAAATTTGGGGTTTTTGGGGGGAGATAACTGTATTACTTAAGTCCTTTGGTCCTCAGAAACACTATTAACGGTGCATTTGTACTCTTACCAGTGCAGAAAAAAACACACCATACCAAATCTTTTTAACCTGACGCCCTATTTTTTATTGTCCAACAAGCAACAGATGACCGGTTACCGAACATGTTCAGGATTGTGTGGCTGATGCATTACATAACGTTGTCAAACATGCTATAACAGAAAAGCTCCTCTTTTTCCAGCTTTACCACAGTATTCTATAACAGGTTGGGCATTGGAAGGCGTATTTACTAGGTCAGGTATGAATGGGTCTGCATTTAGCGGGTGTCTTCTGGTGCTTTGGTCTAACTCTTAAATGGCTTAGGGCGAGCTCTGCAGGACACACTCTGTGTGTAGAGTTGTTCTCTCATCAAGCATTGTAAAACTATTGGGAAAACTCACTTGTGGCAACAGGAGTACAAGAGGATTGTAGAAGTCTATGAAGGTCTATGACAACGTTGTCGACATAAGGGGCTGTCTGCGAGCCGCAGTTCCATTATGATATTATATAGTATATTCGTCCATTTTAATTAGGTTTTCGATTTGAAACGAATTTCTTAAAATCTTGATTATTATTACTTGGTATTTTTTAATTTTTTCTCAGAAGGATAGCCAGTATTTCAGATTTAATTATTATCGTTGTTGTGAAAAAAAAACAGCGTCTGAAATATGATTAAGGGAATTTTTTTTTTTCATCTAATATTTTTATCAAATTGTGCCAATGTTATTGTTTAATTAATTATTCACTTGAAAATTATTATTTTGATAAGAATCTTCCATTAATTTTTTTGATTTTGATAATGAACACTATCACTAGAACGCCAGTGTATACGTAATAGCGAGCTTACCAAGGATGAAAAAAATTGCTGACTTGAGAAAAAAAGCTCCAAAAAATTAAAAATTTGTTACAATATCATTTTTTAGCTATCAAAAAAGTCTCTGCACAATGCCAATATTTAAAAGGCCCTACTTCTATACAAATAGCCAAAATTTATAGCTCTATATAACTTGTTGCGTCTTCGGAAAAAAATTGCGTCTTGGTGAGTGCGGGCTGCACCTATAGGAATCGTCTTACAGGTGTACGGGCAACTCCAGATAATTTGTCTGAACACATTTCAACCTCAAAAAGTATAAAATTAAATGAAATCCTCTTCAAATTAGGTGTCCTAGGCCCTTTAAGTCAAATCAGGTGTCCTAGGCCCTTTAAGTCAAATTAGGTGTCCTAGGCCCTTTAAGTCAAATCAGGTGTCCTAGGCCCTTTAAGTCAAATTAGGTGTCCTAGGCCCTCTAAGTCATAGTTTCATTTCAATCGTACTGCACTACAAAAGGCTAAACATTACTCCAGTCGTAAGCCTATCTTTGATTTGTAACGTGTGTCCAAGCAAGTCTATAGACCACTGACTTTCCTTTAATAATACCTCAATATTTGCATTTTTATTGTTTTTCACCACTTTTATGTGATATTACTGATAGTTGCATTTATTCTTCTTTAGACAAAATTAACATCTAGGGAGTAAGTGTGGAGGTGTGGTGGGTGTGGAGGCGTGGTAGTGTGTAGGCGTGGTAGTGTGGAGGTGTGGTAGTGTGTAGGTGTGGTAGTGTGGAGGTATGGTAGTGTGGAGGTGTGGTAGTGTGGTAGTGTGGTGGTGTGTAGGTGTGGTAGTGTGTAGGTGTGGTAGTGTAGAGGTGTGGTGGTGTGGTAGTGTGGTGGTGTGGTAGTGTGGAGGTGTGGTGGTGTGGAGGTGTGGTAGTGTGTAGGTGTGGTAGTGTGGAGGTATGGTAGTGTGGAGGTGTGGTAGTGTGGAGGAGGTGTGGTAGTGTGTAGGTGTGGTAGTGTGGAGGTGTGGTAGTGTGGAGGCGTGGTAGTGTGTAGGTGTGGTAGTGTGGAGGCGTGGTAGTGTGGAGGTGTGGTAGTGTGGAGGCGTGGTAGTGTGTAGGCGTGGTAGTGTGTAGGTGTGGTAGTGTGTAGGTGTGGTGCTGTGGTGGTGTGGAGGTGTGTAGGTGTGGTAGTGTGGTAATGTGTAGGTGTGGTAGTGTGGAGGTGTGGTAGTGTGGTGGTGTGGTAGTGTGTAGGTGTGGTAGTGTGTAGGTGTGGTAGTGTGTAGGTGTGGTAGTGTGGAGGTGTGGTAGTGTGTAGATGTGGTGGTGTGTAGGTGTGGTAGTGTGGTGGTGTGGTAGTGTGGTGGTGTGGTAGTGTGGAGGTGTGGTGGTGTGTAGGTGTAGTAGTGTGTAGGTGTGGTAGTGTGTAGGTGTGGTAGTGTGTAGGTGTGGTAGTGTGTAGGTGTGGTAGTGTGGTGGTGTGTAGGTGTGGTAGTGTGTAGGTGTGGTAGTGTGGTAGTGTGGAGGTGTGGTAGTGTGTAGGTGTGGTGGTGTGTAGGTGTGGTAGTGTGTAGGTGTGGTAGTGTGTAGGTGTGGTAGTGTGTAGGTGTGGTAGTGTGTAGGTGTGGTAGTGTGGTGGTGTGTAGGTGTGGTAGTGTGTAGGTGTGGTAGTGTGTAGGTGTGGTAGTGTGTAGGTGTGGTAGTGTGGTGGTGTGTAGGTGTGGTGGTGTGGTGGTGTGTAGGTGTGGTGGTGTGGTAGTGTGTAGGCGTGGTAGTGTGGTAGTGTGTAGGTGTGGTGGTGTGAAGGTGTGGTGGTGTGTAGGTGTGGTGGTGTGTAGGTGTGTAGGTGTGGTGGTGTGATGATTTAGCAGTTATATTTCTTTGAGTGTTTGAATATTGCAAGTTTCATTAATACCAAGTAGAGAGTTGATATTGAGTCTCTGGGCTGTCTACAATTCCTTCTGTCGTATTCAGGTCCAGGCTGTGAGTAACTACAGAAGTAGGTCAGGAGTTGCCTCTGGCGCTGTCAAACATGGTCTTAGCGGTAAATCTAAACAAGGAGACATGGAGGTGGAGTTCCCTTGCAAAGAGGCACTCAAGAAGAAGAGTATTATTATCTCCACCCTGGTTACCACTGGAAGGTGAGCTATCAAGTGTTGTCAGAGTTTAAAAAATTATAGCTTGTTCGCTTGTACATGTTATAAGTAAATATATCTATATAAGGCATAATGGTATTATGTTCGGAGTTGTCTGTGATTACTCATGAGCAAATAACTCCGCTGGGCACTCTCAGATAAGTTGACTTTTAACTTCATTGCAAACTTTCAATATATCTCCGTAATATATTCAGCTCACAAATTATATTGATTAGTCCGCGTTCAATGTATATCAAGTACATGAATACACTGGATGTCTCTATGAGTAGACTAGTGTCTGCAGAGATGACCGATCACTTCACCCACATATTCATTGACGAGGCAGGACATGCCACTGAACCAGAGACTGTCATACCTCTGGCTGGTTTACTGAATGTCAACATGAGCAATGGTGGTCAGGTGGTCTTAGCTGGGGATCCACAGCAACTCGGGCCCGTCATCAGATCTTACATTGCTACTAAGCGAGAGCTAGGTAATATTTGTAAAATCAGTCAGCTGACTGATGCATTCAAACGTATCGAAAGTTGTTAGTAACTCCAACAAGTGAGTTGTGAGTTTGTCACAGTGCACCTTTAAGTGGCTTAGGACACCTAATTCTTAGTCGAGGGGCCTAGCCGGCTCATGAGATTTTGTTGTGTTTCACTATCAAACACCATCACCGTCTAGAAAACAAACCTTAGTGTACTGAGAGTTGTCCTCTTCTTTTTCACTCCGACAAATGTAATAAAATCTCAAAGAGTGTGCAACTCCCCAAATATGTGGCCTCACAACCTTGACAGTAGTTGGTTTTCTGTGTAACTTGTGGTTTTACATAAACATAAAATTGCAAGTGATGTATATGTGTAGGGAGAAGTCTGCTGGAGAGATTCATGTCCACAGAGTTTTACAGCAGGCAAGAAGATGGCCGTCACAACACTAATTACGTGACTAGATTGGTGAAAAGTTTTCGCTCTCACCCCGATATCTTGGAGGTGCCCAACTCCTGTTTCTATGATAACGAACTGCTGGCGTGTGCCGATAAGATGAAACGTGAGAGATTCTGCCACTGGGAGGTAATGCTGTGCCAGGTGTCTCCACTACTTGTGGAGGCTTGTTATATGTCTTTTTCTTTTCCACTATTAGTAAGTTTCTGCATCGCCATTCGTATAGCGCCAAAGAAAATTTTCCATGACAACGCCTTTGTAGCGATGCTTGTCGCTAGAATTTAGCGACACATTTGGCAATAAGTCAAGCGCCAGATTTTTTTATTTTTGGAAACGCAAATGTTGTCGAAGTCAATAAAACGATGCATGCATAATCAAACTGGAATTTGTAATAAGCATGGAAGCAAGGTGTTTAGTAGTATCACCAACAATGGTCATTAGCGGTTTATTACACAGTTATTTATGGTGCAATACAACTTAACTGAAACGAATGAACTTTTGCTTCTGATAGTTAACTGTAGGAAATTGTAGTATTTCAACAAAATCTTTAAAACTTCTTATTGATAAGGAATTTATTATCAGTTACTATTATCATCATTCATTCAATGATAACAAGTCCCTAAAATCTCTTGTCATTACACAGCTTTCCTTGCCAGCAAACAACATTGTTGTAATCTTTTTATCCATTTGCTTTTATAAATTTTTACATACTTTTATACAAAAACAAATAATAAAAAGAACAGCCAGCAATGCTAGTCGGCTGGATTGCACTAAATAGGGCCTTGACTGCAACCCTTTCCGTGTGCTTGGTCTAACCAGAGGTAATAAAATTTTTGATTATGAAAATATATGGCGTTGTCGCTAATGATTAATAATAACAAACCACAACAATTTAGCTTTATTTTGTCGTGATATGGAAACTTGGTAAGCGTTAGAGTATCGTGTTTTGTGTTTTTTTTTGTCATAGTAAATTATCTGTAATATTTTGTGTAGGGATTGCCTACCAAGGGATTCCCTCTAATATTCCATGGAGTAGATGGAGAGGAGCAACAGGAAGGCAACTCCCCATCATGGTTCAACAGATATGAAGTGATGCAGGTGATGCAGTATGTAGAGAAACTGTTTGAGTGTAAGAATCCGAAGGTAAAAAGTGCGGATATTGGAATCATCTCCCCTTATCACAAGCAGGTGAGGCATTTTAGTTTTATCATATTTTTTTATATCTACATATGATGGCAGTTGGCTTTTAGATCTCCAAAGTAGCCGGCATAAAACTCTCGTAAAATTTGTGTATTATTTCCACATTATTTTGGCACGTGTGATCGCTATTGCTTTGCATGATTTCGTTTTAATCGATACAACTATCAAATTTGTGTTTGGGAAGTTGTATTCTCACGAAATCTTATGAAATTTGTTGAATTAACTAGGGGTGGTTCATTTTAACTAACGATTATTATTTCGGTTTAACATTTAGTAGTTTGCAAAATCTAAGATTTCTCTTGTTGATTTGCTATCTTTTCACTGTTGTCTCTCCTAGTGGATAGACAACTCCCGTATAATCTGCTCAAATAAATTTTGGTGTTCTGTTCCAAGTAATATAGATTGTTTCTAAGTTTCTTTTCATTTATCTATTTTGTGGTTTGTTTGTCTATTCAGTAATCAACTATCTGTGCGCGGTGCCGGTGGTAAGATAACTTTGTACATAACAATTGTACAAATGTACAATTGTTATGTACAAAGTTGTACAATGTTGATAACAATTGTTATGTACAATGTTGATAACAATTGTACAGAGTCAGGGGTACTTATACAGGTGACCAAGATAATGGATGGGCTAAAGACACTAGAGGTCTCTGCTAAAGGGCGTACTAGAGACTTTGCTAAGATAAAAGTGGGTTCGGTCGAGAAGTTTCAAGGAGATGAGAGAGAAGTGATCATCATAAGCACAGTGAGAAGTCAGGACGCCTATCTCGTGCATGATAAGAAGTTTAACTTGGGTTTTGTACGTCATTCTAAGGTTGGTAGAGTTAATGTTACTGTATACCTGGGCTCTATACCAGTATATGGTTACTGTATACCTGGGCTCTATACCAGTATATGGTTACTGTATCCCTGGGCTCTATACCAGTGTATGGTTACTGTATCCCTGGGCTCTATACCAGTATATGGTTACTTTATACCTGGGCTCTATACCAGTATATAGTTACTTTATACCTGGGCTCTATACCAGTATATAGTTACTTTATACCTGGGCTCTATACCAGTATATAGTTACTTAATACCTGGATTGTAGACCAAAAGATGCTTTGATTAGTTGAAGCTGCCAGAAATCTATTACTGATACAATATATATTGTACCATCCGTTTGCTTTTTGGTACAAGAAAGCAACTTGACAAAAACATAAATATTGCTTTTGAAGTCATTTGTAATGGGGTTGTGACATTAAGAGTTATCTCTCTTTGAACTTTCTACATCCAACCGGAAGTTACTATTGTTCGTAGTATAAAATATAGTTACTTCAAGCAGACTCGTGACAGTTTTTCCCTGATAGCTTCCATGCTGTCAATTGTATACTATAATGACATGTCCCTAAAAACACTTTAGACTATTTTTAAAGACATCAGCATCAAATCTACCAGCAGCAACAAAGATTTGTATTATTTTTACAGTTTTTTCAATTATTATTTATTACAGTTGTTATCCACGGAACTCCGAGGCTTGCCAAAAAAAGTAACAGAGACGATGCGTCCTGTAATAAAAACTATTCATAGCAATATCCGGTTGCTTGCAAAAAGTTCAATATCACAAACCCAATTCATTGAAACTGAGCGAAAAAGCTAGGTTATTACTAACACATTTAGTAACGGGCGCATCGTCTTCCTTCTTTTTTTCGGCAAGCCTCTGATGCCCATGTTATCATTATTCTAACTATTTTTTATATAGTTATTAGTGAAATCTTTTTTTCTTTATTATAATAATTTATAATCATGATCCTACTGTTTATGATTGCTATTGTAATTATTTAGGTTATTATGGAATTGTTATTAGATAATAATAATTATTATAAATGATGCTTCTTATAATTTTATAATAATAAGTAATAATTATAGTAATAGTAAGTAGTAACAACTTATTATTATTATATTATTGTTTATAATTATTATATTAATAAATCAATTGTGATAAAAAAATGAATAATTGATTTTATTATTATAAAAAATTGTCAGCACATTAAATTCTTATTGTCATTTATAATAATAGTTTCATAGAGGTGTACATAGATGCTAATGATTAATTACTTGTATTATTATTATTTCCCGCACAGATACCAGACAATCCATTTACACATAAACGTTGCGTTAAATAAGTTAATTATCGTTGGTGTTTCATCGTAATTATTAACTAATGTACCAACGATCGTATATAATCGCGGATCGCATCGTGGTTATTTAATGATTATTATGCTCTATAGCTACACTTGTGTGATTAAAAACTTATGTACGTGTAATCTGCTATAGCCCTGTGAGCTCTGTGGCTTGTTCAATTATATCAATCGCCATGCAATAGCCTGTTTATTCTAGTTTAACATCTCAACTCCGTATTTCTGCATTGTACTCTATATAAAAATTTCGGCATTTTCCGGTTGGACTTACACCAGAGCCCCCTATAAGGGGGGATAACCCCAGTCACAACCCCATTGATGGAATGATCTTACATATCTTATTTAGTCTTTGACTTCCAATATTGAACGAAAAAGATGAGTCACCAACCTCAATTTTCTCACACTACTATTTTTTGATGGGAAACTAGACTTTTATATGGTTTTACTCAGTCATATAGTATATGATTGATACAACTTGACGTTTTACTGTTATTTCATTTAGTATAATATGATTCATTCCTTTCCTGGTTTATTTTTCCTGTCATCATACAGTCGTAAGTGGCCATGCAGCCGTAAGTGGTCATGCCATGCTCATCACTGATTATTCATCATTGGGGTTATTTTAGAGGTTTAATGTAGCAGTGACTCGTGCAAAGTCCCTACTCATAGTGATAGGTAACCCTGCTGTACTCCGCAAGGATGAAAACTGGCTGAGGTAAGAGTTGCCTTCCCTAACCTAATAGTCGGATGTAATGTATAAATGGCACCTCATTGCTTCAACTGCTCTGTATCAGATCTTGGAGTCGTCTACTCAACTTTTAGATTGGCTCATGATACTTGTAACTGTAAATAAGCTCATTTTGGTGATCCATTCCAGAGAAGTTTTTTTATCTTTACTGTAATTGTGGGTCATAATCGTGTTTGTTTTAGGGTAGGAAAGTAGTTTCTATGGTATCCATTATTTCTCATTGTTTCTCATCATCTGTCACATGAGCTCCTTCAATTGTAGGTTACTTAGTCACATTGAGGAGGGTGGGGGGTGTGTTGGGTGCCCGCTAACTGGTGAAGATATTGAGGATGAGACTAGCATAGATTCTCTCAGCAGGAAGTTTGAATCTCTTGGATTGAGGAGTGAAGCTCTTGACATGCCAGGTATGCTGGGGTGGAATAGACCTTAAGAGCTTACTAACAGATCGCTCTAGTAATAGTAACTCTATGGTTCTGTCTCACAATGATTGAACCTTAAATAGCATAGAGTTTTCTCTTTCAATGCTCTCTACCTACAGGTACCTCTATTTCACAGAATACCCAATATCCATCCTCAACTTCATTGAGCTTTTCTGCCTGATGTTTTATGTATAGTAATGCTCTGTGAAGTTATTTTCTCTTGGGCTTTGAGAAGACAACTTTCAATTGAATTTTTTAACCAGCGATTCAACGGTCATTTGATTAGCACAAGATGAAGGTATGGGTCAGACAGTAGGCTGTTACTAGTGACATCTTCCATCTTTGTGTGAGCCAGCGAGTGATGTAATTATATCTGTCAGCATATTATTGTAGAACAGGCATTCATTTATTATTTAATTTATTATTTAATTTGTTATTTATTGCCTATTTCCAACTTCCTCTCATTTTTTTGGGAAGATTCAACTTGGCAGATAAATTTAAATTTTTCACCTGAAACTGTGCTACTCAGCTGTAAGTCGTCTGTCAGAAGACTGGCTAATGCCCAAGTGATACGTTGCAGATACCTCGGAGGCCAGCCAAGTGTTACTTCAGGCTGACCAAGAATGGCGGAGAAAGGAGTAAGGCAGGTCGATAGAGTCTACAGGCACTCCTACTCCTAGTTTGGTGCCTTTCAGAGGTGTATTACTGCCTTTCGGAAGTGTACCTTTGTCTTTGATGGCTTCGAACGCATTGCGTACCTGTAAGGATTGGTGTTTCTGCCTTCCACAAGTGTACCTTTGTCTTTGATGGCTTCGAACACATTGCGTACCTGTAAGGATTGGTGTTTCTGCCTTTTTCTAAGACTTAGTTCTTGCCCTGTTAAATAATGTTGAACTAGAATTCTATGGCTCTGTCAAATGCTGACAAGTTTCATCTAAATCTCAGAGTATTTTTTGGACCAAACATTTTTGAACTAGCAATTACTTGTGTTGTAGCTCACTAACGACCAAAGATATTTGACTCACTAACTCTTTGTCCTAATCAGTCCACATATATTTCTAGTCATAGTTTGTACAGCAGCTGTTTATGTTTGCTACAGTTATATATCTACATATACTTCATATCTATTCCCTTTATTCTACACCACGTATTATTTTGCACTAACCACTAACCACGTACGTTGTTACACTTAGCTTACAGCTGGATACACAATTTCTACACCCAATTATCTTCGTACATTGGAATATATTGTTTTGTATAAGCCAACCAAAGTTATCGATTTATCGCTTGCTCTGCTACTATTTGATTGTATTAACGAGGAAGTTATTGAATTTATATTATGTTTTGGGTTCCTGTTTCAGCATTGGCTTATGTGTAAGCACAGTGATGGTTTTGTGCACTTGTACACTATCTGCGGTACTAGACCCAGCGTATTTAACCTTGCTCTGGTGTAACTATTGACCTCTGCAAGCATCCCTGTGCGTTGACTTAGTAATGGCTTATGTACATCTACGGATTGAGGATGTTCCGTTTCTGGTAAAATCTGATCGAACGGCTGGTGGCATTTTGAGGCTAACTGTAGGCTCTGAAGGTGATCAAAAAATTGGGATACAATTTACGATTCAACCAATCATGTCACTCATCAGAGTAGCACCGTTTTTGATGAAATGGGTTTCAGATGCAAGTTTTTCAGCAAATAGGGCCGTTCATAATCTACCCTCTTTGTTTCTGCGATGCATTTTTCAGTTAACAGTGACATCAAATACAACGGTTTTGACGGAATCACATCAAAATAGAAAGTAGAGAAAGAAATATGAAAAACACGGCCTGCCGTCACTTCCTATAGGTGCAGTCAAACCGGTAGGGAATTGGTAGATATACACGCACCTCAATTCTGGTGCTGTTCTGGGCTAATTTTTCTTACCTCCATTGCTGTCTAGTTCTTAAGCAGTCTGATGACTTCAAGCAGAGCTGATGATCTGGTACTGGCTGAGGGTTGGGCATATTCTAGTTCGCTAGCTTGCTCAGTCGCTGCTTCTATAAACGTGTTGACATTGACAGATTTATCTATGTTGGACAGCTCCAATACTTGTGCAGACAAAGTGCTTCACTGGTGCGTATTAGTTGCATTGTTTTGGTTTGACAGCGGCCATAGATCGCTCTGTCTGTTTTTGTCTCAAATGTTTGGGGAAGTATTCAAATGGATGTTTCCAACATTTGTAACGCTGTCATTCCACGAGCTATTGCATATCTAATTACTGTAAATTGGTTGCACTACGAGCTGCAAGTCTGTTGCTTATTCTTACAGTCAGTGCCAGTTGCTCCTCTGTAGGAAAATGTTAGCAGGATTTTTTCTGGGGGAATTTCTCATTGGAAAACTTTATGCAAATGCCAGTAGATGCAAAGCCTTGTAATGCTCCATCAAATACATGCAGGCGTGATGCAATCGCGTATAGGGTCACATGACTGTTATGTCACGCTTGATTGAGCAAACCTAGGGGAATTCCGTAGCTAAAGCGCTATAAAGAGCTTCGCCTGTCGCCTTGCCGCTCAAAGTGACGGGAATGGGCAGTAAGTGCAGCTGAGTTGAGCTTGCCATTGCATTGACAAGAGTGCATGTAACGCGCAAGAACTATTGTACTTGGTGTACCATCTTTTCTGTCAGGTATGTGTTCGAGATATCTGCTGCTGAAACAAGAATTACATGTTGCTTGCTTGCATGATATTATTATTTTCGAGAAAAGTAAAATCAACACAACAAATAACATAGTTGACATATATATATGCGTTGCTAGATCAATAATGATTATTATTATTTTGCTTGAAGGTACAAGAATGAACGCAGATGACCACAACCTGCGGGTGTATACCATCTATTTCTTAAGTGAGCTGGACGGTAGTCATGGCATGGTACGGTATTACACCAAAGATTTGGCCCGTCGACACAGGGAGTTTTGTACAAGGAATAGTCCCGCAAAAAGGTATTTAAGCTGTAGCATAACTTGAACAGACAGGAAATAATATTTAGTTGGTACAGTACTAGAGATTTGCTGCACTGCAATGATGATCCTTGAGGTTTGAGTCAGTTGGTTTTTGTTAGTTTTATCCGTATATATCACAAGTTATGGCTCAAAGTTTCTAATCATGCTCCTGCCTTGAAGTATTGAAGTTACCGCCGTTCGTTGTCAAGCTCACTTGTGGAAAGATGATAGGTTTTGCCGCAGGGTTGATGATTCAACACATAGTTTTGTGATTTGACATTATGAACTTTTAATTGTTGGGTGGTTTCCAAAAACACTTGTTATTTACTAAATTGACCAATGGTAACCTCCAGAAAACTAATTTGTGATTGTGTTATTCAAGGCATTAAAATTAGGAATTGAATAGATATTGAAATCTAATTTTTGTACCGCTGCCACTGCTCTGGCAGCTTTTGGTCATTTTATTGCCTACATTACCCAAAACTCACATGTTATCGTGAAATTTTTTGAGTTTGAAACTATAACTTGGCTTCAGCAATTCAGCTGCGTAGACCTCTACCAATTTCCTACTGATTGATTTCTGCTGATTGGCCAGTGTCAATCGCGGGTGTATCGCCCATAGTATTCTGTACTTTTCTATCTTATACAATATGGGTTTGAGTTTCTGTATTTGATGTGGCCCTAAATTATAGATATGGCTATGTCAAGGTCACTTTTAGCCGTAAAATGCTTTGCACAATAAAGGGGGACTTCTATTGACGACCTTTTTTGCAGGAATTTTGAGGGTCATGAAACAATTTTGTTGTAAGCAATAATGTTATGGGCAGTGATGCTTAGTTTAAACGGCCGGATTTCAGCCGTATTATGTCTTTGTGTTTTCTCAATACGGCATCAAGTTCGACTGAATAAAACAGTCACATTTTAGTCGAATTTCCAGCCGTAAGTGCGGCAACGGTTGACGCAACTCGATCTCATGAGACTACAGAACAAACAACAATGACCACATGGCAGCCTAGGAGGTGATGATTTTCTGTATTTGTGAAAGCCATCCAACCATGTAGTAGTAGCTGTTGTTCTTGTCATTGATCGATGAGAGACAGCCTGCCAATCAATCAAGTGATAACAATCAGCTCACGATGTCAAGTGGTGGTGGTAGGCTTGATAATACGGATAATAATAATAATAAATAATAACTACAGCAATAATAATAAATAATTATTATTATTTTAATAATTATAATAATGAATAATAATAAAACACTGCTAAGAGTCCTGATCGTTTAAACCAGGAGTGCTTTGCAGCCGAATCACAAAACCAGCTAGCCGATCCGCCTCAACTCCTGCTGATTAAACCAGTCGGAGGTGCAGTCGGTTCTCAGCCAGATTCATAACACGACTGTCTAATACGGTTCAAATCCAGCCGTTTAAACTAAGCATGATATGATTGGTTGAATGGAAAATTCTCCAACAGTTTTCGTCCACAAAAATCTACCGATAGCCTCATATAAAATGCTCCTGATTACCTTTTCATTTTTGCTGGAAACGTGAGTAGAAAAATCCTCAATCAGTGGTATCCGTTAGTAGTAAAAAAATTGGTATTCTTACATTTAGTAATGACATTTTTTTTATTGCCCGCAAAAATGAGCAATAAATTAGCTGATTTGTTCATCCGGTACAGTCGACTGCCTACTACCAATGAGCAGTCGAAAACAATAACCTGTGCTGCTGTTCTACTTGACCAGGTACAGATTCCGCGACATGCTGAGTTACATGAAGAGCAGGAAGTATGTGTTTGTCAACAGAAATCAAGTAGTGTTGAAGCATCTGTTCATCCACCTGGAGGAGCCACAGCTCCTCATATTCACTGTCAACCCGGGCTCTGAGAAGTCTGGAGAGTTTTTTGTGTGCCTAATTTGTGATCGTGGCTTTTCATCTGGTCATGGATTGTCCAATCACAAGTCATCTGATTCACACCAGGAGCAGCTCGATTTGCTTCTAAAGCTTGTGCAGGTTAGTTGATCAGAGCTTGAAACCCAAGAAGTGCGTACTTGTGTTAATGATGTGTAGAAATTACTTTGTTGTTGTAGGGAAACAACCACTGTCCGTTGCTAAACTGTACGTACCAGGCCAGGTCTACCAGTGATATGTTGAGTCATTTGAAGAATGAAAAATCGATTCGAGTGACAAAAGATGCGTCTACAGATGAGATGCGACTGCAGGAATGTAGAGAACAGAACGCATACTGTGAGTTGTGTAGTGTGAGGTGTACTTCAGACTTTAGTCTTCAACAGCACTTGCGTGGCAAGAAACACTGCACAAACCAGTTCAGAGCTGTCTACAGACAGAACAGGTGGGTCAGCATCAGCGCTGATGTTGGTGTCACTTGCTGAGCATTTAGTGGTTACTAACTAGTAGGTCTACTAACCAGCTGTTGTGTTTTATAGATTATACTAACCAAGTATGCATGACTTGTGTTCAAAACAATAATAATGTTTTTTGTACATGGAATAACAGAAGTTGTTGCTTTATTGAATGAGCGATTACTAGCTGTTAGTTATTGAAATTATTCATAAGGAACTTATATAAAATGTAAAATATTAACATTTGACGTTAGATTTGTTGTAAACATCGGATGAGTAACGCTCAATGCAATCGATTGACTGTAAAGTACAGTCAATCGGTTGATAGATAGTTTGTCCTTTGTTTGAATAATGAAAGCATCAAAAACCTTTCTAGGGATATTTTATAAGTTTGTGCATAACTCGAAACCAATTAAATGATTCTAAGACATTGTATAAGTCCAATTGAACCAGCCAATAATCTTATTGTAGACAAAAGCTGATACAACACAAGGGAGGTGTGGAGGTGACGTTTGAGGAAAAGCCTGAAGAGAATGTAGGAGCTGTGTTGTACATCACAGGGGGACAGAATGTGAAGAGACCTGTTGAGATTGTCATAAGCAATACAGCAGCGTCAGTCGACTTTATCTCTTGCTCTCATTTCTACTTCTACGATTCTAAGACTGTAGATCTTGCTGACCGTAACAATGTGTGTAGAGGGTCGCCTTATACCATCCGCTCTAGAGGTACTTGTAGCTTATCACTTGGTATACAGGGAATTTTATTTAGGCATTCAAAATTTATTACGTCGCATTGAATTATCTCAAAAATTCCCCTGTTTAGATTTGAACGGTAAGCAAGGTAGGCCAAAACCAGTTGTTATAGATATGTAATAAATTTATTACTCGTTGCTAGGCGTGATGAATATTAATACTGTAAATAATTTTCACTGGCTGGAGACGTATGACGCTAAATGTTTGCTTACTAATCTATTATTTCTCTTGCCTCCTGTTTGCAGCCACTTATTCAGTGAAGGTGATGATAACTCCCATACAGTTTGGTAGAATCAGGATACCTGTACTATTCACATTTCGCCGCTCTGGTGACCAGGAGTTTAGTATACTGAGAGAGATTATGTACCAGTCTGTACCAGATGCTGAGATATTCAAGGAGATACAACCTGTCACTCCTTATGTTGAACCCGAGGTGAAGAAAGTAGAGGAGTTGCAAGTTGTTCCCAGCAATGTCAAGTTCAACACTGAGTATGTATTATATATATAGCGCTATTCCATCTCATATGAGGGACGTGGTGGAGTGAATAATGAGTGTAAATTTATTTTGAATTAGATTTACCTGCTCGAATTAAAGATGATGATGTAATAATGTGTAGTTTCTATATTGTAGCAGCAGGATAGCCTTAGAGAAAATCATCCCACTCCGAAATTACCGGGTGGATAGAAGTCTTAAGGACGATGTCTCTTATATCAAGCAAGCTAGGACAGAAACAGAGGCTATTGATAGATGGACCATTGTACAGTGAGTTGGCAGTTCTTTTCTTTTTATTTTTTATGTTCTGATGATTGTTCACATTTTCTTTATACACGCCAATTCACAACATTTGAGAGATTCTCAATCAGGAAGGAATTGCTGTAGTCTTGACCAGACATCTCCTATAAATATATGTTGTACATGTGCAGAGATGATCTGGAGCTAAACTCACTAACTTGGGACAAGTACAGTCACTACTTCAACAATCTGCTGCATCTGGAGGAGCTACAGATGGAGATAGACATAGCGCAGTACACCATGGATGAAGTACAGCTAAGGAAGGAAGATCGTACAAAGCTTGTTAACATTGAGGTACACCTACTGTCTGTTCGTCTGCTGTTGTATAACATGCCTTGGCATCTGCTGTTAAAAAACCTTGTATGGATGGAGTTCACTGATATTGTAGATCCCTGGCTTGGCCGAAAACCGGCCATCTGTGCTGAAGGGAGACAGTCTGTATGTTATAAAGATCCCTTCAGATGGTAAGAAGTATGAGGGTACTGTGCAGGCTGTGGAACTGAGCAGAGTCAAAGTGGAATTTGATAAAGAGTGAGTTGGTTTCTGTGCAGTCTCCATCTTTCTATGGCAAAGGGCGAGAAGGGGGAGGGGCTTATTGTATGGAAAGAACCAATCAATTGCCTGTTAGCCCCTAAAAAAATAAACACAAGTAGTTGCTGCAAGAATATTACCTTAAAATAAATGGGCTCGTTGTTATTGCAATACCCAATCGTTGCACAATAAGGCTGGATACAAAGTTGCTGCTATCAGTGCCACTTTATGTGGCTACAGATGGCATACTGGGTGGTGTCAAGGATCCATAACACTTACTGAACAGCTATTGTACCATGTAATAGTACTTACAGCCCAGTGCTATTACTTACTGGTGCAGTCACACCTGCTATCAGTTGCCTAACAGCTTTTATCTTCACCTTCATGTAGCACTTTTTTATCTCTTTGGAGCATGAGTAAAGGTTGATTTAATTTTATTTTCCTTAAATTTGATGATATTTCTGTATTGTTGATATTGCATAACTTCAGGCTGACAGACAAGTTTGTCAACAAGATGAAATTCAAGGTAGAGTTCACAATCAATAGATTCTCTCTGCGGCTAGAGCACAGAGCTGTCTCAGATGAAATGGCTCGTAGAGTGGCGTACATGCTTTTTCCCTCCCATCAACCCGTCACCACCAGTTTGCGCTGTTTAAGGTAAGCTGAGTTTGTTACTTGTAGGTAACACTCATGTCTGAAGAGAGCTAGGCAGATTTGATGACAAATCCTCTGAGCTTTAGCTTCCAATTGTCACATCGGTGGCAAATGCCTAATTCGTTAGCAGCCATTTCAATTTGGTACCCAAACATGGTGTTCTTATATTACAATAATTTGTTACAGTTGATGATAGTTTTAGTAGAAAAGCTGTCAGCATAAACATAAGGTTTCTCTCATCAAATGGATGCATTAGTTGACCAAACAAAAGTTTTGCAATGAGCTCATTCGCACAAGTTATCTACTAACTACCAAATAAAAGTTTCTGGCTCATGCTTTAGGTTCTTCAGTCGCAAGGTTGAAGAGAATGCTGAGCAAAAAACTGCTGTGATGCGTATCGTCAATGGGACATCAGTGAACGCCCCTTACCTTATATATGGTCCCCCAGGCACTGGCAAGACTTCCACATTAGTGGAGGCAGTTAAACAGGTTATTAGGTCTAATATAATTGTGTGTATAGCCAATAAGCATGAGATGTTGTTGAACTATCTTACAATCATCACATGTGACAACCGTTCTGTATTTCAGCAAGTATTACAGTTTACTATGGGAGTTCCATCTCACTGTAATAGCTCTCGTGAATACTCCCTGTTATGAATCAGCTGCTGTATACCAACAGGTATGGAGCTCTGTGCCGGGCTGCCGTATCTTAGTATGTGCTCCACAGAATGCTGCCGCTGACCTGGTAGCTGAGAGACTACTGGAGCATGTGGACAAGAAGGACATACTGAGAATAAATGCTCCCTCCAGATCCTACGAAGACATCAAGTCTCAGGTAGATCTACTGTCTGCGGGTGTGTGTTGGTATTGCTTACACCTGCTTGTCATAGCTTCAGTTTATCACTACCTGATGAGATAGTGGCTTGATTGTCTATGAGATGCTATCAGCAGTTGCATATGCTGACTCCCATTATTTCTACTGAGTTGATATGAACTGTTGCACTGAACACAACACCCTTATCTTAACCGTTTCTAGAAAGTGCGAGATGTGTCCAATTACACTGGTAAAGCCAATGTTGTATCAAGAGCTGCCGGTAGCAAGATGTACGGCCCTGTGGGAGCATCATCTCAAATGGAGGTTGAATTTCCTAACAGAGAGACGCTCAAACAAAGGAAGATTCTTGTATCCACTCTGGTTACTAGTGGAAGGTGGGCACAACTCCTCTATTATATCGCTAGCTCACAATTGCCACCTCTCATTCATTCATTCCGTAGTATCTCTGATCTTAATATTGTACACATGATGGTGGATAGGATCATCCATGGTGTTTTCCCATTTGTGCGCTTCGTGCTTCGTTGGTCGGTGTTTTTTTTTGTACCCAATTTTTGACCTGCAGTAGGTTGATATGGTTTATTACGATATGTTATTGGCTGTCAAATGAGTGGCTCAATTATGTGGTCGCTGAACCATGCACATTCATTTTGGTACTTGGGACGATATCGGAAAATTTCCTTGTGGTTGTCATGTTTGTGTTGCAAGAGAGTTTTAAACTAGCTCACCTTCGGCTGGCCTTTGCTGTGTTAAACAACTCTCCACTGATTGGCCTCTGTGTCTGTCATATTGCGATATCATATCTTGGCCTCTGTGTCTGTCATATTGCGATATCATATCTTGGCCTCTGTGTCTGTCATATTGCGATATCATATCTTGAGCCTTTGTTTGATAATTATTAGATATATGTAAGCACTAGATTTGATACCAATGTTCTTTGCAGCGTCCGATTCATATAGATAAGAATAAATGCTGAGGAGTATGTTCATATTAGTGACAACACAATATGTCCGTTGATCCAGCATCATTCACTTAGCATTCATTTACAAGTTTAATATTTGCATTATTTTTTTTTATATTTGAATCTTTTTAGATATTGATTTTTTTTCACTGTAGTTCTTAAAGCTTGCTTTCTAGAAGAGATTGTAATGTGTCTGATTCTCCGGTTATTCTAGCCTGACTCAGCTGTACTGTTCTACATCTTCTTTTAATAAATATTCTACCGCCATGCATTGAGAGTTATCCCTGCCATAGCCTCAGAGACAGGTTTTTTGTAGACTCGTGTCAGCGGGTATGACCGACCACTTCACCCACATATTCATTGACGAGGCAGGACATGCTACGGAACCAGAGACTGTCATACCTCTGGCTGGTTTACTGGGAGGAAGATCTGTAGTTCAAGTTGTGCTAGCTGGGGATCCTCAACAGTTGGGACCCGTCATTAGATCACCGATGGCCAAGCCCCTAGGTAAGTAGCCATTTTATTTGTGGTTTTAGTAGTTGTCTATATTTATAGTTGAGACAACTAACCAAGGGATATTTGCAGCTGGTATGTAGTTTAGAAATTTGATGAAGATTAACTGAGATTATTTTATCAAGTGTAATAGAAAATATCCATCGAGAAGCATGAGCAGGCTTGCTCAACATTTATAAAGGTGTTTAATAGTAAGTTGATCAAGAATAAATGATGTGAAAAAGATTAACAGAAAATATTTATACAGAAAGCTTTTGCAATTTGGTTTGCGATGTAATGATTTGAGAATTTTTTGTCATTTTGTAATAAATTGAGCATCTGGTACATCAAAAAATATAGAAAATAATAACAAAAACCAGGTCTTTTCCCACTTGTGACTAGAAGAGTTGACTTTTCTGCCGACACTACGATGTGCTACTTATACCCCTAATACGGCCACCGCTACTACTACTTCTTCTACTACCACCACCATTGCCACCACTACACTACCATCACTACACTACCATTACCATTGCCATCACTACATCTTCATATTAATGCAGGCGAGAGCATGCTGGAAAGGCTCATGTCTACAGAACTATACCAGAAGGACAGAAGGTCTGGCTTATTCAACTCCAATTATGTGACAAAGCTGGTGAGGAGCTTCAGATCTCACCCAGACATACTGGAGGTGCCCAACTCTTGTTTCTATGACAACGAACTGCTTGCCCATGCTGACAGAATGCAGAGGGAGAGGTATTGCCAGTGGGAGGTAACTACTTGCTAACTAATTTGTCACTTTGGGAGTTGTCTCCCATAATGGAACATCATTTGTGTAAACGTTGACTGTCGATCAGAGAAAGCTCATCCAACAAACAGCTAGAGATTGTTTGAAGTAATTAAATCGTAGCACACAATCTCCAATTTTGAGTTTTTTGCCACTGCACTTCTGTAGACTCACTGGACTTTTTATTTTGAATAAATAGTTAATAAACACATAAAAGTTTTACCTCTTTTTAATTTGACTCCACAGTCAACTTACAGCAAAGACAATGTTTTTCTCTTACATTAGATTATATATGGTGATGGAATTTTTGATACACATTAGGATTTATGTATTTCTTTCTAAGGGTTTGCCTAAGAAAGGATTCCCTCTGGTTTTCCATGGTGTCAATGGCCAGGAGGAAAGAGAAGGCAAATCCCCATCATGGTTTAACACATACGAAGTGATGCAAGTCATTGAGTATGTCAAACTATTGATGGACTGTAAGAGTCCTCGCATAAATGCACAGGATATCGGCATTATCTCCCCCTACCACCAGCAGGTATGTGTTATCTCCCCCTACCACCAGCGGGTATGTGTGTTATCTCCCCTTACCACCCGCAGGTAAATTTGTAATCTCCCCCTACCAATACCAGGTAGGTGTGTTATCTCCCCCCTACCACCAGCGGGTATGTGTGTTATCTCCCCTACCACCAGCAGGTATGTGTGTTATCTTCCCCCGATGACAACCATTGTGCATTAAAGGAGGAGTTTCAACTGCATGCAATCTGCTTACAGGTGAACAAGATTCTGAGGGGGTTGAAGGCCCTGGAGCTACAGTCAAGAGGTAGAAATAGGAACTATGACCAGATCAATGTTGGTTCTGTTGAGAAGTTCCAAGGAAGTGAAAAAGAGATAATTATCATCAGCACTGTGAGGAGTCAGGACACGTTCCTCACCCATGACAAGGACTTCAATCTAGGTTTTGTAGGCAATCCCAAGGTATGTTTGACCTTCAGTCAAGCAATGTTAGTTGCAGTGACTTCAAGTGTGGGCAGTGCGATAACTATTGTTTCATCTTATCAATCATTTATATTCTGAATTAGCTAGGCAGGTCCAACTCTCTTATCTGACTCAGTCTCTTCCCTTTAGCCTGCATCAAATCTTGATGTATTGTTGTTTTAGAGATTCAATGTGGCTGTGACCCGGGCCAAGGCACTCCTGATTGTCATAGGTAATCCATCAATCCTGCGTCGAGACAAGAACTGGTTGAGGTAAGAGTCGGTTTGTAGCTTTACTCAACAGCAAGCAATCCACTTTCTTGTGTGTGACAAAGTATTCAATTCATCGAGTGGTCCTCTCTGCAGTTAATTCTGCTTCTGGGATATTTAATAGCGTTTTTTATTATTATTTACTCATTATGGCAGAGAGGGGACAAGTCCAAAAAGATTCATTTGGATAAATTGAAAATTTTAACTTGAAATTAGTAACTTTTTTTTCCAAAATTTAAGCAGGCAAATCAAAAAGATGAAAATTTCTGAGAATTGTATGAAAGTTTTACTATTTTTAGGCTCATCAGCCATATTGAAGAAGGAGGGGGGTATGTTGGCTCGGCCCCACCCGATGAGGCTGAGGATGGGGAGATAGAAGATCTCACAAACATGATGGAGTCAATTAGCATCAAAGGTAAGTTTTGCCCTTGTTCTTGCCACAATAACTGTCAACTAATAACACACTGCTTGTTCAATCAACTACTGTATATGCTTACACTACACCAATAGTCAACTACTGCATATGCTTACACTACACCAATAGTCAACTACTGCATATGCTTACACTACACCAATAGTCAACTACTACATATGCTTACACTACACCAATAGTCAACTACTACATATGCTTACACTACACCAATAGTCAACTACTGCATATGCTTACACTACACCAATAGTCAACTACTACATATGCTTACACTACACCAATAGTCAACTACTGCATATGCTTACACTACACCAATAGTCAACTACTGCATATGCTTACACTACACCAATAGTCAACTACTACATATGCTTACACTACACCAATAGTCAACTACTACATATGCTTACACTACACCAATAGTCAACTACTGCATATGCTTACACTACACCAATAGTCAACTAGTACATATGCTTACACTACACCAATAGTCAACTACTGCATATACTTACACTACACCAATAGTCAACTACTACATATACTTACACTACACCAATAGTCAACTACTACATATGCTTACACTACACCAATAGTCAACTACTACATATGCTTACACTACACCAATAGTCAACTACTACATATGCTTACACTACACCAATAGTCAACTACTACATATGCTTACACTACACCAATAGTCAACTACTGCATATGCTTACACTACACCAATAGTCAACTAAAGATTGCTTTGTTTACTTCAGATGCCCTTAGCAACGGAGTCAGCGAGTACCAGCAGCAGGGTAACCAGGAGTGGAGAAGGAAGGAGTAGATGATGTATAAAAGATATCATTCTGATAGACCTAAACTGATACTTATGTATTCAGAGACTGACTGCTGGTATACATATCATCTTACGCAGATCATTAAATACTAAATATTTTTATTTACACGCTGTGCACTGCACTAGCTACTTGTGCAACAGATTTCCATATATTTTTTTATTTTTTTTAGGGGAATTCCATGCATTCATTGTTTGTTTTATTAGACATTGAGGTGAATCGACAGTTTTCTTGTCATATTGTTCCGCGTATTTTTCTGTTCACTTACCTCGAAAAATTTGAGTTATACTAGCCAACTGTTTGTTGTTTGTTAGTTGTCTCCTCTCTTTATATTTGTATCCAATCCGTGCAATTTCTTTGAAGATTCATTCCTTTTTTCTTCCATCATTCTAGATTTTTTCAAAAGTAGATTTTTTGTATCCTTGGATTGTTGCATTGCAATGTTAGGTCAATGGCTAGCCAGCTGTGTACACCAATCAGATCTCCGCAATGTCTAATCTCTACTTGTTTGCTGACATAAACTCACCTTAGCTTCACACTGACATGTCTAAGTGACGTTGATTTATTTCACTTTTTGGTGAATATCGCGGTTTTTAGTTTTTATTTTGCCGTTTTGTTGTAGTTGGTTTATGGGCTCATTTTGAATAGCACAAAATTCTCAAGTTTTAGATTTTCAGGACTTTAAAGATTGGTTTGCTTGTTTTTCACACAAGAATGAGGTTCAGTCAGCATGCAATGCTCACAAAAGCTAATTTTATACGAAGTATTGATCACAGCTGGCTCTCTCCCAGTTTTGTGTTATGCTGATGTAATAAGATATGATTATGATTGGCTGGGGGATTTTTGCTGCGGGAACTTTGTGAAGTTTATCTTATGAGAGGACCTAAAGTTTTCCTAACTGTTAGGGACGTGAGAGACTGCAATGCTCTGGTCATGTGTCTGTGAAGCTTCACTCTTTATCACAGAAAAAGTTCCTGCTGCTTTCAGTGGGTTTTCTTCCACTTGTGATATTTCTCAGAATGTTTAAGGAAAAGCTCATTGACATTGGTTCTAGACCACACCTCAAATGCCAGTCACTTCTGGAAACAGGTTATAAAATCACCGTAGAACACTTGGATAGGATCTGATTGGTTGTTTTCTCAGCGACTCGACTGAACCTGTAGAGGTTATTGGTCTGTGGCCACTTGGTCCTCTCCGATACCCTCTTTGGTCAGCTATTGTTTGCTGCTGGCTGGCTATAGGCTGGCACACACTTCCATAACTTTCATATGTTATATGCACTTTTAGGCAGTCCATTGCAATCATACAATTTATCGCCTTGTATTCCACTCGCCACTCCTCTGGCCATTTATTATCACTTCATTCAATAATACTACTTATTGTTATATTTTATAGTTAATTAAAATAAATTGCTTATTAATTACACACAAATACTTACAGCCTATTTTCATTCTGTTACTGTCCAGGCTGGTTCAGCCATGTCAGGGCCAAGATCTGAGAGCATACACATACAGCTAGCTAGTTGGGTAGTTCCATCGAATGAGCTGGAAATCAATTGATTTGTAGATGTTTTCGCCAAAGTTGTACGATAAAACAGCTATATATATATGTATACGTATTAAATGATATTCACTAGTGACCCTGTAGACCTACAGTACAGGGTCACTAATATTCACCAAGATTAAAATCTACAAAACATCACAATTGGATAATATTGGGGAATTCAAGTTATTGAAATCAAGCTATTTTTGTTACTGGAAATGCCACTTTGTTTCGCTTGTTTCTATTCGACTGGTTAACGTTGATTGACTGGAACAACAATAGCAACAAACAGCAACAATCGACTTATCTATCCATTTTTGACACTTGCTGCAAGCTCCCACAAGTCGTGCTGGTCACAGGCGGCTCCAATCTACTGGCCGGGCGGTGGGTGGGTGAGTGGATTTGATCTTCCCCCACCGCCAGGCCAGTAGATTGGAGCCGCCTGTGGTGCTGGTGTGGTGATACATTTCACTAGGTTTCGAGTCACGGTTGAGCGATTTTCTTTATCGCTTTTCAATGTATTTAACCTTGAACCCTTTGTCCATCGCTACATGAATCTGCTCTGCTAGTAACCAGTAACTAGCTACTGCTTCCTGCACTAGGGATTTCCCCTTCGTCGGGTTTTCCTATATTGATGAAGTTTCGATAAGTTGACTGCCATTACGTGAGTGAGACAACAGCTGATGGGATAACTGTCGAACAGTGGACTATTAACGAGAGGAGCCTCGACGAGTGACCTAAGTCTTCTTGTTGTAGAAAGCAAGCAACCACCGCTTTTTAGCCAGTCATTTTCCAGGTATATAAATAATAGTTACAGTAGTAACTTTAAGTATTATTATCTGTTTAGCTACTAACTAATAATAATGGGGGGTTGTTCGTTGGTTGCTGTTGTTTCTTTTATCTATAAATATTATAATTATTATAACCATTACTAATTATTATTATTATAATAACTATAAAAATATAATAATTAACAGATCACAGACAGTTAGTAGTAGAAGAATTAGAGACCTTAATTAGGTCTAGTCTGGTTTGATCCAGATCATTTGCTAATTTCTGCATACAACATTTAATTAATATTTATTTTATAATAATGATAATAATAATAAATAATAAAATAATAATAATAGCAATATTATTATAATGTGGATGTCTGTAACTAAGACGCCATGTACTTATTATTAATAAGTATTCTTTCCCTAAAAAAATCATATTCTGGCAAGCAAAGCATCACAGATTATTGTTTTAACACTCATGGTCAATAGTAGTAGTGAGTAGGTAACCTGCTAAATCATTGAAACCACCAAGCTCATCTCTTCAGTCTTTTTAAAACCTGTATTACTGCGGCTAAATGAGTGCTGATGATTATTGCAGAAATCCAGCTGTAGCTATAGCATAGCAGTGATAAGAAAAAACTTTTCATCCAGTCATGTTATGTGCACAGATTGTATTTGTACTTCAATAATAATAAAAGCAGCATTATTATCTTACTCAAGATATTTTTTGTTCTGAGCCACAGGTTAAACTCTTTCAAGTTTCACCATCATCGCTCTCGTCTAGCAGTAAAATATGAGATATTATTTTTATTAACTCTAACTCTCTGTTCCTTGTCACCAAAGTTGAACACTCAACATGCATCCTCTACACCCACTACTTGTAAATATTATATTGTGGGTGGTTGTGTATCGGACAAAGTTGGTTTCTACTCAGTGTCCTTATCAACTTGTGTAGTATTTGGTATCCCAATATTTGGTATCAATCAATTAAGTTCGCACACAAAAAAAGTTTAGCTGGTTTTAGCGCAAACATTTGTCAAGCATTGATTGTGTATGGCGATGGTTTGGTTTCACAGCTATAAGCTTGTGCTGATGAATGTCATATTACAATCTATCCATTATTTATATTTATTAAGACAATGGAGGAGGAAAATGAGAAGACGTTAAGACACCTAGCGAACACTTTGTTGATCAAACTTAACGACAGTGATGACGTCAGCAATGGTGGAGCAATCTCTTCTGTCGACGTGGAGTCTACTTGTAACCAGTTAATTCCTTTGTACTCATACAAGTAAGTGATAATGTTCATACTGCTGCAGTGTGTTGTATGGTTTTATATCAATGTTCTGCTTTCCTCATAGCATGACTTTTGACTTTGGAATTGATTTGAATTTAGAAAGTATTTGGAATTGATTTGAATGTAGAAAGTCTAACATTTTCATCCCTGATTTCAAGTGATTATACCAACTATTAGCATTCTACTCATGGGCTTTTGTATAACACAGTTCTCTTACAGGTATACCTACAGTGATGTGATCAGGTATCTAAAACAGAAATCATTTATCACCTGTCGATACGGAGTTGTCACATTTCGGGACTTTTTTGTTGGAGAAGTCTCTGGAGGGTTACCACTGCTATTCGTGCACAGATCAAAGTCAGGAGATCTCTGCCATGTTTGTGAGATTTGCCAGAGAGGGTTTGCCACCCAGCACGGACTTGGGAGACATTTGATAGAGGCTCGCAATCACTTACTCGGACTTGAAGCAGAAATAGATAACATAACGAGCAACTTGGTAAGAAACAGGAAATGAAGTTTTTTATCCGCTTGAAGAAGTTGCAACTACTTTTTTCTTGATAGTTATTTTTGTAAGATTAATCTAACGATAAACATTAAATCTTGCACAATCTATTTGATATCAAACAAGACGTTGTAGTTGTTAGTCACCATTTGTGTTGCAAGGTTGATGATGGGGCCACTGTGGAATATCGCTGTCCATTCCCAAACTGTACGTTTGCATCGGCTGAAAGAGCAGAAGTTGAGAGACATTTAAAACAAGACAAGACAAAGAGAGTGAGCATGTCTACGCTGACTATGCAAACCCTGACCACTCCGACGCTAGCGTACTGCGAACTGTGCGATGTCAAGTTTCCGGCAGAGTCTCTCGCGCAGCACAACGCTGGCCTACAGCACATGCTCAAGGGAGTCTCATCTACTTATCACGAGACCAGGTTTGTTTGTTTTTGTTCAAACAATTAGAGTGAGTTCCTTAAATTGTAACAAGTGTAGTTGATGGATTCATGAAACAGGAAGTTGTATCATGATTGGTAAATTTTAGTGACACTAAATCATTTTCAGAAAAACCCCATTTTGAGGATTATCAGTTATATAGCTCGACCCAGTAACGTGGCAAACACAGATGATCAGTTATCATTTCAGAAGGTTGCGTAGAGAAAGCAACTGCTATAATAGAGAAATATTATTTAAGCTCGATGAAGCAAAAAAACTCTCAAATTTTAGTGGTTATTTGGTTATACCCGAGCAAGGCTGGAAATGCCGTACACAAAATATAACTATACAAATCGTTTAAACCATCAATAAATCTGCTATTTCACAGCATTTGAACTGCTGGCTGTAATAGTTTTGCGGTTCTTTCCATGGAAATAGCCATTGCTGGTTGGAGTATAGATGTACGTACAGCAACAAATTATCACTTTTAAAGAAGATAAATCTAATATAAATTTGCATCTCAGTCTATTTTATACAAATATTGAAACATCTCTTACCGATGTGCTATCATGAGCTTAGGTTGTCTTTGATCTCTCATCGGAAAATATGCAGTAAATTTAACAGTTAGTCGATGATTAGTTAATCTTCAATCAGCTGTACTTATTAATTGGAAGAAGGCCAACAGTATTAGCCAGTTTACAGAGTTTTATTCCAAACATTTGCGAGGGCTTTTGTAAACTTATATCAATTATGACTTATATCCTCTTTACATGGGCAGACAACTCCTTCTATAGAAACCCTTAGAATGGTTAAGCATTCTCTGGCTGTGATGTTTGGTAGGAGAGAGCTGATGATGGATAAACAGGATGTACAGATTCTAATTAACGGAGAACTCATCTCTGATGGCAGCAAGGATATCATCATGGGAGATAACTCCTCTGAGATTGTCAAGTTTTGGATAGAGAATAAGTCTAAATATTCAGGCTTGACCTTGTCAGCTTGTAAAACCCGTTATGATATTCCAGCTGTCCTTCTTTCTGATCGAGAATCCGTGTGTAGAGGTGATGGTGAAGTTGAAATATCGGCTAATGGAGGTGAGTAAGTTTCTTTCCAGATCAAGTTTTTCAGTATGCTTAGTATAACATCACTTTGTATGATACAGTTGTGTACTTATACACACGACATACCTGGGAGAATACTGTTGTTACGGTGTATTCTTGTTGCCAGGGCGATACGAAGTTCAAATGAATTTCAGGCCAATATGCTCTGGTAGAACAGTAGTTCCTCTTTTGTTCACTCTCTATCGACCATCCTATGACAAGTTTGAGATACTTCGAGAGATTACCATCGAATCCGTAAGCAATCCCACTCTGTACACCCTGCTTCAGCCTAAAGCCCCCTACATCAAGCCTAAGAAGAAACGTATAGACCACAAGCTAGATATAGTGACGAGTGATTTCCTTCCAACCTTTGAGTGAGTTTTTTGTGACCTTAGTTAGCCATGTTGTGTGCTTGTGCCGTTATTTATTGATACCCTGGTTGAAAGATTGAGAGATCGGATTAAAACAGAATTGAGAGTCATCTACTCTTTAACAAGAGGAAGCAATTTCGAAATTCATTTTGTGCTTAATCTATTGATCAATTTCAGAAGTAATAACTGCCTGGTGATGCCATTAACGCCGGAATCTTACTTCATACCTTCAGGGGTGAGAGGATTGCTGATGGGAGCTACACCGGAAGAAAGTAAATTGTAAGTTGAACAGACAAAGTCTAAAACCCATAACGTTATAAAAGAATGCATTAGTGCTATACAATAGATATATAAGGATGCATTAGTGCTATAGAATAGATAAGGATGCATTAGTGCTATAGAATAGATAAGGATGCATTAGTGCTATAGAATAGATAAATAAGGATGTATTAGTGCTATAAAATAGATATATAATGGTGCATTAGTGCTATAGAATAGATATATAAGGATGCATTAGTGTTATAGAATAGATATATAAGGATGCATTAGTGCTATAGAATAGATAAGGATGCATTAGTGCTATAGAATAGATATATAAGGATGTATTAGTGCTATAGAATAGATATATAATGGTGCATTAGTGCTATAGAATAGATATATAAGGATGCATTAGTGTTATAGAATAGATATATAAGGATGCATTAGTGCTATAGAATAGATATATAAGGGTGCATTAGTGCTATAGAATAGATATATAAGGGTGCATTAGTGCTATAGAATAGATATATAAGGGTGCATTAGTGCTATAGAATAGATATATAAGGATGCATTAGTGCTATAGAATAGATATATAAGGGTGCATTAGTGCTATAGCAGAGATATATAAGGGTGCATTAGTGCTATAGCAGAGATATATAAGGATGCATTAGTGCTATAGAATAGATATATAAGAATGCATTAGTGCTGTAGAAGAGATATATAAGGATGCATTAGTGCTATAGCAGAGATATATAAGGATGCATTAGTGCTGTAGAATAGATATATAAGGATGCATTAGTGTTATAGAATAGATATATAAGAATGCATTAGTGCTGTAGAAGAGATATATAAGGATGCATTAGTGCTGTAGAAGAGATATATAAGGATGCATTAGTGCTATAGCAGAGATATATAAGGATGCATTAGTGCTGTAGAAGAGATATATAAGGATGCATTAGTGCTATAGAATAGATATATAAGGATGCATTAGTGCTATAGCAGAGATATATAAGGATGCATTAGTGCTATAGCAGAGATATATAAGGATGCATTAGTGCTATAGAATAGATATATAAGAATGCATTAGTGCTGTAGAAGAGATATATAAGGATGCATTAGTGCTATAGCAGAGATATATAAGGATGCATTAGTGCTATAGAATAGATATATAAGAATGCATTAGTGCTGTAGAAGAGATATATAAGGATGCATTAGTGCTATAGCAGAGATATATAAGGATGCATTAGTGCTGTAGAATAGATATATAAGAATGCATTAGTGCTATAGCAGAGATATATAAGGATGCATTAGTGCTATAGAATAGATATATAAGGGTGCATTAGTGCTATAGAATAGATATATAAGGGTGCATTAGTGCTATAGCAGAGATATATAAGGATGCATTAGTGCTATAGAATAGATATATAAGAATGCATTAGTGCTGTAGAAGAGATATATAAGGATGCATTAGTGCTATAGCAGAGATATATAAGGATGCATTAGTGCTGTAGAAGAGATATATAAGGATGCATTAGTGCTATAGAATAGATATATAAGGATGCATTAGTGCTATAGCAGAGATATATAAGGATGCATTAGTGCTATAGAATAGATATATAAGGATGCATTAGTGCTATAGAATAGATATATAAGGATGCATTAGTGCTGTAGAAGAGATATATAAGGATGCATTAGTGCTATACAATAGATATATAAGGATGCATTAGTGCTATACAATAGATATATAAGGATGCATTAGTGCTATAGAATAGATATATAAGGATGCATTAGTGCTATAGAATAGATATATAAGGATGCATTAGTGCTATAGCAGAGATATATAAGGATGCATTAGTGCTATAGAAGAGATATATAAGGATGCATTAGTGCTATAGAATAGATATATAAGGATGCATTAGTGCTATAGCAGAGATATATAAGAATGCATTAGTGCTATAGAATAGATATATAAGGATGCATTAGTGCTATACAATAGATATATAAGGATGCATTAGTGCTAAAGAATAGATATATAAGGATGCATTAGTGCTATAGAATAGATATATAAGAATGCATTAGTGCTATAGAATAGATATGTAAGGATGCATTATTGCTATACAATAGATATATAAGGATGTATTAGTGCTATAGAATAGATATATAAGGATGCATTAGTGCTATAGAATAGATATATAAGGATGCATTAGTGCTATAGCAGAGATATATAAGGATGCATTAGTGCTATAGAATAGATATATAAGGGTGCATTAGTGCTATTAGACGAGATACAATTAACTGTACTGAGTGCCTTGACAGGAGAGAACTCAACCTTAAGAAACTAGACTTTAGTAACTACTCTACATTCTTCAACAATCTCTTGTATGCAGAGGAATATCAGATGGAGATAGATATACACCATTACACCATGAATGGTGCTACGATGATGAAAGATTCTAGAACTGGGCTGCTCAGGCTTGAGGTTGGTGCAATGAATTGTTTGTATTAGCTTTTTCCATTTTTTTTTCTTTCGCTTGTTTCACTTTTGTTCTTTTTTAGTTGACTTACCTTTGGTTGAAATTTCTAATGGCTGGAGGACAATGGAATCCTGGCAGAGTAGTTTCGCTTTAGCGATGCAACCGGAAGTAGCTTAGTCGATCGTTGAACCTATCATTAGAAATCACGACTTGCTTGACTATTATTCTGATGTGAGGAATTTTGAGCAAATAATATGACAACAATGATGTCGTTGAGAAAGCTTAAAGAATCAATACAGCCTTTGAAAGTTCTTTTATGAAAAAAAATTGGTTTATTCAGTTAAAAAGAAATAATTAAATGTCATGTTCACGGGTAGATCCATAGTTTCGTATTTCGAGTTTAGTTGAGCTTTTAACGTAAACTAATGAAAGCGCGCCCATGTACCATTACTGTGGTTTGCTTTCACAGTGCCGTTGTAGTTTTACAATTTATGTTGATGGCGCATCGTCAGTATTATATACCCCAAACTTATCAGCCGCCGTTATTAAAAAATTGTTTCTTTCGCAATTGTTAAAATGAAGTGACTTTCGTTTTAATAGTATTTTTAGTGAAAAGCGGGCTTCCGGTTTCTTTAATACTGGCCCCGCACAAAAACCTGCCGGGACCCCATTTATAAGCTTTTAAACTGGCTCAACGCCAATAATACAGCTGGTTTCCATTACTAATGATAAAAACATTGTGAATATAAAGTTTCAATTCATTGAAAAGCTTGTTTTTGTATTTAGGTGCCGGGACTAGCTGAGAATCGTCCGTCCGTGCTAAGAGGAGACAAGTTGTACGCTATACCTGAAGTGGCTTATGTCAAGAAGAAATATCAGGGACATGTCCACAATGTTACACTCTCTGAAGTGTTCCTTGGTTTTGCCAGAGAGTGAGTTCACATTAGAATAGTATATTTATGTATTCATGTCTATTTATGGCATTGGACTGTAATTGGTGTGAGGCATGTATTTATGTATTCATGTCTAATTATGGCATTGGAATGTAATTGGTGTGAGGCATGTATTTATGTATTCATGTCTAATTATGGCATTGGACTGTAATTGGTGTGAGGCATGTATTTATGTATTCATGTCTAATTATGGAATTGGAATGTAATTGGTGTGAGGCATGTATTTATGTATTCATGTCCAATTATGGCATTGGACTGTAATTGGTGTGAGGCACGTATTTTGTGTATTCATGTCTAATCATGGCATTGGAATGTAATTGGTGTGAGGCACGTATTTATGTATTCATGTCTAATCATGGCATTGGAATGTAATTGGTGTGAGGCATGTATTTATGTATTCATGTCTAACTATGGCATTGGAATGTATTTGGTGTGAGGCATGTATTTATGTTGCTCTATTTGTTTAGCATGAGAGACAGTTTCATCAGTGGAATGAAGTACGAGATACAGTTCACAATAAACAGACTAACTCTGAAGGTTGCCCACAGGGGCGTGTCTTGGGCCGGAGAAATGACTCACTGCGATCTCAAAGATGTCCTTTTCCCTACCTCCAACTGCAAAGTCCCCTTAAAAGATGGCGACCCTAACCAGCTACAATTGAAGTAAGGGATGTGTATAGTTCGTAGCTTCCGTAGACTGAGTTCAAGAGTTGACCTATTTATAAACATTTCATTGATCTACTTAGAGACATGTCAGTGACCTATTTAGAGACTGGTCAGTGACCTATTTAGAGACATGCCACTGACCTATTTAGAGGGATGTCGGTGGCCTACTTAGATACATGCCAGTGACCTATTTAAAGGCATGTCGATGACTTAGTTAGAGACATGCCAGTGACCTATTCATAAATATGCCATTGACCTATTTAGAGACATGCAGTGACCTATGTAAAGACTTATCACTGACCTATTTAGAGACATGCCAATGACCTCTTTAGAGATAAGTAAGAGAAGACAACTCCAATATAGCCCTGTATTATACCCTGCAGGTTCTCAGCACCAGAGATAGAGAAGAACATGGAGCAGCAGACAGCTGTTAGACACATAGTAGCAGGTACCAGCAGGCCTGCACCATACCTTATCTATGGACCACCTGGTACAGGAAAGACTTTTACTATGGTAGAAGCCATCAAACAGGTGAGAGATGACTCTGTTTACAGTTCTTTTGTACTTTGATGGCAAGCTTTGTGTTTGGTATTGATACAGACTGTACGTACATCATAGAAATTGTGGGACATTGTATAAGGTGTATGATCCCTGCGAAGTGCTGTGTATGGACCTTTACAAGTACTCTACTGTTGTATCCATTTAATCCTTTTTTATAACAGGTTTATAAGGAGTTTCCAGACTGCCGTATTCTAGCCTGTGCTCCACAAAATGCGGCTGCTGATTTAGTTACTCAACGGCTACTGGGTTACATAGATGAACGACATCTCCTCAGAGTACATGCTATGTCAAGGAAATACGACGACGTAGAAGACAAGGTACCGTTTTATGTGATTAAACTGTTACTAAAACTGTAACATGACAAACTGAGGACAGTTATTTACAGAAAGCCAGTGAAACATTTTTTTATTCCTACTTTTACAAGTCAAGTAGAATATGCATTCTTTACCAATGGGGACCCGGTCGATTTTAGGTGCTCACCAGGGTGCGCTAATTTGATGATACCGGAAGTTTACTTGCAGTTTTACTATAATGCCATTGAGATTTTTAAAAATCTACCAATTTTATTTTTTTTCTTCGCTTTAGAGTTTTCTTCTCACTTATATATTGGAATGGCATGAGTTTCAGTGTCTCTTATTGCTCACTAAGTGTTTTTGGTACATTAAACAGAAAAAACTAACCCAAATAATCAATTTTTTACGAACACTAACAATACTGACTATAGATCCCGATATAAGAAATAGAGCGAACTCGTAGGAGTTATCTCCCACTTATTATTATTATTAATTATTGTTTGCTGACATCAGGATTAACACTATTCATTTTATTTCAGTGTTGAATATTTTTCATTCAAGCACAAGTCTGATACAACTTTTGATTAGGAAATTACAAATTTCACTCAACAACCTTCAGAAGATAATTAATTTATTTATTTAAATTAATAACTATTATGATTATTTATAAAATAATAAAGTCAACAAAATTATTAATCAATTGCTCTAAAAATTAAAAAAAATAAAGCAAAATTAAACAATTGCCATTTATCAGTCACATATCACAGGGCACACCACATGTTTGGTACACTTGGTGATTGTCTTAAGAGTTTGTTATTATTATTATTGCTAGTCGGTTACTACAGTTATGAAATCCGCAACAAACGATTCATGACCTGTAGGTGGGATGGAGCTTATAATACCGACGATGCGCCGCGTACATCAACTATCATAATTTATCGCCGCTGTTGAGGTAAATTGCAAGGGCGCAGTGTAACTTATTGACGTTGGCAGACTTAATTAGGCCCGAAATACGATAATTCAGCTCAACCGCGTAGGATCTATGAGCATCATTTTTCAATTAATTTTTTCAAGTGAATAATGCAAAATATTTCTTGAAAAAAATTAAAGGTTGTATTGATCCCTCACGCTCCCTCAATCACATCATTTTTGTCATATCAGCAGCTTAAAATGTCGCAAATTAAGATAAAAGTCAAGCGAGTCGTAAATTCTAATGATAAGTTATATTAGCACCTGAATTGTTTCCGGTTGCATCTACAAAGAGAAACTACGGGCCGGATCCCCATTGAAAACGGGCTTGCGTAGCAGCCGCAAAATCTCATAAAAAGTAAAATTTCCACCAAAAATTTCATATTGTTGCAGATAAAGCATGTATCCAACTACAAGACTGATAGGACAAAGGTCTCATTCAGAGGTGCAGATAAAGAGATCTGGTTCCCAAGTAAGGAAGAGCTACAGAAGTACAGAGTTCTGGTGGTGACTCTCGTCACAAGTGGAAGGTATGCAACCTGTTGTTGTATTGGTTCCCTCAGCAGCAGGGCTTTCTATTCCTGCAACGTAATAACTTCACCGCATCAATTTTTAGCTTTTGTAATTTGAGGTGTATGAAGCTAGATGTATAGGTTATGTAGGTAATGTAAAGGTTAACTGACTATTAAAGGTCTCATCCTAGCTAGTAATAATAATTTCAAAGTTTTTTGTCAAGATATTTGTTAGAGTGATAAAAAGGGGAGCCATTTCAAAAACCCACCAATGAAAGTATAATTATATTTACATTTATTCTAAAACTGGACTCGGTTATAATGTCACACACACACACTGCAGGTTTGTCTCAGCGGAGATGGCCGACCACTTCACCCACATATTCATTGACGAGGCGGGACATGCCACTGAACCAGAGACTGTCATACCTCTGGCTGGTTTACTGAATGTCAACATGAGCAATGGTGGTCAGGTGGTCTTAGCTGGGGATCCACAGCAACTCGGGCCCGTCATCAGATCTTCAGTGGCAGCACAAGGAGGTCTTGGTGAGTCAATTTTTATGTTATTGCACAAAATGAGCATGTGACAAGTTGCGCTAAGGTGAGGAATAAATAAAACTTGGTTTATTCATAATTGATATTAAATTGCTCAATATCTTGTTAAGGGTGCTTTCAGATACCCTACGTTTAGGGCAGTCGCTGAACAGTCATTGAGGTCTCATCGATGAGTATCGTTTAACCAAAGTTATTTGTGCTTAAAACCATAGACATATTTATTTCCAACAGCGTCTATTGAAACTGTAGAGCTAAAGCGAGCCCACTTTAGTTTCTTTACAAACCAAAAATAATAACGATGATATTATCATTTGCTATATTTTTTTATAAACTATAATGTATTGCCACGATTTACGACGGGCATAATACAGTGATAATAAGTCGACCTGTTGAAATTGCTACTTAGGGGGAGACAATTCCACTTGTCACTTCGTATCGTTGAGCACAAATTGCCAATTGTTGCCATGTTTTTTGGTACTCACTGATGGGGTTTCCGAATGGTGTCATTTAATCTCATCGTTAATCACTATTCGCAGGGTATCCAAAAGCACGCTAAAAGTGAACTGTCATGGAATTCTTTTTCCACTCAGTTTTTGGAGTTGTCTTTTTCTTAGTATTAACAAGCGCTAAATAATTACCACCAAATTACTAAAGATTGTCAGAAATTAGCTTGTCTTTATATTTTTATCGAATTTGAAGTTGGACATTTATTTTTGTTGTCTGTTTTATCAATTTGAGAGTTGTTATTGTTCTTGATTACAACAACAAACCCAGGAATAAAAATCTGGTGTTTTCCTATCTTCGAAAATAAATTCTGAATATAATATCCTCGATCTATAGATAATAGTCAACTTGCTTTATTTTTTGAAATGTTAGCCATTCATATAATCTCTGGCCAAAATAACTGTTACCTCGAATTATTCATTTACTGCTACAGTAACTAATACTTACTGCTACATTAACTAATACTTTGAGCAATTGAGCCAAAGTTTTTCAACTCGCTTCATGGCCTTATATAAGTTGTTGCCCATCAAAAAGAGGATTTGCGTGTGAGTCAGCATCTATTGCGGTTATTCTATAGATATAATTAATGAAAGCACAACTCCGCAACAAATCTTCTTGGCAAAAATCACCAAAGCGGATAAATAAGTTGAAGTTATAAATTCTTGACCCAGCATCTTTAAATAATTATTTTTAGAGGCAGTTTCATATAACAGTTCATTAGTTACTAGTTCCGTATTACAATCTTACACTTTATGTCGTCAGGTGTGAGCTTGCTGGAGAGGTTAATGGGCAGTGATGTCTACAAGAAACAAAAAATTACTAAAAAGTTCAACACAAACTTTGTGACCAAACTGATACAAAGCTTCAGATCTCACCCTGACATTCTCAAAGTGCCTAACGACTGCTTCTATGAAAGTGAACTTCAAGTATTTGCTGACGAACTCAAAAGAGAAAGGTTTTGTAATTGGGAGGTAGGATTGTTAGTGTTTTAATTTTATTTCTGTAAAATGCTGTTGCTTTGCTTACTTTTTGTTTTGTTTCTTTACCCACTCTTTATCACTTCCCCTTGAAAACTGTGATACATGCAGGTGGAGCCACAAAATGTTTGCTTGGTAAATGGCATTTGGTTTGGTCAATTGATTTTTAAAATACAAATTTCCAGAATGTTTTGAATCACAACCACTAAAGTTTAAAAAGATCACTGGGTTGCTTTTCAGCCTATTAATGGCCTCAACTGAGTAGGATCAATCAAACAAGTTTGAAGAACCTGTATGTGGTGATGCATTTTTGGTCTACCTGCTGATGCCTATTGGCTGATGTCTACCGGTTGATGCCTATTGGCTGATATCTACCGGCTGATGCCTATTGGCTGATGTCTACTTGCTGATGCCTATTGGCTGATGTCTACTTGCTGATGCCTATTGGCTGATGTCTACCGGCTGATGCCTATTGGCTGATGTCTACTTGCTGATGCCTATTGGCTGATGCCTATTGAGAAAAAGCTTTTAAAATCAGTTCACAGGCTCTTACCATGAAGGTTTTTTTCAAAAGAATCCAGTTTTTATCCCAAAAAATTTTCTGATCATTTCAATGGGACGGCAGCACAGCACTGCCGTCCCTTAAACTACGCCCCGAATTCAACACCAAATTTCGACGCCTAATGGTTGATCACCTACTCTCGGAAAAATAGAGTTTTGTTCACCCTTATCTGTATTATCTCTCAGACTAATAGTTTACGACTTTACCTTTGATAATCGATACGTTGTCAGTCACATCTGTGGCTCCACTTGCATTGACGAGTTTCTCCTGCTCTTATATCTGTGCTCCAATAATCCAAAGACCTCGCTGTCTAGTTTCTTCCAGCAGCTTGTGCACAAATAATTTCTTGCAGAGTGCTTTAATTCCAGGAAAACCTCCTGCTCCAGCTTTTCCAATGTTTGGTGTCCTGTTCGTTGTGTCTGCATCTCTACCTGTATTGATGAATCTCTCCTGATCCAAAATCTGAGCTCCAATAATCCAAAAGGCTTGGCTGCCCAGCGTCAGTGTAGGGAGATCCATCTCTTGTGCTCTCCTAAGCAGAACTGACTTTTATAGCAGCTGCTCTGGTCCTTATATATGCATTTGTACCCCCTTCCTATTGGCTGTCAATTGCCCCACTTTGAAAAGCTTACTCAGGAAATCCCAATTTTCCAAATCGTCTGCAATATGCCATTTATACCTGCTGTTGAACAATACTAGAGTTGCCTTCTCTTACCAGCAGTTGAACAAATAAAGTCAGAGTTGCTTTCCCTTGGCATCCTGTATAACTTACATGTTCAATTGTGTGTATGTTGATATTTGGTACAGATTTTGTGTTTCAAATTATTACTTTTCTTACAGTATGACCCTGTACTTGACTAATGGTAAATATAGCAAGCAATATCAGTGACTGAGAAATGACTTCCTTTCAAAGTTAATTGTGTCAGAGAGTTCAGTCTGGGTGTATATGCTGGCCTTCTGATATATAGTGTTTTATATACTGTATTTATTATCAGGAGTTGCCTACCAAAGGATTTCCACTCATATTCCACGGTGTGAATGGTGAGGAGCAGAGAGAGGAGTCGTCTCCCTCCTGGTTTAACGTGCACGAAGCCGGTGTTGTACAGAACTACGTTAGGATGTTGATGGAGTGCAAGTCACCAACTGTCACAAACAAAGATATTGGGATTATCTCCCCATATCATCAGCAGGTACAGTATTGCTGATATTCTAATGATCAAACTGTGGGGAAACAACTCCAATAATCTGATACGTTGGTAAAAAAGCTGTTGAAGCAACTGGTTTTATCAGGTGAAGAAGATTAAGGTGGCGATGAGACAATTAGAGCAGCAAACCGTGGGCCGTCAACGAGACTATGAAAAGATAAAAGTGGGTTCGGTCGAGAAGTTTCAGGGAGATGAGAGAGAAGTGATCATCATAAGCACAGTTAGGAGCCAGGACGCTAACCTGGTACATGATGAAAAGTTCAACCTTGGATTTGTACGCAACCCAAAGGTTTGTTTTGTTTCATGACAATTATTTCTTGGAGTGTTTGAGAAAGTCCATTTTATTTTGCTCTGTACTTAACGATTCTTGATTTATACCTGCGGATGTTTGTGTTTTGTAGAGATTTAATGTGGCTGTGACAAGGTCAAAAGCTCTTCTGATTGTGGTAGGAAACCCAGCTATTCTAGCCCGAGATAACAACTGGAAAAAGTAAGTCTAAGCGTTACTTAGCTAGCATAGCTGTGTCATATTTACCGGCAGCATAACCAACTGTGCGCAGTAATAGATAACTTTGATTAGTCACATTAGCGGCTCTTTTGTCGCTGCTGCTACCTTTTCCAGGCGTTGCTTCTGTTTATTGCCTTCTGCAGTGGCTGTCTTCTCTCACCATTATTGTTCATAATTTTCAAGCATGATTTTCTGCCGATGTATCTGGGTGTTTAATCGGGGTGTTGTGGGTTGAACATAAATGATGACGGTGAAGCTTGCAATGACGGGACTCTATCCCAACGGTCCTGTGCGTAGATCATTTGCTCTACTAGCCGCGCTGTATGAACTGCACTGAATCCATTAAAGTGTTCGTTTATGAGTTAGTAATAGCTAAATTAACTTGATTGGCACCAAACTTTAGTTACATTTCATCCAACATCAAACACTTCTCATAAAGAAACAAGTTTTTTTCGCAAAATTCTGAGTGCGTAGATTACGTAAAGGAAAACAACTTCAATAGAATCAACAGACTAAGAAATTTATAAAAAGAAAAAAACTGGAATCATGCTTAACTTTGCTGCGATTGTTGCAGTGTGACTTTCATGTGATGTGGAAACTTATTATTAAAAATATTTTACCTTTTATAACCAAGTCCCATTTTTTTATGCAAGAAACTTTGTCTATTGATTTCTCTCACTGTCTCTGAGTGAAAAGCCATTAGACCAGATCAACTATCATAAATTTAGTTTGATGCAGCCGGATGTAAGTCGGGTTAAACCTAACTTCGATTAACAATGATCTTTACAATATCCATGAGTGGAAAACTCCTTGCATATGAATGCTTGCAAGAGAAATTGTCTAACCCCTACGCAGGGGTCAGAAACCCCTTAAACATACCCTGCGTCGTATCCCACCCTCAAAACCCCCTACATCAAGTCGAAACACTTTACCTTTAGAAAAAACCCCCTATTATAAGTGCATTTTAATAATTTAAATATCTCATAAACTAAAGCAATATTGGAGCTGGAAAAAATTATTTTGAGATCAAATAATATCAACAGATTTAAATTATCCTAACTAACAATTTATTTGTGACAAAAAACATACCACCCTTGCGTTTCCGGCGTCGTCATTTTAAATCAACAACAACAACAATTTTTAAATCTGAATCACAAGTTTTTTGACTAAAAAAATGTTGTACATAGTAGAATGTCAATAAATGATAATTTTAAAACAAAATATAAAAATAATTATTTGCTAGTTTAAGATGGTTTTTAGTATTTTGGTTATAACTATTCAGCACTCTTTGACTCTAAGAAAAGGCAACTCTTGTAGAGGTAGTGGGGTACAGCGTAGGGTATGGGTAAGGGGTTTCGTCTGACCCCTACGCAGGCCAACCTCCAACAAAGAAACTATATTCTAACGGAGTTTTCCCCACTTACTATTCTCATTGTAGGCTCATCAGACACATCAGAGATGGAGGTGGATATAAGGGATGCCCGCTGCCAGCTAACATAGACAGTGACATAATTGATCTGGAGGAGGAGATGGCTAGAGTGACAATTGAAGAAGGTAAATAATTCTATGCGTAGACTTTACCTGCAAGCCCTTATACCAGGCTAAATCAGTCTATTACATCAACAAGAAATACTTCCAAGTCATTTCATGGCTGAAACGACTGGAAAAAAACAAAGTTTAATGTATTATTTGATGATTATATTCACTAGATGTGCCAAGCGCAAGTAATTATTGATACACATGATTCACTTAGAGCCCATTTAGATAGGTTCTGTAGGTACGTTGTATATTATATATTCTGTAGAAATAGTTGAAGTGGATGAACCAAGTGCTCATCAACAAATGGTAGATGCGGACTGGGATAGGAGGGATGCCTAGAGATACGATACTATGCAACAGAAAGTCAGCTAGTAACTCTCTACTACTAGTAGCTAGTTAAAGACTCTTATTATATATCATATATTTTATATTATATATTATATAATATATATTATATATTATATATTTTATATTATATATTATATAATATATATTATATATTATATATTTTATATTATATATTATATATTTTATATTATATATTATATATAAATATTTTATGTTGTTGATATTGTTTACCTATTTACAAATATTTTACTTGAAGCTCTTCCTATTTTTCAAATCAAAAGACAACAATATTATGGAGATCTCGTTCATAATGATTTGTGCAGTTTTCTCAATGATGTTTTCAATTTCATTGACATCAAATATTTTCTACCCATTTACATTACTATTATTCATACGTGTTAAATGGTTTTTTATTATTATTTATTTATTTAAGAAATAAAAAGTGTTTTGACTTTTTGCCAACAATTATTCCAGTAATTGAGGCTTTTCTAGGTGCCATTATGTAGCTGCAGACTAAGTTCATACATGGTCTAATACCACGCTGGTGGGGAGATAATGACTTCAACTGGTGGTGTATGTCTTGCAAAAAAAATGCAAACAATGTTATTGAGGTGTTGCCTAATTGGCACATTTTATGATTTTTTGCTCATATTTGGTTATTTTATGTGTGATCTTTCAAGAATCTGGTGATGCTATACGACACCTCACCCTAGCAAGCGCTGAATATACCTAACTACATTGCATTTTGTATTGCTGAATAATCCAACAGACTGTTTCAATTTTATCTTGCAATAGCAAAACCGATTAATTACCTCGTTATCAGATACAACAGTCATATTATTATTATTGGTATATTAATTATCAATTAATTCATCAGAAAAAAGCGATTTGTGCAAAATATTTTTTTTTTAAATATATGATTATTTATCAAGTTTTGTAGTAAAGTTTAAAGAAACATAAATAATCATTTCAAATTGAGGCAGGGTATTTCGTTATATCTCTAGGTTAGCTCTGAGAATTTATTGGTTTTATTCCACTATTCCAGGTACGAGATTGAAGCAGGCGAATAAGTATATACTACCAAGTGTCACATATAAAATTATGTGATCTACCAGTAAATTAATGACTATTATTAAACGTTTTTATTGTGCTACTGAGTTTTCTTTTTAGTAAGCAGAAATCTGTGGTTTAACAGCCGTTGTCATTTTTACCACCCCAGTTCCACCTAAAGTATATTGTTTATTCAGTTCCACCTAAAGTATCTTGTTTATTCAGTTCCACCTAAAGTATATTGTTTATTCAGTTCCACCTAAAGTATATTGTTTATTCAGTTCCACCTAAAGTATATTGTTTATTCAGTTCTACCTAAAGTATATTGTTTATTCAGTTCCACCTAAAGTATATTGTTTATTCAGTTCCACCTAAAGTATATTGTTTATTCCAAGTGGAATAGAAATCTCCAGTGCTCAGCATTTAATAAAAAAAAATTATGAGCTGGGAGTTTTTTAATAACTTGTTAGATACTATGGCTCCGTTTACACGGGTGCGCTATGCGCACTTCGTACAAATGTGAACACTGAAGTTCACAGCGAAAACGCCAGCTGTTCAGATAGGTTCGTACCAATACCGGTTCCGTGTCGCGTCAAAACTGAAACGGGGCCCAAGGTGTTTTCATACGGATACAGAACTAATGCGCTAGACAAACGATCATCTAAACAGGCACTTTGGTGCGGGCCAGTACTGAGCCGTAGCTGTTACGAATTTTTACCTTGTTTCGTAGCGTACTAGTGTAAACCGAGCATATAGCTGCTCAGAAAGAGTAGCTCAAGTTACTCACAACCTACCAGCACTTTATAACTCTGCAGTTTAAACAGTTGCTGCTTTCAAAGAGAGATAAAATATATACTAAAGCATATTATTTGAAGGGAATTAATCAATTGAATACAAACTAAACATACTGAGATCCAAAGATTTTATGAGCTAACATATTTAATATGCAAATATTGAAATCAATGCGAATGTAGAAAAATACACAACACGAGACCCAAATAAATTTTAGAGCTATTGTCAAATATTATTATTTGCAACAGTTTATTGACATCAAATATAATTGCGTTATTTTGAGACATTACAATGCAATCCTGAATATACCAGCTGATAGAGTAACTATTATTGCATGACAGTTCTATTATTATTATTATTACAAAGTGTGCACGGCTGAAACACTTGAGAACAGCTAGGGAGAACAGCTAGGTAAATGGAATTGAATATATTTCAAGCCAAAGCCTACTTTCATATCTTAATTGTTATTTTAGTAAAAGTTCTGCTTGGTGATGGTAGGTCTAACCTGATTGGTCTGTTGATTTATGAATTATCCAATGATAAACCTTTGTCTCCTGCATGCATTTGGTATATAAAGCAGCTGAGTAGAGCTAGTTGTAGGTAAACTGCAGGAGATGCAGATATGTATTTGTATATAGCACCTGCTGTCTTAGCTATCATCTATACATCTTCGTTTGCCGTCGGGTGAGTGTTGTTATTCTTTTAAGCAACATTTTTCTTTTAAAAAAAAAAAGAAAAAACTAACGATATATTAAAATTTGTACTTTTATATAAATACTTTCACCGCACTATTTTTTCTCAAAATATGAAACCCAGTTTTAAAGCAAACAATGTTTTCTTTTTACCAAAGGATAGTTCAACTTTAGAACGAAGCCTTTACAAAAAAATTATTTTGCCCACCATTTCAAATACGTATTAATCAACAAAAATTGAAAGTCTGTTTTGTATCTATTACCAATTCTGAAAATTTTTTATTCATCACGATGCTCTTAAAATATTGCAGGACTCCAGGCTATGTTATCACAGCTCCAAATAGATTAATAGAAAATGAACCAGCTACAGTATGCATTGATCTCTACAACGTATCTGATGCTACAGAAGTCAATGTTACCTTGTCTGTTGATTCGTCTTCTGAGGTTATAGTTATAGACCAAGCTCTGGCACTGTTCCACATCGGAGGTATTGCAGTAAATTAATAATATTCTACGTTGTGTTGTCTGCTGCAACAATAGAGTCACTGGTTAGCTTTTCTCTAGCTTTTTGTATTTAGCTTTTTTCTGCTTTTTCAACCATTCATCATCTTCCCCTGCTTTTTCCTTTGTCTCTATCAACTTTCATTCCTTTCCCTCCCTTTCTCCTGTTGCAGTAAGCTGGTAAACTTTAAACTCATGTTTGTCTTTGCTCTTCTTTCATTTCAGTTTTTAAATTTTAAACAGCTTTAACTTTCTGACTTTAGCCATAAAGTGTGTTTAGTTTTAAATCAATTACTAAAAGCATTTTATCTTTTTGTTTAGAGAGTGTGAGATGTGTACAATTAACAGCCTTAACGGAGCGTCTGTCATCAGCTGTTTTGTATGTCTCTCATCTGACCCTCGCTGTCTATGGACAACCACTATATGGCAACCTAAGTGGGTTTAGATTCTCAGATATGACATCTATAAGAATAATTAAAGAATATCAGTACTCTGAGCTTTCTTTTGTACAGACGGACAAACCAATGTACAAACCTGGAGACTTGGGTACGCACCCTACTGCACATAATATATTTGTTTTGTATGGATTGCAGAGCTCATAAGAGATAAAATCCTAAAAAATACTAGCGTCGATTCATTTGCTTTATTGCCCGTACAGCTGGATATTTTTCATTAAAAGCTGTCAATTGTTACAACAAATATATATAGTTTAGCTTCATCAGTCATGCTGTTAGAATTCAGTCTCTCTGTCATGAATACTTTTGGATTATTTTTAGTTCGAATTCGAATAGTAACTGTAGATCTACGGTTGAGGCCCATCAGTGACATGGTAAGTACTGCGGAGATGTAAACTGCTATAAACAATATAACACTCCAAGTCTATTTGCTTGCAGTCATTCATGTTGTAGAGAGTACAATTTTGTCAAAAGATGTTAAATAAACTGTAAATAAAGCTACAAACAGTATTGATTGTAACATGATTATTTCTTTCTTATGTAAAATGGTCAGCCAACTTGCAAAACAATGTGGGAGTTAATTTTGTTTTAAATAAAAGAAATTAATTTCAGTTAGTTTGTATTTTATTCTAAAAACTATGTTGGTAAATACAGAAGCTCGGGCTTACCATAGGTGAGAGTGAGAGGGGGTTCACCTGCCCCCCTATGGGCCAAAGGAGCCAATGGCTGAGTGCGATTGGATGCAACCACATTGTCCGACATGCTTTTGTTGATACCACTTTACTTTTTTTATTAATGGATACTTTTACCACAAACGCTGTGCAAACAAAACATAAACATTGCCAACTTCATAAAATTTTATGAAAATTTTCTACTCAAAAACTTGGTTAAAAAAATTATAATACATCAAGCAATGAGAGCCAGTGGAAACGGTAATTACTGAACTAAACATTCTCAGGATTTCCGGTTTTGCTATTTGTTCGCAGATCAGCAGCGTGTACATTCTGGCTCCAGGAAGTATTCGAGTTGAACAATGGAATAACATCACCGTAACAAAAGGTAAGTGTTTCCTGTAGAACACATACAGGCTTATGTCGAGGATACACCAAGCTATCATTTCTGAGTATGACATGTCACCTCCCAATTTACGTAGAATGCCGTTACACCCAAATAACAAGCTTTGATGAGACTAAATTTCATTGATGACTATTGTCCTTTCACAGTTTGTTGGTTGGTTTCTAGACAAAGTCTGTTTATTGGCTAAATAGAGCAACAAATGGTATCAAGCTAAATATAAATTTATTGGTAAAAAGTGCTTTTTGAATATTTACGTAGCCGGCAAATTGTTTTTGTAACTTTAGGGTTGGTACAGCTAGAGTTCCAACTGAATAGTGAGCCAGAACTAGGGAGCTACCAGGTGGTGATGCTACGAAATAGGCAGAGCACAGATGAGCGGTTTGAGGTCAAGGAATACGGTAAGACAGATAGACAGGTCTTGAGTCACACTCAGAATAATTATGCAACTATTCATCATTTACCTGTCAAGAGAACAAAACCAGCTTTTTGTTTCCTTGACTGTTGATTGCTGATTGGTGGTTCTGCAATGAGCTATAAATAATCCCTACAGTTAGTTCCTTGAGGATGAATGCACATTATTTATTATTATTTATTTATTATTATCATGGAAATAAAAATAATCTTTGCAATTTTTTATCCTGCAACTTGAGCAACACTTGCTTACTACTTTGTAGGAGAAATAAATGAGAAAAAAATAAGAGTATGAAAAGTTGTATTAATTTGTTAAATGTGAAAACAAAATTTTCTTCCATGGTGTAGCTGTTAGAAAATTCGGAGTGCAGCTGCTAAAAAATTTTTGCATGTTATAGTGTGACTTTTTGCTGAATGAAATATAGATTTTTTTCTTTTGCGACGAATTTAACAAAAAATTGCATAATCATTTCATGGCAGTTAAGCCGTAATTAGCCATTTGTTAGTTTAGTGGAGTTGTCTACTTTTACAATGAAACTTCAGTTGATTTTATTTATCTCAATTGAGATCTTTCCTCTTCTGGGCATTTAAATCCTGACCACACAGAGTGCCAGTTCTTGTCAAAAATATACTATGGTAGGTTTTGAACCACATGTCAAATTTTACAATATCTAAGGATAAATGTGAACAAGAGGCGTAAATAGCCAAAGAATAACTGATACCATGATATGAATATTGTACATTTCAGTTCTACCTAAACATGAAGTCTTTATAGAGCCACCAAAATACGTGACATTTCAAACAGAGAGAGTGATTGCCAAAGTTTGTGGCAGGTAATTAATATGCAGTGTACTGTATGTTCCATTGTACTGGGTATCAGTGTAATGTATAATACCGCTTAACAATGTACCATATGGTACTGCATAACAGGGTTCTGCATTTTACTGTAGAACAGTGTACTGTATCGTACCGTGTAACATTATACTGTTTATCATAGCACTGTGTACATTGTACTATAGTATTATGTACTTTGTACCACAGTACTGGGTATATTGTACTATAGCACTGCGTGCTTTGGTGCCATAGGACTGTGTGGTTTGTACTATAGCACTGTGTACTTTGTACCATAGCACTGTGTACTTTGTACTATAGCACTGTGTACTTTGTACTATAGCACTGTGTACTTTGCAAGACATCACAGAGTAATGTAGCATTGCTAATTGTAGTAATGTGTAATGAAGTACCGCATGTCATAATACTGTGTACCACTCAGTTTGTACCGTAGTACTGCGTACTGTTTATTATAGTACTGCGTACTATTTATTATAGTACTGCGTACCGTTTATTGTAGTACTGCGTACTGCGCGCCTTAGTACTGTGAACTGTGCACCATTACATATCATTACATGTATAATTATGTATGTACTGTAGGTTCTCTGTTACTTTGATATTTTAGTGTACGAATACGTAAATACATACATATCTAGTCTCACACATAGGTAAATACATACATACATATCTAGTCTAACACATAAGTAAATACATACATATCTAGTCTAACACATAAGTAAATACATACATATCTGGTCTAACACATATGTAAATACATACATACATATCTAATCTAACACATATGTAAATACATACATATCTAGTCTTACACAAGTAAATACATACATATCTAGTCTAACACATAAGTAAACGCATACATATCTAGTCTCACACATATGTAAATACGTACATATCTAGTCTCACACATAAGTAAATACATACATATCTAGTCTAACATATAAGTAAATACATACATATCTAGTCTAACACATATGTAAATACACACATATCTAGTTTAACACATAAGCAAACACATACATATCTAGTCTAACACATATGTAAATACATACATATCTAGTCTAACACATATGCAAATACATACATATCTAGTCTTGCACATATGTAAATACATACATATCTAGTCTCACACATAAGTAAACACATACATATCTAGTCTAACACATAAGTAAATACATACATATCTAGTCTAACACATATGTAAATACATACATATCTAGTCTAACACATAAGTAAATACATACATATCTAGTCTTACACAAGTAAATACATACATATCTAGTCTAACACATATGTAAATACATACATATCTAGTCTTACACAAGTAAATACATACATATCTGGTCTAACACATATGTAAATACATAAATATCTAGTCTAACACATATGTAAATACATACATATCTAGTCTTACACAAGTAAATACATACATATCTAGTCTAACACATATGTAAATACATACATATCTAGTCTCACACATATGTAAATACATACATATCTAGTCTAACACATAAGTAAACACATACATATCTAGTCTCACACATATGTAAATACATACACATCTAGTCTAACACATAAGTAAATACATACATATCTGGTCTAACACATATGTAAATACATAAATATCTAGTCTCACACATATGTAAATACATACATATCTAGTCTAACACATAAGTAAACACATACATATCTAGTCTCACACATATGTAAATACATACATATCTAGTCTCACACATATGTAAATACATACATATCTAGTCTAACACATATGTAAATACATACATATCTAGTCTCACACATATGTAAATACATACATATCTAGTCTAACACATAAGTAAACACATACATATCTAGTCTAACACATATGTAAATACATACATATCTAGTCTAACACATAAGTAAACACATACATATCTAGTCTCACACATATGTAAATACATACATATCTAGTCTCACACATATGTAAATACATACATATCTAGTCTAACACATAAGTAAACACATACATATCTAGTCTTACACAAGTAAATACATACATATCTAGTCTAACACATATGTAAATACATACATATCTAGTCTTACACAAGTAAATACATACATATCTGGTCTAACACATATGTAAATACATACATATCTAGTCTTACACAAGTAAATACATACATATCTAGTCTAACACATATGTAATTACATACATATCTAGTCTAACACATAAGTAAACACATACATATCTAGTCTCACACATGTGTAAATATATACATATCTAGTCTAACACATATGTAAATACATACATATCCAGTCTAACACATAAGTAAATACATACATATCTAGTCTTACACAAGTAAATACATACATATCTAGTCTAACACATATGTAAATACATAAATATCTAGTCTAACACATATGTAAATACATACATATCTAGTCTTACACAAGTAAATACATACATATCTAGTCTAACACATATGTAAATACATACATATCTAGTCTCACACATATGTAAATACATACATATCTAGTCTAACACATAAGTAAACACATACATATCTAGTCTCACACATATGTAAATACATACACATCTAGTCTAACACATAAGTAAATACATACATATCTGGTCTAACACATATGTAAATACATAAATATCTAGTCTCACACATATGTAAATACATACATATCTAGTCTAACACATAAGTAAACACATACATATCTAGTCTCACACATATGTAAATACATACATATCTAGTCTCACACATATGTAAATACATACATATCTAGTCTAACACATATGTAAATACATACATATCTAGTCTCACACATATGTAAATACATACATATCTAGTCTAACACATAAGTAAACACATACATATCTAGTCTAACACATATGTAAATACATACATATCTAGTCTAACACATAAGTAAACACATACATATCTAGTCTCACACATATGTAAATACATACATATCTAGTCTCACACATATGTAAATACATACATATCTAGTCTAACACATAAGTAAACACATACATATCTAGTCTTACACAAGTAAATACATACATATCTAGTCTAACACATATGTAAATACATACATATCTAGTCTTACACAAGTAAATACATACATATCTGGTCTAACACATATGTAAATACATACATATGTAGTCTAACACATATGTAAATACATACATATCTAGTCTTACACAAGTAAATACATACATATCTAGTCTAACACATATGTAATTACATACATATCTAGTCTAACACATAAGTAAACACATACATATCTAGTCTCACACATGTGTAAATATATACATATCTAGTCTAACACATATGTAAATACATACATATCCAGTCTAACACATGTGTCAATACATACTTGCATATGTATTTATGCTCATACCCATATTAAATAAATGAGTTTTAGGCATACACATTTATTTATATACAAAAAGGAATAACACGTGAATGTATGCACCATTATATGTTGGCTGCTGTATGTATGTACGTAGATATACTTTTGGCCAGCCAATGGTGGGGTTGGCAGTGACCAGCTTATGTATTTATCAAAGAAGAAGAAACAGCAACAATTGTTTGACTCGCTCAACTCATTCAGGTCAAGTAAGTTCATCCAAAATGACTAGTTGGTTTTTTTTTAGTTTTACTAAAATAATATGGATACAGGTTAGGTACTTGTACAAAAAGTTTCGTTGCTAAAACTTTGTTATATTTATATTTATAGCTGGTTGATGGCTGCTACACAGTAAATGTAACAAGATCTGCTATAGGCTACAACAGATTCTTCTATTTTGTATACGGTATCAAGTTAGACATAGAAGCGCACGTAGAAGAAAAAGGCACAGGTAACACTATAATACAATACATAGCTATAAATGCAGTAGTAGCATATGTTATTGTATGTCATATATGTGCATTATATAAACAGCCTCACCGTGTCAGCACATCAAAACAAACAAATAGAAAAGAGATAAAGGTTTTGTTGATGTTGTGTGCGATTTCTGCTTAATAAAGAGCTCAGTGAGTTAAATGGTTTAACCCTATTCCGTGCATGGGAGTTGTTTTTCCTTCTTACTTACTTGAAAACACGATCACTATTTCATTTTAGTAACTTAATTTTGTAAAATTACTTGTTCTTTGTTCATTTCCTGTGGAACAAATCTCTGCAGTAAAGTTGTGCAATAAATTTTGAAACACATTTAATAACGTCAGAAAACATTAGAAATTTTACAAACTGCAATCAACTTTTTTCCAGCAAGAGTTTTGACCTACATGCGGTTGACTAGAAGGCGCATTAAAAACAACAACCACATTGAAAGAAAAGTCTTCCCCATTTCACAAACTTTCGTAATCAGAGTCCACTAATTATTTTTAATAAATTTCTAGTTGACTAAACAGATAATATTTTTCATATGCACCTTTTTCTTTTCTTTTTATATTTTTAAACAGTAAAAAACATCAACTATTCTTACTTTCTTTCTGGTAGGATGCATTTGGACGAAGTGCCTAATGTAAATGCAATTATTTTCTGCTCACCATACTTCAGCAAGCATACAGTCGACTCTGGTTTGATTGCTATCAGTCAGATAGACTGGGCTTAGATCAAGTGAATATAGCACCTTGTTAACTAGCGCCCAAAAAGTGACAACATTCTTTGCGTTTGCATGTACATGTATAACAGTTAAGACATCACTTTTCTCAGCATTCTCAGCAAAATTTAGCTAAACCTTTTTGAAGTTATTTTTCAAAAGCAAAGTTGCCTTAAACAACATAGTGCACTAATTACACGCATTTTTTCACCGATAGCTTTGTTGCAATAACTGTATGTTGAACTTTTCAAAACATGAAATGCTACAAAGTTGTCAGTAGCGATGTTAGATTGATTGATGGCAGCTTTTTTGACTGACATAATTAGCAGTATAGTGACAGCATTTTTCTATGTTGTTATTGTCGATAAACTATGGTGAAAGCTGATAAAAGCTATAGATCACCAGCCCAGGGTTGACATTCATAGCTTTTGAGTTGAATGAGCGACCACCTCTTTGAGGAAACCACATTACTCTGCACTGTAAGTTTGTTGTTTGACATCAACTGGCGGGCTGCCAATCAAAGTGCTAACAATGTAATAGTTAAATAGAAAAGTAAAAGGCTTTCCATAAGTACAAGTGCTATACTGTCAGACTATATTGTTCTGAACCACTGATTTATTATTGCCAGTATTTTTGTCATCTGGTGCTGTTAGAGAAACCCTTCAATAAAAATCTTCTGATTTTTGTGAAAGTTTTGTATTAGACATCTATTGGACATCTAGATTACCCCCCCACCCTGAAAGTGGCTCGGCGAGCAGATCACGATGATGCTAATGCTCTACAACCGATAAACTCAGAGATATTGCAAATTACTTGATATTTGAATTGTAAATCATATGAGTCAGACTTGACTTGAAATTTTTCATGACTTGACTTGACTCAACAATGTTTGTGACTTGACGTGACTTGACTTGGCTGAACCTCAGAATGGTTGCGACTTGACCTGACTCACAAAGTTCATGACTTGGCTTGTAAGTCATTTTCTCCCACCCCTGTCATGACGCAACTTGGGTTCATCTAGTAAAATACTGGTATACGCACTGACAATAGACAACCAACAACTGACAATCAACAATTGAGAACTGACAATCAAAAGCTGACAATTCACAATCAGCAATTGTTTGTTGTCAATTGACAGTTGTCAATTGTCAGTTGATAATTGACAACTGACAATTGACAATCAACAATTGTTAGTGGTCACTTGTCAGTTGTTGATTGTCGTTTGCCAACTGGCAATTGACAACTAACAACCGGCAATTGTTGATTGCCAATTGTCAGTTGTAGATTGTCAGTTGTCATTTTTCAATTGTCAGTTGTTGATTGTCACTTGCCAATTGCTGATTGTCAATTGCTGCTTGTCAGTCGCCTGTTGACAACCGACAAGAGACAATTGATGCACTACAACTGACATCAACTTATTATTATTGGAATGAATCTAATTCATCCCAACCTTCCTATTTCCACAGGTTCTTGTGCATTTCCATCACAGATGAAACCAACTTCCCATTTTTTGATCAAAAACTTTGACATACCCTTTTGTTGCACCATTATTTTGCTTGAATCAATAATCTCTCGCTTCAGCTTTTCTCTAGTAGAGATTTCTTCAACAAACCAGTTTTACTTGTAATATCTCAGTTAATTTAGCTTTCATTTGTTCATTGTATTTTTTCCTAATTCAATCCTGCCTCTGACCTATTCTGTCACACATTCTGCATGCCACTGCATACAAGTAGTCTTTTTTATTGTGGCTTTCCTGTCTGCAGTTGTAAAAAGTTTTTTGTCTGGAGCTTATAAAAATGTAGCCATTGAAACTGAACACCTTGTAAAAAAGCTGTAGAAAAGTTAAATATTGTGTTGTAGTTGCTTTTATCTACTTCTTGGTCAGATTCTTTCATCCTGTTGAGGTCTTGCTAGACCTATTTGGTTAAATCAGTATTATCTTATACCATCACTGGCATCTTCAAAATGACTTAGTCAACAATCGGGATTTTTGGGCTCCTTTTTTATGTCAGTCATAAAAATGTAAAAATGATAATGACCATTTTCATTATACACTGGCGTAAATAAGTGTTTTGTAGCTAGTTAAACCATCTCAAGTGTACTTGCTACTGGATTTCAACTGACTGCAAACAACTAAACCACAGTGTATGCTCATGCGCCTACGTAAAAAACTTTGCTGAAACTCTTTCCACAATGTTTCTAGACTCTACCAGTAGTATAATAGGAGCAGACTTGCATCCGCATCTGGTGTCTAAGGACAAGATGGATCTCCTGTTTCCAATTGCCTTTTGACCACCAGGTGTCCATTTTCGAGACGTGATTTTCTAGTGTCTGAAAACAAGTACAATAGAATAATGAGCAAAAATGGCAATGATAGACCGGCAGAAGAAAAAAGAAACACTGCGTGGAGAATATAACAGCGAGAGATATGATTGTTGGAATTGGCGCCTGAAACCGATTTGTCTGATTACGAAAAGTTGGATGAAAACATTCAAAACATGCAGAGCTATTTGAGCTATGTAAGGATAATTAAGAAAAGCCAACAACGGTCGAATAACTGGACTCTTGCTAAGAAGCCAAAGCTGATGCCTAAATCACACTTTGTTAAGAGTACGATTACCATTGACAAGGCTCGCTCCTTTCGCCAGATGCTGCTACTCTCTCAAGTCCCGCATTAGATGTTAAAGAGAAGACACAGAAAAAAATTGTTTGACAGTGAAAGCTAGAATGTGGATGATAGCGATGATGCGGTGATGGTGGAGAAGGTGACAGGAAATCAGAGGAAATAATGAACACGTTTGACAGTTTAGGAAGAAAGCAGCCGGTATGACAGCGAGCAAAGGTGATCAAGCGATTAGTGTCAGAATGCTGCACCAGTTGAGTGAAAAAAAGAAATACTATCGGAATATTGACCAGCTCAAAATTGGAAACAAGTGGTTGAATCCTAGACGTTCCAAAATTTTGTTATGAGACGTTCTAAACGATGCGGACTCGATAAAGTCAGGGAACACAGCAAATTTAGAAGTCTGCTGTCCGATCAAGAAATCACAACTGTCAGAAGATCGCCATGACAAACAAATAAGGGAAAGCTTATGACTGTCGCGGAATGGGAAAATTAGCGACAATGCGTGAAAAGGGCTGTATTACAATCCAGCATTGCACACATCTCTGTGAGGAGAAAATGAGAGGGAGGAAAAATAATTCGCCAAATCGCTGAGCGGAGAGGACGCCTACACGCTACATAAAAAAGCGACAGCAAAATTCAAATGTCATCCGACGATTGTCGCTAGAATAGAAAAGCAACTTTAAGTCAATTTGATGGATGTCCGCTCTCGAAAGGAGGAAAATGACCGCACAGCACTTTTGCTCACGACTGTCAATTTTTTATTTAGAATTGAATAGGTTTTGTCGCTCACTTCCAAAGCCGGACACGTCATAGCCAGAGGTTTGAGAAGGATACTGGATGGAGAGAACCACAAGGCTCTACAATCAGATAAAGGGAAAGAGTTTGACAATCAGCACGTCCAGAGTCTGCTGCCAAGAAGAAGATCAAGCATTTCACAATGGAAAATAAGACGACAAATGCATTGATGGTGGAACGTTTCAGCAAAACTTTAAAAGAAAATATTCACCGGTATTTGACATATAAAAACGATGACAGATACATCGACATTTTGCTTCTGATTGTCAGCTAGTAGAATGACACTTTTCGCATGGCTATAGGGATAGGCTTTACCGAATGACAAAAATCTTCAAAACCAGGATAGCTTGTGGAATTGAGTGTAAGAAGCTTGGCTAAAAAATGAAGGTTGAAAGTTGGATATCATGTGAGGGGTGCAAGGTGAACGGAAGGTGAGGGAAGGGGGCTTTTGAGAGAGGTTGCACTCCAAATTGGACCACCGATGTCTGTATAATCACCGACGTGTTGACCTACGAAAAACCTATCGAATACAAGGTAAAATATCTCGCTGAAGAAAGAATCGAGAGAACCTTTTACGAAAAAGAACTGCCGAAGATAAGCCGACGATTTACAGAATCAAAAATCTATTGGAAGGAAGAACGAGAGGTGGCAAGAGACAAATACCAGTCAAGTGGTTGGGTTATGGAGAAAATTTCAACAAATGGGTGGATGAATAGCTTATAAGGATCGATCGCTAGCTTTCACAATCATACGATGACGAAATGTCGATGTTGGTAACTTTACTTTCAAACTTTAACGGCGCTGACTTTTCAGACAATACCAACTCTGATGTTACAGTGAAGCTGTATGAATATCTGGATATTATCAGCACTAGATGGGAGGTGGCTCTGCTGGCTATATTGTATTCCAACTGTTGGAAAATTGTTACTGGGAGTAAAATATTGCTGAAAACAACAGTCGTCTCCAGCAAAAGCAACAAATCTTTTATCCTAATCGGCAATGGCAGATATTATAGTGTAGAAGGGTTGGAGGAGATTATATGAAAGATAATTTATAAAATGAGTTTGGATAACAAGTTTGCCATCTCCTATGACAAAGTGACCAACACGAGTTTACTGACAAACAGCGACCCTGATACAGCGAAATTTATTTCTTTCTCTATTACCAATAGATGATAATAGAGATTTGTGTATCTGGAAAAGGCAGTTAGAGCTTTTCTTTGGTGACATGAAGTTGTCATTTAGATCGCAGACCCACTAGTTGTATTATTTTGAGTATAAAAAACTGTAGATTAGAATTGATGGTACTTTTTATCAAATACAAATCCTTTCTCCCTTGAGTGGTCTACATCAGCAGCTCTGGTTAGTATTGTAGGGCACATTGCTGCTACTTGGCCACAGCTGCTACTCCGCTTGAATGATTTTGTATCTGCAACTCTCTTTTCAGGGCAATAACAAGACTAGTCTTGAAGTGTGAGCTTTATTGCTAAGAATAAAACTCAGCTCTCTGGCTCAGTCTCTCATTTTTACACAAAAATACAACATTTATTGGTCCTTGACAGTAAGGTGGGTGGTCTCTCTGTTTGACCTTTGACCCTCTTATAGATCTGTGTTGCACTTGTCAAGAGTTGTCATTCCTTGATACTGTTAGGAGGAGGCCACTTTCGTGTCATCTTTCACTTTTAACTATGAACAGTTGCAAATATCTTACCTGTGCCAGGTTAACATGATTCATCAGCAAGTTCTCCCACAATATTGTTTTAGTGAATTTGCATAACCAAATAGTTTTTAAATCCACCACTACTCCCTGTATCCACCGCTGGCCGTTTACTACTCTCCCTTTTCCCCGCACCCTTCCCCAGCAAGTCAAACCTCAAAGGGCAAGCTCTCCAGTTCTTCTTCTCCACTCACTGTATTAATGAATTTACTTCTATATTGATACAGTGACACCCTTCTCCACCTTTTCTACACCCCTGTCCCCCTCTCCCCTTTTTAAAAACATCGGCACCCCCAAATAAATGGCCCAATCCTTTTGTTTCCTTAACTGCCCCACCAATCGATATCTTTAATAAACTAGTGTCTAAACCCCCCCCCCCCTCCCCCTTCCAGTTCCCCAACACAGCTCCTTGAAGGCCAAAGGCCTGAATCCCCACGCCCCATTTTTGTACTCCTCAAGTTTCAACCTCCTAGAGTGATTAGAGGTCCCCCCATTCCACTACTGAACATTCCTAAAAATTATCAACTGTCTCCTGGGTTGTCTCCTTTCGGAGGCACAACTCCTTCAAACCAAACAGGTCGACGGCCCCATAACCTAAGATGCTGAGGAAAGATGTACTAAGAAGATCTAGGAAAATACCCGTACAAGGCGTCCCGTAAGATGAAGATTATAAAGACTATTACAATGGGCCTGCTTGCTGTAAGCCAATAGCAGATTGCTATTTCAGACTAACTCTTCAAATAGGATAGCAATACTCATGTTATTCAGCCAGTTGTTAGCTTTGCTATGTGAATGTTTTAGACAGCATTTTTGTATCTTTAGAACATATTAAAGTTTGATTAGCTTTTACCATTGAATAGTCTGTCTGGCCGATCGCCTTGATTATGGCTGGTAGTTGGTTGGTCGAAGTGTTGGAAGTCAAGTCTAGGTTGAGTCAAGGTCGCATCAAGGTCGAGAAAAAGTTTGAGTTTAGATTGAGTTGCGTGAAAGGTGTTCTTACTTCATTAGAAAAGATTGCTCGTTACTAGTTTTGATAATAAATCATTTTCCATTGTACAGTGCATTGTTCTCCCCAGTATCCAGTTGCAATAGCTAGAGAATACGCTAAAGCTTTCTACAATACTGAAGTAGCATTAAGGGCGTGTTAGTCGTTATATAAATGGTAATGGACGTTATGTTTTTGTATAGATAACTAAACACTTGCCTCAGCTGAGCTAGTGAAACTGACACCAAAATAATTCTATTTATTATTTATATTATGATTTATTGTAACTGTTAACTTCAGGTGTTATATTCAATGCCACAAGGAAAACTCTTTCATTTCAAAGCTACGATGTCCGTTTAAACTTGAAAGGACCAGATATTATCAAGAATGGACTCCCTTATCACGGAAAGGTAATAAAACGAAATGCCCTATGTTTGTAGTTTTGGTATTACGTCTTTTAAGGTTGCATTATTTTCTATTGGACTTGGTAAAACAACTAGTATATCTTGTTTTGCCTTTGCTTCACTCTTTCTACTGGTTGAACAAGAGATAGAACATTTTCTTTTACAGTGCATTGCAAAACGACCTGATGGAACACCTGTCACGGGTGAGAGAGTTTACATCACCTTTGGTCCCTCTGGGTATCCTACCCACAGAAAGAGTTTTATCACTGACGGCAATGGTGAAGTAAACTTTAGCCTACCACCACACTTTGGGAGGCCCAGCTCTGTGACAGTTCAGGTACTTCTACCTGCATCTTGTGAAGTCACTTGCGAGTGGGTAGCTTATCAAACGAAACAAAAGAAAGTAGAGTTTTAAAAGAATTGTTATCCAGAAAAGATAATTCAACTTACAACGTGCATTGTCAATACATACACACGTGAATGTGCGTTGTCAATACATACACACGTGAATGTGCATTGTCAATACATACACACTTGGATGTGCGTTGTCAATACATACACACGTGAATGTGCATTGTCAATGCATACACACGTGAATGTGCGTTGTCAATACATACACACGTGAATGTGCGTTGTCAATACGTACACACGTGAATGTGCGTTGTCAATACATACACACGTGAATGTGCGTTGTCAATACATACACACGTGAATGTGGGTTGTCAATACATACACACGTGAATGTGGGTTGTCAATACATATACACATGAATGTGTATGGAAGTGAAAATTACAATTCATTGTTTGCAGTTTATTTTCACTGCTTTTGCATTTGGTGTTTTTCTGACTAGAGTTTGCTACCATTCATTTTACCACAAGCAATAGCGTGATCTGTTATAGGCCATACCAACGAAATACTATACCTTTAGCTCCTACTGCTGCCCAAACATGGCTTCCATCTATTTAACACCTTGGTACTCTCCTACGGGATCTTTCCTGCAGATTCTTCCATATACAGAGAAACTTACTTGTGGTTCTCATGCTACGTTTTATATTCAATATACCACAAGCATAGCCTTTGATACTCAACTTCGTTACCAGGTTTGTTGCTCATTAGAGCTTGTGCTACTACCGCTACTGCTGCTATTACTACCACCACCAACCACCACCCACCAACCACCACCCACCACCCACTGCGCACCACCCACCAACCACCACCCACCAACCACCACCCACCAACCACCACCCACCAATCACCACCCACCAACCACCACCACCAACCACCACCACCCACCAACCACCACCCACCAACCACCACCCACTGCGCACCACCCACCAACCACCACCAACCGCGCACCAACCACCACTTATGTGCCTGAAAACTTTACAACTTCTCTCAACGCTTTTGAGGGTGACTAAATTTTCGCACAACGTCAGAGCACTTTTGTAGTGGATTTTTGGGCGTCACTACGAACACAACTGTTTTTAGAACAATCAAGTACCCTTCTCTTTCACTGGGTTCACTCTAGACCATTTTAAATGCGTTAGGACACGTTTGAAAGCGAAACCGTTTATGTTATGAGCCACCGTACATAAGTACTGGTGAGTATAAATTAAAGGAAATAAGTATGAAATAGAGCCAACAGCCCATATATATACTTGTTGTCAAATAGAGATAGAGCCAATGGCCCATATATATACTTGTTGTCAAATAGAGATAGAGCCAACAGCCCATATATATATACTTGTTGTCAAATAGAGATAGAACCAATGGCCCATATATATACTTGTTGTCAAATAGAGATAGAGCCAATGGCCCATATATATACTTGTTGTCAAATAGAGATAGAGCCAATGGTCCATATATATATACTTGTTGTCAATTAGAGATAGAGCCAACAGCCCATATATATATACTTGTTGTCAAATAGAGATAGAACCAATGGCCCATATATATACTTGTTGTCAAATAGAGATAGAGCCAATGGCCCATATATATACTTGTTGTCAAATAGAGATAGAGCCAATGGTCCATATATATACTTGTTGTCAAATAGAGATAGAGCCAATGGTCCATATATATATACTTGTTGTCAATTAGAGATAGAGCCAACAGCCCATATATATATACTTGTTGTCAAATAGAGATAGAACCAATGGCCCATATATATACTTGTTGTCAAATAGAGATAGAGCCAACAGCCCATATATATACTTGTTGTCAAATAGAGATAGAGCCAATGGCCCATATATATACTTGTTGTCAAATAGAGATAGAGCCAACAGCCCATATATATATACTTGTTGTCAAATAGAGATAGAACCAATGGCCCATATATATACTTGTTGTCAAATAGAGATAGAGCCAATGGCCCATATATATACTTGTTGTCAAATAGAGATAGAGCCAATGGTCCATATATATATACTTGTTGTCAATTAGAGATAGAGCCAACAGCCCATATATATATACTTGTTGTCAAATAGAGATAGAACCAACAGCCCATATATATATACTTGTTGTCAAATAGAGATAGAGCCAATGGTCCATATATATATACTTGTTGTCAATTAGAGATAGAGCCAACAGCCCATATATATATACTTGTTGTCAAATAGAGATAGAACCAATGGCCCATATATATACTTGTTGTCAAATAGAGATAGAGCCAATGGCCCATATATATACTTGTTGTCAAATAGAGATAGAGCCAATGGTCCATATATATACTTGTTGTCAAATAGAGATAGAGCCAATGGTCCATATATATATACTTGTTGTCAATTAGAGATAGAGCCAACAGCCCATATATATATACTTGTTGTCAAATAGAGATAGAACCAATGGCCCATATATATACTTGTTGTCAAATAGAGATAGAGCCAACAGCCCATATATATACTTGTTGTCAAATAGAGATAGAGCCAATGGCCCATATATATACTTGTTGTCAAATAGAGATAGAGCCAACAGCCCATATATATATACTTGTTGTCAAATAGAGATAGAACCAATGGCCCATATATATACTTGTTGTCAAATAGAGATAGAGCCAATGGCCCATATATATACTTGTTGTCAAATAGAGATAGAGCCAATGGTCCATATATATATACTTGTTGTCAATTAGAGATAGAGCCAACAGCCCATATATATATACTTGTTGTCAAATAGAGATAGAACCAATGGCCCATATATATACTTGTTGTCAAATAGAGATAGAGCCAATGGCCCATATATATACTTGTTGTCAAATAGAGATAGAGCCAATGGTCCATATATATACTTGTTGTCAAATAGAGATAGAACCAATGGCCCATATGTATACTTGTTGTCAAATAGAGATAGAGCTAATGGCCCATATATATACTTGTTGTCAAATAGAGATAGAGCCAACAGCCCATATATATATACTTGTTGTCAAATAGAGATAGAGCCAATGGCCCATATATATACTTGTTGTCAAATAGAGATAGAGCTAATGGCCCATATATATACTTGTTGTCAAATAGAGATAGAGCCAACAGCCCATATATATATACTTGTTGTCAAATAGAGATAGAGCTAATGGCCCATATATATACTTGTTGTCAAATAGAGATAGAGCCAACAGCCCATATATATATACTTGTTGTCAATTAGAGATAGAGCCAATGGCCCATATATATACACTTGTTGTCAAATAGAGATAGAACCAATGGCCCATATATATACTTGTTGTCAAACAGAGATAGAGCCACTGGCCCATATATATACTTGTTGTCAAATAGAGATAGAGCCAACAGCCCATATATATATACTTGTTGTCAAATAGAGATAGAGCCAACAGCCCATATATATATACTTGTTGTCAAATAGAGATAGAGCCAACAGCCCATATATATATACTTGTTGTCAAATAGAGATAGAGCTAATGGCCCATATATATACTTGTTGTCAAATAGAGATAGAGCCAATGGCCCATATATATACACTTGTTGTCAAATAGAGATAGAGCCAACAGCCCATATATATACACTTGTTGTCAAATAGAGATAGAACCAACAGCCCATATATATATACTTGTTGTCAAATAGAGATAGAGCCAATGGCCCATATATATACTTGTTGTCAAATAGAGATAGAGCCAACAGCCCATATATATATACTTGTTGTCAAATAGAGATAGAGCCAATGGCCCATATATATACACTTGTTGTCAAATAGAGATAGAGCCAACAGCCCATATATATATACTTGTTGTCAAATAGAGATAGAGCCAATGGCCCATATATATACTTGTTGTCAAATAGAGATAGAGCCAATGGCCCATATATATACTTGTTGTCAAATAGAGATAGAGCTAATGGCCCATATATATACTTGTTGTCAAATAGAGATAGAGCCAATGGCCCATATAAATACACTTGTTGTCAAATAGAGATAGAGCCAATGGCCCATATATATACACTTGTTGTCAAATAGAGATAGAGCCAATGGCCCATATATATACACTTGTTGTCAATTAGAGATAGAGCCCATGACCCATATATATACTTGTTGTCAAATAGAGATAGAGCCAACAGCCCATATATATATACTTGTTGTCAAATAGAGATAGAGCTAATGGCCCATATATATACTTGTTGTCAAATAGAGATAGAGCCAACAGCCCATATATATATACTTGTTGTCAAATAGAGATAGAGCCAACAGCCCATATATATATACTTGTTGTCAAATAGAGATAGAGCCAACAGCCCATATATATATACTTGTTGTCATATAGAGATAGAGCTAATGGCCCATATATATACTTGTTGTCAAATAGAGATAGAGCCAATGGCCCATATATATACACTTGTTGTCAAATAGAGATAGAGCCAACAGCCCATATATATACACTTCTTGTCAAATAGAGATAGAACCAATGGCCCATATATATACTTGTTGTCAAATAGAGATAGAGCCAATGGCCCATATATATACTTGTTGTCAAATAGAGATAGAGCCAATGGCCCATATATATACTTGTTGTCAAATAGAGATAGAGCCAACAGCCCATATATATATACTTGTTGTCAAATAGAGATAGAGCCAATGGCCCATATATATACACTTGTTGTCAAATAGAGATAGAGCCAACAGCCCATATATATATACTTGTTGTCAAATAGAGATAGAGCCAACAGCCCATATATATATACTTGTTGTCAAATAGAGATAGAGCCAATGGCCCATATATATACACTTGTTGTCAAATAGAGATAGAGCCAACAGCCCATATATATATACTTGTTGTCAAATAGAGATAGAGCTAATGGCCCATATATATACTTGTTGTCAAATAGAGATAGAGCCAACAGCCCATATATATACATTTGTTGTCAAATAGAGATAGAGCCAATGGCCCATATATATACTTGTTGTCAAACAGAGATAGAGCCACTGGCCCATATATACACTTGTTGTCAAATAGAGATAGAACCAATGGCTCATATATATACTTGTTGTCAAATAGAGATAGAGCCAACAGCCCATATATATATACTTGTTGTCAAATAGAGATAGAGCTAATGGCCCATATATATACTTGTTGTCAAATAGAGATAGAGCCAACAGCCCATATATATATACTTGTTGTCAAATAGAGATAGAGCCAATGGCCCATATATATACACTTGTTGTCAAATAGAGATAGAGCCAATGGCCCATATATATACTTGTTGTCAAATAGAGATAGAGCCAACAGCCCATATATATACTTGTTGTCAAATAGAGATAGAGCCAATGGCCCATATATATATACTTGTTGTCAAATACAGATAGAGCCAATGGCCCATATATATATACTTGTTGTCAAATAGAGATAGAGCCAATGGCCCATATATATATACTTGTTGTCAAATAGAGATAGAGCCAATGGCCCATATATATACACTTGTTGTCAATTAGAGATAGAGCCAATGGCCCATATATATACTTGTTGTCAAATAGAGATAGAGCCAATGGCCCATATATATACACTTGTTGTCAAATAGAGATAGAGCTAATGGCCCATATATATACTTGTTGTCAAATAGAGATAGAGCCAACAGCCCATATATATATACTTGTTGTCAAATAGAGATAGAGCTAATGGCCCATATATATACTTGTTGTCAAATAGAGATAAAGCCAACAGCCCATATATATACTTGTTGTCAAATAGAGATAGAGCCAATGGCCCATATATATACTTGTTGTCAAATAGAGATAGAGCTAATGGCCCATATATATACTTGTTGTCAAATAGAGATAGAGCCAACAGCCCATATATATATACTTGTTGTCAAATAGAGATAGAGCTAATGGCCCATATATATACTTGTTGTCAAATAGAGATAGAGCCAACAGCCCATATATATATACTTGTTGTCAAATAGAGATAGAGCCAATGGCCCATATATATATACTTGTTGTCAAATAGAGATAGAGCCCATGACCCATATATATACTTGTTGTCAAATAGAGATAGAGCCAATGGCCCAAATATATATACTTGTTGTCAAATAGAGATAGAGCCAATGGCCCATATATATATACTTGTTGTCAAATAGAGATAGAGCCAATGGCCCATATATATACTTGTTGTCAAATAGAGATAGAGCCAATGGCCCATATATATACTTGTTGTCAAATAGAGATAGAGCCAACAGCCCATATATATATACTTGTTGTCAAATAGAGATAGAGCCAATGGCCCATATATATATACTTGTTGTCAAATAGAGATAGAGCCCATGACCCATATATATACTTGTTGTCAAATAGAGATAGAGCCAATGGCCCATATATATATACTTGTTGTCAAATAGAGATAGAGCCAATGGCCCATATATATATACTTGTTGTCAAATAGAGATAGAGCCAATGGCCCATATATATACTTGTTGTCAAATAGAGATAGAGCCAATGGCCCATATATATACTTGTTGTCAAATAGAGATAGAGCCAACAGCCCATATATATACTTGTTGTCAAATACAGATAGAACCAATGGCCCATGTATATACTTGTTGTCAAATAGAGATAGAGCCAACAGCCCATATATACACTTGTTGTCAAATAGAGATAGAGCCAATGGCCCATATATATATACTTGTTGTCAAATAGAGATAGAACCAATGGCCCATATATATATACTTGTTGTCAAATAGAGATAGAACCAATGGCCCATATATATACTTGTTGTCAAACAGAGATAGAGCCAATGGCCCATATATATACTTGTTGTCAAATAGAGATAGAACCAATGGCCCATATATATACTTGTTGTCAAATAGAGATAGAACCAATGGCCCATGTATATACTTGTTGTCAAATAGAGATAGAGCCAATGGCCCATATATATACTTGTTGTCAAATAGAGATAGAACCAATGGCCCATATATATACTTGTTGTCAAATAGAGATAGAACCAATGGCCCATGTATATACTTGTTGTCAAATAGAGATAGAACCAATGGCCCATATATATATACTTGTTGTCAAATAGAGATAGAACCAATGGCCCATATATATACTTGTCAAATAGAGATAGAACCAATGGCCCATATATATACTTGTTGTCAAACAGAGATAGAGCCAATGGCCCATATATATATACTTGTTGTCAAATAGAGATAGAGCTAATGGCCCATATATATACACTTGTTGTCAAATAGAGATAGAGCCAACAGCCCATATATATATACTTGTTGTCAAACAGAGATACAGCCAATGGCCCATATATATACTTGTTGTCAAATAAATATTAAATTGGGATTGTTGAGAATTTAGTAAAAAATGTAAAAGTTGTATCTTTATATTTGTACAATTTTTGACACAAAAATAACCAGGAGCTTAAAAGTAATAATATTCAACTTCATTAATGTGTAATAAAACCGACAAATGAAAGTGGTTTAATAATTACATCTTTGACAGAAACTCATGTTTATTTGACACCATGGTGATGCTCCACTTTTGTGAATATATACTGATGTGAGTGTCCACTTCTGTGAGTGTCCACTTCTGTGGGTGTCCACTGATGTGAGTGTCCACTTTTGTGTGTGTCCACTGATGTGAGTGTCCACTTCTGTGTGTGTCCACTGATGTGAGTGTGCACTTCTGTGAGTGTCCACTTTGGTTAGTGTCCACTTCTGTGTGTGTCCACTGTTGCAAGTGTCCACTGCTGCAAGGTTGCATGTTATTTGATGACAAAACTTGTTCATTGACACAATTTGAGTTAATTATACAATATCTATTGATGTCTCGCAATTAAATGTTACTTTTGTAGGTAGTTGGTCCCACAGATATTGTTGCACACGGCTCCATTGCAGTGAGTCTCAACCTGAACACCTCAATAATTGAGCCAAATGCCCTTGACACGTGGGATACAGCCCCAACACCAAGTAAGTAGCTAGTTATAGCTAGCGAGAATTAGCTATTAATGACATGACCTCATTCTGCAGTGATATCAGTAGTAATATATGAGCAGATCTCCCTACCAAGTGTTTTTTTGTGGATCTGACCTTGGAGTTGAGACAATGGGTTACGGCGTTGGATGAATTCGCCGAGTTTATATTGTATTTTACTTGAGGGGTACTTGAGTGGCATTTGAGTGGCATTTGAGTTTTGATTAGTTTTTTACTTAATTTGAACTTATATGGCATATAGATTTTGAATGTATGGCATTCAAGTTTTGATAACTTTTTTACATAACTCGAACTCATATGGTATCTTGAGAGAGAGGGGAGAGGAGAGAGGAGAGATGGGAGATGAGAGAGGAGAGAGAGGAGAGAGATTTTTTAGTTTTCTATACATTCATGTATATATGGTTAGTTATGTACATATTTATGGCTATATTTATATCTACATAGAGAGAGGAGATATATCTACATTGAACAAATATATTGATCAAAAATGAAAATTATATGATTATATACCTGATTACATAATAAGTAGGGAAAATCTTCTGGAGAGAGGGGAGAGGAGAGATGAGAGAGGAGAGAAGAGAGAGGAGAGAGAGGAGAGATTTTTTTTAGTTTTTTATACATTTATGTATATATGGATAATTATGTACATATTTATGGATATATTTACATTTACATTGAATAATATACATTTATTACATAATAAGTATATTAAATGCTATAAAATATGTTGGAAAATTACCAAATTAGACCTCTAGATGGTTAAAATCTACAGTATTTGGGAAATAACTGCAAGAGAGGAGAGAGGAGTATTCGGTAGAGGAGAGAGTATGTTGAGAGAGAGGAGAGATAAAAAGAGGAGAGAGGAGAGAGGAGATATATCTACATTGAATAAATACAGTGATTAAAAATGAAACAATATGTGAATATATACATTTATTGTGTAATAAGTAGGGAAAAAATTTAAAATAATTACATGAAATTGAATTATAGCTTTAGTTACATTGGATAGTTTACATTATATAGAAAAGGGAAATAGCTCACCAAGTCACATTGTCCAACTTGTTTTTTGAATTAGAGACTATCCATCGCTAAAACACTCATCATTTTTTTTCAGCAACATATCCTGTCTCAAAATCATCAAAGTCTCCACATAGAAAATCTTCAAGTTCATCATCATCATCAATTTCTAATATTGTTTTGTTGTGCTTTGCTTGATCACAATATTGTTTCCAATACATTCGACCGAGACAGTATGGAGAGCAAAATGAAAGATCGTATTCTGTCTTAAATTTTCCGTGGGTTGTTTTTCCTCTGTAGATCATCACACCTGGAGTATATTTGTTAGCTTCTGAAGCATATTTGTCTGGTATGGCGAGCGTCTTCAACAGCGTTTCTCCACATTGTTCAATGCTATAACGGATACAAATTACATTCGACTGCCCTCCTTTAAATCGATGAGGAACGAATCTATCAACAACATCTTGGTAAGGAAAAATAGCGCCGGGTTGAAAACTATTGAGGGTGTTGATGTTCAAGAAGCGTTTGAGCTGACATTTAGTCAATGTACTAAAATATAGTGATTCCTCTTCAGCTTTCTTTTTGCTTAGAGGATGTCTGCTAACACGTCTGACATCATACCAAAGAACGTTTTTATTTTTTGGTTTTCCCTTTCTACCCAAATATACAACGTTAAACGGAGGGGGGTAATTATCACAGTTGAAGTTTTTAGCTATTTCAACTGGACAGAGGAGTATTTTGGGTTCGAGTTCATTTATATCTGAAGGATCATGGTAGAGTACTTGAGAATATCTACACTTCTCCTTACTTGATGGATGTATCACACCAGTCACTCGCATAATGCTTGGGATAGGAAGATCTTCAAATGTTTTGCAAATCGGAACTTTTGGTGAGTCAATCACTTGAGAACCTTTAGACTTTTCTAATTCCCTAGCTCTCCTTTCGTTGAGACATTCAACTGTTAAATGAGTTATAGCTGCGCTCTCCATTGTTTGCTTATCAACGGAAGTAGTTTGTTTTCTCACTGTTTGTTTTCGTTTCCTTACTATTCGCTTTTTTGGAGCAGTTTTCCTTCTCTTAGGAGTTGTTTTGCCGTTTTTCATTTTATTTTCTGTTGGATATGGATCTGTGCTAAGGAGCTCTTCAGAAAGAGCATCCATAACATTCTAAAAATAAAAGGGTAATATTTGCATGAGTGGCTAAGAGTGTATTTATTACTTAGAGTGTCTTATATATATATATATATGTATTTATGCCAAAAGCAGTTAAGATCATAGAGTTATGGTAGATTGAGAATGTGCTTATTAAACTATTGGGATGTGGAGACAGACAACAAAGGATGCATTCAAATATATATATATATGTATTTACTTAATATCATACCGCTTTTAACATCTAAATTGGTAAGAAATAAAATATAATAGTTTGAACAAAATATTGTAAAATAATAAAAAACAACTAAAAATTTTTCATAAATATGTATGAAACGCTTCCAACATTAATTCTAAAATACCTACAGAAGAGGATAGAGCTTTATCTATTTGGACATAATTATAAATATGCTTTCTGAATTTATAAAAAGTTTTTTTGTTCCATGTCATGTTGTATAATTTTTTGAAAACTATTTGATTCCAAGCACTTCTTTCAATTTCTTTTAAAAAATTGTTAATATTAACGACTTCCACCATTGACAAAACGATTTCGAAACCGTTTTTTATAATGTCATCAAAACGTTCTGTAGATATATCACGTTTCTTACAACACATCCCCATACTCATCATGTGTTGAGTTATACAGAATATTATAACTTGAAATGTCAAACGTTCTACAGCTTTTTCTTCAACAACATCATTATTTATCACATAGTTATGATACATTTCTGGAAGGAAGTCCTTTAAGTAGATTGGATTTGTTGTTGCATTGTTCTAAAATACAAGCGATAATTAGATAACTAAAATAATTAAAGGTGTTCAACAGGTGTTAAATAGTATTTTTTATTAATTCTTACCTTTTCATCAGGCTGAGATTCCGACTTTAGATACAATGGTTGACTTTCTACGACTTGAGTATTCATTCTGAAAAAAACAGAAAAAATTGGTTCAATTCTTTATAACCAATTTAAAGATAGATATGTCATAAAGCCTTCAGATAGTTGTGTTAGCTAGCGGAAATATTTGAATTTAAGTTTTACCTTTATGAAGAGAGAACTCTTAGTAGTTGCAATGGAAGATGTAGTAGATAGATGTTGCTCCTTTGCTCACTGTTGTTGAACTGGATGCTTTCTGTCTGAAACCGTTGTCTCTTATATAGGTGAATGTGTGAAAATAAATCTTTCATTCCCACGAAAGCATTGGTTTGTATTCGTGTGAAAATAAATTGTTTATTCCCGCGAAAGCAACGGTTTCCATTCGCGTGAAAATAGCTTATTTATTCCCGCGAAAGCATTGGTTTGTATTCGCGTGAAAATAAATTCTTTATTCCCGCGAAAGCATTGGTTTCTATTCGCGTGAAAATAAATTATTTATTCCCGCGAAAGCAACGGTTTCCATTCGCGTGAAAAGAAAATATTTATTCCCGCGAAAGCAACGGTTTCCATTCGCGTGAAAATAAACTATTTATTCCCGCGAAAACATTGGTTTGTATTCGCGTGAAAATAAAATATTTATTCCCGCGAAAGCAACGGTTTCCATTCGCGTGAAAATAAAGTATTGATTCCCGCGAAAGCAACGGTTTCCATTCGCGTGAAAATAAAGTTTTGATTCCCGCGAAAGCTTTGGTTTGTATTTGCGGGAAAATAAAATTTCCATTCCCGCGAAAGCAAGGGTTTCCATCCGTGTGAAAATAAATTATTTATTCCCGCGAAAACATTGGTTTGTATTCGCGTGAAAATAAAATATTTATTCCCGCGAAAGCATCTGTTTCCATTCGTGTGAAAATAAAATATTGATTCCCGCGAAAGCATTGCTTTGTATTCGCGTGAAAATAAAATTTTCATTCCCGCGAAAGCAACGCTTTCCATTCGCGTGAAAATAAATTATCTATTCCCGCGAAAACATTGGTTTGTATTCGCGTGAAAATAAAGTATTCATTCCCGCGAAAGCAACAGTTTCCATTCGCGTGAAAATAAAATGTTTATTCCCGCGAAAGCATTGGTTTGTATTCGCGTGAAAATAAAGTATTCATTCCCGCGAAAGCAACAGTTTCCATTCGCGTGAAAATTAAATGTTTATTCCCGCGAAAGCATTGGTTTGTATTCGCGTGAAAATAAAGTATTCATTCCCGCGAAAGCAACAGTTTCCATTCGCGTGAAAATGAAGTATTGATTCCCGCGAAAGCTTTGGTTTGTATTCGCGGGAAAATAAAATTTCTATTCCCGCGAAAACAACAGTTTCTATCCGTGTGAAAATAAGTTATTTATTCCCGCGAAAACATTGGTTTGTATTCGCGTGAAAATAAAATATTTATTCCCGCGAAAGCAACGGTTTCCATTCGCGTGAAAATAAAGTATTGATTCCCGCGAAAGCAACGGTTTCCATTCGCGTGAAAATAAAGTTTTGATTCCCGCGAAAGCTTTGGTTTGTATTTGCGGGAAAATAAAATTTCCATTCCCGCGAAAGCAAGGGTTTCCATCCGTGTGAAAATAAATTATTTATTCCCGCGAAAACATTGGTTTGTATTCGCGTGAAAATAAAATATTTATTCCCGCGAAAGCATCTGTTTCCATTCGTGTGAAAATAAAATATTGATTCCCGCGAAAGCATTGCTTTGTATTCGCGTGAAAATGAAATTTTCATTCCCGCGAAAGCAACGCTTTCCATTCGCGTGAAAATAAATTATCTATTCCTTCCCGCGAAAGCAACGGTTTCCATTCGCGTGAAAATTAAATGTTTATTCCCGCGAAAGCATTGGTTTGTATTCGCGTGAAAATAAAGTATTCATTCCCGCGAAAGCAACAGTTTCCATTCGCGTGAAAATAAAATGTTTATTCCCGCGAAAGCATTGGTTTGTATTCGCGTGAAAATAAAGTATTCATTCCCGCGAAAGCAACAGTTTCCATTCGCGTGAAAATTAAATGTTTATTCCCGCGAAAGCATTGGTTTGCATTCGCGTGAAAATAAAGTATTCATTCCCGCGAAAGCAACAGTTTCCATTCGCGTGAAAATAAAATGTTTTTTCCCGCGAAAGCATTGGTTTGTATTCGCGTGAAAATAAAGTATTCATTCCCGCGAAAGCAACAGTTTCCATTCGCGTGAAAATAAAATGTTTATTCCCGCGAAAGCATTGGTTTGTATTCGCGTGAAAATAAAGTATTTATTCCCGCGAAAGCAACAGTTTCCATTCGCGTGAAAATTAAATGTTTATTCCCGCGAAAGCATTGATTTGTATTCGCGTGAAAATAAAGTATTCATTCCCGCGAAAGCAACAGTTTCCATTCGCGTGAAAATTAAATGTTTATTCCCGCGAAAGCATTGGTTTGTATTCGCGTGAAAATAAAGTATTCATTCCCGCGAAAGCAACAGTTTCCATTCGCGTGAAAATAAAATGTTTATTCCCGCGAAAGCATTGGTTTGTATTCGCGTGAAAATAAATTATTTATTCCCGCGAAAGCATTGGTGTTCCTCCGTAAAAACAATGTTTCATTAATTTAACCTTATGATAAATGGCGTGATTTCAGCTATATAAGAAGCACTGTTTTTACACAGAAAGCAGTCACTTCGACATTAGCAACTGAAGGAGCAAGATCTACTACAACATCATCTACTACAACTGCTAGAAGGACTTTTCTGTTTGGAGGTTAGTCAACTTGATTGAGTATAAATTTAATTTTTATCGATTTAGATACTAACAGTGGTATGATATTGAGTAAATATATATATATGTATATATATCTTCAAATTGGTTTGAAAAAGAAAATCATAACATGGATTTTTACTTTATCTTTTAGAATGTCGACACAAGTCAATACAAAACAACTGAAGAATAAAGAACCAAAACCTTCACAAGATAAGGTGATTGATGACAATGTACTTCTTCAACGCACTATGATTCCCTTTCAAAGCGCCAGTCTGAATACTCTGGCAACTCTCATCATCAAAAGCGCCTCTCTGTTAAGTACTCTATCTCCAGCTTCCAGAAGAAACATTGAAAACATAGTCAAAGTTGAAGATTTACCAATACCTACAGTTATGCAGGTGTTAACCTTTGAGCTCCATGATGAAACGAACTGTACCATCATCTACAACTATAAAAAGGATGGAAAGGTAGTTAGAGTGAAGAGCACTATTCCATTAGCAGCAGGATTACTTGTCAATGAAGCTTCGCAAATAAGACCACTGGTTTTGATCTACATGGGTGTTGAAAAGACTGGAAAAGCAATTTTTCGTGCTGCTACAGAAACAGGAACTACTTTGAGGTGTAAGAATGCGTTTGATGTATTACCAGAAAAAAGTATGCGACAAATCAATGCTTATTTCGAGGTAGCTAATCTTCAGGATTTCCCAACAGATAGTGTCATATGTTTCCAAAACCCTGAAGTTATAGCAAAATCTGACAGGCGATGGAATGGAAATGAAGAGACCCTTCTAGTTCAATACAGAAGTGTTGTAGATGAAGAATTACTGATCGGAGATATGCGCATTCCTCATCAAATAGCTTCTGCTGTGACATCGGAGAGATTTGGAGTGATTTTGTTCAAGGGTCTGAGTCGAAACGCAGACAATTCAATTTTCTACAACATCAGTGTACTCGCAGCTCATCAAGCCTTCATCCAAGCCTCGGAACTGGCTGATAATCCGAAATCTGAGGATTTTCTCAACCACTTCGATGATGCTGAAAAACAAGACTGTGGAGAACAAACTCTCGAGAAGCTAATCTATAACTCAAGGTATTCATATCACTATAGGTAAGTTTTATTAATTTTTACCATAATTTTAAAAAGTTGTTTTGTAAAAATTTTGTGGATTCTTACAATGAAAAACCCCTTAAAATGATAAATTTGTGAACATTTTTGTAAAACATTTTTAAGTTATATATATATATTTCGAATTAAAAAAGGATTTTGTTGTGTCATCAGTGTATTTTTTTACATAAAAGTTGGAAAAATAACAAAAGGTGATAATTATTTTACAAAAATGTTCAATTTTTCACATAAATGATCAACTCATAACCTTTTTTTGTAGAACATTTTTAAATTATATATATTTCAGATTAAAAAAAGGACTTTTTTGTGTAATCAGTGTATTTTTTTACATAAAAGTTTAAAAAATAACAAAAGGTTATAATTATTTTACAAAAATGTTTAGTTTTTCACATAAATGATCAATTCATAAACATTTTTTGTAAAACATGTTTAAATTATATCTATTTCGGATTAAAAAATGGACTTTTTTGTGCAATCAGTGTATTTTTTTTTACATAAAAGTTTAAAAAATAACAAAAGCTTATAATTATTTTACAAAAATGTTTAGTTTTTCACATAAATGATCAATTCATAAACATTTTTTGTAAAACATGTTTAAATTATATCTATTTCGGATTAAAAAAAGGACTTTTTTGTGCAATCAGTGTATTTTTTTACATAAAAGTTTAAAAAATCACAAAAGGTTATAACTATTTTACAAAAATACCTAATTTTTCACGTAAATAACACGTTTTATCACATAAATGACTTATTCATGAGTGTTTGTTGTAAAACATTTTTAAAATTATATATATATATTTATATTTATACATTCCGAATCCAAATGAAAAAAAGGACTTTTTCGTGTGTAATCAGTGTATTTCTTTTACATAGAAGTTGAAAAAATAACAAAAGTTTATATTTATTTTACATTAATTTTAATCATACTATACTAATACATCATTTTTTTATTTTAGCCCATTATATCATAAAAAGAAAACAGAGTAAAGTACTTTCCCTAAAAAATATTGAGCTGAATGATGTAACTCAGTAAGTTATTTTCCTGTTATATATAATGTAAACTATCTAATGTAGCTAAGAGTAAAATTTAAATTCGGTAAAATTTTATTATATAATGAATAACTTTTGTATTTTAGTCAATTATTGGATCACAGAGAATACGGAATACAAGAGTTCCTCCCTGGGTCTAATAATATACCAGAAGAATATCGAGAAAGATATTGTTCAAGAAAAGCGCTTTGTAACCATTGATATCGTAAGCTATAGTAGTTTGTATTACAGAAAATTTACTATAAAACAGTTTTATGAATGTAAAAACTAGATATGGTATTTTCTATTACAATTATTTACTTGTAAATTTTATTCATCTAGAGAGGTAATTTGGTGATTTTTTGACAGTTTTTAAAAAAGTTAAAAAGTACAAAAAAATCAAAAAAATATCGAAAACTATATATTTCAATGATTATTTTTTAAGAAGTTCAAAAAAATGAAATAAAGCTCTGTTTTGAAACATAAAAAATTTAAAAGGATTGTGTAGGATAAAATTCTCACTCAAAAAATTATTGAAAATTGAATGAAATAAAAAAATATTTTCCCAAATACCAAAGTTTTGTAAATATAAAGTGAAAAACTCTATATATATATACATTGTTTTTAAAATAATATCGAAAACTATATATTTCAATGATTATTTTTTTAAAAAAATAAAAAAATTTAAAAGGAAGGTGTAGGATAAAATCCTCACTCAAAAAATTATTGAAAATTGAATGGAATAAAAGAATATAAAGTGAAAATCTCTATATATATTTATTTTTTTTAAAAAAATATCGAAAACTATATATTATAATGATTATTTTTTTTAAAAAGTTGAAAAAAACAAAAAAACTTTGTAATAAAACCCTGTTTTAAAACATAAAAAATTAAAAAGGAATGTAATAAAAGAATATTTTACCAAAATACCTCATTTTTTTTGTAAATATCTAGTTAAAATTTCTGAAATATTGTTGGTAAAATTTACTGGAAAATGGTTTCAAGTGTGTCAAAGACTAAATATGATGTTTTCATTGAAATGTTTATTTTCAAAAGATCCAAATAATAACATTGAATCAATTAGTTAAATTTAACAGTCAAATTCTTTTTTATCAAGTAGGCTTAATGTTTCTATTGTGATTAATTCTCAAATATTGTAAACTTGAACTATCTAGAGGAGTAATTTGTCGATTTTGATGTGTTTTTTTAAAAAATTATCATGTAATACCACATACTTCAGTTCTAATTCGTTTTGAACAATTTCATGGGAGACAAAGAATAAAAAAGTTACATTGATTTAGTTTTTAGAATTAAAGTTGCTATCAAAAATGGATTGTTCTTCTTTAAAAAAATGATTACGTAATACCACATGCTTCAGTTCTAATTCGTTTTTAGAATTGAAGTCGCCATCGAAAATGGTTTGTTCTTGAATGGGTAAATCCATAGCCTCCTCCTCATCATGACAAAAGCTTTCTGATGATTGCATTTTGAAAAACAAATTACATTGTTTTAGTTTTCCGAATTGAAATTGCCATCGAAAATGGTTTGTTCTTAAACGGGAAAATCCATAGCCTTCTCATCATCATGTCTAAGTTTTCTACCCCAATATCTCCAACCTCTCAGAGATAGGAATTGTTCTGTTTAAAAAATAATGGGAATTGTATATATAAATGATTGTTTTTGAAAAAAATGGTAAATTTTTGAAAAAAATTCAAAAGGAAAATGCAGGATAAAACCCTCACTCAAGAAACTAATTTTGTATGATAGGTTGCTAACCTAATAATAAGAAAATAATGAATAAAGGAAATATTTTACCAAATAGTCTGTTTTTTTGTAAAGATATACAAACAGATAAAATTTAACCATTTAAAGGATGATTTCTTTTTTGCAAAAAAATAATGAAGATTTAATGAAATGAAATGAAAGAATATTTTACCAAATACCTTGTTTTTTTTTGTAAATTTGTACAATTAGAATAAGAAAATAGTGAATAATTTATATTTAAGCAATTATTGAAAAAATTAATGAAAATTGAGTAGAATAAAGGAAATATTTTACCAAATACCCTGTTTTTTTGTAAAGATATACAAACAGATAAAATTTAACCATTTAAAGGGTGATTTCTTTTTTGCAAAAAAATAATGAACATTTAATGAAATGAAAGAATATTTTACCAAATACCCTGTTTTTTTTGTAAATTTGTACAATTAGATGAAATTTAACCATTTGGAGGATGATTTGTTTTTGTAAAAAATTAATGAAAATTGAATAAATCGAAAAAATATTTCACCAAATACCTCTTTTTTGTAGATGTAAACAAATAGATGAATATCTAACTTTATCCATTTTTTTCCATTTGGGATCATGTTTTGAAGGTTTTCAAGATAGTTTTTAGTAAAAGCTTATGCATTGATTGTCATTACAAGTTGTAGTGTTTGGTATTATTTAATATTTACTGACTCTAGCTATATTATATGAAATTTTCCCTACTTATTGCACAATAAATGTATATATTCACATATTGTTTCATTTTTAATTACTGTATTTATTCAATGTAGATATAATGAGTCGAATTACAAAAAAATATCAAAACTTAAATGCCATACATTCAAAATCTAGATGCTCTATGAGTTAAAGTTATGTATATAATTATGTACAAGATTATCAAAACTTGAATGCCATACATTCAAAATTTATAAGTTCAAATTAAGTAAAAAAATAATCAAAAACTCAAATGCCACTTAAATGCCACTCAAATGCCACTCAAGTACCCCTCAAGTAAAATACAATATAAACTCAGCGAATTCATCCAACGTCGTAACCCATTGCTTAAACTCCAAGATCTAATCCACAAAAAAACACTTGGTAGGGAGATCTGCTCATATATTACTACTGATATCTAGCTCATTGTACTCAATTACATTATATTATATTAGGTTTTATCATATCGTATTATAATTTATTATTATATAATATAATGCTATGTTATATAATATTCTATAATGTTATATAATATAATATTATGTTATATAATATAATATTATGTTATATAATATAATATTATGTTATATAATATAATATTATGTTATATAATATAATATTATGTTATATAATATAATATTATGTTATATAATATAATATTATGTTATATAATATAATATTATGTTATATAATATAATATTATGTTATATAATATAATATTATGTTATGTTATATAATGTTATATTATGTTATATAATAATATATCACATTGTAGCTGGTGGTTTTAACTCACAAACCACTCAGACTGGACCGGTACTGGTCGATGCTACTCATAAAGGAACCGTGTCATTGAACGTACCAATTACTGGAGAGATGTCTCCACGAGCCAACCTAGTTGTATATTACATCAGAGCTGATGGAGAGGTCATCGCTGACAGCAGCACACTCAAAATAGAGGAGTGCACGGACAATCAGGTTGGAAAGTTTAAAACATTTATGTTTAGGTGATATCAATGAAACATAGTTGTCTTGATTGTTAAATATATGTGTAAACGCTACCTTGATGTAAATGCCATTTTGACAGCTTGAAAAAGTTTATTTTTGAAGAGTCATATGTTTGTGATGAGAAAGATGTACTAATTGGGGTACACATGTAGAAGCAGTAGTTTTAGAGAAGATCATTTGATTTTAAATGTCTGGTGTGGCGTGTCATGTGTCAGTTGTCAACAGTCAGGTGTCAAGCGTCTGGTGCGGGGTGACATGTGTCAAGATGTTGGACGCTGGTGTTGTGGTTGAGTCCATAAATGAATAGCTGAATATTCTGCCATACTTGGACAACAAACATGGTGAGCACTTCCATTTGTTGTATCACAGGCTAAGATGAGCTTCAGCAAAAGACAAACGAAGCCTGGAGAGCCAGTAGACATAATGTTTTCTGCAAGTGCCAACTCTTTATGCAGTTATGGTGTGATAGACAAAAGCGTATCTCTACAGGGAGGAAGCAACCAGATGAGTTTGTCCCTAGTATTGAACAGAATTCGCAATATAGCATTGAAGAGGTATACCAGGAGTAGTATAAAAGGAGCAGAACTCAATTAACTAAATGTGAAACAGCAATGTGAAGAATGTTAAGAGAAATGTGAAAATTTGATAAATGTGAACGTATGATATCGTAAGATGAGATCCTACAGTAAGAAAAAAAGAAATGTAAAAAACAATTATACGAGTAGAATATTTAGAGCTAACAACCTTGTTTGAAGTAAATTGCTATTAATTTTTTAAAACAGTAATAAAAGAAATGTGTAAGAGATTGAAATGTGAAAATATTGTGAAGAGCGAGTGTTTTTTGTTAGTTTGTTATATGAAACATGTAAGAACTTATGTTGTTATAAATTGTTTGAACAGCACCCCTGACAGTTATGTTTGTTGAGTTAAAATTGCGTGTGTGCGTGCGTGTGTGCATGTGTATGTTAGTAATTTGAATGCAATTAGATTGTTGTATAAATGTTTGATGTATTTATCAATTTGCACAAGGTTGTTACGTTGGTATGAATTTTGAATTCGATCCCGGTTGGCACATTGGTTTGAACATTGGTTTGAATGTAAGAGAGGTGTGATGATGAAAAACCTTGTTTATTTTTTTTTTCCAAGTATAGCTTTATTAGAGTGTAAGTTGTGAGAAATATTGGACATCAACCAAAAAACTTTGATAACCGAATTAAAAACATAACTTTAGTCATAAAATTGAATCTTTTTTTGTATCCATTTTAATAAATAAAAGGTAACTTTTGAATAATAATACTATTAACAATAATGATAATATCGTCATCTTTAACATCAAACCGAGCCATCTGACAATTTTCGCACTCAGCTATAGCACACGGATTCAGCAACGTCAATGCTTCCTTTGTTGTCAAGATCATGAGATTGTTTTCAGGTAGTTCTCCATCACTCGTTCTCTCGCTTTTGTAGTAGATGGTGCCTTGCTTTATGTTTTTGATCACTGCAAGTTTCTCACCGGGGACGAAACCTTTGCCAATCATCAAGGTTCCATTGACGCAACCATATCTGTAGTTGATTGTCTGCACATTTCGTACGCTACCAACCCATCCTTTCAGCATCAAACTCTTCCAAACGGAGAGCCTGTTGAATGCTATGAATGTGTCCTTGAGGAGATCTCCAAAAGTTGTGGTTTCAAAAAACATCTGCAGTTATTTATAACTCTTTTTTCTGAGTGTTTTGACCAAAGATTGCTGTCCTTTCAACTATGAATTTGCTAGCAAATTCTTCACAACATGAAGCCTAATTTTACTTTTAGTTTTCATTCCCATGCTGACTAAAATTTGTGGAACATCTCATTTGACAGCTTCAAACTTTAATTTATCCTCTTTTTTAATCATTGACTTAACTGTCACTTTCCCGCCGTTCTCCGTCATGTACTTGCATTGGATTGTGGCGGTTATTTCATCATTACTATGCAACACGCTGAAAACCTTCAACACCGTTGGCACTGGCAAGTCTCTCAAAGTGATAAAATTTCCAATCTCCCACAGAAGTTTCTTTTTCAAATTTGCCAATTGCTTGTGAACAGTACTTTTTAATTTTCTCTTTTATTTTGTTTCAGTATTGTAACACATTTTCACGATTATTTTCACTCCAGGGCATCAAACATTCTTATATATGGAGGAAAAAATAAAGCCTATCCTATCCTAACTCTTTGCTGGGCAGCCAACATTATCCCCGCAACTTCTTGATGCAGATTTCCTTGCTCGCATCTCTAGGGCCAACAAGGGCTAAGACTTCAGGTTTTACCGACAGAGGCATGAAGGTGTTGTGGTAGTCAATGAAATCAGCAACTGGACTGGAAGGCGAGTCAGTGAAAGTGATGATGGGATTTGAAGTAGAATTGGGAGTGATGTTGGTGGTGACTATAGTTGAGGTAGAAGCGATCGATGTGAACTTGGGCTGTTGAGGCTGTTGAGAATCCAATGCCATTGTGTCTACAAAACAAAAAAACGATTATATGAAGATGCAACACAAGTATGTTCAATAATAGTAGTAATAATGACATAAAGTAGGACCTAGTTGACTCTGATAAAAGCGAATTTATCAATGGTAAAGGCTTTACAGTTTTGAGATCAAACTACATAGCTACTCTTAATGTGACATAACGATAAGAGACTATACTTCCTCCTCCAGCGGGAGTTAGCCAAGTACATTTACTAATAATAAGAATAAATAGAATCTAGTTACCTCTCCGATAAAATCAATTTTATTTACAGTCTTGAGAACTCTCTTAGATTTTAACAGAACAGCCTTTCTCTAGCGCAAATAGTCGAGTTCTTTAACTAGGGTGAGACAATTATTTATTAAGTCTTACATCATTGCTGTAGAGTCCGAGTAGTTCCAATAGATGTTGTTCCTTGAGGTCCTGCCACGGGAATGAATGTTTTCTGTCCAAAAACGGTGGTCCTTATATAACGAAAGATTGCACCAAGTAACCCACCTCTACATCCAATTAGATTCATCACATGAAAGATTGCACAGAATAACGGTGATTTTAGTGTGAAGAATAGGTAGTTTTTGCAAATTTTTTGTGCAAAAATTTGGCTGTTTTCGATTTTTTTCATGCAAAAAGTTTACAAAAAATGCCATTTGCTTTGTGTGAAAATTGAGCTATTTTTGTCCCTTTTTTTCTTGTGAAGATTGAGTCAATTTTATACCTTTTTTTGCTTGAAGAATTTGCAAAACTTACGTTTTTTGCAAGCGTAAAGAGAAATCGCACCTACCTAGTAGTAGTAATAAGAGAGCAGATCTCTGTCATGGAGTCTAAGGAACCAGAAGAACCTTTACCTTAGACTCCATGACAGAGATCTGCTCCCTTATTGCTACTTGTGTTTTGTTCTTTCACATGTAATGGATACAAACTTATGTATCTAATCAAATTCTCCATGAGATCGTAAAAACATTTCTAGTTACATCTACTCTTTATAATTAGTTCTAATCGATATTCCATCATAGTTTTTATGACTAAAGTTATGTTTCAATTCGGCTATGAAATTTTTTCTATCTTATTGTCAAATATTTATCCTAACTCAGACTCTAATAAAGCTATACTCATCCACCACAGAATGTTTTAGGTGGAATCAAATGTCTTATCAACAAATCATAATGCAGCAAAATACCATCAAGTACTCAGTAAATCACACCTCTCTTACATTCAAACCAATGCTCAAACCAGTATACCAAACGAGATCGAAATCAAAATTTATACCAATGTAACAACTTAGTGCAAAACAATAAATAGAGCAAACATTTATACATCAATCTAATCGCATTCAATTTACCAACATATAGACAAATACACACACACACACTCACGCACACACACACAAACAATATTAACTCAACAAACATAACTGTCAGGGGTGCTGTCGAAACAATCTATAATAACTTAAATTCTTTCACATAAAAAACTAACAAAAACCACTCACTCTTCACAACATTTTCACATTTCAGTCTTTAACATTTCTTTTATAACCGTTTTAAAACACCCATAACAAACTTGTTAGCGCTAAATATTCTACTTACACTTATTTTTCATATTTCTTTCTTATCGTAGAATCTCATCTTATAACATTATATGTTCACATTTATCAAACTTTCACTTTTCTCTTCATATTCTTCACATTCTTAAGTTTCACATTTAGTTACTCGAGTTCTGCTTTTATTATACTACTAGCAGGTACGTGACTTAGTGTCAGTGATTTAAATACATTCTTACTTCATTGTCATCCAAGTATAAGCTTAAAAAACGAGAGTATCTTTAATTACCAGTTCTATATTCTGTTACCATGAAATATTAAAATTATGTGTTACTATGCGTACATTTACAAAGAAACTATATTTCTAAAAAATTATTTTTGAGAAAATAATAATTTGAACCTAAAATGGTTCAAACAGCATTAATCTGAATATGACATAAACAGCTGTTAGCATGAATAGGAATAAACAGTATCTAATGTTTGTCAATACGTTGTTTCTTATTATTATTTATTTATTTACTTCAGAAATTGGCAGTCCTACCAATCCACATACAGACATTGTGGTGCAACACCATACAGCTGTAAGCCATTAATTTACAATAGACATGTTCTGAAAAAATTCTGAGAGTTATTTGCTGACTTTGTCATAGATTACTACACAATACAAAATTTGCTTTTGTTTGTTTTGCCGTGTCAGCATTGCTAAATACAATTTAGTATAAACTCTTGTGAAGATTTGTGCTGTTTCATGAGATTAGTTTATTTCAGGGCAGTACTGGAGTCTACCATATGGATCTGCCAGTCAAGGCTTCAGAAATGCTGGTCTTCAAGCAATGTCAAACTTGAACTATTCACCATTTTGCCAGATTCACTCTTACTCATACAGCTATCATAGAGCGGTCGCATCTGGTGAGTACTTGTGTTCTGTTTGTAGCGATACAAAAAGACTAAAGTCAAAGTTGGTTCATTTCAATTAAATAAAATTCAAATATGTTGTCATCATCATTTTCTCGCAACAAACTAATTTTATTGAGTTCTTTAAATGACAAAAAATGTTTAGTCACCAAATGCTTATAAACTTCAGCGGAGTCAAAGGCTATCACAAATTATCTTTTAACTGTAGGGGACCTGATGAATTCACTTGAGTATGGGTTTTTGCTAGCATATTATTTCGAGATTATGTTCAGTTAACAAATGATCACCCATACTTTAAGGTCAAAATTTTTTAATTGCAGCGACATTTTTTAATGTATTGAAAATTGTCAAGTTGAGAATATCTTACTCACCATTGCATACAACTTTAAAGTAACTAAACAAAATGGGCAGGAAACTCTGACAGTCCCAAGTAGTATACTAGGAGCAAATGTGTTAGTTCTTGTGGTTCATGTCGCAACTCTGATGTAAGTTGATCCTTTGATTTAAATCCTTTACCAGATGGATACCTCCTGCCTCTTGGTACCTTTCTATCCCTCTCCCACTCCTGACTGACACACAAGTTTTCTATTCTTTAGGTTTTTTAGTATATTTGGAGCAAATCCCTGGAAAGTGATGTGATGTCTTTTTGATTAATTACGTAATTTTATTTCACTTATTCATTTTGAGGTTCATGCTGCAGATCTTATTTTCAATATTGTAATGGATTCCAGTCTGGTTCCACGGATATCCACTATGCTCAAGTATTATTCCTCTCTCCAGAGGGGACACTGTGCTGCTCGACAGTGACAACTGTGTATCAGGCAACCGAATTATCCAATATAGCCAGAGCCCAAGGATCACACAAACTACACAGAGTGCAGTTTGAATACTGGCTTTATTCTCAATAGGCAAAGTCCTAGGGTGGCAATCCACTAGGGTTATTGGCAAGACATGAGAATGAATGCAATGAATCTGAAAAATGCCAGCTCTTTTATAGGTAACTGACAGGAAATAATTAGCATAAATCATATAACAGTAAAGGCACAGGATGTAATTAGACCAATGCGATTACATATATAAATAAACAACCTATCATACAATGTATAGGGATTAAATAGAATAAGCTCCAAGTGGCTAGAGGCGGAGTCCTATCTCCCATTGTCCAATAAGAGTGTCCTGCAGGGTCCTAAGGCTCTGGATAGCTTGTGGTCTTGGCTACTTCGGATACATGGAAGGGTATCTTCTGTTCTTGACCTAGTGCAGGATCTTGACTGGTTTTAGAAGTCCTCTGCTATGGCAGCCATCTTTGACCGGCCCTGAGTCACCATATCGGGTCAGCAGGGGTCAATAACGGCCCTGCAGTGGTCACTACCGGCTCTGCACACTGTGCTACCGGCACAGTAAAGCTTTGCTACTGGCACAGCACTTTACGGATGGCTGTGGGTGAAACTCTAGTGCACTCGGTGTGCAGATAGTGTAGTAAACTCCCAGTTTACTATGATTGTGCACCAAAATCTACCACAATATTGACTTCTGTTGACACATGGATGACTCCTGCTACTTTTTTGTCCCGACTCTTGTCACATGGGTAGCTCCAATCCCTTGGTACATTTTCATTCCTCTTTCTCCCACTCCTGATATATTGATTCTCTGCTCTTTGGGTTTTTAGTATAATAGAGGCAGATCCCTGTAAAAATGTGCTGCTTTTTTGTTTATACTGCGGCTATCATGTAAGTTTATTTCACCTACTCATCTACTCAGTCTGTTCTCAAACTGAAGAGACTTCAAAGTCAAAACTGTAGTCAATCAACGCAGAGACTGCAAAGTCTCTGCAAAGATGAATATGGTTTTATCAGAGTCAACTAGATTCTATTTACTATTTATTGTTAATTATAGTTACGTAGATTGCGCTAGAGAATGGAACTCTCCTACAGTCTACGGGATTGCTCTCAAGACTGCAAAGTCTTCGCATTGATAAATACGGTTTTATCAGAGAGTCAACTAGATTCTATTCACTATTTATTATTAATTGTAGTTATGTATGTGTTAAAATAAATAGAGATTTATCAAACATTTAAATAAATTATAATATCTAATTTGTTATTTATCTGTTTCAGACAATATTTTATTTGACAAAAACTGATGCTGGAATGAAAAAGAAATAAATTATGCTTAAATATTGAGGATTCAAGTCAATTGCAACTGGCTTGAGCTGATCAAATGAGATGGAAACACGAAGAGATGTTGAGGATGCTGATAGCACAAATGGAGCAAAAAATATAAGTTTAAAACTCATAATAAACCCAAAAATGTGAACTTCAAACTGGAAATTTGAAACAACCAAAGCACGTAAAATGTCACCTTGTATTGAATAGAAGGACAAATGTTAAACTCTTATTTCGTAAAAGGAAGAATTTTTGCCTCTCTTTGGCAGAAAAAAGTTTTTGCCACTTGTTTTGTCGAAGGAAAAACATTTGCGTCTGGTTTTTTGCAAAAAGAAAAAATTCTTTCGCTGCTTGTTTTGTCAAAGGAGAAGTTTTAGTTTTTTGTTTTCTAAATTAAATTGAGCAAAACTTACGCATAACAATGAATGTAAATAAAAAAGATATGCCATCACTTTCAAGACAAGATTTAACATATAGTTTATCATATTTGCTCATCATTATTGTTCCTATTCTAAATTTGAAACTCATAAGTTGGTAAAATGTTATTTTGTTCCCACTATACAAAAACCCAAAGGCTAGAGAATCCAGGTGTCGGGAGTGGGAGTGGGAGGGGATGAAAATATACCAAGGGACTCGAGGTATGCTGCCAGGAGTCAGGAATAAAAATGTATATCAAGAGCCATCTATGTGCCAACTGAAGTCAATATTGAAGATTAAATCTGTAGCATGCACCTCAAAATGAATGGGTGAAATAAACTTACACAAAAGCTGCCGCATTAATCAAAATAAAACAGCACGAAAACTCACATAATCCAAAAACAGCACATTATTTTCCAGAGAACTGCTCCTATTATACTAAAAAAATGGAAGAATAAAGAAAAAGGTAAAAAGGTACCAAGAAGCAGGAGGTATCCACTTACATCAGATCTGTGACATGAACCACAAGAATTAGTACATCTTTTACCAAACATCTGCTTCTACTATACTACCGTCATATCGGTAGGTTTAGTGATTATTGACCCAATGTAAAGTGTACAAGTATTGTGCCTCTCTCCAGACGGGACACAACCGTTTCAGTCAGTGCCACTCATATAAAGACTTTAACAACTACGCAGAGCCCTTGGCTCAAACATACTGTATATTACATATTGCCGTACAACTATGGGGTAGCTTGTTTTCCACTTGAGTTTACAAGAGTAATGCGATGCCATAATGGTGATACTAAATGGAATGTTTAATGAGCAAGTTCAGCCTTATAGGCAGTACTGCAGGAAGCAATTGGCCTATATTAATAATGTGGCCAATCACTAGTATAGGAAGTATGTCCAATCATAATTCAGGGCTAAATATAACAATGAATAGAAGAATAATACAAAATGTTAAATAGAATAAAGCGCCTAGTGGCAAATGGGTGGATTCTCGGCCAAAGTGTCTATCTTTGACCAGTATGACCGATCCGAGGTAAGCTACTCTGAATCTGCAAGGGTCAAGCCTGGATCTGCAGGGGTCATGACCAAGTCTGCAGTAGTCAGTCTATAGTGGTTGTGACCGACCCTGTCATTCTGTACACGTTCGAGCACACAATTGTGGTGACTATTTGCTGCAAGCAAACCACAACCTGCCTTAGCGAAAGGAGCCTCTAATCTCAGAGACGATCTCCCTTTTAATAGCACGTATAGACCAAGTTTTTACATCGTTTTACGCGCAAATCTGCTACAATACTCGTAAATTGTTAGTGTCAAACATTCAATATGCCCAATATTTCATGTAGAAAGCAAGTCCTTTCTGCTAGTATGCAAAATACAAATATGAATGTTATTATTAAAATGACACTTTGTAAAATGAAAACTGTTAATAACTTCACTTGCATTTTTTATTGAAAAAATCTCCTTTACCAATTCTGTTTATGTGTGAATGTTCATTGCAGTTGCTGCTACACCAGTTGAACCTGCTGTCGCAATTCCTTTTGCATTAACCACAGCTGCTCCTGTTGCTCCTGCCGCTCCCACAACTGCTGCTGCTGTTGCTGCCGCTCCCACAACTGCTGCTGCTGCCGTTGCCTTGCCCGCAGCCACATCTGCAACCCCTGCTGCTTCATTGACAGGAAGTCCCTCTGTTTCCATCAGAACTTACTTCCCTGAGGCATGGTTGTGGGATATAGTAAGCATCAAGTGAGTGCAAAACATCTTACAGCTATTTTTTTGGGTAGTTGGCACGCCGTCATATCGTAAGTACAGTGAAAAAGAAAACAACCATTTTGTTGTTATTAGCCAGAAAAATTAATATCGAAACAGTTTTTTCTGTGTTTATATATTAAAAACCTGTACGGCAGCACCTTGCCATCAACTGTATTGCTGGAGACAAGAAATAATTGCTACAAACTTTATTGTATTGGTATCTGCTCTGTGTGACGGTAACTTTTTAATATTGGCTCATGAAAATGGAGCCAACGTTTTTAACTTTCAAAGGCAATAAAGTAACTAAGTATTTGTATCGGATGATCGGAAGTAGCTGTTTGTTGCATGATGAAGTTCCACCGGTAAATATATGTGTAAAAAATGTCTGGCTGTGTGTATGCTTATGTAACTGCGTGTTTTTCACTTAAATGGACACATAAGCCTTAAATGGACACATAAGCCTTAAATGGACACATAAGCCTTAAATGGACACATAAGCCTTAAATGGACACATAAGCCTTACATGGACGCATAAGCCTTAAATGGACACATAAGCCTTAAATGGACACATAAGCCTTAAATGGACACATAAGCCTTAAATGGACACATAAGCCTTCAATGGACACATAAGCCTTAAATGGACACATAAGCCTTAAATGGACACATAAGCCTTAAATGGACACATAAGCCTTAAATGGACACATAAGCCTTAAATGGACACATAAGCCTTAAATGGACACATAAGCCGCCAAGTTGGAGAAATAAAAACCGCTGTACAAACGTTCTATTTGATTAATCCGATGTACGGCAAGGTTTAAATCTGCCAATTGTTATCAATCCGGAGATATCTGCAGATTAAATATTTTCAATAGTAATAATGTAGGAGGAGACGATTAACTTTCGATAATTGAAGTGTCAAATGGGTAAAAATGCCTAAACTACTACCCTGTAAGAAATGACAGCTGCTGCTGTAAGAACATTCTATTGAATTAATCTGATGTATGGTGGGATTTAAATTTTCTATCTGTTCTCAAATTGGAGATACTTATAGATTTATTATTAAAAAATTTTCAATAATGTAAGTGGAGACAAATTAGAAATAGTACATTCGGCTAATAAGCAGTGAATGCAATGTGAGCAGTGTGTTGTGTCAATCCAACAACTCCATGCTAGTTTATTACTCACATTATTTCCTTCCGACATGAATAGTTTGCAGCATTCCTTTGTAATGATGTTTTTGCAAGTTTGTTAGTTCATTAGTGTTTGCATGGTGCCAGCGCGCAGCATCCTGTGTCATCTTTCAATTTGAGCGGGGAGAAAGGATAGATGGAACAGGGCAGGGGTGGAACATGGTGATGGTAGAGCAAGGCAGAAGGTGAGAAGTAGAGCGGGGCGGGCAAAGGGCAGAATGAGGGGGGGGGAGAAGAGCGGGCGAAGAATAGAGTGAGCTAGCATAATGATATTTAAATATGACGGGTAATACAGTGAAGTTTTTTGCCCAACCTTAACTGACACAACTGACAAGTGCTTCTGGAAAGAACGTCTACCTTAAGCCCCTCCCCCTCCACACGCAACGATTTTGTGACGAAAGACGGAAAACGTCTGTTTATTTCACCTTGAACAAATCGTTTCCCCCGTTATTTGTGATTGTTGAGAATCAAGCGGGTTTGATTTTAGCCGGATGGTCTCAGAATAGTTATTCATCCCTGACACTGATTGGTCAATGCGGGTTGCTTGGGTGAACTTTTTGCCAACTTGTACTGTTCCCCAGCCATGACTGCTCAAGCATGTGCTATAAATTGTTGAGCAGCATCGTCATGTGCGTAACCGTTATGCGCAGCATCAGGCCACCGGAGAAAATTTCCACTCAATGTGCTGCATTTGTGGGCGCCAACCATTGTGTGGAGAGACCTTTACTGTCAACTGCAGATGCTGATTGATAGAGTTTAGTAATTAGTTCTAAATCCCATTTATTTGGTCTGCCCTTTTGTTTATTTGCTGCAAGCATTGCTTGAAAATTACAATATCATATTGTAATGTCATGAAACTCCAATAATCTCGAGTATTATACCTCTCTCCAGAGCAGACACTATGCCGGTATGACAGTGACAACTAGTGATCAGTTACTGCCGGATCAGTTGGCAAGCGCAGAGCCCACGGCTCAGACAAACTACGCATAGTGTAAGCTTGAATAGTGGCTTTATTCATAAATACCAATTCGTAGGGTGGCAGTGCACTAGGGTGGTTGGCAGTACATGAATGAATGCAATGAAACACAAGAGCTCCAGCCATTATATAGGCAGGCTGGCAGGATGTCATTTGCATATTAGATGTAACAATACATGCACAGGAAGTAATGGTGCCAAGTGGCTAAAGGCCAGAGTCGAGTCTCCATAGTCTAATCAGAAACTCCACAGGGTTCTGAGGCTGTATCTAGCCTTTGGTCGATATATCTTGTAATCCAAGGAAGGGTACGTCCGGCTCCAGGGTTAGTGTCGGATCCTAGATAGTTTCAGAGATCCTCGGCTAAGGCGGCCATCTTGTGCCAGCCTAGTATCACCATACCGGCTCAGCCAGGGGTCACTACCAGCCCTGCAGAGGTCAAGACCGGCCCTGCAAGCTGTACCATCGGCACAGCAAGTTATTCTATCGGCACAGCACCTTTACAAGGACTGGGGGTAGACTTCTAGCGCATCTCTGATCGGTGTCTGATAGCAAACAAATATCAATATCAATTATCAATTTGGTTTCATCCAAAATTGTTTTGTTGTATTTTCTTTTGAGGATGAACTAAGGAAAAAACAATGACGTAAGATTAGGAGATTATTAGTTGAGCCTTATCCTTGTTCTACAACAGCATTACTTCACTCAGCACATCTAGTTACTGGCTAAGCTACTTGAGTAGTATTCCCTGGCTGGACTAATTTGACTCATTACTCTGCTCAACTGCAGAATAGACACAACAAACTTACTGTATTGTAGTAGAATTCCAGCACCCTACTACGGGCACAACAACAAGCTCTCCATGAACACCCTTTCTGTTTACTTCTCTATCTCCTCTCATGGAGAGGACTTCGTTGTAGTTGGTAACATTCGTGTTGGAGTAGAACATGAGTGAAGTTGCCTCCATGGGAGTTAACTGAGAGGACTCCATGAAAAAAGTTCAAAGAGTCCTCAACGTTAACTCCCATGGAGACAACTTCACTCAGGTTCTACTCCAACACGAATGTTACCAACTACAACGAAGTCCTCGACTCAGTCTAAATACTCCACGGTATAAGAATGAACACTTTATTATACACAATCAACTTAGCAATATAATATATATCTACACAATTCAGAAAACTTTTAAAGTCTCAGTGTATAACAGCTCCTGCTATAAGAGGTACAAAGAAACACTCACCCCTCTATTAGGGGTGAGTCAATCACACATAACATTAATGCAAAACACCAACAGTAAAATACAAGAAAAATGCATCACAGCAACAATAACCAATTGTATAGTTAGCACATGTTCCAACTCTTCCAAATCACTTTTCAGCCAATTAGAGGTAAAGGGAAGCTCATATTTCATATTAGGTAAGGCTGGTTCGACAGCTCAAAGGTTTGTGTTCATTAATACTCATTTCTCTCACGCACATAGATGGGTAATTCATCCTCTGGTTCTCAGGCCTCCACTTCTGAGGTTCTCTGGTTAAATAGGTCTAGATACTGGCTTGAATAGACCCCTATAATATACTAGAATGATCCCTGGTTGGATACCGGGCCGGTATAGCAGCCTATACTGGGCCGGTATAGGTTATATAACTCATAATGGACTGATACTGGATTAGCATACCAGGCCAGTTTCGGGTGTGGGGGGAGGGAGTTATGTAAAAGGTATAAGGTGAGGGGTAGGTGGTGTCAAGGAGAGCTGCTGGGGTGGAAAGGGGTATAGTGTTACTTCGTCACTAAATTTACTCACTGTATTATAGTTGTGGCAACTTTTTGCAATGCAGCATGTAACACCTCGTGATCTGTCTTTGTGTTTTATCTCCAGTTCTACAGCTGCTATCAGCTGTGAATGGTTTGAATTTGTGCAATGAAATCTATTTGTGAAACATCCAAACTTTCAAGTTTTTTAATTTTTGATGCTAGAAAGTGTTTTGTGATACTAATTAACAGCGCAACAGGTTCAGCCAGAGTGAGCACCACTGTACCAGACACTATGACCGAATGGGTCGGTAACGCCGTCTGTTTGAATGAACATGATGGACTCGGAGTGTCCGCACCAGCATCTCTCATTGCTTTCCAACCATTCTTTGTGTCTATGAACTTACCTTACTCAGTTATAAGGACAGAGAAAGTACCCATAGCTGTTACTGTGTCCAACTACCTCTCCAAGTGTCTGGTGGTAAGTCATAACAACAGTTTCAATTATTTTTGCTTCTTTTTGGTCGATCTTTTGTGGAAAAGTTATTGTACAGTGCACCTTGAACCAGTCTTAACCTGCAGCAGTAACACTGTTTATGGTTTGATTGACTTGCACCTGACATAAAATGGTATATTATTTCACAAAATTGTGAAGATGAACTTGAGATTGTTACATGAATTTCAAGTGGCTGTTGAATTGATTAGATTTTGTACCTACACAGGACTCTTTACAAGTTGATTACTTGTATGCTGAGGTGTATGCTTGCTGAGGTGTGTGCTTGGTGAGGTGTATGCTTGGTGAGGTGTATGCTTGCTGAGCTGTATGCTTGCTGAGGTGTATGCTTGCTGAGCTGTATGCTTGCTCAGGTGTATGCTTGCTGAGGTGTATGCTTGTTCAGGTGTATGCTTGCTGAGCTGTATGCTTGCTGAGGTGTATGCATGCTGAGGTGTATGCTTGCTGAGGTGTATGCATGGTGAGGTGTATGCTTGGTGAGGTGTATGCTTGCTGAGGTGTATGCTTGCTGAGGTGTATGCTTGCTGAGGTGTATGCATGCTGAGGTGTATGCTTGCTGAGGTGTATGCTTGCTGAGGTGTATGCTTGCTGAGGTGTATGCTTGCTGAGGTGTATGCTTGCTGAGGTGTATGCTTGCTGAGGTGTATGTTGCTGAGGTGTGTGCTTGCTGAGGTGTATGCTTGGTGAGGTGTATGCTTGCTGAGCTGTATGCTTGCTCAGGTGTATGCTTGCTGAGGTATATGCTTGCTGAGGTGTATGCTTGCTGAGGTGTATGCTTGCTGAGGTGTATGCATGCTGAGGTGTATGCTTGCTGAGGTGTATGCTTGCTGAGGTGTATGCATGCTGAGGTGTATGCTTGTTCAGGTGTATGCTTGCTGAGGTGTATGCTTGCTGAGGTGTATGCTTGCTGAGGTGTATGCTTGCTGAGGTGTATGCATGCTGAGGTGTATGCATGGTGAGGTGTATGCTTGCTGAGGTGTATGCATGCTGAGGTGTATGCTTGCTGAGGTGTATGCTTGCTGAGGTGTATGCTTGCTGAGGTGTGTGCTTGCTGAGGTGTATGCTTGCTGAGGTGTATGCTTGCTGAGGTGTATGCTTGTTCAGGTGTATGCTTGCTGAGGTGTATGCTTGCTGAGGTGTATGCTTGCTGAGGTGTGTGCTTGCTGAGGTGTATGCTTGCTGAGGTGTATGCATGCTGAGGTGTATGCTTGCTGAGGTGTATGCTTGCTGAGGTGTATGCTTGCTGAGGTGTGTGCTTGCTGAGGTGTATGCTTGCTGAGGTGTATGCATGCTGAGGTGTATGCTTGCTGAGGTGTATGCTTGCTGAGGTGTATGCTTGTTCAGGTGTATGCTTGCTGAGGTGTATGCTTGCTGAGGTGTATGCTTGCTGAGGTGTGTGCTTGCTGAGGTGTATGCTTGCTGAGGTGTATGCATGCTGAGGTGTATGCTTGCTGAGGTGTATGCTTGCTGAGGTGTGTGCTTGCTGAGGTGTATGCGCGCTGATGTGTATGCTTGCTGAGGTGTATGATTGCTGAGGTGTATGCTTGCTGAGGTGTATGCTTGCTGAGGTGTATGCTTGGTGAGGTGTATGCTTGGTGAGGTGTATGCTTGCTGAGGTGTATGCTTGCTGAGGTGTATGCATGGTGAGGTGTATGCTTGCTGAGGTGTATGCATGCTGAGGTGTATGCTACATTTAGTGAACGCAAAAGAAGTGAAAGTTATATAACATATGTAATATTTAAAACTTTCGTTTGGCAGGTGATGTTGAGGCTGAACACATCTCCAATGTATGACATTTTGAGAGCATCATCTGGAGTTGTCTGCACATGTGACCAAACAATCCAAAGCAAAACCTTTACCATAGCCGTGAAAGAAATTGGTAATGTCAACATCTCTATAAGTGTAGGTGTTAACTTACCTATTAGTGTAAGTGTTGCTTATCAGTTAGTGTAGGTGTCAACTTACCTATTAGTGTAAGTGTTAACTTATCCATTAGTGTAAGTGTTAACTTATCAGTTAGTGTAAGTGTTAACTTACCTATTAGTGTAAGTGTTGCTTATCAGTTAGTGTAAGTGTTAACTTATCTGTTAGTGTAAGTGTTAACTTATCTATTAGTGTAAGTGTTAACTTATCAGTTAGTGTAAGTGTCAACTTACCTATTAGTGTAAGTGTTAACTTATCAGTTAGTGTAAGTATTAACTTACCTATTAGTGTAAGTGTTGCTTATCAGTTAATGTAGGTGTCAACTTACCTATTAGTGTAAGTGTTGCTTATCAGTTAGTGTAGGTGTCAACTTACCTATTAGTGTAAGTGTTAACTTATCCATTAGTGTAAGTGTTAACTTATCTATTAGTGTAAGTGTTAACTTACCTATTAATGTAAGTGTTAACTTATCCATTAGTGTAAGTGTTAACTTATCCATTAGTGTAAGTGTTAACTTATCCATTAGTGTAAGTGTTAACTTATCTATTAGTGTAAGTGTTAACTTATCCATTAGTGTAAGTGTTAACTTATCCATCAGTGTAAGTGTTAACTTATCCATTAGTGTAAGTGTTAACTTATCTATTAGTGTAAGTGTTAACTTATCCATTAGTGTAAGTGTTAACTTACCCATTAGTGTAAGTGTTAACTTATCTATTAGTGTAAGTGTTAACTTATCCATTAGTGTAAGTGTTAACTTATCTATTAGTGTAAGTGTTAACTTATCTATTAGTGTAAGTGTTAACTTATCCATTAGTGTAAGTGTTAACTTACCCATTAGTGTAAGTGTTAACTTATCTATTAGTGTAAGTGTTAACTTATCTATTAGTGTAAGTGTTAACTTATCTATTAGTGTAAGTGTTAACTTATCTATTAGTGTAAGTGTTAACTTATCTATTAGTGTAAGTGTTAACTTATCTATTAGTGTAAGTGTTAACTTACCTATTAGTGTAAGTGTTAACTTATCCATTAGTGTAAATGTTAACTTATCCATTAGTGTAAGTGTTAACTTATCTATTAGTGTAAGTGTTAACTTATCTATTAGTGTAAGTGTTAACTTATCCATCAGTGTAAGTGTTAACTTATCCATTAGTGTAAGTGTTAACTTATCTATTAGTGTAAGTGTTAACTTATCCATTAGTGTAAGTGTTAACTTACCCATTAGTGTAAGTGTTAACTTACCTATTAGTGTAAGTGTTAACTTATCCATTAGTGTAAGTGTTAACTTATCCATTAGTGTAAGTGTTAACTTATCTATTAGTGTAAGTGTTAACTTATCTATTAGTGTAAGTGTTAACTTATCCATTAGTGTAAGTGTTAACTTACCTATTAGTGTAAGTGTTAACTTATCTATTAGTGTAAGTGTTAACTTATCAGTTAGTGTAAGTGTTAACTTATCTGTTAGTGTAAGTGTTAACTTATCTATTAGTGTAAGTGTTAACTTATCTATTAGTGTAAGTGTTAACTTATCCATTAGTGTAAGTGTTAACTTATCTATTAGTGTAAGTGTTAACTTATCCATTAGTGTAAGTGTTAACTTACCTATTAGTGTAAGTGTTAACTTATCTATTAGTGTAAGTGTTAACTTATCAGTTAGTGTAAGTGTTAACTTATCTGTTAGTGTAAGTGTTAACTTATCTATTAGTGTAAGTGTTAACTTATCTATTAGTGTAAGTGTTAACTTATCTATTAGTGTAAGTGTTAACTTATCAGTTAGTGTAAGTGTTAACTTATCTATTAGTGTAAGTGTTAACTTATCTATTAGTGTAAGTGTTAACTTATCTATTAGTGTAAGTGTTAACTTATCAGTTAGTGTAAGTGTTAACTTATCTGTTAGTGTAAGTGTTAACTTATCTATTAGTGTAAGTGTTAACTTATCTATTAGTGTAAGTGTTAACTTATCTATTAGTGTAAGTGTTAACTTATCTATTAGTGTAAGTGTTAACTTATCCATTAGTGTAAGTGTTAACTTATCTATTAGTGTAAGTGTTAACTTATCTATTAGTGTAAGTGTTAACTTATCCATTAGTGTAAGTGTTAACTTATCCATTTAAGACAGTGTTCATTTATCATTGGTATTATTGTTTTCAGTTTTCTTAGCCAGATGTTCATTGATTTAATTGATTTAATTGATGTAACAAAGAGTGTGTTGCCACAGGCAGAGGTTATCAACAACAGTACAGCCTGCACTGTGGCCACGGAGACGGCTGCGCTAGTTGGAACAAGTGACACAGTAATCAGACCATTTGTTGTTGAGTCAGAAGGAGCCCCCAGAGAATACACAATTAGTGACTTTGTGTGCGTAACTAGCCCTAATGCTAGTAAGTTGGTTATAAGTTGTCTGAAAGTATGCACTTACTGCTGGATGGTATGCTAACAGCATTGATACTGCTTCTGCTCTACAATCTGTATCACTAATGTATCTGAGTTGTCCATCTAGTATATTTTGTGTCCTTTTTTAGCAATACGATATCATTACAGCAAGTTTTTTTGCGGTGATTGTTGTGTTAAAAACTGTTTACTACATGCGCAAAGATTTCTGACAAGATATTTTTGGGAGTTCATTCAGAGATCTGTGCCCACTTGCTTCATTATTGAAAGAAAACACTGAACCAAAATCAAATATATGTGGTTTCACCTTGCCATCTTTGGTGTGGCTAGCATAGCTAATCACATACAGCATGAGCAAATTTGAACAAATTTTATAATTTAAATTTATTTACAGGTGGTCCTGGGTTGGGTTCTGTTGAGGAAACATACACGCTGCCGCTGCCGGGCCCAACGGAGTTAGTCAATGGCTCAGAAAGAGTAATTATGACAGTGATCGGAGATGTTATGGGACCAGCATTGAATAATATTGGCCATCTTCTGCGTATGCCTTATGGATGTGGAGAGCAAATCATGATAACATTTGCTCCAAACATCTTTGTTATGAAATATCTAAACTCGGTGAACCGCATCGATGCTCAGCTCAATGCCAAGGCTATTGCATACATGAAAAGTGGTTGGTATTTGTTTTATTTTACTCATGAACATGATTTTGTCCTCTCATGGGGATTTATCCTTGAGTGTGGTGGTCTACCATAGAGTGAGTAGTGGTCTATCATAGAGTGAGTGGTGGTCTACCATAGAGTGAGTGGTGGTCTACCATAGAGTGAGTGGTGGTCTACCATAGAGTGAGTGGTGGTCTACCATAGAGTGAGTGGTGGTCTACCATAGAGTGAGTGGTGGTCTATCATAGAGTGAGTGGTGGTCTACCATAGAGTGAGTGGTGGTCTACCATAGAGTGAGTGGTGGTCTACCATAGAGTGAGTGGTGGTCTACCATAGAGTGAGTGGTGGTCTACCATAGAGTGAGTGGTGGTCTACCATAGAGTGAGTTGTGGTCTACCATAGAGTGAGTGGTGGTCTACCATAGAGTGAGTGGTGGTCTACCGTAGAGTGAGTGGTGGTCTACCGTAGAGTGAGTGGTGGTCTACCATAGAATGAGTGATGGTCTACCATAGAGTGAGTGGTGGTCTACCATAGAGTGAGTGGTGGTCTACCATAGAGTGAGTGGTGGTCTACCATAGAGTGAGTGGTGGTCTATCATAGAGTGAGTGGTGGTCTATCATAGAGTGAGTGGTGGTCTACCATAGAATGAGTGGTGGTCTACCATAGAGTGAGTGGTGGTCTACCATAGAGTGAGTGGTGGTCTACCATAGAGTGAGTGGTGGTCTATCATAGAGTGAGTGGTGGTCTATCATAGAGTGAGTGGTGGTCTACCATAGAATGAGTGGTGGTCTATCATAGAGTGAGTAGTGGTCTACCATAGAATGAGTGGTGGTCTACCATAGAATGAGTAATGGTCTACCATAGAGTGAGTGGTGGTCTACCAAAGAGTGGGTGGTGGTCTACCATAGAGTGAGTGGTGGTCTACCATAGAGTGAGTGGTGGTCTACCAGAGAATGAGTGGTGGTCTACCATAGAGTGAGTGGTGGTCTACCATTGAGTGAGTGGTGGTCTACCATAGAATGAGTGGTGGTCTATCATAAAGTGAGTGTACTGCTATCGTTTTTTCGACACAAAACTTTAACTGCTGGAGCACTAAACTTCCCCAAATTTTAAGTTTCAGTAATTCTGCTCCATTCTAAGAGAGAATGCAGAGTGAATTCTCAATCAAAAAAGATGTTGTTGAATCCATGATTAATCATTTCTGGCTACTGACTGGCATCCAACTCTACAATGTTACACTTTGGCTCATACAAAAAACAATCTAGAGATAGATAAAAGTTAGTTTGTGGGTTTAATCAGTTACAGTGCTTGATCTTCTCAACTAAAAATAATTATCTGCAATTTTTTTATAGAATAAACAAAAGCCCGTGTTTGTTATGAACTTGCAGGATATCAAAGGGAGTTAACATTTGCTCACAGTGATCAGTCCTACAGTGCATTTGGTTATTCTAACCAACAGACTTCTGGCAGCATGTGGCTGACAGCTTTTGTGGTCAAGTGTTTTGGATTGGCACAACCGTACATCTACATAGACAAAACTATCCAGTCAAGGAGTATAGACTTCTTTGTAAACAACCAAGACAGGGATGGATGCTTTCCGCAGGTTTGTTTACTTTGAAATATATATTTTGTGAGACCTTTCATTGCATTTGATGTGCAATAAATAGTTTCTTTTTATCAGGTCGGTATGGTGATTCACAAGGAAATGCAAGGTGGATTTGGAAGTGGAGGTAATAAAGCAGGGATGACAGCGTACGTTGTTATCGCCATGTTAGAGTCTGGCGTAGAGGCAAATAGTCCCTCTATTGGAAGGGCATTTCAGTGCATAGACCAACAGTTATATACTGATGGTTACACAACGTCACTGGTGGCTTACGCCTACTCTTTGTATAACAAAACGGATGACAGGGTATACCAGAAACTACTTACTATGGCTGTTTCAGGTGAGATTGGCTGAGAGTTTCTATGGTAGCTCTTTTAATAGAAATGTGATCGAATCTTGCAATAATTCAAATTTTTAATGCAGTATGACACATAAATACCTAAATATAGCTAAACAAAATGGTAGATAACAAAATAATTTTGCCAAGTTTTCAAACTCACCAAAATCCATCAGTCAGTATGATATGTTTCCATTTATAATTCAAAAAAATTGAAATAAAATATTAATTTGTGTTTGTTTGGTGAAAGATAGCTTGCTGAGAAAAATGAATGTATTGTGTTTTAATTCAGTATAGCGTTATTGATTATAGCATTTCTCCTTTGTGTACCAGCTAGTAGGAGGTGGAGTTAACATGGATGTATCTATTGCATCACATTCTGTATTTGTCTGCTCTTGTCCAATTAAAGAGGCTACTTATTGAGGTAAAACTGGCTAGGAGAGGAGTTGCATACCCTGTGCTTCCCGCAGGCAACATATCCTGATTATGTTACAGTAAACAACGGGGCACAGACCATGTGGAAAGCCAACCAAAATGAAGTACCACAAACAAGCGGTCGCTGGTGGTATTATAGACCTCATTCTGCTGACGTTGAGACAACCGCTTATACCCTTTTGACCTTATTGACTATGGAAAGTACTAGAAATGACAAGATTACATCAGGTCTTCCTATTGTTAGATGGCTCTCAACTCAGAGAAATTCTCTGGGCGGGTTTGGTTCTACACAGGTATGTATGTGTGTGTTACTTTGTTATCTTCACCACTTGTCCAGCATGGAAGTAAGCTGTAAATTTTTAGAAGTTTATCACAATCACATTTAGTTACTTGTGTTCTACCTCTACTATACTGTACAGGAATTTAGGGTGGAGTGGTAGCTGTCACCTGTACAGCGGCCCACAGTAGTAAGTGTTTACAAGCAGTGCAGTGTACGCCTCCACTTCGCCCAAGGTCAGCGATCTAAACCGGTAGAGTAGAATTTGCAGCGTTGTACGCCCGCAAGCAATACACAGTGAGGAGTTGTCACAACTCTCTCACTTTCCACTGATTTTCTATTCGGGGGAATAGGTGCGTCAGGTCGAACTAATAGTTTGAATAATCGTTCCAGTATCACTTGCCCGAGTGCAGTGTAAGTCGAATTGACTGAACACTTTCTACTGACTATTATTCTAGTTACTAGTCGACTGGTCCAAGAGCTATTCAACTGTCCAAGTTATTGTGCAAGTGTTTGAACTGGTCTGTTCATCTATCAGCGCAATCTGTATGTGAGAGCTTACTTGTATATTTTCTGCTTAGCCACTGGTGCGTTGCATAAGTGCGCTTATGCAATAAGAATCAACAAGCAAGTGAGAGTGTCAGGCTAACTCTGATTTATTATTACGATACAAGCGTATTTATACCATAAAGATTATGTAACAATGAGTGGCAGCACATAAGACAAAGCAGGCCACGCCTGTACAGTTGATTGGTAGATAAAAGCCAATAGAACGTTGCATAGAACAGAGGGGCAGTCTCCATCGCATGGATGACTGCCCAAGCACATGTATACAATAAATGAAAATTAGGCACACAAATAATTATGTAAAATTAAGAGTAAATGTTCGACCTGTGAATAAGTGTATATAAATATGATTAGAGTTCGGCTTGGATATATATATAAAAATAGGTCGACCTGTAGCTGGTCCTTGACGCATTCCCCTACAATACTACTCACAATCACATTTAGTTACTTGTGTTCTACCTCTACTCTACTACTCACAATCGCATTTAGGTACTTGGGTTCTACCTCTACTCTACTACTCATAATCATATTTAGTTACTTGGGTTCTACCTCTACTCTACTACTCACAATCATATTTAGTTACTTGGGTTCTGCCTCTACTCTACTACTCACAATCACATTTAGTTACTTGTGTTCTACCTCTACTCTACTACTCACAATCACATTTAGCTACTTGTGTTCTACCTCTACTATACTACTCACAATCACATTTAGTTACTTGTGTTCTACCTCTACTCTACTACTCACAATCATATTTAGTTACTTGTGTTCTACCTCTACTATACTACTCACAATCACATTTAGTTACTTGGGTTCTGTCTCTACTATACTACTCACAATCATATTTAGTTACTTGGGTTCTACCTCTACTCTACTACTCACAATCACATTTAGTTACTTGTGTTCTACCTCTACTATACTACTCACAGTCACATTTAGTTACTTGAGTTCTGCCCCTACTATACTACTCACAATCACATTTAGTTACTTGGGTTCTGCCCGTACTATACTACTCACAATCACATTTAGTTACTTGGGTTCTGTCCCTACTATACTACTCACAATCACATTTAGTTACTTGGGTTCTGTCCCTACTACATTACTAACAATCACTTCTTCAGCTCATTAGAAAAGTCGTAAAAGAGCTTTAATATGTACAAGAAAATAAGTAAAATACTGTTTGTGTTGCTCGCATTAATCAAGAATCACTGTCAAACAAAATGTATAAACTGCTTTTGGTTTTGAAGAAGAAACTACGGAAAAAAAACATCCACGTTTAGTCAGAGCAGTACAATGGCTGTATACGGTGCTGGGTTGACTAACACACCATTTTCTCTGTTTCTGCTCCTTATATACTACTGGTACGACTTGATGTAAGCCTCTAATATTAGTCTTGTACCACTTCAGGATACAGTTATAGGACTGCAGGCTTTGGCTGAATACGCTACTTTAGTGTATGGACCTGGAGGAACGTCCTCTCTTACCGTCACAGAACAGCTCACCAATGCATCCCTAGCCTCTTTCACCATCAACAGTGGTAATAACTTGGTGGCGCAATCTGTTAGAATTCCCAGGGTAACTGACCTTAAAATGACGGCCACTGGATCTGGTTGTATGTTGGTGCAGGTATGCCATTTATTCCAGCAGCTTTTTAAAATGTAGACAATTTTACTTTAGTTTAAATGATTTGTCTGTTGAAAGTACAAGCTCTAGTTTGCACTTACTCATATTTTTGTTTATTTCAAGTAAATACAGACGTATACACGCTGTTTTATATTTCTGTTTCATGGAAGCTTAATTTAATGCATTCAAAGTGGTAGTAATATTTAAGTATCAATTGTCCTGTCGTAAGAAGGCTTTTTGTTATCCTATTTTAGAGATCTGTATATACGCATGTATGTGTAAGCATCATTTTCGGTTACAAACTTTTTTTCTAAGCAACAATTACCAAAGAGCAATTATGTCTTTAGGCATTGGATATTGATAGCTATATGCACATGCTATATCTTATATTGTATGAATTGACATCTATGAGTACATGCTATATCTTATATTGAATGAAGTCACCTGTCTGTGGTACTGTTGCAAGTTAGAACTTTCTACTTGATAGACAAATGTCAGATACAACGTTAACCAACAAGACAAATATCTCCAAGCCTTCCTCACTACTGTTCAACCTATAAGGAAGCATGGCTCTACCTCAGCATGTAAGAGCAGACAACTTCAGATCTGCACACAGTGAGTATATGCCATAACAGTAATTGTAGCCCTCAGCTGTATGCACGCTGTATTAACAGCTTATTTTAACATGAGCATCTTATCAAAGTGAATTGCTCCTTCCAGATATTCTGGTGAAGGCAACAGCAGCAACATGGCTATAGTTGAGGTAAAGATGGTGTCTGGGTGGGCTGCCGATGAAACGGTATTGAAAGGACTACGTACTAATTCAGCGGTGAAGCTGAGTCGGTATGAAGTTGACCCAAATGGTGCTGTACAATTGTACTTTGATGAGGTGAGTGGTGGATAGGTAAATGGCGCGTTATTTCTTTCCATCAGCAGATTTCTGTTCATGTATACTCATTGCTTTGCTATTGCAGCTGAACAGAACACAGAAATGTTTCACTTTAGGTATAAACCAAAAGTTTGATGTAAAGGATGTAAAACCTGCAGTGGTAACAACCTACGACTATTACAAGATTGGTGAGTAAAGAACTAGCCAGTAGTTCAGAATAAACCAGCCAGCAATAACCTGAGAACCAGTGAGCACATCATCGGCTGTTTTACAATGGTTCCTGCTTTGTTACAGAACTGCGGCAAGAGGTACAATACACAATAGACAGATGTGTACAGAGACCAAATGCTAGAGACTTGACCCCTCTTTCTCTTGTCTAACATAACCGGAACAGACAGTAGCAGATCATAGCTGCATCTTCCACTTTCATAAATATGATATATACCATTACATAACATAAGTATACCATTACATAACATAAGTATACCATTATATAACATAAGTATACCATTATATAACATAAGTATACCATTATATAACATAAGTATACCATTACATAACATAAGTATACCATTATATAACATAAGTATACCATTATATAACATAAGTATACCATTATATAACATAAGTATACCATTACATAACATAAGTATACCATTATATAACATAAGTATACCATTATATAACATAAGTATACCATTATATAACATAAGTATACCATTATATAACATAAGTATACCATTATATAACATAAGTATACCATTATATAACATAAGTATACCATTATATAACATAAATATACCATTATATAACATAAGTATACCATTATATAACATAAATATACCATTATTACATAACATAAGTATACCATTATATAACATAAATATACCATTATATAACATAAATATACCATTATATAACATAAATATACCATTATATAACAATAACATACCATTATATAACACCCCATCTACTACATATGCACTGCTGGTCAGTGTGTGTATACATTTACATTGTAAACAGTCTATAGCTACTAATCTAAATCTGTATCCATTTCATATCAATACAGCTCACATATCTGTATCACAAGTTATTATTGCACTACTCAGTGTTCGATCTTGCAATACATTTAACCTTTATAAATATGGAGAAAAATTGATGCTTTTAATGTACACACCATCCTATGAACACACCCTCTCATCAAGTGTAGAATATGTACACATCATCTCATCAAATTTAGAATATGTACACATCATCTCATCAAGTGTCGAATATGTACACATCATCTCATCAAGTGTCGAATATGCACACACCCTCTCATCAAGTTTAGAATATGTACACACCATCTCATCAAATTTAGAATATGTACACACCCTCTCATCAAGTTTAGAATATGTACACATCATCTCATCAAGTTTAGAATATGTACACATCATCCCATCAAGTTTAGAATATGCACACACCATCTCATCAAGCTTAAAATATCTACACACCATCCCATCAAGTTTAGAATATGTACACACCATCCCATCAAGTTTAGAATATGTACACATCATCCTATCAAATTTAGAATATGCACACACCATCTCATCATGTTTAGAATATGTACACACCATCCTATTAAGTGTAGAATAATTTAAATAGGATCATTTCTCAACAATCCTTTTGGTATTTCTCAATATACGTATTTATCTTCTTAGGAAACTCTGATACAACTGCAGCCAAATTCTGGTATTTCATGTTTGACTGATCAAGAAAGTTTTCGGTTGAGTCCTGATAGAAGAATAGAGATTGTACAGTTGATATTGCACTAATAACTCATGGTAGATTGTATGAAACCCTTTGCTGAGCCTGACATTGCTTGTCATCATTTTAGGAGTCTACTAAATGTAAACAGTTTGTTGTTTTAGGCCAGAGCTCTACTTGGCTAAATATTCTGTTGACTAAGTAGTCAAACTGTCGGATGAAAGAAAAAAACTCTTTTTATTGGTCGAAACAGAGCAACGAAACTTAATCCTCACTTATGAAATGTAGATTTTATCACACACTTTGTTCCTAAATACAATGATCAGATCTACTCTGTATAGTTTGTGTATATCATTCGTGTGGGGTTTGGGGTTTGTAACATGACAAGGTCAAAGAGCGTTGGAAGGTTGACAAATTTGAATTACTTTATACAATTTTATTACGGATTACACATAAGGAGCATGATTGATGTAATATGTATTTCATAGCGAGTGAAAAAATATTTTTCCAAAAACAAAGTTGTTGGTAAAGGGATGAATCTCAGATATTTTGGTTTTGACAGAAGAAAGATGAAATCGACATTAATTTTACAAAACGATGAATTGGATGATTACACACATATTCTTCTGGCAAATAAAACAATTTAACCAGGATACGGTTGTGTCTAATATAAAACAGTTTAACCAGGATACCGTTGGTGTCTAATATAGATGATTGGAACTTTATGAGGTTGCTTGAACCCAGAGGAAGGAGAGAATTGGTAGCAGGCAGCTGAGCCAACCAACAACTGTGTGTGTACTGTGTGATTGGATGAAACCATTGTCAGTGATCACTTGGGTGTAAAACCTGCAACGAAACCAGATACAACACATCTGAGTTACATGTTGTAGTAGTGACTGATGTTAGTAGCAGTGACTTGTGATAGTAGTGACTTGTGATAGTAGCAGTGACTTGTGATAGTAGTAGTGACTTGTGATAGTAGTAGTGACTTGTGTTAGTAGTAGTGACTTGTGATAGTAGGGACTGATGTTATAGTAGTGACTTGTGTTAGTAGTAGTGACATATGTTAGTAGCAGTGACTAATGTTAGTAGTAGTGACTGATGCTATAGTAGTGATTTGTGATAGTAGTGACTGATATTATACTAGTGACTTGTGATAGTAGTGACTTGTGATAGTAGTAGTGACTTGTGATAGTAATAGTGACTTGTGATAGTAGTAGTGACTTGTGTTAGTAGTAGTGACTAATGTTAGTAGTAGTGACTGGTGTCATAGTAGTGATTTGTGATAGTAGTAGTGACTTGTGATAGTAGTGACTTGTGTTAGTAGTAGTGACTTGTGATAGTAGGGACTGATGTTATAGTAGTGACTTGTGTTAGTAGTAGTGACATATGTTAGTAGCAGTGACTAATGTTAGTAGTAGTGACTGATGCTATAGTAGTGATTTGTGATAGTAGTGACTGATATTATACTAGTGACTTGTGATAGTAGTGACTTGTGATAGTAGTAGTGACTTGTGATAGTAATAGTGACTTGTGATAGTAGTAGTGACTTGTGTTAGTAGTAGTGACTAATGTTAGTAGTAGTGACTGGTGTCATAGTAGTGATTTGTGATAGTAGTAGTGACTTGTGATAGTAGTGACTTGTGATAGTAGTAGTGACTTGTGCTAGTAGTAGTGACTTGTGTTATAGTAGTGATTTGTGATAGTAGTAGTGACTTGTGATAGTAGTGACTTGTGATAGTAGTAGTGACTTGTGCTAGTAGTAGTGACTAATGTTAGTAGTAGAGACTGATGTCATAGTAGTGACTGATGTTATAGTAGTGATTTGTGCTAGTAGTAGTGACTTGTTGTAAAAATAATGACTTGTGTTAGTTTGTGAGTTGTGTTGTTCTGCTCATGCGGTTGATAGAAGTATAAAATGTTAACGATTACCATCAAACTCATAGCAGCCATTTCTCAAGCTACTATTTTGCACACAAAATTGCAAAACTTTTGAGATTATCACACAAAGTGTGCCTGTAGGTAGATACCAAAGACTAAACTCAAGCTTGAGAAGTCAAGAATAATATTATTAGAAGCGTGTTTCTTATAGTTTGTTAAATGATCGGTATGACAAACTACAATTTTTGCATCTTTGTTTTATCGTTAAAAACCATTCAACATATAGTAAAGTATTACATAATTGTAGTGAAAGCATTTCAAACAAGCAATCAAATGTCTTTTTTTGAAATACTGTTGGGGAAATGCCTCAATACACACAAGTCGACCCTGACACAAACAACAGCGTAGACATTTTATTCTTTATTACTGCCGAACCATATTCACATTTATGTTCACTCTTATTTACTCTTATATTGTATTCACTCTTATTTACTCTTGCATTTTTAACATGTGCTGCCGTGCAGTCAACCTGAACAAAAGACAACCCCTTTTTGTAAAGTTGCCTGCCTCTTATGTTCTATGGGCCAATCAGGCCAGAAGGCGGGGCCTATACTTTTGTTTGTACATACTGCTGCCAAATCTTTTGCCTGCCCCTTGTGTATAAATGTACTTGTAATCAGTTAATAAATCAGAGTTAACCTGGCACTCTCACCTCTTGATGATTCTCTCTGCACAGCAAAGAAATAACTACAAGCAACACTTGATAAAGCACAAGCAACTAGATGCAACAGAAAGAATAACAAGCAAGCAAACAAGACAAACACATGCACATAGCAATTAATTAAATAGCAGCAACTTGGACAAGTTGGCCAGCAGCAAGAACAGTAGTCAGTAGAAAGTGGTCAGTCCAAGAGACTTACACTGCACACGACCTGCGGGCGTGTGATACTGGAACGATTGTTCAACCTGTTGGGTCGACCCAGTACAGCTATTCTGACCGAACAAGAACTCAGTGGAAAGTGAGGCAGTTGTGACAACTCCTCACTGCGCATAGCTTACGGGCTTGCGACACTGCAAGTCTTGCTCAAACAGTCTAGTCTGTCGACTTTGGAGCTAGCTCGAGGAAATTGCATTACTGCTTACTACACACTCACTGGAAGTGGGCCGCTGTACAGGTGACAGCTACCACCACCCTAAATTCCTGTACAATACTTCTCCCTACATTGGGAGTTTTCCTCTCTATATAAGCACTATTTGGGTAAAATTATTGAAGTAGGAAGCAAACCTGGCAGAGTCTTTTGGTACTCTCGGCCGTTGTGGGTCAGAAAAGTTAACAAAATGAAGACCAAACTTTTCTACGTAACCTTCTGCCCATTCAAAGTTGTCCATCAGCGACCAGGCAGTGTAACCTTTGACCTTACAGCCATCGTCATTGATTGCTACAACACATAGAGCTGCATCTTCCATACATTTATTCACATGAGTAGAAATTTATTGTGTGCTCACTAATCTTTTCTCACCTTGCAATACATTGTTAATGTAGTATTTGTAGTAATCTATTCTATCAGCGTCTGCAATCCTCCCAGTCCTGTCAGAGAAACCATTTTCTGTCACATAGACATCTGGATTGTTGTATTCAGTTTTAATCCATACCAGTACAGCTCTCATCAGCTCTGGTGTAGACAATAACCAAGTAGATCCAGATCTGCAATAAGTTACTTTATATTGATAAGGAGTTATCCACCTTTCTTCGCAATTGCCGCATTGTCAAGTTCTTTTGACACAATTGTTTTACGGCTTAGTATTTTTTCATACAATTTTCTGCAATAAAAGTGCTTGATTGTATAATAGAACTGATACAAAATGTTATAGTCCAGGGTCCCCAGGGTCTCCAGGGTCTCCTGGGTCTCCTGGGTCTCCAAGGTGCAGTGGACACTGGAGAGATATTTATACAACACTGGCTCATCCTAGTTTGTAACTGCACTCACGGTGTCCAACTCGGTTCCCTCCGACCACCAAGAGTTCCCTTGTCATCATTGAAATCTGGGCTTTGGCTCGGATCCCAAGGGTTATCTTTCCCCGGATTGTCCACCACATTTCCTCCAGAGTAAAAATTCAAACCGAAGAAATCTGAGCTTCCTGCATAATCATAAATATTTTACTGTAGAATTACCTGTTGCTGTGAGAAGTAACATTTGGTTAGAGTAATACAATGGGTGGGGTCCCGGTAGTTTAATAGGTGGCGCTAGTAATGGAGATGCCAGACGCTCGCTTGCCAAGACTCGTATCAGTAAAACGGAAGTTAACTCATTTTCATAAGATAATCAAAGTTTTCCCAAATTACGGCAGTAGATAGGTACGGGGGGGGGGGGGGGGGGGGTACGGGGTGTATGATAAGTAAGATGCGCCATTAACATAAATCGTAACAGTGCATTGCCACTGTGGAAGCAAACCACAGTAATCTTTCATTAGTTAACGTTGGCAAGCTCAATCGAACCCAAAATACGAAATTATGGTTCTACCCATGAGCATGATATTTGATTATTTTTTTTTTAATTGACTAAACCAAAATTTTTTCAAAACAAAACTTTTAAAGGCTTTATTGATCTTTTGAGCTTTTTCAACAACATCATTTTTGTCTTATTAACTGTTAACATTTCCTCACATCAAAATAATAGTCAAGGAAGTCGTAATTTCTAATGATTAGTTCCACGATCAACTAAGATACTTCCGGTTGCATCGCTAAAGCGAAACTACTCTACTCTTAGCAATGATGGATCAGAATGTTTTGTGCTTTGCATTCAAAAATGGTTGAGCACTTTCCAATCTGTTAGAACACTTTTGACAGTGACGGAGTTCTTACAGACTGTCTGATATCTTTGTCAAATAGTTTATAAGCTTTGAAAACCCATGGAAATCCGCTGGCTCACTCCAATGATGATATCTTATAACTAGAGCAGACCAAAGATATATTATCATTAGAGCGAACCAAAGATATATTATCATTAGAGCAAACCAAAGATATATTATCATTAGAGAGAACCAAAGATATATTATCATTAGAGAGAACCAAAGATATATTATCATTAGAGCGAACCAAAGATATATTATCATTAGAGCGAACCAAAGATATATTATCATTAGAGCAAACCAAAGATATATTATCATTAGAGCAAACCAAAGATATATTATCATTAGAGAGAACCAAAGATATATTATCATTAGAGCGAACCAAAGATATATTATCATTAGAGCGAACCAAAGATATATTATCATTAGAGCAAACCAAAGATATATTATCATTAGAGCGGACCAAAGATATATTATCATTAGAGCGAACCAAAGATATATTATCATTAGAGAGAACCAAAGATATATTATCATTAGAGCGAACCAAAGATATATTATCATTAGAGCAAACCAAAGATATATTATCATTAGAGCAAACCAAAGATATATTATCATTAGAGAGAACCAAAGATATATTATCATTAGAGCGAACCAAAGATATATTATCATTAGAGCGAACCAAAGATATATTATCATTAGAGCAAACCAAAGATATATTATCATTAGAGCGGACCAAAGATATATTATCATTAGAGCGAACCAAAGATATATTATCATTAGAGAGAACCAAAGATATATTATCATTAGAGCGGACCAAAGATATATTATCATTAGAGAGAACCAAAGATATATTATCATTAGAGCGAACCAAAGATATATTATCATTAGAGCGGACCAAAGATATATTATCATTAGAGAGAACCAAAGATATATTATCATTAGAGCGGACCAAAGATATATCTTTGCTCCGCTCTAATGATAATATACTTTTGGTTCGCCTACAGCTATTTCTTTTTATTATTAACAACTAATCATAGAAATTTTAATCAAATGAAAAATTGCTTTTATTGTTTGTTTGATATATTACTATTACAAATAATCAAACAAACACTTCATTTTTCTAAAAGTTAGTTTTTGAAGTTACTTTCAGCAATTGTTAGTATGTATAGATGATTTGGTTTGTCTCTATTGATCATTAGATCTAGGTTAGATATTTTAAATAGAGGTTATAGATAGAATGTGGGTGAGTGTTATTGGTGCAAAATTCCGTGTATACATGTTTTCAAATGCATTCAGATATTTTTAAAACATTTTGGATCATTTCAAAATAGTCTATTCACTTTTTAAGTAGTTCATACTATTTTTAAAGCATATGTATGTTTTGTACCCTGACAAATTCTCTAAATCATATCAGAAGCATTGAATAACTTGCAGCACCACTACACACTTCGAAATTTTCTACAAGTTCTAAAAAGAAAATACAGTTTTACTGCATGAAATTCTGTAACTACGAAGGCCAAAATAGATTCATTGAAACGCTTAAGATTGTTTTGAGCTACAGTTCAATACACTATATACCGGATCATCTCAACTTATTTCAATGTAAAAACACACTTTGCAATGCGTCTAGGCACACTTCAGACCATTTACAGTGAAAGCTTTTGTTTTGGAGCCAACGTAATTATCAGCATATTCTGCTCTTATGATGAATGGAAAATCCAACATGAAATAAACAGAAATTTTCCCACCTTTTAACATATTTATATCTTCTTGATTAAATGATGGTAGCCTTGATTCTTGTAGACTTTGTTGTCGGCTTCTGGTTGCGACCCTGTCTTTCATCACATCTGGGTAGTCGCCACTGCTAGAAAATATGGGATGGGCAAACCAGCCCAAGTCAAACTGCATGGCTCTGTTTGCTGCGTCCACGTCAGATTGTACCGAACTATCGTTTGCTTTTGAGTAACCAACATTTAGGGTGATACCACATTTGCCATCTGCAATAACCAGTTGCCTGTTTTAACGAGATCATTCTTGTTGTAAAACGATGTAGTTGTGAATGAATCACAGTTCATATCGTTGAACAGATCCGCTCTGTGAGTACCAAATGGGTGTGGCATGCAGGTAGATGTACATGTATGCTTACTATTACTTGATTTCCTGTAGTTTTGATTGTACAGTTGATAGGCCATAGCATGTGCTCTCAGGAGATTCTTTCCACACACATAAGCATTAGTTCCTGTTGTATCTTTGACTCCAGGGGCGTGGCTACCCCAACTATAGCCCAGTAGACAAATAATCCATGGCTCATTGAATGTTATCCAAAAGTTTACCTGCAAAAGGGATGTTTATAAAACATACAAGTATAATAAGTAAATGTATCAAATGGTTTTGTTGAGAAATTACCAGTACTTCCTGTCTTGCCATCTGGCTACAGAAATTGTTAACTTTTGATGTCTATTAACTTGTTTGTTTTGATGTATTAGAAGTTTTTAAAAGAAATATATAGTTTACCAATGAAAAATTATTTGAGCCGGACCTTGTATTTCAGTTTGCTCTCTTTTTTTATGCTTATTTATAATAAAATAGATACTTTTGATTGCTTTGTTGTCCACCAAACGGTGGATATTTTAAACACTAATTTAGAAAGTAGAAGCATAGCTAATGTACTGACCTGGTCGCCAAACTTACTAAACGCAAAGTTTGCATACGCATGGAACCATTCAACAACACTGGAGTTCAGCCAGCCACCCGCATTCTGGAAATTCTGTGGCAGATCCCAATGGTAAAGTGTCACCTACATAATGGTAGTTTGGTTACAAGACACACTTTGCAAGTAGCTTGGAGTTGTTTGTTCTATGTAATGAGAAGACAACTTTATAGGAAATGAGTATTAAAATTGTTTAGCTACCTGCGGTGTTATTCCGTTGCTCAGCAGCTCGTCTATCAGTTGTTTGTAGTAATTGACTCCATTTTCATTTACATTATCTGGAGTTCCATCAGGTAAGAGGCGGCTCCACGATAAAGAAAATCTGTAGTGTTTCACCTGTAAGGTATATTCTAATTTTATATTTTAATGTAAAGTTAACTAGGAGTGTCAGTGTAGTCTCAGACAAAACTCGCAGTTATCGGTTATGGTTTTCTCTGAGAATCCAGAAGCCACTGAGTTTTGTGTTAACGCAACAAAACATTCTCTCACTACTATTAGTGTTGAAAGCATCAACTGATCAATGGTTCTTATCTCCGTTCTTATTGGTGGGCTGATAAAACATTCGAGTGGGAGGTATGTGTTACTTTATGGTCATTGAATGTCCTACTACCCACTACAATTCTACTTCACTGCACTCCTCACCACTACAACCGGTCGTAAAACAGATCAAGTAAATCAAAATGCCAATTATCTCCTCCAAACACATCATTATATAACAATAGAGTAGCTAATTTTATCTATGTCAATGCAATTATCCAATCACATTCACCTGTTTTTAGTGATAAAAATAAAATTTCAAACTCTGTATTATAGGATGTTTTGAACTGCTTATGATTTTTGTTTTGCTGCTGCTGCGTAAAAGAAACATAACAAAATTTTTTTGTCTTTCTTACAATCTTGTTCTTTCTTTTTAATTATTTACGATCTTTGTTTTACAGACATATGTACAGAAAACTTTATTTTGGTTAAAATTTGTAGCTCGCTAACTTCTCACAAGTTTTGCTACCACAATTACACAATAACTACGACAATTACACAATAACTACAACAATTACACAATAACTACCACAATTACACAATAACTACCACAATTACACAATAACTACAACAATTACACAATAACTACCACAATTACACAATAACTACCACAATTACACAATAACTACCACAATTACACAATAACTACCACAATAACTATGTATACTAAACATCTATAGAGTGAGCTACTTCAGCTGGCTGTTTGACAAGCCGAAATTGTTTTAACATAAATATTTGTTGACCTTGAGCGCTTTGAGGAGTTGAACATCTTGTTTGTAGTTATTGTAGCTGTCACAGGCTACCTTGCCATCACTGCCATCTTTGATGCTTCCTGCCTTTTCTGTGAATGTATCCCATATATTTCTCCCTTTGCCTACATTTTAATTAGCAAAAACCAAACGCTGTTGTTTATTTGTCAAGGTTTTTGTCTGAGAAAACAAACGAACCCCGTCTTATTTTCACCTTCACAATACATCGTGTTTACTGTCAGCATTCCATTCCTCTTCTGGTTAGTAATTAATAAAACGTACCATCAGCATTCCAGCCTCCCTCTATTTGGTAAGCCGATGTTGCAGAGCTCCAAGCAAAGTCAGAAGGAAACTTGCCATAGACAAATCTTCTGTCAGCTAAACTGTCATAGCTTTGAACAACTTCAGCTAATATTGCTCCTATGTATAACGTTGATAATAGCAAATGCATTATAACAGACAGATACTCAACGCAAGGTGTCCGCGAGCCAAGTGATCACTGCTCCCCCTTATGATAGACTATATCAGGAGATACCCTGGAAATATGTCATTATTACTGGCTGCTTTACTGCTAAATACATTATGATATGATAAGGTTTATTTCAAACATATACATGTAGTCATAGATTAAATGTATATGTGACCATCAAACTGATGTACATGCATTAGCAATAGCTTATACTTACTAATATACTTGTGAGTAACTGGCAATAATACCCATCGTAACTAAATATGCCCTGCCGCTCTGCTCCTATCCCACTCTGCTCCTGTCCCACTCTGCTCCTGTCCCACTCTGCTCCTGTCACACTCTGTCCCTGTCCCTCTCTGCCCTGTCCCTCTCTGCTCCTGTCCCACTCTGCTCCTGCCTCACTCTGCCCTGTCCCACTCTGCTCCTGCCCCACTCTGCTCCTGTCCCACTCTGCTCCTGCCTCACTCTGCCCTGTCCCTCTCTGCTCCTGTCCCACTCTGCTCCTGCCTCACTCTGCCCTGTCCCACTCTGCTCCTGCCCCACTCTGCTCCTGTCACACTCTGCTCCTGTCCCACTCTGCCCCTCTCTGCTCCACTCTGCTCCTGCCTCACTCTGCCCTGTCCCACTCTGCTCCTGCCCCACTCTGCTCCTGTCCCACTCTGCCCCTCTCTGCTCCACTCTGCTCCTGCCTCACTCTGCCCTGTCACACTCTGCTCCTGTCCCACTCTGTTCCTGTCCCACTCTGCCCCTCTCTGCTCCACTCTGCTCCTGCCTCACTCTGCCCTGTCCCACTCTGCTCCTGCCCCACTCTGCTCCTGTCACACTCTGCTCCTGTCCCACTCTGCTCCTGTCCCACTCTGCCCCTCTCTGCTCCACTCTGCTCCTGCCTCACTCTGCCCTGTCCCACTCTGCTCCTGTCTCTCTCCGCTCCTGTCCCACTCTGCCCCAGCCCCTCTCTGCTCCTGTCCCTCTCTGCTCCTGCCCCACTATGCTCCTGTCCCACTCTGCCCCTGCCCCACTCTGCTCCTGTCTCTATCTGCTCCTGTCCCACTCTGCCCCTGTCCCTCTCTGCTCCTGTCTCTATCTGCTCCTGTCCCACTCTGCCCCTGCCCCTCTCTGCTCCTGTCCCTCTATGCTCCTGCCCCCATTCTGCTCGTGTCCCACTCTGCTCCTGTTCCTCTCACCCTGCTCCTGTCCCACTCTGTCCCTGTCCCACTCTGCCCCTGTCCCACTCTGCTCTTGTTCTTCTCTGCCCCTATATATATTGTATATAGTACATTGACATATAGTAGTTACATATCACAAATTTATTGTATATAGTACACTGACGGATGGTACTTACATATAACACATTGTATATAGTACTTACATATAACACATACATTGTATATAGTACTTACATATAACACATATATTGTATATAGTACTTACATATAACACATATATTGTATATAGTACTTACATATAACACATATATTGTATATAGTACTTACATATAACATACATATTATATATAGTACTTACATATAACATATATATTATATATAGTACTTACATATAAAATACATATTATATATAGTACTTACATATAACACATATATTGTATATAGTACTTACATATAATATGTATACTGTATATAGTACACAGACATATAAAAATGAGGACAAGTAAAGTTCTTGTACTAAAACATATATTTTTGACACAATTAAATATACAAGAATGAAGACATCAATTTAATATATCGCACATTCTGCATAAACGCAAGGAATATAAGACTCTTCAACACTGCATTTCCAAAAATAACAGCATCCTATGCAAGCACGAACATGTGAAATTTGATTAAAATTTGATTTAAATGTCTAAAACAAATTTGATTAGCTTCAAAAGCTAACTACAGTTTATTCGGTGAAAGAAGTTCATTTTATTTAATTAGGGGGTTACATGAGGAATAAGTAGCGGTGAGGAAGGAAGTGAGCTGGCTGGGAGGAAGTTATTTATACATGCATTAAGTAGAGTAAAGCGTGGCCTGAGGACCAGAGGAATGGATTTGAGCAAAGGCTATAATATAAAACTGCAATGTTTTGACTGAGGGAGAGGAAAAGGCAGATAACTCTAAAAGAATATATAAGTACATCAAGAGAAGACAATAATCATAGTTCATTGACTAGTTTATACTATTTCTCAACTAATGATAGAGCCAGAATCTTCTCTAACTCTTCCTGCTCTCTACGCTCCAGCTCCTCTCTGCTGACAGTCGGACTCTGGGCCCGCTGCGTCGACATTCTCATCGCCATGTTTAGTTGGGATTCATAATCCATCATAGCTACAGGTGCAGCTGGCACTGGCCTGTAACATAGATGTGACCAACAGATGCATAGATGTGACCAACATATGCATAGATGTAACCAACATATACATAGATGTCATGCAATTTACAGAAATCTCATTCCAAACTACTCCTGTTTTGTCGGCTGTCTTTGGTAAAGAATAAAATTTACTTGAAAATTTGCAATCACATGCATTTATTTTTAAACGTTACAAAGGAAAACTTTTAGAATGTTACTTTACACGAAGTACAACTCATTCCAACTCATTCCTACGGAGTATTATTATAACTAGAGTAAGTATAGGCTATCAAGCTGTAGTTTCTAGAAGACAGCAATGATTTTCCCTCCAAAGAACTACCAGTAAAGCAGAGAACAGACTTTACCGGCTCTGTCCGTTGGCTCTACCAGGGTGTGGAGAGCTGGGTTCTTGAGAGAAGGTCTGCAGAGCCTCTACCAGGTTAAGCTGAGAGGACTGGTCGGAGGGGGGAGTATCTGAGTCAAGTAAACTTTGTTGGATGGCAAACTGCAGCAGCTGGTCATCCTGGTCTATATATCTCTCCTCGTGGTGACTGCCTTCTCCTACATCCATTTCAAACATTTTTCATCGTGTACAAAATGTTGTAGGACACGACAAGCTATGTATTATATGTGACATAAACCCTAGACGAGTCAATGGATACTTACAGGAGAGACAAAAAGGCTGTAACAGATATACAATATAACTTACCCACAACTTTGTACCCTGCAGGTATGTCAAATACAGTTTCATCTACCGCACAGGAAGTTATGGAAGTCTCAAATACTGTCTCTCCATCTTCATTTTCTCTTTGGATCGTGTCTTTCATCACAGACACTCTTTCAACGGGAGTATCAGCAGAGAAAATATTCCCAAAAGTGATTTTAGCATTTAGTATGTGAAATATTGGAATCTCTACAAGAAAAATCGTGACAAGTAAATCACAATTCGAAACATTAGACCCCAAGCCATAACAATGTCTGCTACATCCAGGGCCCAAGCCATAACAATGTCTGCTACATCCAGGGCCCAAGCCATAACAATGTCTGCTACATCCAGGGCCCAAGCCATAACAATGTCTGCTACATCCAGGGCCCAAGCCATAACAATGTCTGCTACATCCAGGGCCCAAGCCATAACAATGTCTGCTACATCCAGGGCCCCAGCCATAACAATGTCTGCTACATCCAGGGCCCCAGCCATAACAATGTCTGCTACATCCAGGGCCCCAGCCATAACAATGTCTGCTACATCCAGGGCCCCAGCCATAATAATGTCTGCTACACCAGGGCCCAAACCATAACAATGTCTGCTACATCCAGGGCCCAAGCCATAACAATGTCTGCTACATCCAGGGCCCAAGCCATAACAATGTCTGCTACATCCAGGGCCCCAGCCATAACAATGTCTGCTACATCCAGGGCCCAAGCCATAACAATGTCTGCTACATCCAGGGCCCAAGCCATAACAATGTCTGCTACATCCAGGGCCCAAGCCATAACAATGTCTGCTACATCCAGGGCCCAAGCCATAACAATGTCTGCTACATCCAGGGTTGTTTATCTTATAGCGAATTAGTCTGTGGTTCCTGACGTATCAGTGAGTCCAACACTAACCTATTTTAACTGGGAAGCCAGCAGGAAGTTGAAGAGTGATAAATTCTTTGAGTTTACGAAAATGAGCATTAGTGGCGGCCATCAGGTCAATGATCGGTAGAACCTGCAACAATATGTCACGTCTGATTATATAATATGATGCAATATCATCTAATTATATAATATGATGTAATATCATCTAATTATATAATATGATGTAATATCATCTAGTTATATAATATGATGTAATATCATCTAATTATATAATATGATGTAATATCATCTAATTATATAATATGATGTAATATCATCTAATTATATAAAAAATATGTAATGTCATCTAATTATACAATCATAATATGTAATACCATCTAATTGTGTAATAAAAACATGTAATACTATCTAATTATATAATATTGTGTAATATTATGTAATCAGGTAATAATAACTAATATTACTTCATGGCACAATAATGTGTAATATCACTCAATGATATAACAATATATAATGTACATGTATACAACAATATATAATGTACATGTATATAACAATATATAATGTACATGTATATTACAGTATACGATATAATGCAATACTATGTAATATATGCCAAGACATCAACTGATAGCCTTAATTCAGTGCACAACTCACCTGTTCTTGAAGGGTAAGGGGATAGTCCTGACATAGAGATAAGTTAGCCTTAAACTTCTGTATCTTTGTGGCAGTCTCCCTAGGACGGCCGATATCCCTGTCACCGAGATCAATGGATGAGTCAAAGTATTCCTCAGCAGTGATACTACACGGATTGTTTATGTTTAAACACTCAGCCTGTCCATAGAATACAGGTTATATACAGGTTATGGTACAGGTTATATACAGGTTATATACAGGTTGTGTATAGGTTATATACAGGTTGTGTATAGGTTATATACAGGTTGTGTACCGGTTGTGTACAGGTTGTATACAGGTTGTGTACAGGTTGTGTACAGGTTATATACAGGTTATATACATGTTGTACACAGGTTATATCCAGGTTATGTACAGGTGGTATACAGGTTGTACACAGGTTGTATACAGGTAGTGTACAGGTTATATACAGGTGGTACACAGGTTATATACAGGTTGTATACAGGTTATATACAGGGTGTGTACCAGTTGTGCGCAGGTAATATACAGGTTATGCACAATTGGTACACAGGCTACCTGCAAGTTATATACAGGTTGTGCACAGGTTGTGCGCAGGTTACATACAGGTTACACACAAATTACACACAATTTATATACAGGTTGTATACAGGTTAATCAAAAGTTATACACAGGTTATGCGCGGGTTATATACAGGTTTTAACCAAATTAGAGACAGACAAGGGGGACAACTGACGACCCTCCCACCCAGCCACTCACCCCAGCTTGTGGAGATTTTTCAGAGTGTCTCTCAGCCAATCCAAGCATATTCTCCAAAGGGTTAAACGATCTATTTTTCTTCATTTGTTTTTTATCTTGCGCTGTGAGATGTTCGGTACGTGTTTGTGTGATGAACTGTACGTTACTGGCATTGAATACCTGCCATATATGATACATAAACAGATATACAAATGTATAGGCACATAATCGTACACATACACTATACATAGATACACAGACATATATAACTATAAATAGATACACAGACATATAACTACACATAAATGTAGATACACAGACATATAACTATAAATAAATGCGCACACACATATAACTATATATAGATGAACTGAAATATAAAAATATAGATAGATACACAGAAACCTTGCATTCATAGCCATTTACTGTTTCCACTTTGTCAGTCCTAAAGCCCCAAATCCCAGCCTTGGCTCTCTCAAACTCTATCTTGTCTGTGTTGACGTAAGTGGTAACCACTGGAGCTGTCAATCTGGCAGACACCTTAAAGTACTCTTATATCTTATATGGAGGTCAGACACCTTAAAGTACTCTTAAATATTATATGGAGGACAGACACCTTAAAGTACTCTTATATATTATATGGAGGACAGACACCTAAAAGTACTCTTATATTTTATATGGAGGACAGACACCTTAAAGTACTCTTATATATTATATGGAGGACAGACACCTTAAAGTACTCTTATATCTTATATGGAGGTCAGACACCTTAAAGTACTCTTAAATATTATATGGAGGACAGACACCTTAAAGTACTCTTATATATTATATGGAGGACAGACACCTTAAAGTACTCTTATATATTATATGGAGGACGGACACATTAAAGTACTCTTAAATATTATATGGAGGTCAGACACCTTAAAGTACTCTTAAATATTATATGGAGGTCAGACACCTTAAAGTACTCTTATATATTATATGGAGGACAGACACCTTAAAGTACTCTTATATCTTATATGGAGGTCAGACACCTTAAAGTACTCTTATATATTATATGGAGGTCAGACACCTTAAAGTACTCTTATATCTTATATGGAGGTCAGACACCTTAAAGTACTCTTATATATTATATGGAGGACGGACACATTAAAGTACTCTTAAATATTATATGGAGGACAGACACCTTAAAGTACTCTTATATATTATATGGAGGACGGACACATTAAAGTACTCTTAAATATTATATGGAGGACAGACACCTTAAAGTACTCTTATATCTTATATGGAGGTCAGACACCTTAAAGTACTCTTAAATATTATATGGAGGTCAGACACCTTAAAGTACTCTTATATCTTATATGGAGGTCAGACACCTTAAAGTACTCTTAAATATTATATGGAGGTCAGACACCTTAAAGTACTCTTAAATATTATATGGAGGACAGACTAGCTCATTGCTTGTATTTCTTAGAGAGACAAAAGTGGTTCCATGCTTTGCAAGGCTCAACAGTGGCTCGTTGGAATGGGTGCGAGACAGATGAAAGTAAAACCACAAAGATGCATTTTGATAAAACGCGGTGAAAAATTAACAATCATTCTTTAGCAAAGGTAAGATTACACTCACATGGAGTGATCTCTGAGCCATTATCTTCAATTCCATCTGACATATTATTTACTACTGAAATCAAACACTTACTTTCAGTAAAAAATGGCATAATATTTGGAAATTTTTGTTACATACAATTCAATTACTTTTTTTTTTTTAATTATAATGCTGTTTTCTGCATTTCTATATTGAGATTGACGTGTCTTCTTTCTGTGCGATACCCTACCGACAAGATAAAACCGCTACTGTAATTTCAGATAGCAAACTAAAATCAAATCGATATTTAAACTGTTTCCTGTACTTCAAGCAATAATTTACTCCTACTTATTGGTTGAAGTCATGCACCATTACATACCACTTGCATAAAGCATTTTGTGTTGACTCTGTTGTGTAAGACAACAGTTGAACATTGTACAGCATTTCATTAAAGGCGTACACATATCCTGACCTTTGCACTTTATCGGTGCAGACCCCATTAATCATACTTTGTCTTTCTACATGAGCATCAGCAATGGACGGTCCTGCTCAGATACTCCGTTAAATCATTCACAACTTTCAATATAACACACTTTTGGGTCTCAAAATGATTCTTACATAATAACTGTTACTTTCTACAACATCTACATACAGTATTATACTGCTACATACAGTAATATAAAGTTACATACACTGGTCTGAGACTACAACAGAACTCTCTTTACCTGATCAGGGGAAGGCAGAAGCAGATCCATACTAGGGCTATGAGTGATCTCTTTGATGGTCTCAGAGTAGACAACTCCTGCATCGTGATCAACCTCCATAACCTTAGCACAATCCTCTAGTAATACAATATATACTTAGTAGTACAATCATCTAGTTATATAATATATACTTAGTAGTACAATCATCTAGTTATATAATATATACTTAGTAGTACAATCATCTAGTAATATAATATATACTTAGTAGTACAATCATCTAGTTATATAATATATACTTAGTAGTACAACCATCTAGTTATATAATATATACTTAGTAGTACAATCATCTAGTAATATAATATATACTTAGTAGTACAATCCTCTAGTAATATAATATATACTTAGTAGTACAATCATCTAGTAATATAATATATACTTAGTAGTACAATCATCTAGTAATATAATATATACTTGGTTGTACAATCATCTAGTAATATAATATATACTTAGTAGTACAATCATCTAGTAATATAATATATACTTAGTAGTACAATCATCTAGTAATATATACTTAGTAGTACAATCATCTAGTAATATATACTTAGTAGTACAATCATCTAGTAATATAATATATACTTGGTAGTACAATCATCTAGTAATATATACTTAGTAGTACAATCATCTAGTAATATATACTTAGTAGTACAATCATCTAGTAATATAATATATACTTAGTAGTACAATCATCTAGTAATATATACTTAGTAGTACAATCATCTAGTAATATATACTTAGTAGTACAATCATCTAGTAATATAATATATACTTGGTAGTACAATCATCTAGTAATATATACTTAGTAGTACAATCATCTAGTAATATATACTTAGTAGTACAATCATCTAGTAATATAATATATACTTAGTAGTACAATCATCTAGTAATATATACTTAGTAGTACAATCATCTAGTAATATATACTTAGTAGTACAATCATCTAGTAATATAATATATACTTAGTAGTACAATCATCTAGTAATATATACTTAGTAGTACAATCATCTAGTAATATATACTTAGTAGTACAATCATCTAGTAATATAATATATACTTGGTAGTACAATCATCTAGTAATATAACATATACTTAGTAGTACAATCATCTAGTAATATAATATATACTTGGTAGTACAATCATCTAGTAATATATACTTAGTAGTACAACCATCTAGTAATATAATATATACTTAGTAGTACAATCATCTAGTTATATAATATATACTTAGTAGTACAATCATCTAGTTATATAATATATACTTAGTAGTACAATCATCTAGTAATATAATATATACTTAGTAGCACAACCATCTAGTAATATAATATATACTTGGTAGTACAATCATCTAGTAATATATACTTAGTAGTACAATCATCTAGTAATATAATATATATTTAGTAGTACAATCATCTAGTAATATAATATATACTCAGTAGTACAATCATCTAGTTATATAACATACACTATATCAGGGGTGGAATACAACAACAAATTATATGTACAACTGCACATATCTAATAAGTTCATTACACTTTTCTGTTTCAAACAAACTTCAATCCAAAAAAATTAAAGTATTTTAGTGTAAAACAAATACAGGATGGCATCTTGAAGTCAACAGACTTGGCGTATGACTACCAGCCAATAAGCAGTAGTAAATAATGGCTTGAAGTACAGCAGAAGTAACTAGTACAGAACGTATTGTGACCAAGTAAACACACTTTACATACAATATATGTTATATAATGTATGTTATATAACATATATTATATAACATACATTATATAATATACAACATATAACCTACAATATATAACATGTATTGTATAACATACATTATATCATATACATTATAAACACACAATACTATCTAGCATATATCACAATAACATATATCAAATGTATGTGCGGATGAGATGATACGAGACAACAGGAAGTAAGCAATGACTCTCACCTTCAGCTCGGAACACATAACTGCGAGATCCTCTCTCCCACTTTGTATTATCAAATCCCAATAAAGTTGTGTCTATGCGTACCATAGAGCCTGTGCAACAATAACATATACATAGACATATATATTGATTACTCTCTACATATAGTCCATCATATGTGTGTTACAGTGATTATGTTGGAGTTATCCCTCCTCACAATTCACGTATCTGTAGAGTCACTCACCGTTCTTGTATACTTTGTATGTATCACTGGGACACATTCTTGATACAAGAGGAACTGCAATATAAGAGAAACAATTCTTCACATAAAGCGCGACTGTTTACGACAATTTGTGTGTAATAGTGGGGGAGTTCACAGGTAGTACAGGAGCAGCAACTCCTCATCATCACGATAATGAGATGACAACATTGAAAGCAATTAATAACCAAAATATAAACAAATAAACTGTGACAGAACACACAAAAAAGCCTTAGTAGCTAACAGTCTTAGTTACATGTCAGACAAAGCAACTGGTTTTCACCAGAATGATTTATCATCATTTTTTGTATGCTTGATTTTGTTTGTTTTAGATTTCTATGGGATGGTTATGCTCGGTTTACACTAGTACGCTACGAAACACGGTAAAAAATCGTAATAGCTACGGTTCAGTACTGGTCCGCACCAAAGTGCCTGTTTAGACAATCGTTTGTCTACCGCATTAGTTCCGTATCCGTATTAAAACACCTTGGGCCCCGTTTCAGTTTTGAGACGATACAGAACCGGTATTGGTGCGAGCTTATCTGAACAGGTGGCGTTTTTGCTGCGAACTTTAGTGTTCACATTTGTACGGAGTGCGTATAGCGCACCAGTGTAAACGGGGCCATAGTAAGAGACAAAAGTGTGTGGCTGATTGACTAACCCCAACTAGTAAACTCCCAAGTCATCTCCACATAGAAATCTGGAGCCTACAAGTTTATACAATAACATAATTAGTAAACTCGTTTGCTCGCGATGTAACCAATAATCTAAAGAGAAATTCATTCCACGAACAAACAAGCTTTCTGTTGCACGCATTACCTCTTTAATTTTCCTGAGTAGAGCTGGAATGCCATCTGTTCTGTTAAGAAACCTCTGGTAGTCTCTATATTGTAAGACGCATTGCACCAGCTCTGGGTCACCAGTGCAGGTAGCTTCATGCAGAGCTAATCAAGCAAATTATAATCAATTGACAAATTAAAATGCACGATGCACACAAAAACGAGCAAGCAACAGTTTTATGACACATAAATAGGCAGTTTACCTGTCCAAAACTTTTTATTCTCTTTGTTAGCATCTGCACCGCAACGGAGAAGAGCCTTTGTGCACTCTAGGTGACCCATAGATATCGCTAAATGTAGCGGTGTCCTTCCGCGTGGGTCAACTTCCTCCAAGTCATGCTACGAAAACAATCAGGCAAAACATCTCGTTAATACAAAGAAAAATTTCCCAATTTTCGAAAATTGTTCAAAGTGAAGGCAAAATTAGAAGTTTTTAAGGTAACGCCAATAAAGAAATCAGAAAAAAAACTGGCAATTTAGAACAAATAGTAGCATAATATACATTGTAATAAAATTAATAATAATAGATTTTATTTATAGTTGTTTTTGGAGTACTTTTTTATCAAAAATCATAGTTATCTATTATGGTGCAAAAAATCGATCTGGGCTCATAGAAATGCACAATGTAAGCCTCTACTGTAGCTCAAAAGTTAAATTCATAAACCCAAAATAATAATTACAATTGATCCTAAATTAATAATAATAATTATTATTATTTACTATTATTGAACAGGAAACAACCTCTAACTAATTAAGTGACACCTATTTCAGTACTTTGTGTCTTTTTCTAATAAATTTTATACCTACTGTACATATGTTTCAGACAAGCTCCATGCTTTCTTATTATAATTTCGATATTGTGTGGTGGCAATGGGGCAGAGCCTATTTTTGACTGTGATAAAAACAGCCAGTCAATTTATGTCAGTCAGGTGTTGAGAAAAATCAAAGAAGAACCAAAGGTGTTGAGGCATAACCACCTTTATCTTTACTTGCAGATTTGTTAAACTACAAGCACACCAAAAGCATATAGGAATCAGAGTAACTGACTAAGAAATCGCACAGTGGTCTGACTAGTAAAGTGAATCCTTCAAGGTCTATCATAGTGCAGATAAATCCTAAAAGAATTATCATTTTTCACTGCAAAAGTTTTATTTTAATCAGAAATTCTGTGCAACGAGCAAAATTTTATTTTAAAAAATTGAGTGACACACATCAGAACTAATAAGGTGGTATGGGAGCATAAAACTTAGATGCAAACTCGTGACTAATAAAATTATAAATAAAAAAAGTTTGCCAACTTTCAAGTTTATATAAAAATTTAAAATAAAAGAAACCTTTTTAAGCTTTTCAAAGTCACTTCATCTGATTTAAATTAGTTCATTTACCAATAAAAAAAAACAACAAAAATTGAATGTGCATTGTCGTTTTATTATTAATCTTATTAAGTTTAAATAAAACAGTTTAACGTGAAACCATCACATCGATGGATAATACTTCATTAAATAGGTTTTTAACATTGATTCTAATTGTTATGTCACATGGACGTGTACTTAAAGCCACAATATCATTATAAGCTAAAGGCTTTTCTACTTGTTTCTTTCCCTTAGCCATGTAACTGCTTTTGTTTCTGCTTTTTTATATGAAGCTAGACATAGCTACAAGCATTGACTATAAAAGAAATGCCTTTGCCTGGAATAATCAGTCTTCTTCAAAGTTACGAATATACCATTATTCAAACACTGGAACTGACTCATTGAATTCAACAACGAATGGAAGTCGCCTACTTCTAGTTATACAGAAACATAACAGAAGTACATTGGCGACGAGGGTGGGATAACTTGATTATACTACAGAGGAATCCATTGTTACTACTCGCCGCTAATAGCTCCAATCATGGCTGAAGCAATTGATAAACTTGTGGAACTGTTCACAAGAGTTGGTAAATAGTTTACTGCAAGAGGCAAGACATGAAGAAAACAGCAGTAGCTATAGCAAAATTTCATGAATTTGATCCAACAACCGAGCTACTCACAGACGCCATGGACAGATTCAATACTTTTGTTGCGGCAAACTCAATACCTGAGGAAAAGGTACCGGGAGTTTTTCTGAACAATCAACTACCAGCATTATACAAACAACTAAGTAACATGGCAGCTCAATTGACTACACCAACTCCCATTAATGAGTTGACAATGACTAAAATAGTTGGATTTTCGAGAGAACAATATGACCCAGCATGTTTTATTGTACGAGAATGCTACAAATACTGGAGTGACATGCAGCGCAAACCAGGGGAGACAATTCAAAAATTTGCAGCAAGGATACGCTAAGATGCTACAACTTGTGTATTTACTGACATTCAAGAACCACTGGACGAATCACTGAGGACTAGATTCGTATGTTCTGTAAACAATGAAGCTGTACTAAAATCACTTTTTAAGGTCAAGGATGAAGAGCTTACTTTCAACAGAGCTATTTAAATTGCACAAGAGACCGAGGAAGCAGCTAAAGTTGCCAAAGAGACCGTTTGTGGCACTCAGCCAAAGATCAACAAAGTTTCATCTAAGATGAAGACTTCAACGCCACTGTAGCACCATATACAAGATTCGGCAAGAGAACAACAGAAGAAGCCATGCTGCAGATGTGACAGAATGGGACACCAACCAGAAACTTGTCGTTTCAAGACAACTAAATGCAGTTTTTGCTCAAAACTTGGACATATTGAAAGAGCTTGTATTAAAAAGAAAATAACCCATTCCAAACCAGTAAAGAAGATCGTCACACTGCACACCACATTGACTTCCACCAAATCGTTCCAGGACTACATGAGGACATAGAACTACAAGGGAAAAATCTCACCATTGAGCTTGACACTGGAGCCTGCGACAATTTTATATCACAAGATATCTGGAAGCAATTAAGAAAGCCTGTCCTTCCACCTTCACACGTCGACTACAAATCAGCTTCAGCACACATTATTGAGACTATTGGAAGATGTGAAATTAAAGCTAGGCTACCATTTAAAGAAGACGCAACTCCTCAGTTTGTAGTAAGCGCTGTCAAAGGTCTCAACCTACTGGGACGATCAGCTATTCAACGGCTAAACATTTCCATCGATGATAAATTACAGGAGGAAACCATTCCTACCATAACCAGCGATAAGCCTGATGTAGTTTTGCAGAAGGAATGCAGAAAGCTATGTGGTGAATTTCCAGATTTCTTTACAAATGAACTTGGACGTCTCAAGGACTACCAGCTGGAGATTAAATTTAAATCGACAGCAACACCTAAATTCTGCAGAGCGCCCAGTACCATTTGTACAACTCGAAGACTTAGCAAAGCTTATGACGCAGGAATTTCAAAAGGCATTTCGGAACCAACACAGTTCAATGACTATGGCACACCAGTAGTACCGGTGAAAAAGCGTAAGCGAACAGGACAAATGTCAGGAGACATCAGATTATGTGGAGACTTTTCTAAGAGGGTAAACCTGCGACTGGAAACGCACAGACAGATCATCCCACTTGCTGAGAATTTGATCAGAAGATTAGGGGGAGGACACGGCTATACTAAAATAGATCTATCAGACGCCTACAATCAAATACCTTTAGCACCAGAAAGCCAGAAAAGATTAGCTTTATCTACACATTGAGGAGTCTTTCTACAGAAGATACTACTTTTTGGAATCAGTTCAATGCCAGGTCATTTCCAGGAGATCCATGGAACAGCTAACACAAGATCTTCCAGGAGTTGCAGTCTACTTGGATGATATTTTGGTGAGTGGAGTAGATAGCAATCCCAATCTACAGAATCTAAGAAGATTGCTGCAAAGATTAAATGACAAGGGGGACTGGACAAATGTTCATTTGCCTAACCTACAGTGGAGTATCTGAGACATAAGCTTACTAAAAAATGACTAGGGAAAGGAGAAAAAGTTGATGCTGTTCTACGGATGCCTCTGCCTCTTTCTTGGGATCTACGCAAGCAAAAGAGGAAGGGATCTAGAAGCTATTCAGTTGGAGATGCTTGCTATGCACTCTACCATGGACCAAGACAAGTTAAACAACCAAGATGGGTCCCTCCAATTGTTACCAAAGTCTACGGAAGCCGCTGTGTGAATGTGAAAATTGTTCCACGAGGATCCACATGGAGATGGCACATTGAGCAGCTGCAACCTAGACACCTAGCTGATGACATTAATCCTGGAGAAGAACTAAAGATAGAAGCGAAAACTCTACCTATGCCTATACCTTCTTCAGAACCAATATCAAACCCTCCTAAACAAAAGAGACGAAACTGTTGGCTACCAGATGGTGATGAATATGGCCGACACAATCCTCAACGATCCAGCCGAAAGAAACAGACATGACATGGTCAGAAGGTGTTATAATGTCACATGGACATTCATGTAAAGACGGAATGTTATTATAAGCTAAAGGATTTCTACTTGTTTCTTTCCCTTAGATATGTAACTGCTTTTGTTTCTGTTTCTTTTTTATATGAAGCTAGACATCGCTACAAGCATCGACTATAAAAGAAATGCCTTTGCCTGGAATAATCAGTCTTTTTGAAAGTTACGAATAAACCTTTATTCAAACGCTGGAACTGGCTCATTGAATTCAGCAACAAATTGTATTCACCTACTTCTAGTTTTACAGCAATATAACACTAATGGTGTGTGTTGTTGAAATTTTCTATTAGCTCACAGACTTAGAGAACTACTTGAAAATGCTGTATCAATGGGCCAGTTGCCTGCCCCTATTTAAACAGCAACCAGCTTCAAGGACCATGGTTTCATTGTAAGGCTACAGTAGTTAGCAAACGCTAACTGGAGCCATTAGTGAGACACCAATGCCAAGCAAGTGCTTCCCCTTTTCGTTAGTTGCTTCTGTAGTGTAGGTTATTAGATTTTGATCAAGTCAGCCGATGACTAGTTGTACACAAACCAATTACTTTGGCCTCTTATTTTGTGCATATAATGACTGGAATCACACACATGAGGTAGTAGTAAATAAATATTGATGACATGTTTTCATTTCAATGGATATATATATTAATATATGAAAAACGGACAAGTGTATGTTGTTCAGCTACTTACAAATTTTTTTGTATTAAAATGGAAAAGCAGTCAGATATATTGTAGCAAGAAAATGTTGTGCTTGAGTGGTAGCCTTTCATGCAGACCAAAAATGCCAGTATAAACAACAATTTGCTTACAGAGCAGGAGAAACACTGCAAGCATGTCATCATGAACGAATGTGAAGGCTCATCATTTCGAACGCAAATGGTTCCTATTCGATTGATTTGCTTTTAAAATGCAAATTAAAATATAATTAACTTTGCTAATAAGACAGTTTGATATTCCCATGATTAAAAACAGAAGGTTACGTTGAAACTACATTTATTGCTGATAACGCCATATAATGAGGGGCTCTTACATTTCAATGCTGACTATAACCCTCTCTAGGTTTTAGGGTTTAGCATTAGAAACTTCAATTGCAAAAATGTAAACTAAAACCAGTAGCCATTCATTGCTAACAAAAATAGTGCCGCCAAAAACTTTATTAAAAAAAGTTTCAATTGTTAATAAAAGAAGCGTTTCTGCTAATTTAAAACTTCATATGTGAAAACTCACCAAAAAACCTTAGTGTACATTGCTTGAGATGTGTTTTGGTATTCTCCTCAGATTCTAAAATTTTAACATGTCTCTGCCACCAGTAAAAAATTTTATGAAACTTAATATCAAATCTAAAACTGGTGAGAAAACGAAGCATGTCATGTAATAATAATTGTAGCCTATATGCAGAACTTGTTGATGATGGCCTTTAGCGCTGACAAAGACCTAATCTGTTTATAACTCAGTCTCATCACAAGGCGGCTCTTTGCTGACTGAGTAGGCTAGTGAATGTCACCAATGGAATGTACTGTAGCTCACCTATTTAAGCCCTGTGGGATTGGCATTGGCTAAAAAGTGTGATAAAATGTGTAACTCCAGCGAAGCCCCACTGAGCCCCATGTAAAATGTCAAATAAATCCTTATACTTATACCTTATACCGAACAGACAACATCATTAGAATCAGAATTGAAAACCTTTTTAATGGTAAATTGTACATTGATGTGATTGTTTCACTTTAAACAAAGTTGTTTTTACCACGGTAATTTCAGGGTTGTCAGACAAACGCTACCTGACTGGTGAGTCAATTACAAGGTTAGATTGGTGAGTAAGTTGCATGGTCTGACTGGTGAGTCAGCAGCAAGTTTTGCCAGCTAAACTTGGCTAGTGAGTCAGCGGCATGGTCTGACTGCTGAACTTAACAGGTAAGTCAGCAGCATGATCTGCCCGCTCAACTTGTCTGACTATCTCACTGTTCTGAGCATGTCAGGGTGTTAGGCCTGGTTCCCAAGAGCTAACAGTTGTTGAAGTGGCCGATGTTTTAGAGCCTAGAAAAGTGTGCAGGTGCCTAGCTACCACGTTACAGAAAGCAAAAGGGCTCAGATTCACAGCAAACTTCTGTTGTTCACAGTGAATATTATTATTACTTATAATATATATATATATTATAGTAGTATTATTAATTGTTGTAATGTAATAAATTATAATATTAAATAATATTATTATTACACCATGATGTTTAAAAACCACTACAGTAGTAAGTAGCTAACTAAATACTTTTTTTATTTGTTAGTAGTACAACTACTATTATCAATCAATTTATTCTTCTATAAAATTAATAAATGAAAAAATAATAAATAAAGAAGGTATTAAAAAAATCATTACCGCTCACTCACTGACACTAACAAGTTAGATTAGATTTATTTAATCTAACTTATCGCTCACACTGCTGCGCATGATGATGAGTCATGACCACTAGTATTACTACTCACTACTACTCAACTGACTCACTACTACTACTGACTGTAATAACAGCAACTTACCAGCTTGCTTTCCAACAGTGCATCTAAAATTCGAATGTGGTTGTGCCAAACCGCCCAATGTATTGGGTATGTCTCTTCTAGTAATTTAGTTTGCTTAGTTTCTGCCATGGAAATATAATGTGGTAAAACGAAGATAGTTTGATATTAATTAAGATGGAAACATTCTTAAAAAAAAAACAACTTAAAGTAATAATTATTATGTTGGGAAACCAGTAATTAACACTATTCAGGTCATGTGAGAACTTGCCCTACAAACTCGCCCTGGCAAATTTGACTGACTGACCGTTGTTTGAACAGACAACTTCTACTGAAGCCAAAGATCTTTGATTAAAAAGGATTTTGGTTTTAAGTATATTTTTTAAGAGTGTGCAATCAGAATAATCGATAAACTATGATTGGTTGGAGATCAAGAATAGAGATAAATATGAATGTATATTTTTTAATTATTCCCAATTAAATACTCTATAAATGTTGTAAATGATATTCACGTTCAAAACCAAACATCATTTAAACATGCTTCGATGGAGTAAAATTAATCTCTCCTCCGGCTGACCGAGGTAGAGCAGTGAGCATCAACTTGGTTACTGAGAATAAGAATGAGTCGTCAGTTGATAATCTGCGTTTATGCCATGGGCCCATGGTTTTAACCTAATTCTGATGGTGTCGTCTCAAGGCAAATGAGAAAATAGTAAATTGATGCAAAGAAGGAATCTGCTGTAGTGTTTTTAATGTGATGTTCACAAAAATAATCTCTATGAGCGAAGCCAAACTTAGGAAATAAGTTTGTTATGACGCATGTGTACAAAAATGTACAGTAAAAATTATGATGAGAAAAATGAAAACCAATTTAATATAGATAGGGTGTTACAAAAACCCTACATATATAATTTAGTTGTTCATATTTCGTGCATAGTTTAATTAGATGGGCCAAGTAACTAAAACTGGAGGGCCAGTTGTCTACGGAGCAAAAAACCTTATTTTAACAAGGGGAAGCAGGACATCGAGACTGCTTTTCGAAAACAAGGGTGTCGACGACATTATGGCAGCAAAACGGGTTCCGTGGCAACAGTTTTGAACACAGTCAAACATCATCGTCTAATAGTCGACAAAACATGTATCGTGTCAGTTGGTCGAAATTATTGCCAGGCGATCAAAAGTTGTTGTAGTTCCGGTGTTCACCCAACAAGGCCAATTACTGTCGTTGTTAGTAAAAACTTCCTCTAATATTATTATATACTTTTTTATGAAGCAAATCCAAAATGAAGAAATAGACTGTTGCGGACATAATTTGCTTAAATTTCAGAGTTTCTCAGTAAATTTTATTGAATGGATGATGCTTATGAGAGACCAAGTTGTTAAACTACTTGTGTGTCATTATTATGATTATTATTATTATTTGTTGTGTTGTTCGTTGTTGTTCTTATTTATTATTATAGTAGTTCCGTAGGTAGTTCTTCGTCATGTACTCCATGATCATGATGCTAGCCTTTTTATTGTGATTATTTATTAGTTAGTGCTACATGCTCATGAAATGTAACATAATTATAATAATAATAATTTATTTACTATTATTATCATTTTTTACTTAATATAATTATTATTGTTGTTTTTATAAATAAATAAGTAATAATAATAGTTAATAATAATAATAATTTAATATTGTTATTATATATATAAAATACACATTTTTATTGATGCATTAATATTTATTTTAGCGAGTAAGTGAATCAACATTTTAAATACTATATATGATTGTATTGCACCATGGTCACAGTAGTTGTCTGTACATGAACTCTGCTCTTTTAAATAACCAATGTCACCTAATTTATGAAGTGTGAGTCTTTCTTTGAAGTTGTCTACTCAGTTTATCAATGAATAAATTTGGCTTTTCTGTTTCGTTTTGTTATTATATGTATGTTTTCGTTATTGTTTGTGTCTGTTCGGGCAATCGCACTGAAACGATGATGAGGTTTGCCTCTATCATGTAGCTAAAATTTAATGAAACAGTATGCTGTGCTGTATATACATATGAAATTTGTTTCCATATGATGTATTCACATGCATATATCATGTATACCAACAAGTAGTATTTTCTATCGATATATTAGTATAATACGACTAAAGTAGCAACCACTGGTAGTTGAACCATGGTTGGTAAATAGCATCTCATGACCTTTGCTTCTATCTATCACTGCGGTATGTCACTGTCTGTCAGATCTCAACTGTGTCCTATGTATGGTGCACCAGAAATATTGTAAAAATTTATGTGGTAATAATCTTCAAACTAAGTAATCACGCGCTTTTCATTTCCTTTGTTAGGGCTATTTGTACATATAACTGTAGCTGTATTAGCGTGGGCTCCAATCTAACAACATGAATGCTCCGCCCACCTTTGAGTGCTTTCTGCTGTACGATGGTGAAAAGAAGTAAGTACGGCTGGTTTATATTCTTGTGCCGTTCGTTTTGGGTTTAGGCAAATATTTTGTGTTAAAATTGGTTGAGATGGCCTCTCAAAAATTAAAACAAGCTCGTCTTCGCCTATCATAAGCGATCTATCATCATTAAAGGAATCCTAACTCTCATCGTAATTGTCACTGTTTAGTAGCGTTTACGTCTATGAACAGATTTAGAGAGCTAATTTTGTAGATTCCAAACGTTCCTAACAGATTATATTTATTCTGCTATGTCAGGCAAACATAGATTGTGAATACTTCTATTGATTTTCTTTATTAGATTTTATGGTCCATTGTGTTTATAAAAGGCAAATGTACTTTCATTTACCTTTTAAGTTTGGGGTTGTCTCCTCAATGTTCACACATGAATGAGTAAATAACTCCTTACTTTTCTTTTTTGACAGAATTTTAATAGACAAAGACACCAAAGTACCTAATGCTGCCATATTCACTATAAACAAAGAAGATCACACGTTGGGTAATGCTATCACTACGTAAGTAAGACATACCTAGGCAGGTACGATATACATTGTCAAGTGTGCCCTACATACGTAGGTACGTGTGACATACATAGGCAGGTATGACCTACATATATAGGTATAACTAACCTACATGGGAATTTTGTTGTTCAGAAATCTTTACTCAGGTACTGTTGTTGTTACAGCTCTTTTATGCTGCTTCAAATGTTTTTATTTTGTAAATTCAATGTGTAGCCCCCAAGTTTCGTTGCGAAAATGACAAGTCACCCAGTAATACGCAAGTAAGATGGCTACTTGTAGACAACTACTCAAAGACCCACAAGTTATATTTGCTGGCTACAAGAATCCACATCCGCTAGAGTTCAAGATTGTGATACGAGTGCAGACGTGCTCGTCTGATTACCCTCCACAAGAGGCCATGACTAATGCGATAACAGATCTCATCAGCGAAATTTCTTTGCTCGAAGAGAGATTCAAGGTAAATTTCTTAGTGACCAATCAAATTTGTTGATAAAACATGCAAATGAAAACTTCCCGATCATTTTCGCCTTGTCAACCAATATTATCTAGCTGCAAAATATCAATTATATAACAAAGAGAGAACTATTATAATAACTTGGAAATGTTTGCACTAAAATAATTTATATACTATACGTGTGTTGGGTTTTGTGGGTTTTCAAGCAAACTGGACTATTTAGTTCAATCGTTAGCTAATAATTGTATGTCGATGCTGCAGCACACTCAGCAGATTCTCACAAATGTTTCAATGGCCATCAAATGATTTATTTAGGAGGCTGTGAGGGAGAAGAAAGAGGACATCAGCTGATTCCTATTGTAAAGCTCTTACACGTGTACATATATTGATGGAGTTATCTACCCCTAGCGGCTCTGTGTACATAACGCATTTCCCACACCCTGTAAATATTATTTTGACAGTTTTTTTTATGTTAAAATTTGCCACATCCACTTGTAATGAGGGGTTGAAAAAGCAAATAATGCGCATTTATGGCTGCATACTGGCTCTATGAATATCTACATATTATTGTGGGAGGGATGCCAAATGCTTGCGTACATGAATTAAACTGAAACTGCTTTCATAAAAGTAAAGAATTGTTAAAATCTGGTTTAAATGTTTGTTTTGTGCATCTTTCAAGAATGAAAGAACGAGGAAGGCTACAAGATTCAAAGAACGAAGACTATATTCAGCCATTCCCCAACGCATCATGAACAAATAAATACAAATAAATTACAAGAATATCCATCACTATCACAGAATGGCAAAATTACAAAACGCATCAAATGCAGATATGAAAACAATGGATGCTCAATACAGCAATCGCATCACACGGTACTAACAAACAGGTTTCACACCATCTCATTTCACTTAAAAATATAAAGTCAAAGCCGACGATAATCAGTTTCAAGTAATGTTCTTGGGGTCAATATCTCAAATTGACCTAAATAAATAGCCAATCACTGGACGGCTAATAAACGACTTGAGCTTCAGTTCACAACTGAGTAATATGCAAAAGAAAATTATCTCCCCTTAAAAAAGGAATGAAAGTTCATTGCATAATGACGTGTAACCACTCCTTGTTAAAGGTTAAAAGTAAATTAGGATGTATTGAAGGTCATGCAAGCTCATAATATTTATGAGATTTGGGATCATAGTAGCAGTTCAAGGTCGGGTCATATATGAGATCCAATTCTTCTTCATCCTCTCCATTCTCCACCAAATGGTTAGCACCAAAGCTAGAGGTTGGATCACCGGCCATTCGCTTGTTTCGTTTGTCCAAGCCTACAATAAAAAGACAGTTATACATCTAATGAATGTGCTGTAAAAATATCTCTGCATTTATTGGCTGGTTTCATAGAATGCAGACCTTTGATTGGTCGATTGGAGAGTGATAAGTCAGCAGTACTCAGTTGATCTTCAGACTTCCTCTGGCTGGCGGTTACTATTGGTGGGCTAAACACACTCAGATCTCTGGTATCTGATCTCTCTAGCGTATCTTGCATTTCCTCTTTGTAGTCATGTGACCCAATAACTGGCACAGAGGTGGTCATGAATGACTCATCGCTCGAGTGATCCCCATCACTCAGTGACACCTAAACAAACAGCAGCAGCTGTAGACGACGTAATCAAACATTTGCCTTCATAGGATCGATGGACTGTGACACACACCTCATGCTCATAGCGGTTTGTAGCCACAGGCCTTTTCAGGTTGTTTTGTTCATCAATAGACCCGCCCACTTCCTGTTCTCTTTTCAAGACTTCGAGCATCAGAGCCTCATCGAATGTTTCGTTGGCTTGTTTGTAAGAGGAAGGTACATAGTCTATGGAAGACTACAACAGTACAGTACATAGTCTATACAAGACTACAACAGTACAGTACATAGTCTATACAAGACTACAACAGTACAGTACATAGTCTATACAAGACTACAACAGTACAGTACATAGTCTATACAAGACTACAACAGTACAGTACATAGTCTATACAAGACTACAACAGTACATAGTCTATGGAAGACTACAACAGTACAGTACATAGTCTATACAAGACTACAACAGTACAGTACATAGTCTATACAAGACTACAACAGTACAGTACATAGTCCATACAAGACTACAACAGTACAGGACATAGTCCATGCAAGACTACAACAGTACATAGTCTATACAAGACTACAACAGTACAGTACAGAGTCCATGGAAGACTACAACAGTACAGTACATAATCCATACAAGACTACAACAGTACAGTATATAGTCCATACAAGACTACAACAGTACATTACATAGTCTATACAAGACTACAACAGTACAGTACATAGTCTATACAAGACTACAACAATACAGTACATAGTCTATACAAGACTACAACAGTACATTACATAGTCTATACAAGACTACAACAGTACAGTACATAGTCTATACAAGACTACAACAGTACAGTACATAGTCCATACAAGAGTACAACAGTACATTACATAGTCTATACAAGACTACAACAGTACAGTACATAGTCTATACAAGACTACAACAGTACAGTACATAGTCCATACAAGAGTACAACAGTATACTATATAGTATAACAATCACATTTTTACTATATCCCATAAAAGAAAACAAAAACAACAACTCACTGGGCTGGAGGTGTATTGTGCATTAGCCAGCCGTTTGTCACTCTCGGGAATCTCCCTCAGTGATTTGATACTAAGTCTGGCAGACCCTCGGCTACTGTTCACTGGAGAAACTCTCTCTGAGTTCCTAAGTAGTTGCACCTACACAACACATACATCATGTCTTTATCTCACAGTTAGTTAAATAATAAATCATCTTACAAGCACTGCTAGTGGCTCTATGAAACGAACCTGCTGCGCAATATAAGGTTCTTCCTTTGGTGAAGAGGATCTACTATGTTTGGACTCGGCAGATCCACCCCGTCTACTGGCAGAAGATATACGGGGCTCTTTTTCAGATGCCCTTGGACTAGGCAGACCTGTAATAATATTAATTAGAAGAATTTACAAAACTGACAAGAGAGAAGACAACTGAGTAGAGAGAAGACAACTGACTAAAGAGAATACAACTGACTAAACCAGACATTTTTAGACAGATAAGATACCTTGAAGTTGTTCCTCATGCTGTAAGGCTTTTCGCAGAGCCAGTTCATGCTGGTGTATGAGCAATGCTTCATCACTATCTGTACTACTGGCACTACTTTCTCTTTTATTGCCGTTCATGTGCCGGTGTGATGCATTAACTTTATTGTTTAACGCTTTTTTTAATTCCTCTCCCGTACCAGAACTGTCTGGTGTAGGTTTATTGCTGTGGTTACTAGCCCTACTACCATGTCTGGACCTAAGTCTACCGCTACCAGGTCTAGAGGACACTCTAGGGCTATCTGGTGGGCGAGGCTGTAAACTTTCCAACTTTCTATGAGCTTCAACAACAGAAGAGGGTTGTGTGGTTTCTGTGTGGATGGAATTGGTAGTCTGAGTGTTATATGCAGAAGGGTTGTATGCAGTGCTATAGAGTGGTAATTCATCTGGTCTTTCCGCTTTCATTTTCATTGCATTTAATTTTGCACCAGTTTCTTCAAAGTTAGTCAGTAAGTTTTTGGAAGCAAGAGCAGTAGGTAGTTGTCTCATATTTGGTTTGTTGGCAGCCTGAGGGGGTGACTTGAAGTGGAAGAGAACTCTGTTGGATGAGGACTCATCATCACTGTTACTTGAGTTTACCTCAGCAGCAAAATTTTCCAAAGAATCTCTAAAGAATTAAGTATAAAAATAAACAACCAGAAGCATAAAATCAGGAGAATTACTGAATAATACCTGCTTCATTCACAACCATCTTAGGGACTAAAAATAAAATGGCTCAGCGGAACAGATTGCCTGCAAGAGTCAAACTAGGGCACAGGTTTATGGTCATTCAGCGATTGAAGGAGTTATCTACTCACAACAGATCCACTTTATCTCGCTCTACACTGTTGTCATCCTCTCCTCCACCTATACCGCTCTGAAGTACATCTATGACATCAGAGAGTGACTCCTCGTCTACCTCAGGCTCAACTCCCTGGTACCACGGCTCTTTGATAGCGACAGCACTTTCACCACCCGCTCTCTTTACCTCTGCTGTCTGACTAGTCCACACCACCGGTACTTCAGAGCCTTGCTTCGCTGCACACAATATCACACAACCATCAACATACTAATCTAACAAAGTAAAATAGCAAGTTGAATTCTTCACCACAGCATGAGGTCACCAACCTGGAGTTTTGTCCTTGACATCCAGCGGTTGAAGACTAAACTTGTTTGCATGTAGCTTAGGCTCATGAGCTGACGGATTAGGTATTTGCGCTTTCCTGTCCAGAGGAGAGAGTTTACTAAGTTTTAGGGGAGACAACTTTTGGTCTGCTGAGGTGTCGTCTCTCTGTGCCATATTGTGCTTGTGTTGAGATGTACTGGGTGCAGAGACAGTATGGTGGTGACCTGTAACAATGGTGGATATGTGAGCACACGCCATCTCACATCTCTATGTATGGTGGATATGTGAGCACACGCCATCTCACATCTCTATGTATGGTGGATATGTGAGCACACGCCATCTCACATCTCTATGTATGGTGGATATGTGAGCACACGCCATCTCACATCTCTATGTATGGTGGATATGTGAGCACACGCCATCTCACATCTCTATATGTACCATTGACAGACATATGAAATACAACTGCCGATACTACCACACTTATAGTGTGAGTTTTCTCCTTTGTTGTGGGGTACACTAACTACCCCCACACCTATAGTGGGAGTTGTCTCCCTTGTTGTCGGGTGCATTAACTACCAACATACTTATAGTGGGAGTTGTCTCCCTTGTTGTCGGGTACATTAACTACCAACATACTTATAGTGGGAGTTGTCTCCCTTGTGCTGTATATTAACTTCCACCACACTTATAGTGGGAGTTGTCTCCCTTGTTGCGGGGTACACTAATGCAGTAGAACATGTTCACAATTACTAAAAAGATAACAAACGTGACACTACACAAGCTGGCCTGCTGACGTAGCACAAGGACGTATACCATTGGTGTTTGCAGGCTTGAGGTGGGCATCAGCAGGAGTTCTGTTTTGTCTCTCACTTGAGCGAACTTTTACTTTCCTCCTGGTGCCGGCCTCAGCTGAACTATCCCTTGGTGGTGGGTGTGGCTTAGCATATTTAGCTTCCTGTTGTTTCTGCTCCTGTATATCTGTACCAGACCAGCTTTTGCTTTCATTGAGGGAATCTGCTCAGCATAATAGACAACATAGATAGCATAGAAATATATGTAGCATAGATGTAAAGAACAGATGTAGAACATAGATGTAGCATACAGATGTATAACATAGACGTATAACATAGACATATCATACAGATGTATAACATAGACATATAACATAGGTGTATAACATCAACGTAGGACATAGATGTATCATATAGATGTATAACATAGACATATAATATAGTTGCGTAACATAGATGTAGAACATAGAAGCATTATACATACATATAACATAGATGTATGACATAGATTTTTAACATAAATGTAGAGCATAGATGTATAACATAGATACATAACATATGTGTATAACAGAAAGATCACATAGACACATAACATAGATATAAGACACAGGTATATAAAACAAACCATGTATATAGAAGGAATCAAGCTACAACCAAAAATATTCTAGCTTTCCAAACACAATGTATATCAAAAGACAACAACATACAACAACACACCACAATATACAACAACACGCCACAATATACAACAACACACCACAATATACAACAACACACCACAATATACAACAACACACCACAATATACAACAACACACAACAATATACAACAACACACCACAATATACAACAACACACAACAATATACAACAACACACAACAATATACAACAACACACCACAATATACAACAACACACCACAATATACAACAACACACCACAATATACAACAACACACAACAATATACAACAACACACCACAATATACAACAACACACCACAATATACAACAACACACCACAATATACAACAACACACCACAATATACAACAACACACAACAATATACAACAACACACAACAATATACAACAACACACCACAATATACAACAACACACAACAATATACAACAACACACCACAATATACAACAACACACAACAATATACAACAACACACCACAATATACAACAACACACAACAATATACAACAACACACCACAATATACAACAACACACAACAATATACAACAACACACAACAATATACAACAACACACCACAATATACAACAACACACCACAATATACAACAACACACCACAATATACAACAATTATAAAGAGATGCTGGACATACTGCTTGTGCTGGCAGCGTTCTCAGTAGTTTTTCCAGGATCAGATAAAAGCCGCTGTCGACCACTGTAGTTGCTGTGGCTGAACATTCTATCGTGTGCATGTCTCTGTAGACGTGCAGTGTGTTGTACAGGGTGTGGAACAGGGTGTTGTGTGATGTGCTCTAAATTATACACATGCAATGTGGGGTGATGAGGAGCAGAAGGTGCACATGGGTTGCGTGTGCAGGTGGAGATAAGAGAGAATTAGGAGATACCAAGCAGTGTACACTGGAGCACAACCAACCATAAGTACAAATGTATGCGTAGACTCACCATAACTGTCTCTCATCACAGTACCAGTGCTAGCTCGGCCCATGTTCTCTCTGTGGGATGGTAGACCAGATGATGTGGACTTTCTCCCTACGCCTGCAGTAGGTGGTTTGCCTATTTTTGTACCAAAGGCTATGTGAAAACTGTCATTCAAGTTACCTTTCCTGCCACTCGCACTGAGATCTGTATAAATACAGCATTGCATCACTTGGTAAATGGTGAAAGTATTGGATGCAGTAGTTCTAGCAGTACCATATATTGTAGTTCTAGCAGTACCATATATGGTAGTTCTAGCAGTACCATATATGGTAGTTCTAGCAGTACCATATATGGTAGTATTAGCAGTACCATATATGGTAGTTCTAGCAGTACCATATATGGTAGTTCTAGCAGTACCATATATGGTAGTATTAGCAGTACCATATATTGTAGTTCTAGCAGTACCATATATGGTAGTATTAGCAGTACCATATATGGTAGTTCTAGCAGTACCATATATGGTAGTTCTAGCGGTACCATATATGGTAGTTCTAGCAGTACCATATATGGTGGTTCTAGCAGTACCATATATGGTAGTTCTAGCGGTACCATATATGGTAGTTCTAGCAGTACCATATATTGTAGTTCTAGCAGTACCATATATGGTAGTATTAGCAGTACCATATATGGTAGTATTAGCAGTACCATATATGGTAGTATTAGCAGTACCATATATGGTAGTATTAGCAGTACCATATATGGTAGTATTAGCAGTTATATACTTAATTGGTCAAAAATAACAACTCCAGAACGTGTCTTAGTTTTTGCTTGATGATAAAACGATGAGCTTTTTGTTATGCAGTGCCCTGCTGGCAAAATAATGTCCTTGACAATAACTTTTGTGATCTTTACAGGAGTATTTATTCCATTAAAAATTGAAGCAGACGACCGGTCACCTATTTTTACGCCTTTGAAGTCTGTAGTAACAAACAATTATGATGCAGATATTTGCTTTTACGGTTTACGACAAACATATACGTGCAGATACAACATCATTTAAAAAAATAATAGCCATTTACAGTGTTCATTTAAAATCAAATAATAATCGAGACAGATGATGACCAAAAAAATATCTGATGCCTTTTGCTGTTTGCTCTTGGTCAGCAGTATTATTTCACGTTTTTCGCAGTATAGTCACTTTTTATAAAATTACAAAATATTAACGTTTTTATTAACTTGCAAAGTAAGTTTTTGTTCTTTGATAGGATTTTAATTATTTTATTACTAATCGACAGCAAAGATTGAAAAGCCTAAAGATCTATAACAATAGTAAACGTCATAAATACCTGAAGGTCTCCTTTTGAAACTATTTTAAGAATTAATAAATTTGCATCATAATAAAAATATAACCAACGTTATTAATAAATTATTGAAAAGATTGCACTAAGTATGTTTAAAACTATTCCAATTATTTGTAATTAATGAAACTCGGTTATTTTATGTTACTTTCCACTTGTTTCAAGTAACAAACACTACTTGGTATATAAAACAACAAACACTACTTGGTATATAAAACAACAAACACTACTTGGTATATAAAACAACAAACACTACTTGGCGTATGAAACAAGTTTGTTTGAGTGAGACCTACCTGTAAGCTTAAACACTTGTATAGGCAAGCAGTAGATAATTTGATAACTTTGTATTCCGCATAAAAATTGAGGAAAGAGTTAATCAATAATTTGGTTTCTGTGAATGTTTATTTACTGCAAGTAAAGTAGTCGTTATTGATGTTTATTTATAATACATATCTAGGTCTATGGTACTATGTACTTACCTAGGTCTATGGTACTATGTATTACCTAGGTCTATGATACTATTTACTTACCTAAGTCTATGGTACTATGTACTTACCTACGTCTATGGGACTATGTACTTACCTAGGTCTATGGGACTGTGTACTTACCTAGGTCTACGGGACTATGTACTTACCTAGGTCTATGGGACTGTGTACTTACCTAGGTCTATGGGACTGTGTACTTACCTAGGTCTATGGGACTATGTACTTACCTAGGTCTATGGTACTATGTACTTACCTAGGTCTATGGGACTATGTACTTACCTAGGTCTATGATACTATGTACTTACCTAGGTCTATGGGACTATGTACTTACCTAGGTCTATGGTACTATGTACTTACCTAGGTCTATGGGACTATGTACTTACCTAGGTCTATAGGACTGGGTCTCTCTCCCCTCACTTTAATCTCTGCTGCTCTAATCTTATGCATATTTAATAGTTGAGTGTAGTGGCTGACGTCAGCAGATAGTTGATGCTGACGAGGTATTGGGTCTAGTGGGGCGGCAGCAGACTCGGCACACCCGTATATCACTAGCGGTAAGTAAAACATACACATGTGTCACTAGAGGTAAGTACAATATATATATCACTAGAGGTAAGTACAATATATATATCACTAGAGGTAAGTACAATATATATATCACTAGATGTAAGTACAATATATACATCACTAGATGTAAGTACAATATATATATCACTAGAGGTAAGTACAATATACATATCACTAGATGTAAGTACAATATATATATCACTTGATGTAAGTACAAATATATATCACTAGATGTAAGTGCAATATAGATATATATCACTAGAGGTAAGTACAATATATATATCACTAGATGTAAGTACAATATATATATCACTAGATGTAAGTACAATATATATATCACTAGATGTAAGTACAATATAGATATATATCACTAGATGTAAGTACAATATATATATCACTAGCGGTAAGTATAACATACATATGTGTCACTAGATGTAAGTACAATATATATATATATCACTAGATGTAAGTACAATATATATATCACTAGCGGTAAGTATAACATACATATGTGTCACTAGAGGTAAGTACAATATATATATCACTAGAGGTAAGTACAATATATACATCACTAGATGTAAGTACAATATATATATCACTAGATGTAAGTACAATATATATATCACTAGAGGTAAGTACAATATATATATCACTAGATGTAAGTACAATATATATACCACTAGATGTAAGTACAATATATATATATATCACTAGATGTAAGTACAATATATATATCACTAGATGTAAGTACAATATATATATATAAAAAGAAGAAAAACGTCGGTATATATGTCAGTATATGTGAGGGTTTGCCCACACTGATGTATGGCTATACCACAACACTGAGAGATAATAAAACTGCAAAACAAACAGTCTATTTAATGACTAGGTTCTAAGGTCACGGTGGGGGTAGAGGGTGGGGGTAGAAGGTGGGGTAGAGGGTGGGGTAGAGGGTGGGGGTAGAGGGTGGGGTAGAGGGTGGGGTAGAGGGTGGGGGTAGAGGGTGGGGTAGAGGGTGCGGGTAGAGGGTGGGGGTAGAGGGTGGGGGTAGAGGGTGGGGGTAGAGGGTGGGGGTAGAGGGTGGGGGTAGAGGGTGGGGGTAGAGGGTGGGGGTAGAGGGTGGGGGTAGAGGGTGGTGGTAGAGGTAAAGGGTGGGGGTAGAGGGTGGGGGTAGAGGGTGGGGGTAGAGGGTGGTGGTAGAGGTAGAGGGTGGGGGTAGAGGGTGGGGGTAGAGGGTGGGGGTAGAGGGTGGGGGTAGAGGTTGGGGGTAGAGGGTGGGGGTAGAGGGTGGGGGTAGAGGGTGGGGGTAGAGGGTGGGGGTAGAGGTTGGGGGTAGAGGGTGGGGGTAGAGGGTGGGGGTAGAGGGTGGGGGTAGAGGGTGGGGGTAGAGGGTGGGCGTAGAGGTTGGGGGTAGAGGGTGGGGGTAGAGGGTGGGGGTAGAGGGTGGGGGTAGAGGGTGGGGGTAGAGGGTGGGGGTAGAGGGTGGGGGTAGAGGTAGAGGGTGGGGGTAGAGGGTGGGGGTAGAGGGTGGGGGTAGAGGGTGGGGGTAGAGGTTGGGGGTAGAGGGTGGGGGTAGAGGGTGGGGGTAGAGGTTGGGGGTAGAGGGTGGGGGTAGAGGGTGGGGGTAGAGGGTGGGGGTAGAGGGTGGGGGTAGAGGGTGGGGGTAGAGGGTGGGGGTAGAGGGTGGGGGTAGAGGGTGGGGGTAGAGGGTGGGGGTAGTAGAGGGTGGGGGTAGAGGGTGGGGGTAGAGGGTGGGGGTAGAGGGTGGGGGTAGAGGGTGGGGGTAGTAGAGGGTGGGGGTAGAGGGTGGGGGTAGAGGGTGGGGGTAGAGGGTGGGGGTAGAGGGTGGGGGTAGAGGGTGGGGGTAGAGGGTGGGGGTAGTAGAGGGTAGAGGGTGGGGTAGAGGGTGGGGGTAGAGGTTGGGGGTAGAGGGTGTGGGTAGAGGTGGAGGGTGGGGGTAGAAGGTGGGGGTAGAGGTTGGGGGTAGAGGGTGGGGGTAGAGGTAGAGGTTGGGGGTAGAGGTAGAGGGTGGGGGTAGAAGGTGGGGGTAGAGGGTGGAGGGTGGGGGTAGAGGGTGGGGGTAGAGGGTGGGGGTAGAGGACTCAGTCAGATGTGTAATATACATGGTAACTGAAGTCATTAAAGTGGGCTGGTTTGATGTCAACATTTGCAGCGGAAGCAGCGGTTTGATTGTACAGTGTCAAAGAATGCCATTGGCTGAGAGTACAATGTGTAAGTAAAAGGTATAATTTAATAGTAGGGCAGCCGATGTAATGGATTGCTTTATGCGATAAAATTATCATTTTTTACCGAAATGGAAAAATAATTGTAGACTAAAGTGTTCATTTAAAAACAAAAGCTAAGCCATTCCTAAAAGTACTTTGTGGGGAGACAACTGACAACAGAAATTAATCTTTGCCAACTAGCAAAAGCGTAGAGTTGACTAAACCATGTTACTGCATGCTTCATCTAAATAGATGAGAGGAAGGAGAAAGAAGAGAGAACAAGAGCATAGTAGGAGAGGGGAGAAGATGGCAAGTATTACTGCTAGTGTATACACACACATATATATATGTATGTATGTATAGGACGTATATATATACGCATACACATGTAAATAAAATAGACATATACATCAGTATATGTGTACAGATAGACCTCCATTTTATAGCAAAGAAGGGCAAGAAATACTCACAATCATCATCTGTAGTATCCGCTGGTTGATGTTTCATAGTGATAATTCGTCTTAGCTTACAATTAGCTGACACAGTGATGCTGTCTACCTTAGCGAATGTCTGTCCAGGCCATGTCTCGCCCACTATACTCACCATGTCACAGCAGCAGTTCACCCACTGCAATAGAGGCATACCAACAGTAGTACGACATAACACTGGTTGCTATCGACAACGAGTGCTGGGGTCAGAGGTCACATAAGACATAGAATAAACTCACAATAGATTTACGAAGTACAGTGAGAGGTAACTTTGCGTGTAAAGGGGTAGACATGATCTCTTTCACTGAAGTAGACATGTTCAGACGTCTCTTGTTGCTTCCTATATCTGTTACACTGTAAGTAGACAGGAGAGGTCAATGTAACAGCAGACTGCGCACTTGAAACAGAAATAGTAAATGGGTGTGACATAACAATACTAACCCTATGGGTGTGACATAACAATACTAACACTCTGGGTGTGACATAACAATACTAACCCTATGGGTGTGACATAACAATACTAACCCTATGGGTGTGACATAACAATACTAACCCTATGGGTGTGACATAACAATACTAACACTATGGGTGTGACATAACAATACTAACCCTATGGGTGTGACAAAACAATACTAACCCTACGGGTGTGACATAACAATACTAACCCTATTTCCATTGAAAATTCACCTCCTTTGGGAACTAATAGTTGGATGATCAGATATCTTTGTACAAGAGATACTGTAGAATATAGATGTGCAGATGTAGAATATAGCAAGATATTCAGAGTATATGACATACTATATAGTGTAAGGCGTATATAATGCATTACATATAGTGTATAGTATATATAACGCATTACATATATAGTGCATAGTATATATAATGCATTACATATGTAGTGTATGGTATATATAATGCATTACGTATATAGTGTATAGTATATAGTATATATAATGCATTACATATATAGTGTATAGTATATATAACGCATTACATATATAGTGTATAGTATATATAACACATTACATATTTAGTGTATAATATATATAACGCATTACATATTTAGTGTATAATATATATAACGCATTACATATATAGTGTATAGTATATATAACGCATTACATATTTAGTGTATAATATATATAACGCATTACATATATAGTGTATAGTATATATAACGCATTACATATTTAGTGTATAGTATATATAATGCATTACATATTTAGTGTATAGTATATATAACGCATTACATATATAGTGTATAGTATATATAACACATTACATATTTAGTGTATAATATATATAACGCATTACATATTTAGTGTATAATATATATAACGCATTACATATATAGTGTATAGTATATATAACGCATTACATATTTAGTGTATAATATATATAACGCATTACATATATAGTGTATAGTATATATAACGCATTACATATTTAGTGTATAGTATATATAATGCATTACATATTTAGTGTATAGTATATATAACGCATTACATATATAGTGTGTAGTATATATAACGCATTACATATTTAGTGTATAATATATATAACGCATTACATATTTAGTGTATAATATATATAACGCATTACATATATAGTGTATAGTATATATAACGCATTACATATTTAGTGTATAGTATATATAACGCATTACATATTTAGCGTATAGTGTATATAACGCATTACATATATAGTGTATAGTATATATAACGCATTACATATTTAGTGTATAGTATATATAACGCATTACATATTTAGTGTATAGTATATATAACGCATTACATATTTAGTGTATAGTATATATAACGCATTACATATATAGTGTATAGTATATATAACGCATTACATATATAGTGTGTAGTATATATAACGCATTACATATATAGTGTATAGTATATATAACGCATTACATATATAGTGTATAGTATATATAATGCGTTACATATTTAGCGCATATATTTAAAGGACTATATCAAGTATATCAAAGTTGCAGAGTCATAATATAACTATTTATTTATTTAATAACAAAACACGAACATAATACCTACGTGACTGTTTAATGTCTTTTGGAAGCTGCATTTTAGTAGTGGCAACAGTTCCTTCAAGATGGTATACACAACTTTTTACTTCCTTTTCATAGATCTGCGAGAGGGAATGTAAACAAGTGAGCAAGCCAACTCATCGCAATGAAGTCACAAAACTCGATAACAATTAATTTGTTGATTGCAATGTGTTTTTTTTTGCTATTTATGTATCGCAAGAAAGAACCACACAAATTTTTGAAAAATATTTATCAAAGCCGTATAAAAGCATTACCTTTCTTATACCACTACCACCTTGTAGCTTCCATTGCCCTGTAGGGTCTTTGCCTTGGGCACTAAAGATCTCAAAAAAGTTTCCCCCCTGCAAGAAGCAGTCAAATCATTTTGAGAAAATAGGCTATTTCCATAGAGGTTCATCAAATAATACGCATAAAATAATATCAAACTAATAGTCAATTGGGATTTACCTGATAGTCATATTTAAACATGGTAACTGTCTTTGCTGGAGTCGTGGGCTACTTTAGTTGAAAGAGCACCCATACAAGTACCATTAGCTCCATCCACTGGTGTACGGCAGTATATGCATGTGGTTGTCCTAGTGTACTGTAAAGTGTGCAGTCGTTAGTAGTAGGCTAGATGATATCACTGGCATTGAAAACAGCCTACAGAAAATTTACAAAATGAAAAGAAAACGTAAAATTTTTGTCTTCGCAAGTATGCACACATAAAAGGTGGTAATTTTTTTTGTTTCTGTTGATTTGCAAACAAAGACAATCGGAGCATCATTTTTTGTATCACTAAAATATTGTACATTCCATAAATAGGAATCAATTAATCTATAATCTCTCCCTGAGTACAAAAAATGCAAGTTGGGCAGTTATTAGGATCTTTTACTATTATGGAGCAGTTTGTCGTTTTTGTAAGGCCAGTAGACTAAGTTCTAATAAAGTTTAAGGTAAGTCAAAAACTTGCACAGAGAAGTACATACAAGCATCGTCTGCAAACCAACAATAAACTGGTGATAGCAATTGTGAGATGTCATTAATGCATAGCAAGAACAATGCAGGACACAACAAGTTACAGTCTGGTATTACAAAAAAAGAAACCAGTAAGATTAACTCAAGCGGACCTTTTGTCAAAAAATGAGAGATGCACAATAAAAAAAATGTTATGTAAAACCATACTTTTGCATTGAAAGTAGCGAAAGAGTGTGGCACTTTTTACAGCATCAGGCGTAGCAGTCTGCGCATAACTACCCTTATCAACTTTATTTATAAAAGTCTGTGTTGTTGAAAAGAGCTGAACGATAGTTTGGAGCTCCTCCTGAGCCTATGTTGTTGACTAGGTACTAAAATTTCATCCGTTTTTTCACTGATGCTCCATCATCTTGCAACATAATCTTGCTACGAGAGAGGACTTTGGGTACTGGCAACCAGCCTTGAACATCTTTTATAAATTGGGGTAACATTAACCGATTTCAATTCTTGTGGCACCTAGACAGAAGTTACGGTATATTGTAAAATGAGAACTAAAATATTATTTGTTTCATTCATCACAAAGCATGGTTTTCTTTTACTAATTCTATTTGAACCTGGTCTTCTTACAAAGTTTTTGATCATGTTTTCAACTGCTTTCCCTTCAAGAATTATGTTTGAGTTGTTATCTCCATTTATCTAATCAGCTTCATATCTTGAATCACAAACACTCTAGAAATATCCCTTCAATTTGTTAGCAATATTTATTGGATTTTAGAAAGCGCTATTCAATTTTGAATTATTTAATGACTTTATTTTTTCCTCTACTGCAAGTTTTTGGCTCAATAATATCGTAAAATGCTGTATTATTCCCACTTGAGCGTCGCTCTAAAAGATGAGAGCTGATGTAAATTTCTGTGTGTAGAGTTTTGGGCAGAGTAATAAAATTTCCCAATCTTGTCTGCCAAGGTTGTTTACTGTTGCGTGGCTGCCAGTTTATTTGTGGTGCGCGCTCACATCCACAGAGTCAACTAATCCTGTTTGTTTGCACAAGCAGAATCATTCTTATTTTTTCACTAAAAAAGGCTATGGACTGATACAACACAAAGCACCGGACATGATTTCACCTTTTCTGGCCTTGAGCTGTCACTATTACAAAATGATGATTCCCCACTTTTTTATTATCCTAAGTTGTTAGCAATAGTTCTGGTGTCATTCTGTCAGATCCACCATAGAGTGAGGTCTTGCTTGTTAAACCTCTCATGTTTTATTTTAATCAACAAACATTAAGAGAAAATTTAATATCATCTATCCAACTCTCTCCTAGAAGGGTGATAGAGGTCTGTTTCAATCAATTCTTGTTTTTGCTTTGCTCATCATCATCATCATCATTGTTATCATTATGTTTTTTCTTGTTTGTGATTTATTCTGACAATTGCTTGCACGCTTACAAATATTTTAATCTTTCTTGTAACAAAGTTGTAGTTTCACGGTGTCAACAAAGTGTACAAATAAACTACACAAAATGCAACACTCGTATGTTATTAGACACTAGTTTCCAGGAGGGCAGTTACACTGTGATCGACTCGATTCTCAATATAGTTTTGTGGACTTTCTGGTACACTATACCAGTTCATTTTTAAATTCACCTTTTATTAATAGCATAGTGACAAACAAATAGAGTAACATTGCAAAACAGACTACTACAAAAGTGAAACAAAAATACGTAAATTCTCAATCCGTTTTTTAACTTTACACGAATCTCCACTGTCGTTTTCTGAATTGCCCCAACAATAGCTTTACATTCAGCTTTGTCATATAACTTGGGTGCTTTCGGCTACTATGTGGCGGTAATGTTCAGAATGCAAGGATTGGAATAGATTGTATTCAATTTGATTTATTACTTGAGTGCGTGACTGGAAGCAGCTTTCATCATCAGTGTCAGAATGGATGTTGCTGTTTGAGAGAAGGGAGATTAAATCATTTATAAAGACTTCAAATGTAACAGGCACAAGGTTAGAACTTTGAGGAACACTGGTAAAAATGAATATTTTATCAGAGTAAAATTCATGAATATGAAATTCTGAAAACTCTGAAAATGACATCAGTTAGAAATTGTGGTCATATATGTTTACACATATATGGTTGTTATTTTTGTATTTGATAGCTTGATTGATGATTTGCATTAATTTAATTTGCTCGCAATAAAGATTATAATATGTATATTACCATGATTGGTCTCAATCGAAATTGGACTGAAATGAATGTCGACAGGAAGGATTGTCAACAAAAATGAATGCAGACGTAGCTGGAAAGAATGCAGAGATAGACAATGAACGCAGACACCTCCTAGAATGAACATTGACAGACCTGGAATGAATGTCGACTATGCTAAAGAGAATAAATTTCCGACATTCATTCCCGGAAGTGTCTACATTCATTCTTGGCAATATAAAATATCATTTTGATTTATATTCCAGGAATTGCTTACTTTGACAAAAACAGTAAATTTTTATATTCCTGGAATGAATGTCGAAACGGTAGTTTATATGTTGCCAGGAATGAATGTTGACACTTTCAAGAATGAACGTAAAATTTTTCTTCTCTCTAGCATAGTTTAATTTCATTCCGGCTCTGTCTAAATTCATCTCTGTTGACATTCATTCCTTCATCAGCATCAAAAAATTATTAATAAAATGTACTTGTTTATCATTGATTATTATTACTTAGTATCAAAAAAGTAACAATTATTAATTATTATTAATTGATTAATTATAATATAATAATAAGTCGATAAACTACTCTTCTAATCACAATAATGATGAATTATTTATTAATAGCAAACAAAAATTACACTACTGCTGCTGCTACTGCTACCACTACTACCACTATTATAATAATATATATTGTGCAGGATTTTATAGTAACTATGGTAGGTTACTGGTAGCCAGCCGCACCACCTCTAGACAAGCAGAGTTGTTTATTCAATCAGACAAGCTCGCTGTCAGACCAACCGTATCAATACCTATTCTTCAGCATTATCTGCCTGAAGGTAAGCCCTGATAGGCAGCATCTGCCAGGCAAGTCTGTCTCTCGTCTGCCACTCGTCAGACAACAACAAGGCTATCAGACCAGCAGGTCGTCAGAGCAAGTTGTTTTCTAGAGTAGTAGAGCTGTATTGTATACAAATGATTGTGCGCGCAAATAGAGTTTCAAGATAAGTCTTGATTGAGTGTAGGTTGTAGGTATATTCAAAGAGTAAAACCAGCTGTGCCTCGGTGATTACACTGAGTTGGGAGAGGCTCAGCAGCTATATTTATAACAGTGTTGACCTTTGCCCGTAGGGCGGTACAAAAGTTGTTGCCTCGAATAATAATATAAAATAAAGTATGAAAGGTTTCGAGATTACTAATAATAATAACAAAGGTTGTTGACAAAATAGGCAATGCGCTAAATGGAACTGCTACTGTTAGTGTAATAATGAATGTTCTGGTTTGCTTCCAGGTTACTCACAGGAAATCGTGCCATTTTTCCTGTACAACATTATGCATGTTTCGAATTTTTATCAATAATCGCAATAATAATAATAATAATAATAGTGAAATGGCTTGAAAAAAGACATGTTCAATTTCAGTTGAAAATGTAGATAGTGCAAAACCGTCACGGTCGCCACGTGATATGACCGAAAGCATTGGTAAAAATTTGTCCTCAAAAATTGTGATTTTTTTTCAAGTCCAAAAAATCACGTTTCTTTTCATCTTTTAAACTAAAGCTCATAGAGACGAAAATCTAATTGCTATAGCTAGAGAAGTTTAACGAGCATGGATGTGACTATGAACTTTTTTCTCAATTTACTCATAGACTTGAAAAAATGCCTTTACAGTTTCGACTCTTTATCTAAAATTCACCAGGTCTCTGAAGGCCATTGACATATTGTTATAGGACAACAAAATAGACTGTGAAGTTAGGATTTGAATGGTGTATAATTATTGTAGTGTGTTTAATGTATTTTGATGATGGGAAGGTTTTTCAAAAACACCCCCAACGAAAATTATTTTTCATCCTAGCCATTTATAGATTAGCCTAACCACAATCATTGCGAAAGTATCGCGGGCTTATCATATGCGCCAAGTGTTTTAGGTAAATAATGGGATTACTGCAAACGCTACGGTAACTGATGATTAGAAGTCATTAGTATCGCGTATATTGAGTATCACGGCTATTTATTTGTCATCATTAGTCCTTTAATTTTAATTCATTCTGGTTCATAATTAATCTAATATTATATCTGTTAATCCAAAAAAACATCATTGAATGATAACAGCTAGGGGTAATAAATATGATATAGAAAAATGCAATGCCACCAATAACCATCAATTTTAATAATTTTTTATTAATTATTGAAATATTATATTAATTACAAGATTTCTGATGATGATACCTGTTTATATCAACTGAGATACAGTACTTGTTGTTTTCTGTGCAATCCAGCTACTTTTACAAAAATTTTATACAATTGACCAGCCAATGCGAAGCATTTATATAATTGTTACATATGTATAATTATTGAGGCGTACGCATGCGTAGCTTGATGCATGAGTGAACACTAATTGCCTGGAATTGAGAAGATTTACAAAGTATTTTTTGAACTAAAAGTACATTTGGTAAAACCTGTTTTAACAGTTAACTATTGAGGTGACAATAGAAAATTTTGTCTCATTGTATTCACAAGATATTTTTCTACCCACTGAAACTATTTAAAAAAATTTCAGAAGACTGATAGTTTTTCGCACTATATAGAAAATACTTTTTAAGCAATTACAAAGAATATTTTAAAGTTTTTCATTATTATGAAAATCATTATTATATTTATTAATAATCATCATTGATGATATAAAACAAACATGGCGGCAGTTGAGAAATTTTAGAGCTCTTGGTTGTGATTTTGTATTTGGATTTTAATTGAGGTTTTAACCAAACAAAACAGTCAAATTTTATCAATACCTACACCAGCCATCTGCCAGCGCCTGCCATGGATGATGAGAGTGCCAGCAGAGCACGGACAACCAGCACCCATCAGATGAGTCAGCAAAATCGGCCAACTTGACCGGCAACATCACACAGTCTGAAACTGTCAACTGCAGTTCCACTCCCTATCTATGCCAAGCCTGTCACTGCCCAGTCACATGGGAGCATGGTGCCATCCTATGTGACCTGTGTGACAACTGGTACCACATCGAGTGTCACAACATTGACACAATTTAATACAGCAGACTGGGTCACTCCAGTGTAGACTGGATTTGCTCGAACTGCCATGACTATGAAGATCAAATGGTGTCTGACACTGCTATGCAGAACATCTCCGCCCAAGTACCAGCATCCCCCTCAAGTGAGTTTAGCATCTCTTCATTTGACAGCAATGTAGAACCTAAGCTAACCTCCTCACCAATCAGAGCCTGCCCAACCTGGACCAAAGGCAAGCCCCTGAGAATTGTGAATGTAAACTGTCAGTCCATCGTAAACAAGAAAGGCACATGGTCACACCTAATTGACGGCAGTCGCCCTGACATCATAATAGCCACAGAGACGTGGCTCTCCGACTGTGTCAAAGACGCCGAGCTAGAAAGCCCGGGCTACACTATCTATTGAAGGGACAGAATGAAAGAGGCACATGGAGGGGTCCTCATAGCAGTTAACGACTCAATTAGGTCAAACCTTGTTTCCAATACTAGTTCTGAGGAGATTCTATGGATTAAGGTGTCATGTAAGAGTCAGCGTGATCTTTTAATTGGCTCTTGCTTCAGGCCAATAGTCTCCGATCAATCTACCATACCTGAGCTATTTGCCAACATAGAATCACTCACGTCGAAACACAACTATGACATTTTTCTGGGAGGTGACCTCCACTTCCCAGGTTGGAACTGGGAACAGACGATCCTGAAGCCGAACACGCCATATGTCCAGCTACACCAGAACTTCCTCGAACAGCTGACTAATAATGAACTCAGACAGATGATAGATGACAGAACAAGAGATGAGAATACGCTGGACCTGATGATTACTAACATCCCTGACCGTGTTATAAGATCCAAGGTATTGCCAGGTATAAGCAACCATGAAATCCCCATGGTAGATCTCTCCCTCAAGACACTGAACAAGTACCAGGTGTCTAGAAAAACACCTCTCTACAACAGAGCGGACTGGCCAGGACTAAAAGAGTATCTACAAACCAGAGTGGGCCCGCAAATTGACTCCAAGTCAGATGTGAATGGTCTATGGAACGAACTAAAGTCCTGTCTACTTGATGCATCTCAGAAGTTCGTACCCACCAAGATTGCAAAGCAGAAGGACTCATGTCCATGGATTAGCCCACATCTCCATCAGTTCATCAAAAAGAGAAACCGTCTCTATCGCAAATGCAAAGAGACTGGTCTGCCTGGCTTGGAAGATAAGTTCCAATCACTGAAGAGGTATGTCCAACGTCAACTTTGCAATGAAGATTGGAAATATGACCATTCTCTTCTTAACGACCCAACTGAGCATACAACCAAGGTCAAGAAAAGATTCTGGACCTATGTGAAACACAGCAGATCTGATTGCGGAGGGATTACCGCACTCAGAGTGAACAACACACTGATAACTGACTCTAAGCTGAACGCTGATGCCTTGAACCTGCAGTTCAAGAGTGTAATCTCCGCTCCAACTACCAGTCACCCCACCATGGACACATACCACACCAAGATGTGTCGGCTGCATGTTGGGAAGGAAGGTGTCCTCAAAATTCTCAGAGAACTGAAAGTCAATAAAGCTACTGGCCCAGATGGGGTGAGTGCACGATTACTGAAAGAATCAGCTGACGTGATTGCAGAAATTTCGACACTCTTATTCAATCTTTCACTTCAGACCAGTCAGGTACCAATGGACTGGAAAGAGGCCATTGTGACACCAATCTATAAGAAAGGGGATCGATACCAATGTGCCAATTACCGTACAGTTAATCTTACATGCATCTCCAGCAAGATCTTTGAGCATATCGTGACATCCCACCTGATGCGGTACCTGAGTGAACATGACATCCTGCATGCCAAACCACTTGGCTTCAGGACATCCTGCATGCCAAACAACATGGCTTCAGGCCAAAACTGAGCTGTGAGACACAACTCGTTGAACTAGTTGCAGATATCTTCAGCAGTCTGGACAAGGGGGAAGAAGTCGATGCATACCTGTTAGACCTTTGTTAAGGCTGGCCATAGAAAGCTTATCACCAAGATGACCAGTATCGGCATCAATAAGCAAGTACTGAGATGGACAGATTCCTTCCTCACCGGCAAAACCCAGAGAGTTGCCTTGGAGGGAAAACTGCCAGATGCATGTGATGTAGGTTCTGGAGTCCCGCAGGGCTCTGTGATTGGCCCTGTGCTGTTCCTCATATATATAAATGACCTCCCACTCAAAGCTGAATGTAGCGTACGCCTCTTTGCAGATGACACGATACTGTACACGAACACCACCAATGACAGACAGCTGCAGCAAGATCTAAACTCTCTTGAACGATGGGAAACTGAATGGGACATGCACTTTAATCCATCTAAGTGTGAAGCGATCCGATTCAGTAGGAAAAGGAAGCCAGCTGTACAGAGAACCTATACCATCCACAACGGGCAGATTCCTCACATAGACATCATCAAGTATCTGGGTGTGAAGATCCCGTCAGACCTACGCTGGAATGCTCACATTGACTACACAGCTGCTCGAACCGCAAACGCACTAGGGTTCATCAACTGATCGATCCCCCTCAGTCAACCACACTCAGAGCCAGGGTATACAAAGAGCTCATTCGACCAGTGCTTGAGTATGCCAGCTGCAGCTGAGATCACTTGCCGCAGACATCTGACCGACTAGAGGCATCCCAGAGGCGTGCCGCTAGGGCTGTGTTCAACATCCCTCGAATCAGCCACGCATCAACAGCCGCACTACTACAAAAACTCCACTGGGAGCCCTTGGCAGAGAGAAGGCTTCACAGATGACTTGGCATGTTTCGTGAATGCATTTTAACGAACTGCAAGTCAATCTAGAGGAGTATGTAAAACCATCAACGACCCGAACTACAACTAGATGTCATGACAAATAATACGCAGTCACCCACCACAGAACCAAAGTTCAAATGAACACATTCTTTGTGGACACTGTAAGAGGTGGAACCAGCTGGGTAGTGATGATAGGCTGCTTCGCAGCCGCCTATCACCACTACTGCTTCGCAGCCCTGGCTAGCTGGTGTGCTGTGTATATGCTGATGATAGTCGGATACCTGACCCGGAACGTTAACCGATTATGAGCCTGCCACATCGTCTAAGTCTTCAGAAGTTAGCCAACTATTGAAGCTAATGATCAACGTGGCAAGGTACAAGGTAGGTATGCTAATAATTAATAATAATAATCATCCTCAATCAATGATAATAATAAACAATAAAATAATCATTACAATAACAATAACATAATAAAGTTGGTTGCTACGATAGTAATAATCATTATTAATTATTATTAATAATCATCATCATTCACCATCAAACAATCTCCGTCTCTCTGAGTTTATTTGATTATTATTATTATTACTATTATAATAATATTATCGTCATCATCTTCCATATTATATATATTATTATAATTATGTGCTGTCTGCTGAGTGTTTTCCCAAGAGAGGAATAATAATAATTATTATTAATAGTTATTAATTATTATTAGTTATTATTATTATATATATATAAAATATATAAGTAAATAATAAGTAATAATTATTATTATTATTATAATAAAAAATAATAATAATAAAATAAGTTTTTTTTTATTATTTTGTCAATATATTATATTTTGATGTCAATCCAAATTAATTATTGTGATTTTAATAATTTAACATAATCATGATGTGTTCTAAGCTTCAAACCATTTAAACGTACAGTTAGCCTTCACACAAAGTAAGAAGAGTGTTTAATTCTTCAATCAGCTGTTTGGGAACCAAAGCACAAGAACACTTGCCCACAAACCACCATATTGTTTTGTTTGCACCAAAATAAAAATTTTCAAAAACGTCAGTATGCCATATGGTATCATTCACTTTTCATTATGTAAATAAATAAATTCAATTGGGGACATTTGATGAAGCCATGGATAAATCAATCTGAAAAAATAACTGTGGTTCAAAAAAAAATTTGGAGTGTTTTATCTGTCGGTTATGGTCATTGGCGTATAATGTAACTTATAAGTAGCTTTCATTGGACTATTACTTGAAGCCTTGATTGGTTAAAATCATAGACATGGATATCACATTTCAACGACCACTCCATAGCGCATCAATGAAATGCTTAATGGTTGCCTTGACAAAAGGTAAACTTCCCTATGCTAGGCTGCACTCAACATGAGTGAGTAGTTTTTGGCATCATCATGCTAGGTGACCAAAGATGAGCCAAAAATTGTGATATATGGCTGGTAAGCATAAAACTATTTGATTTTTTCACTTTTTTTAAGACGTACATATTAGATAAGGGACATATAATTCTTTGTTTAGGTATACTTCATATATTTATTTATATGAGGAGACCAAAGCTTGAAAAACACTGATCACCAACAACTTATTTACTACTTAATACTACTAACTCACCAACCAACTAACTAACTCACTAAATATTATCACTTTGGTAATACTACTACCTGATGTCTTGCAGTAATGATGTGCTGCGATCTCTATTAAACTGTTGTTATGAAATTTTAAATTTACCATAATAAAAATAAGAAAGATATGAACAGGAACTTGAACATCATTTTGTCTAAAGCATGCATTGAGATACTGATTGTAATACATATGTTATAATAAATGATTGTAGAAAATTGATTGGATGTGTATTATTTATCAGTGATATAAACATTTTTCAAACGAGCTTAACAAATGAATTCTCTTGATTGATATGTAATAGACAGTTCTGTTGTAGTAGTAGATGAGTGAGTATTGTTGTGTATTACTACAGTTTACTACATGGATTGCAATTTTTATGCAAATATATATTCACCGTTTTAGGTTGACTGGTGGTAAGCAGAGAGCTCTATTAGCCATAACCACCCATCTTTGGCCAGGTCATCTACTAGTAGGAATTTTTGAGAAAGAAGCGGTTACAGATTATGTAAGCTGTCAGGCGATTTAAAAATTAGTGTTTTGACGAACATGAATCCAACGTTTCAAAAACCATCCAGTTCTGTACGCTCAGCTATGGAGGAATTGCCTTTGTCTCAAAAACAGCTACCGTTCCGACAACAAAAAGATAAGCCTTTACTTAAATATAGTAACTCTGAACCAGGGCCAATATACTTGTACCAAAATCCGGATATAGAAGACTCCCCAATCAACAGTGTTCCAAACAGTCCAGCCAAAGTGCTGTCAAATAAAAGAAGCATTTCTACTGGACAGCAGCCACAATACAACCCAGCGTCATATACCTATGTCCCATCAGCAGACCCATATGCTCGACCTCTTAGCGCCAAAGATCTTATGACTTTAGGTATGGAGAGGACCAAATCTCTAAGTCACATTATGGGTGCTACTTTGGCTGGCAATCTTGCTAACAGTATGCACAGCACTAATATGAGTAACAATTCTTTATTTATGCCTCCAAAAACAACCGACGCATCGAACCCTACAGCTACAGATGGCATTACGGCAACTGTCAGCTCTCAGCAGACAATAGCGTCTACACGAGTTGTATCTGTACAGTCAACTGAAGCTAACACTATCAGGACAAAGTCCGCAAAGGAAAAGTTTGAAGCAAGCCTTAGCAAACCATCATCAGCTTCAGAACGGGGTACCCGACCTCCATCATCTTTGAGGCGCCCTCAAAGTTCAACTGTTAGAAACCCTAACTATAGTCCAAGTAAACCATATGATGAAGGTGGATCTGTAGAAGATGAAGAATTTAAAATGATGTCAGACACTGACACAAAATTTAAAAAGAAACAAGATGACAATCTAAACAACAAAGTATCTAAGGCTATCACCACGCTATCAAGAACCACAACTAATATTAGGCCCAACAGTCTATCAAAACTTTCTTCATCATCAGAATCACTTGACGCGACTTCTGAACAAAGATTGGCTGTAACAAAGCCAGCTTTTTCGACACTAGCATCACGACACAACAGCAACATCGTATCTACTAAACTACCTGAGACTAGTTACGGTACGGAACAGAAAGCTGTAATTCTATCAAATGTGTCCCGTCCTTCATCATCCAGCAGAGGAGAGAAGATAGATTCAGCTACTAGCTACTACCTGTAAGTGTCATTTTTATATATTTTGTATAGCATTTCATAGATAAGTTGGATCTGTTCATGATTGGCTCCGTTATAGCGCGTGTCGACCCTCATTGCTGATTGTTTTGATGCATTTTCCTATGTCAAAAATTATAATGAAAATATATATGCATGTTTGAGTTTCCTTTTGCTAAAAACTAAATACAATCAAAAACTATTGTTATAGAAGCGTATGTGTTTGATGCAGCAAATATTTTCAAAATAAGACTATATAAATCTCACACCATACATCATCAAATTCCCGAAGGATTCCGTTGTTTAATGAAAACATATTGAACATATTGCTATATATTACGCTCAAAGTGATAAAAATACACTAATTAAAAAAGCATGTGGGGAGCAATTAAAAGTATTGGATACGCTTTTCTGACATCTGTAGGAAATCTAGCAAGCCAGAAATAAAGATAGCGGAACCGAGACCCGCTTGTGAGGGGCGTGACAGCATCATCACTGAGACATCAAAGCCTGTTAGAAATAGAACAACAATCATGACGTCAGCTAAGTCTAGCGTGTACACATCGGACTCTGACCGTTTGACCTCTGCTACCAGTGAACTCAGTGCTCTCGGTATTTCTACCTCCTCATCTCCTGATGAAGACTGTGATGATGAAGAGTCCGAGTCAGCTTTTAATTTGAGGTAAGTGACTTTTATGATAAAATTTAGCACTGGTAAAAGAGTGACAGTTATTTTTTATTTCTTCTCAAAACAAGGCTTTCTGTCAAGGCATGATAAAAGTTTTCATCTTTGTAACAGGACAAACCTATGCAACTAATTGAGGTGGGCTTTCAACACAAATGTGATGAAATTGTCTCCCAACATGAAACATTACTAAAAAGTGACAAGATTATATCATTATGATAAAAAAGAATTCATGAGCATTTTTCAGAAATGTATGCCCACTTTTTTGTTCACTGGCAGAGACGTTCATTCCACTACAGTAAAATATCTCACCCGCCAATATTTTATATTTTATTTCATTATTATATGACTGAAAATAAATTCTTATGTCCATCCAAAAAAAATAATAAAAGCTAATGATATACAAAAGGTGGGAAAGTGGTCGTAACCTATTCTACAAAATTTGTAATACTTGTGAGATTTTTTTGTGAAAAACATGACATATATGTAGCTTTTAAAATGAAGGCTATACTACATCCAATAAAAAACTAACTTTGAACTAGTGAGTTTTGAACCTCCTACTGCCGACTGCTCACTCTGTTCATTCAGCCATAGTGGCAGACCTATTGGGCTATTCTTATCTTTTTTACTAATAGATTTGTGAAGTTACTAATATTGCAAAGCTGTCAAGATAATGTTGTAAAATGAGACCTTTCAGTTCTCATTGCAGTAATTATCATTTAGATGTTTACCAGATATCCTAGCAACCCTGCTGATAAAATGGTTGTTAAGCTTGCACAGGCAGCTCTGAACTTGTCATTGATATAATGTAATATGTGATCAAAATCAATAATCAATATTCATTTGTTGATTGTTAGCAAATGTTAGTGTTTCACATTTGATGGCATGTATTATAATATTTACATAACGAGATAATATATTTTATTTGTACAGTATTTTGTAAACTTGTAGTATCACTTGTTATCTATTGCTGTAGTCAATAGCAACAAACAGTTGAGATATGATGTTATAGAAAGCGTGCGTTATAAAACCTCTTTCTGCTGCATTGAGCTCTTTGTCGACCTCATTACCTACTTCACCAGCTTCTAATGAAACCATTAATTGCGGCATTTGTCTAACATTATAATGATCAATATTGGATTTTCATTATTGCTAATCATTATAGACATCTATGTATAGTGTATATAGTATAAATATATAGATACCAGCCATCTAGTGTATCATGTGACAAATTAAAAAAAAATTCAAATTGGTGTTTATCTGTTGCAGCGAGAGAGCACCCGGTGATGGAGAAGCAGATGAATTTGAAGATGAAGATGAAGACGACGATTGTATAGATGGATTTGAAGATGATGAATTAGAAGGCCCAGATGATGGTGCGTAGTTAATTGTTAGACCTCCTGTGATTGGATGAATCATGGGTGATGTCACCGTGTCACATGAGCAATCAATCACAATTTGTAGATAATCCAGTTATTTTATATATTACCAGATTTGGAGTCTATCGATTCCATGTCTACCGCTGACTCCAGGGCGAGGTCTTCCACCGGTGGTGCTACAAGAGTACAAAGCAATCAAAGTCAGAAACCAATAAGAATGAAATCTGCGCGCAGGCGAGTACATTCCTTACACCGAGAACCAAGTACACAGCCAGCTTTTATAAAGAGTCTCTTCCCCAGCGTCCCTCCTTACCTCAACTTTATAGGAGCTGATGAGAAAAGTGAGTAGCTGCTGTCTACTATATTATTATAGCGCTGTCGTTTAAAACTACCGCATCCTTCCTATTTTTGATTACTTGACAGACATTTCACTGTCATAATTTAATTTTAAAAAAATCAGTAAAATAAAGTTTTACATAAAAAATTTTCAACATAAAGGTAAATTTTTAGAAAGGGTGTTCACAACTTTCTGTTGCAGTTGAACATTTACCGTGGGAGTATAAGAAGCTACTAAAATGGAGAATGTGCTCAATCACACCAATCGTGGTGAGACAGCTCGTCGCTCGCAGTGGGTTCAGGCCTACAAAAAGTAAGTCTACTCATAAATATTATAAGAAGTATGAAAATTTAATAAAAAACAGCAACAAGTCCTTTTTTAAAGACAATCCAGGATTTTTTAATCAAAAACAAAATTGCAGTGGTTTATTTGTTTTATGTATTTACTGTTTGATATTTTTATCAAAACCTATTGATGAATGATAAACACGCTTTTTGGTTTTTTGTAAATATGTCAAGGTTCGGAATTTTAATCAAATCAAAAGACAAAAAGGACTATAAATCGAAGTTCTTAAAGGTCCATTTTTAAACTGTAATTAAATGTCAAAACATCACAGATTCTTATTGGATACAAGTGGTGCCAATTATCCTCGTCTCCTAGTCGGTAAAAAGTGTATATATTACAATGTCGCAAGTCTAGCCCGTGTTTCTTTCTACTCTAGAGCATTATGACTGGCTGGGGTGCTGGGGCCGTCACATGAAGTCTCAGGCATTCAAAGCAATCAGAGATTATCAGAAGCTCAACCACTTTCCTGGCTCATTTCAGATTGGTAGAAAGGATAGGTTGTGGAGAAACCTTTCTAAGTTACAGGTAAACAATTAATTATTTTAATTACAATGAATAGATAATAATTTTATTTAATATATTCTCTACATGAGTAGTAAAATATAGGCAGATCTGCTTCTATTATACTACTCACATGGTAAAATTTAACCCAAAGATGTTAACTTATTCAATTGAATGTTAAGGTTTCTTTTGGGAAGAAGCAGTTTAACTTTTTCCCCACCACTTATGTGCTTCCGTACGATATGAAAGGACTGAAGAGAGCGTGGGAGGACGGAGGGAGCAAAGGCAAGTGGATCATCAAACCGGTGAGTGGAAAAATATGTAAATCGTTTGACGTCTGAGAAGTTTGACCGACCATGTTGTAAACTATTGCTGCCGCTCTTTTTAGCCGGCGTCAGCGCGGGGAATAGGGATCAAAGTAATCAACAAATGGAGCCAAATTCCAAAGAAACGGCCAGTGATTGTACAGAAGTATTTAGGCAGACCTTTGCTGATCAATGAAAGCAAGTTTGACTGCCGTGTCTATGTCTATGTGACCAGCTATGATCCCCTTAGAATCTACGTCTATGAAGACGGTCTAGTCAGGTTTTGCTCAACCAAGTAAGTCTTTAGGGCTGGCAGCGGTCATTAATTGTGGCAGCTGCTGCCGCTCTGCACTCATTCGTGGATATTACAGGCAGGGGGTTCAATAAACACTCTCCTTTGTTTTATTTTTATGCAAAGCATTCGGTTTAATTCAATATTTTAAATGAAATGAATAAAGAAATGATACGTAGCTAGCAGTGCCTGCGCTAGAGGGTCAGTTAAATGTCACTTTTAATTAAATTGCTGCAGACATAATTGCTATTGTACGCTTGTGCAGCCGTCAATCAATTGATTGGCTTTGGTCAATGTATACTTCATAGTTTGCAGTTGCACAATCATTGTTATATAATTTGTTCCACCTCAGCGGATAAAGAAATAAAGGAAACGGTTTCAATTTTAGATATTCGCATTCAATGAAACACATCAGCGACAAGTACATGCATCTCACCAACTACAGCATACAGAAGAAAAACAATGAGTATGAAAGCAACGCGGATGACACTGTGTGTCAAGGTCACAAATGGTACGCATTAGATTGAAATGATAAAAATTCATTATATTGGAACCAATGTATAGCTAGCCTGGATTGGACATTAACAAAAAGTCAGTTACTCTGACATCATAAAGGATATTTTCTACCGGTGTCAATGTAGGAAAGTTTTAAACTTCTCGACAGTACCACCTCGCAATAATTTTATACTCTTTGCTTCTCAGCCAGCCCTGGAGCTAAATTTTTTCGCTGTCAAATAGCAAATTGTGTGAATATGTAGTGAGAGTGCAAAGCATTCATTATTTGACGATGAAATGAGCTCATGCGCTGTGCAATGCGCTTACATCTAGTCGATTAGCTTTGTAAAATTTGATTTGACCAAAGAGTGATTTAGCCAATAATAACTAGCGAAGCACGCGGTGATTCCAACTGAAAATGAGAAGGCTGGAGAAGTCGAGGATTCATAAAAGCATCGATTTTATTCATGTCGATGTATCTTCTAACAGGACTAGTATACATTGACTCCTCCACTAACAGGGCTGGTATACATTGACTCTTCTACTAACAGGACTAGTATGCATTGACTCCTGTACTAACAGGACTAGTATGCATTGACTCTTCTACTAACAGGACTAGTATCCATCGACTCCTCTAATAAAATAGCGTTATTTTAAACATTTAGGAGTCTGAAGGCTTTGTGGGGATATCTACTGAAGAAGGGAGTGAACAGCAACGAGATATGGAAAAACATCAAAGATTTGGTAGTGAAAACTATCATCTGCGCAGAGTCTTGTATCAACAGCTACATCAAGAGCAATGTCAGAAACAGGTACATGACAGCAATAAATGTTCAAGTTTTTAAACTGGATGTTTTATTACATTTTACAAACTACAGCTTTTATAACTATTTACAGATACAGCGTGCATGAGCTCTTTGGGTTCGACATACTTTTGGATGAGAATTATAAGCCGTGGGTTCTGGAAGTGAACATCTCTCCAAGGTTAGCGCTGAGTTTAACTCTGCAGTATTCTCATGTGTACTTCATATAAGCAAACAACCAGAATATCAAAGTGTTGGCCAATTCATACTAGTAATATTCTACTTACAAGACTGTCACACCAATGCTGGATATCACAATTTTATAAACCCAATCAATAACAACAAAAACTAGTTGCGATTGTGACCAAACATATTGAGATAAAATTTTACCAACAAAACTTAGAGAGCAACACCAGGTTAATCTCAAAAACAGAGATATAATGGGGTCTGCACTGACAAGAATACAAATACAAGAAGTCATATTAGATAATATAAAACATGAAAGCTATTTCCGCACCGGAAACAACTTAAAACTTGTACCGCAGTTTTCTTCTGTAAAAAAGACAACTACGCTAAAAACATTTTTGCTCTTATAGTTATAACGAAATATGTCACTGTTTCTGGTAAAAAAATGAATATTTGTTAAAACCTTTCAAGGCTGTGTGAGTATAAATTTATTTTCCATAACAACAAATCTGATGTTGGCATCTTGAGTAAAGCGTATGAGTTTTTGCTTTTATACTTGACCGAACTGGATTAAAAATAAATATTACTCTTATTATAATACAACAAATGAAGGTATTGACATAGGTAAAACCACTATCGCAGCCGTTATGGGGGGCCAAATGACTTTGAGAGAAATCGTCACAGTCATTTTGCTATTAAAATGTTATACATTTTGGTATTTCTCAGCTTGCATTCCAACTCACAACTGGATTTGAACATAAAAGGAGGGCTGGTGAGAGACATCCACAACCTGGCTGGCTTTAGGCTACCAGATAAAGCAGACGTCATACCAAACCCTAGTAGTGACAGCTAGTAAGTTTCTTTGCAATAAATACTTTCTAAACCGCTTCAAATTTACTCATCATATCATAGCAATCACCTTTGCTTCGTGAAAAGATGAAACCCGTAGAGCTTAATAGATTTTAATGCACTCTATTACAGCAAACCTGGTCCCCCTAGTAACAAATACTGTATGGACAAGAGAGTGTTTCCTCAGACCCTGAGTCCTGATGAGAAAGCAAAGCATTCTTATTACTCACAGCGTTACCAGGATGAGGTATTTCATCAAGGTTCCAAAGCCTATCTGTGAATATGGGAGTTGTCCCACTTTGACATAGAAATGACAACTCCTATAAGAATGCGATTCGTGTGTTGTAGCAGTCCATGAGTACCATTATTGACACTCTGACACCTGATGATCTCAGAATCCTTGTTGAATCTATTGATGAAGACAGCAGGAAGGGTGCATTTCAGCGCGTTTTTCCAACACCGTCCACTCACAAGTACTTGGTATATTTTGAGAACCAGCGATACTACAACCTCTTTCTAGATCACTGGTGTCAACGATTCAATCGAATCGAGGCTAAAGGTATTGTTTAACATTTTAATTTAACAACGCTACAACTTTTTCTACTTATCCTCAAGTGTTGGAGTTGTCCACTCACTGACACGAGTAATTGCGTACCAGTCCTATAAGGTGTGCTGCTTTGATATGAGGACAACCTGCTGTGTTCACACAGAACTGACCATGAGTAACCAAACAGAAAAAAAAAATATTTTGGGTATTTGTCTCAGTAAATTCAAAAGCTTTGATATCGTTTTAGGTATAGCCCTGATTGAGGCAGCTTGTCGAAACAAAATTCACTTACAAAATCCAACGACAGACCCAAGACATCAATGGTGTCCTCCAAGCAGTCGAATTAGCCTCAGCTCTTCACAACTTAGCCTTGGGTAAGCATTAAATGAATAATAAGCTATAAATGTTGACACTGCTCTGATCCAAATACCTTCACACATACACAAACAACCCTAAATATTGACACATATTTCCCAGAAGTAGATCAAAGATTGTTTGCCAGGATTTTATTACAAAATGTGTATTTTGGATCACTCTGAAGTAGGACACCGGCTGCATGTTATTTATTTGTCTGTGTTGTGATGCACGCTGCTCCTCAGCTATATTGCTGCCGCTGTCACTTATATGTTGCTGACTTTCAGTGGGTCTGCGAGTAGCAGCAGTCTTGCCAAGCTGAGAAAGCAAGTTAAAAAAGCTGCAGACAACTGCAGTGGGCGTCCACCGGTGCCCGTCAAGACACGCACTATTGCAGCTAGTTGACGGTAGGAGCTCAGGCTGTAACACCGCTGCTCTGATGCTTACAAACATAAATGTCAAAAATTGAATTGTAACACAAAAGAGCACCCATATCCTTTTACATTACAGGTCACAGCGCTTACCTCCCCTGATAACAGTTAGCAATCTTCCAAACCGGACCGATGACCTCAAGGTCGCTCTACTTTCTCAAACAGAAAAACCGAGTAAGAAAACAGGATCACTGCCAACAGTCTCGTCCATTCTCTGGCCCGCTGACTTCTGACTACCAAACTAAAGACCCACCAAATAACTATTTTTGTAAGCCACTCACATCCTGTTAGGCGAGGCTTCCGTCCAAGAATCAAGTTCACATAAACTTGCATTCCGTACATTATTAACACTGCCGTAGCATAGCTACTGTTGGTGGTGCTATTAATATTAAAGTAATGCAAAGCAATGCTGTATCATTTATTATTATCAGTTTAATTTACAGTGCTAGCTATGCAAACAGAGCTACCAAAGAAATAGTCAAATCATAAATTAGGATTGGTGTAATAGTGTTACATCATTGGGAGAGGTAAGCGTGCAAAACTTAATGTGCTTTTTTTGACAAAAATTGTACATAAACTATATCACTAGCTGACATACAACATATTTTTTTAAATGCAAACTTGTCTGTACACCACAAATACAAACTCATTACACAAAGCTAATCTGTACATATTAACTTATATAAATAATAATCTGACATAATCTAGCTAACTGCCGGTACTTTACTGCTATTGGATGCCTCCGCTGCTTCATTAGATGTGCCTACTTCAGCTGATGCCTCCTGTACAATCTGTAGCTGACCTTCTGACCCTCCCAGAGTTATGGTTGTCTCATCAACCGCTGCTTGAGCATAGATATTCTGTGAATGAGAAAACAGAGGTACACAGCATGCTATAAATCTATGTATTCTATACATCCATGTATGCTGTATGTCTATGGACACTATAAGATAAGTCTATGTATGCTGTATATCTATGGATACTATCAAAGTCTGCATGCAGTACAGACAAACATGGGAAAAAATTCCGAGTACGAAAAACCAACGTATATGAGTATAATATCTAGACATACAATGTATAATATCTAGATATACAATGTATAATATCTAGATATACAATGTATAATATCTAGATATACAGTGTATAATATCTAGATATACAATGTATAATATCTAGATATACAATGTATAATATCTAGACATACAATGTATAATATCTAGATATACAATGTATAATATCTAGATATACAATGTATAATATCTAGATATACAATGTATAATGTCTAGATATACAATGTATAATATCTAGATATACAATGTATAATATCTAGATATACAATGTATAATATCTAGATATACAATGTATAATATCTAGATATACAATGTATAATATCTAGATATACAATGTATAATATCTAGATATACAATGTATAATGTCTAGATATACAGTGTATAATATCTAGATATACAATGTATAATGTCTAGATATACAGTGTATAATGTCTAGATATACAATGTATAATATCTAGATATACAATGTATAATATCTAGATATACAATGTATAATGTCTAGATATACAATGTATAATATCTAGATATACAGTGTATAATATCTAGATATACAATGTATAATATCTAGATATACAGTGTATAATATCTAGATATACAGTGTATAATGTCTAGATATACAATGTATAATATCTAGATATACAATGTATAATATCTAGATATACAATGTATAATATCTAGATATACAATGTATAATGTCTAGATATACAATGTATAATATCTAGATATACAATGTATAATATCTAGATATACAATGTATAATATCTAGATATACAATGTATAATATCTAGATATACAATGTATAATATCTAGATATACAATGTATAATATCTAGATATACAGTGTATAATATCTAGATATACAATGTATAATATCTAGATATACAATGTATAATATCTAGATATACAATGTATAATATCTAGATATACAGTGTATAATATCTAGATATACAATGTATAATATCTAGATATACAGTGTATAATATCTAGATATACAATGTATAATGTCTAGATATACAATGTATAATGTCTAGATATACAATGTATAATATCTAGATATACAATGTATAATATCTAGATATACAGTGTATAATATCTAGATATACAATGTATAATGTCTAGATATACAATGTATAATATCTAGATATACAGTGTATAATATCTAGATATACAATGTATAATGTCTAGATATACAATGTATAATGTCTAGATATACAATGTACAATATCTAGATATACAGTGTATAATATCTAGATATACAGTGTATAATATCTAGATATACAATGTACAATATCTAGATATACAGTGTATAATGTCTAGATATACAATGTACAATATCTAGATATACAGTGTATAATATCTAGATATACAGTGTATAATATCTAGATATACAGTGTATAATATCTAGATATACAATGTATAATGTCTAGATATACAGTGTATAATGTCTAGATATACAATGTATAATATCTAGATATACAATGTATAATATCTAGATATACAGTGTATAATATCTAGATATACAGTGTATAATATCTAGATATACAATGTATAATGTCTAGATATACAGTGTATAATGTCTAGATATACAATGTATAATATCTAGATATACAATGTATAATATCTAGATATACAATGTATAATATCTAGATATACAGTGTATAATATCTAGATATACAATGTATAATATCTAGATATACAATGTATAATATCTAGATATACAGTGTATAATATCTAGATATACAATGTATAATATCTAGATATACAATGTATAATATCTAGATATACAATGTATAATATCTAGATATACAATGTATAATATCTAGATATACAGTGTATAATATCTAGATATACAATGTATAATATCTAGATATACAGTGTATAATATCTAGATATACAATGTATAATGTCTAGATATACAATGTATAATGTCTAGATATACAATGTATAATATCTAGATATACAATGTATAATATCTAGATATACAGTGTATAATATCTAGATATACAATGTATAATGTCTAGATATACAATGTATAATATCTAGATATACAGTGTATAATATCTAGATATACAATGTATAATATCTAGATATACAATGTATAATGTCTAGATATACAATGTATAATGTCTAGATATACAATGTACAATATCTAGATATACAGTGTATAATATCTAGATATACAGTGTATAATATCTAGATATACAATGTACAATATCTAGATATACAGTGTATAATGTCTAGATATACAATGTACAATATCTAGATATACAGTGTATAATATCTAGATATACAGTGTATAATATCTAGATATACAGTGTATAATATCTAGATATACAATGTATAATGTCTAGATATACAGTGTATAATGTCTAGATATACAATGTATAATATCTAGATATACAATGTATAATATCTAGATATACAGTGTATAATATCTAGATATACAATGTATAATATCTAGATATACAATGTATAATATCTAGATATACAATGTATAATATCTAGATATACAATGTATAATATCTAGATATACAATGTATAATATCTAGATATACAATGTATAATATCTAGATATACAATGTATAATATCTAGATATACAATGTATACTATCTAGATATACAATGTATAATATCTAGATATACAATGTATAATATCTAGATATACAATGTATAATATCTAGATATACAATGTATAATGTCTAGATATACAGTGTATAATATCTAGATATACAGTGTATAATATCTAGATATACAATGTATAATGTCTAGATATACAGTGTATAATGTCTAGATATACAATGTATAATATCTAGATATACAGTGTATAATGTCTAGATATACAATGTATAATATCTAGATATACAGTGTATAATATCTAGATATACAATGTATAATATCTAGATATACAGTGTATAATATCTAGATATACAGTGTATAATGTCTAGATATACAATGTATAATATCTAGATATACAATGTATAATATCTAGATATACAATGTATAATGTCTAGATATACAATGTATAATATCTAGATATACAATGTATAATATCTAGATATACAATGTATAATATCTAGATATACAATGTATAATATCTAGATATACAATGTATAATGTCTAGATATACATTGTATAATGTCTAGATATACAATGTATAATATCTAGATATACAGTGTATAATATCTAGATATACAGTGTATAATATCTAGATATACAATGTATAATATCTAGATATACAATGTATAATATCTAGATATACAATGTATAATATCTAGATATACAATGTATAATATCTAGATATACAATGTATAATATCTAGATATACAATGTATAATATCTAGATATACAATGTATACTATCTAGATATACAATGTATAATATCTAGATATACAATGTATAATATCTAGATATACAATGTATAATATCTAGATATACAATGTATAATATCTAGATATACAATGTATAATATCTAGATATACAGTGTATAATATCTAGATATACAATGTATAATGTCTAGATATACAGTGTATAATATCTAGATATACAATGTATAATATCTAGATATACAATGTATAATATCTAGATATACAGTGTATAATATCTAGATATACAATGTATAATGTCTAGATATACAATGTATAATGTCTAGATATACAATGTATAATGTCTAGATATACAATGTATAATATCTAGATATACAGTGTATAATGTCTAAATACACAAGCAGACCTCAAGTGGTGACTCAGTTTCTGATGGATCCTTGCGTACTATTTGTACTCTAATCTCCTGGCCGTCATCTCCAATAACACTCAGGTATTGTCCATCGGCTACAGCATACACAAAGTACCAGAATATAATACACACATTACCACAATATAATACATACAGTACCACAATATAATACACACATTACCACAATATAATACACACATTACCACAATATAATACACACATTACCACAATATAATACACACAGTTGCACAATATAATACATACAGTACCACAATATAATACATACAGTACCACAATATAATACATACAGTACCACAATATAATACATACAGTACCACAATATAATACATACAGTACCACAATATATTACACACAATCCCACAATATAATACATACAGTACCACAATATAATACATACATTACCACAATATAATACACACAGTTGCACAATATAATACATACAGTACCACAATATAATACACACAGTACCACAATATAATACATACAGTACCACAATATAATACATACAGTACCACAATATAATACATACATTACCACAATATAATACATACAGTACCACAATATAATACATAGATTACCACAATATAATACACACATTACCACAATATAATACACACATTACCACAATATAATACATACAGTACCACAATATAATACACACAGTTGCACAATATAATACACACAGTTGCACAATATAATACATACAGTACCACAATATAATACATACAGTACCACAATATAATACATACAGTACCACAATATAATACACACATTACCACAATATAATACACACATTACCACAATATAATACATACAGTACCACAATATAATACACACAGTTGCACAATATAATACACACAGTTGCACAATATAATACATACAGTACCACAATATAATACATACAGTACCACAATATAATACATACAGTACCACAATATAATACACACAGTTGCACAATATAATACACACAGTTGCACAATATAATACATACAGTACCACAATATAATACATACAGTACCACAATATAATACGCACATTACCACAATATAATACATACAGTACCACAATATAATACATACAGTACCACAATATAATACATACATTACCACAATATAATACATACAGTACCACAATATAATACACACAGTTGCACAATATAATACACACAGTTGCACAATATAATACATACAGTACCACAATATAATACATACATTACCACAATATAATACACACATTACCACAATATAATACATACAGTACCACAATATAATACATACAGTACCACAATATAATACACACAATCCCACAATATAATACATACAGTACCACAATATATTACACACAATCCCACAATATAATACATACAGTACCACAATATATTACACACAATCCCACAATATAATACATACAGTACCACAATATATTACACACAATCCCACAATATAATACATACAGTACCACAATATAATACATACAGTACCACAATATATTACATACATTACCACAATATAATACATACAGTACCACAATATAATACATACAGTACCACAATATAATACATACAGTACCACAATATAATACATACATTACCACAATATAATACACACAGTACCACAATATAATACACACATTACCACAATATAATACATACAGTACCACAATATATTACACACAATCCCAAAATATAATACATACATTACCACAATATAATACACACAGTACCACAATATAATACATACATTACCACAATATAATACATACAGTACCACAATATAATACATACAGTACCACAATATAATACATACATTACCACAATATAATACATACATTACCACAATATAATACACACAGTTGCACAATATAATACATACAGTACCACAATATAATACATACATTACCACAATATAATACATACATTACCACAATATAATACATACATTACCACAATATAATACACACATTACCACAATATAATACATAGAGTACCACAATATAATACATACAGTACCACAATATAATACATACAGTACCACAATATAATACATACATTACCACAATATAATACATACAGTACCACAATATAATACATACAGTACCACAATATAATACATACATTACCACAATATAATACATACAGTACCACAATATAATACATACATTACCACAATATAATACATACAGTACCACAATATAATACATACATTACCACAATATAATACATACATTACCACAATATAATACACACAGTACCACAATATAATACACACAATCCCACAATATAATACACACATTACCACAATATATTACACACAATCCCACAATATGATACATACATTACCACAATATAATACATACATTACCACAATATAATACGCACATTACCACAATATAATACATACAGTACCACAATATAATACATACAGTACCACAATATAATACATACATTACCACAATATAATACATACAGTACCACAATATAATACATACAGTACCACAATATATTACACACAATCTCACAATATAATACATACATTACCACAATATAATACACACAGTACCACAATATAATACACACCATCTCACAATAAGATACATACAGTACCACAATATAATACATACAGTACCACAATATAATACATACAGTATCACAATATAATACACACATTACCACAATATAATACACACATTACCACAATATAATACATACAGTACCACAATATAATACACACAGTTGCACAATATAATACACACAGTTGCACAATATAATACATACAGTACCACAATATAATACATACATTACCACAATATAATACACACATTACCACAATATAATACATACAGTACCACAATATAATACATACAGTACCACAATATAATACACACAGTTGCACAATATAATACATACAGTACCACAATATAATACATACATTACCACAATATAATACATACAGTACCACAATATAATACATACAGTACCACAATATAATACATACATTACCACAATATAATACATACAGTACCACAATATAATACATACAGTACCACAATATAATACATACCGTACCACAATATAATACACACAGTACCACAATATAATACATACAGTACCACAATATAATACATACAGTACCACAATATAATACATACATTACCACAATATAATACATATAGTACCACAATATAATACACACATTACCACAATATAATACATACATTACCACAATATAATACATACAGTACCACAATATAATACATACATTACCACAATATAATACATACAGTACCACAATATAATACACACAGTACCACAATATAATACACACATTACCACAATATAATACATACATTACCACAATATAATACATACATTACCACAATATAATACACACAGTACCACAATATAATACATACATTACCACAATATAATACATACATTACCACAATATAATACATACAGTACCACAATATAATACATACAGTACCACAATATAATACATACATTACCACAATACAATACACACAATCCCACAATATGATACACACAGTACCACAATATAATACATACAGTACCACAATATAATACACACATTACCACAATATAATACACACATTATCACAATATAATACATACAGTACCACAATATAATACATACAGTACCACAATATAATACATACAGTACCACAATATAATACATACATTACCACAATATAATACATACAGTACCACAATATAATACATACAGTACCACAATATAATACATACAGTACCACAATATAATACATACATTACCACAATACAATACACACAATCCCACAATATGATACACACAGTACCACAATATAATACATACAGTACCACAATATAATACACACATTACCACAATATAATACACACATTACCACAATATAATACATACAGTACCACAATATAATACATACAGTACCACAATATAATACATACAGTACCACAATATAATACATACAGTACCACAATATAATACATACAGTACCACAATATAATACATACAGTACCACAATATAATACATACAGTACCACAATATAATACACACAGTACCACAATATAATACATACAGTACCACAATATAATACACACAGTACCACAATATAAAACCATACAACTATCTTACCAAACTCAGCTCCCTCCAGCCCTCCTCCAGCCTCAAATGCTGCCAAAGCGTGCTGAGCCAATGAGGTCAAACTGCTGTCACTCATTCCACCAGCAGATATCATCTGTTATACATGCAACAATGTTATACACGTAACAATGTTATACATGTAACTATGTTATACATGTAACTATGTTATACATGTAACTATGTTATACACGTAACCATGTTATACATGTAACTATGTTATACATATAACAATGTTATACATTGACCACCAATTTTATCCCAGCAATATTTCCATTGCGCCCTTCGTTTTCAAATAAACTCAATTAAAATTAGATCTACAAGTTTAAGAAAAGTTGTCTCCACATAAAGAGGACAACACCAAACAAAACTGAAGTTTTAAACTAGAGATGCTTTGATTCACAAAATTGTCATCAATCCAATGGGGTTGTGACTGGGGTTATCCCCCCTTATAGAGGGCGCTGATACACATCCAACCGGAAGATGCTATACGTTTTATATAGAGTACAATGCACAAATACGGAGTTATGATGTTTCAACTAGAATAAACAGGCTATTGCTATGCGGTTGATATAATTGAACAACCCACGGAGTTTACAGGGCTATAGCAGATTACACGTACATAAGTTTTTAATCACACCAATGTAGCTATAGAGCATAATCTTTAAATAACCACAATGCGGTCAGCGATTATATACGATCCAGCAATTATATACGGTCGTTGGTACAGTAGTTAATAAATACGATAAGACACCAACGATAATTTATATAACGCAACGTTTATGTGTAAATGGATTGTCTGGTATCTGTGGGGAAAATAATAATACAAGTAATTATTAGCATCTATCTACACCTCTATGAAACTATTATTATAAATGACAATAAGAATTTAATGTGGTGATAATCATTTATAATAATAAAACCAATTATTCATTTTTTTATTATTATAACTTATTTATTAATATGATAATAACTATAATAAGTTACTATTATTATTATTTATTATTATAAAATTATAAGAAGAATCACATTAATAATTATTATTATAGCAATAACAATTCGATAATAACCTTAATAATTACAATAGTAATCATAAACAGTACAATCATAGTTATAAATGATTATAATAAACAAAATTTTTAAAAAATGTTAACTATATAAAAAAATTGTTATAATAGTGATAACACGGGCACCAAAGGCTTGCCGAAAATAGTAACGGAGACGATGCGCCCGTTACCAAATGTGTTAGTAATAACCTAGCGTCTTCACTCAGTTTCAATGAATTGGGTTTGTGATATTGAGAGTTAGCTGTCTTTAAACTTTTTTACAACCAACCGGAGATTGCTATCAGCTATCGCTACGAATAGTTTTTATTACAGGACACATCGTCTCTGTTACTTGTTTTCGGCAAGCCCCGGAGCTCTGTGGATAACAATTATAATAAATAATAATTAGAAAAAACTATAAAAAAATATAGATCTCTGTTGTTGCAGGTAGATTCGATGCTGGTGTCTTTTAAAATAGTCTAAAGTTTTTTTGGGGACATGTCATTATAGTATACGATTGACAGCGTGGAAGCTATCAGGAAAAATTTTCATGAGTCTGCATGAAGTAAGTACATTTTATACTACGAACGATGGTAACTTCCGGTTAGATGTAGAAAGTTCAAAGAGAGATAACTCTTAATATCACAACCCCATTCAGATTCAAACCGATTCAATTTATGAAAAACATCGAGGGTAGATTTGCACCATCATATTAGTTTACTACCAAGTAAAGCTAAGATGCCATGCCAATTACCCACAATAATCACAAGAGGGGTGTAAATTTGTCCGGTCAGTCTCATAAAAAACCCATTTCCTAGAGCTTAAAAATAATGCAGTCTGCATGAGCAAGAGTAAGCTAATAATAATATGAGGCCAAAGTAGTTACAACATTGGTAATCGGAGTTAATCTGCCAGCTATTTACTGTTGATGGAAAGATCTGTCAACAACAATGCAAGTAAACCTATTCTGATGCATTCCGATTCATTGAATAGTTTATAAACTCTACAGATTCTGATAAAGTTAAACTGAATCATACTGAATCGAAGCATCTCTATTCTAAACCTCTATATAAATTGAGCCATCGAAGGCGTGCCATCAGTAGAGCTGTTATTTTGTAAGGTAAAGAGATACAGCAGTAAATAATCACATTGATGTTGTGTGAGCTTCCAGTGAGTTCTTCTCCAGCTCTGATGTCCATTTCCTGTTGGAGACGAGGTATACCCTGTCCTTCCAGACCCGCTGATGTCATAATAACGTGCTCAGTGCCGTCAGCGCCCTGCAGTATGAGAGTAGATTGGTTGTCTGCTCCTCCAACGGCAGCTAGAGCCGTGTACTCTTGTTGATCAGCTGCCAGCCCCTCGTCTGCCCCAACTATACAAGATAAAGTAGTAACAAAAGCCAGCTATGGGTGGTCTGCCTTTCTCTATCAACTTGAACTGCAGTACATAGAGAAATGGAGCTACTGGTTTCCTTAGTGATAGGGAAAATCCACAGGCCTACTGCAGAAAATTTGTGGGTTTTCGGCCACTTTCAGAAAAGTTTGTAAAAGTGGGCGAAAACCCACATTTTTTTTGCAATAGGCCTGCGGGAAAATCCCTCCTAAAATCTTCGCAATTTTTTACTATTGTCCATTCTTCAGCAATTCTAGACAAGCTCGCTGCTACAAACTATAGCCTACAATTCTAGTCAAGCTCGCTGTAACAAGCTATAGCCTACAATTCTAGACAAGCTCGCTGCTACAAACTATAGCCTACAATTCTAGACAAGCTCGCTGCTACAAACTATAGCCTACAATTCTAGACAAGCTCGCTGCTACAAACTATAGCCTACAATTCTAGACAAGCTCAGTTACAAGCTATAGCCTACAATTCTAGACAAGCTCAGTAACAAGCTATAGCCTACAATTTATCACATGATGGCTGATAGATCAACGCGATGCAGATGACAAGACACTATTGGAAATGACAGTAATGCATTTGTGTGCTGTGATAAGTTGATCATGGGATCGGCTAGCGAATTATTCATCTCGATCAAAACCTGGTGATAACCAAAAATAAAATGCTAGCGATTACTGAGCGACTTTTCCAGAAACAGAAGCTGCAAAATTCTGCAATCGCTAAGGTAATCGCCGAGTATGTGTAAATGCACCTTCATGCATTATACTACTTGGTACCCCACTGGCATTGATAAGCATCACAAGAACGCAGCCTGTGGTTGAGCTAATACGTAGTAGCGTAGCGCAATGAAGAAATCAATCCACAAACTCTGGTTAGGCAGAGTAAGAAGGCATTAGCACAACCACAACATGTAGTACCACATCAACCACAACATGTAGTACAACTAACTCATACAAAGTGTACCAGCTGGCCTGCTAGCAATGAATGCATGCGGATAACGCATACTCTGACACACACAAACATACATTCTGCTGAAGAGAAGACAACTACCTGTATTGATGCATGGAAGTGTTGAAGTCTGTGCCGCAGTGTTCAAGCTAGGACACTTGGTCGTACTAAGTATTGGCACACCTGGATGTTCTACCGCAGCGTGCTCTATCAGCATCTTCTTACGGGCAAAGTACTTCTTACATATATCACAGTAAAAGGGAGTTGTCTTCGCATGCACCAGGTTCAAATGCTACAACATATTCCTAATCTTGATTCGTTTGGTTCAGGAATTGTCATCTCACTACACAAAATTTGGACTGTGCTCTCTTAATTATGGATTTTCAATAAAATATGAAAACTTATGGTTGAGTGAAGATCGAGATTGCGCTTTTTACGACTCATAAACCAAACTAAACGACCAAACCTCACAATTTTTAGAAAAATCAGTTCCAACATGCTTGTACCTGTATGTGTATGAAGTGTACAAGATATGAAAGCAATCAGAAATAATTAGAAGGGTAGATCACCTGTATCAGGTTGTTCTTGGAGGAGAAATCCCTATTGCATTGAGTGCAACGGAATTTCTTAATTGCATGTGCATTATGTACATACTCGATGTGTCTCTTCATGTTACCTGCCTCACTGAACAACTTGTTACACACCTGCATATAATACATGGAGAATTAGCACCTGCAGCGTGTGTCTGGTCTAGATACATTCAACCAGAGCTTATCCTCTCTGTGGGAGAAGACAACTCCAGTTACCTAATGGACCACCCACTCTATGTACCCACTTCATTCCCATGACAAGAATGGAGGAGAAAATGAGCTCTACTATGTACAACATGCAACACAGTGTACATTGTACAATATACAACACAATATACATTGTACAATATACAACACAATATACATTGTACAATACACAACACAATATACATTGTACAATATACAACACAATATACATTGTACAATACACAACACAATATACATTGTACAATATACAACACAATATACATTGTACAATACACAACACAATATACATTGTACAATATACAACACAATATACATTGTACAATACACAACACAATATACATTGTACAATATACAACACAATATACATTGTACAATACACAACACAATATACATTGTACAATACACAACACAATATACATTGTACAATACACAACACAATATACATTGTACAATACACAACACAATATACATTGTACAATACACAACACAATATACATTGTACAATACACAACACAATATACATTGTACAATATACATTGTACAATATACAACACAATACACACACTAACACCTACAGGACACTGAAAGCTGACGCCTGTATGTAACTTCTTGTGTCTCCTGAGATTCTTTGGAGATGATGTCATTTTACCACAGACATCGCATTGCCATTTGAACTGTTTGTTGTGTGTGTATCTGTAAGTGTATTATCTAGCATTTCACTTACCGCTCTAACGCACATTTACATAGATGTACATATAGATAAAGCGAATACTAATATATATAACAAACAACAATAGAGTTACCCACTTGATATGCTCAGTGAGATATTCTTTGAGCTTGAAGCTGGCTGGACAGAGATGACAGAGGACTCTCTCATGCTTTGGGTGCTGACGTCGAATGTGCTCTTTGAGTAAGAAGGTACGCCTGAACTCCGCACCACACTCCTCGCATCGAGATACAAAATCATCGTCTTTTCCATGTACTCTGGTCATGTGACTGCTTACCTCATTGCGCCTGGATAACGAATAATCTATGGTATACTGGCAGTATAACTCGTCGTATTCTCATAGCATTATCCCAGCCCACACTATTCTACTCTACACCCGTCCCTTTCTGACCCCACCACCTCCCCCTTCGCCCTCCCCGCTCTACTTCTCACCCTCTACCTTGCTCTAACTTTTCCATCTATTCCTCGCTCTGCCCTCTCCAATACTCTCCCTTTCTCTGCTCAATTAAAAGGTGACACAGGTGTGCTGTGTGCTGACACAGGTGTGTTGTGTGCTGGCACAGGTGTGTTGTGTGCTGGCACAGGTGTGTTGTGTGCTGTGTGCTGGCACAGGTGTGTTGTGTGCTGGCACAGGTGTGTTGTGTGCTGGCACAGGTGTGCTGTGTGCTGGCACAGGTGTGTTGTGTGCTGGCACAGGTGTGTTGTGTGCTGGCACAGGTGTGCTGTGTGCTGGCACAGGTGTGTTGTGTGCTGGCACAGGTGTGTTGTGTGCTGGCACAGGTGTGCTGTGTGCTGGCACAGGTGTGTTGTGTGCTGGCACAGGTGTGCTGTGTGCTGGCACAGGTGTGTTGTGTGCTGGCACAGGTGTGCTGTGTGCTGGCACAATGCAGATACTAATAAACTAACGAACTTGTGAAAACAATGTTATGAAAGAGTCTTGCAATCTATGGCACTGGAAGGAAGTAATGAGAGTCACAAACCAACACAGAATTGTTTAATCGGCGTTACAACCACCGCATACTAGCGAAATGTCGATGTTTGTGATTCGTCGCCACTTACATTACTGAAAAAATAGTTCTTAAATCTAAAATCTCTCGGGTTTGAGAACATACATCAGTTTAAACTAATTGAATGTTTTTACAGCAGTGTCTACTTTCCTCAGTGTAGCGATTTGGGCATCTATTCAACTGGACAGACAGACAGACAGATGTTTGTCACATTTACATACGTACATAAACAAGTTAGATATTCTATATCACTCAAATCAGTAGCTACTACTTACAGCGCAGAGCACACATCAATATTGGTGAGAAAGTCATCTTTTATACTAAATCCAAATCAAGGTTATATATATATATATTTCATAGCAATAGCTTACTTTGCAAGCTGTTTCCAGGACCAAATAACACTCAAGAAAAACAATTCCAGTCCCCATTATGTTTTTTCCAACTCAGTGGTTCTAGTAAGACCTTATATGTTAAATCTCTGTATCATGCTTTCAAATCTTGTCACAGAAGAGTTGTCTTGCCTTTCGGTAATCAGTGTTCAATGAGTTGACCATGCTGGGCCCTACAGTGTCATGCCCTCGCCAGATGAGTCAGAATATCACCGGTATCCGTCGAGTAGGATGGTACATCCAGTGCCAGGTGGAGCAGAACGGACATAATCGATTATTCATACTCTCCATCGTGTCGTGATAGGTTGGTTTCTCAATGCATAGCGATTCTTTGTGATAAAAGTACCTAGGTCAAGGTTATCTTGATTCTCAACCGTGTATACAAAGATGGTGCATAATAGCTATATGGTAGTATATATTATAAGAATTATACAATCGTTGTGTTTATCGGAGCTTACAACGGGCAGATGATGTTTTAAATAATTAACGTTTGTAATGAAGTAAAAATATTAAAAATAAATGGTTACACAGCATAAAAATTGTAAATGATAATATATCACAAACCTAGTGTTAATAATGTATTAATGACTTGAACAATGCTAACAAACTTAGTACTAAATAATGTTTTGATAAAAATAAATATTATAAAAATAATCAGAAACAGGAAGCCAAGTGTATCGCACTAACTATTAATACCGCTCGTATTTGCTCAATCAAACATTATATCCGTCATACAAAGTTGCCAGTCAGGCACGTGTGGCATGCATTCCGTCGCCAGTCTCTGGCAATGGGTACGGAATACAGGCTCCTTTGGCAAGGGCATTACCCCCCCCCCCTCAACACAGTGTATCACATCTATATTTAGCAAACTCAAATGGGAAGAAAATTTCTTTGCTGCATGAAAGTACTCATGCACATCGGATGCACGTGTCATGACTAAAGCTACGTTCACACTATGCGATTCTCGGCCATGCGATAATCTGAAGGAACCGGGAGTTGCTCTCTCGATTATTTACAAGAGTTTACACTTGCGATTTTTTGTGCCCGATATTGCATGGCCTTGACATTTGCCAAGACAACGCATTTCATTGTTAATTGCAGAACATCAAATTATTATAATTAATATGATATAGCTTATATTACCAGAGATTTCAATAAATTATACCATTTCTTCACTCATCAATAATAAGAAATAAATTACAGATAATAATAAATAATTGTAAGTAATATATTTAACTATAATTAATAATAAATAAATTATAACAAATTCTTTGAATGCAATTATTTATTATAATCACGGAGCTGGTAGTTGCTTTCTATTTATATTGACAATAATTAGTATTCCCGCTCTTATATTTTACTTATAAACAAAACTTGCAATTGATCAGGGAAATATAAAAAAATATTCTAAAATTGCTTAAATAATAATTATCAAGCAGCTGCAGGTTTCTTAAAAAGTATTAAATTAAAAAGCTGTGATGTGGATGCTGATTGGCTAGACAGGCCGATAATCGTACAGAGCTCCATCACTGCCCGATGAAAAAAAATCTGCCACCGATTGGGAAATCGTTAACATTTCACTGTTCACACTTGCGAGCCGATTTTTGGCTCCGCCCACTCGGCCGAGAATCGCATAGTGTGAACGTAGCTTAAGACAGTAAGAAACAAACACACTAGAAGGACCTGCGAGTAACTTACTTATTGCCTAGAACCTTTCCACACAGTTTGCACTCCACTTTAGCCTGCTCTCTCAGCTCAGCTATATATTGCCTTGTACTTTCGGAGCTAGTATGTAGTTTCTGTACATGAGCGATGAGAGACAACTCATCCTTGTACATGTTATGGCAAAGTTTACATTCAATATTAGCTTCTCTCTTGTAGTGAGGTCTTTTCTTGCCTGCAAACAATACGCATATCCACTGACCTCAACACCAAGTTATACTTAAATTAAAAACTGATAATTGTGAAAACTCAGACTCCCAATACCGAACAAAAGACTCCATGACAGCGGTTTTAAACAAATTATTTGGCTCCCTACAATTTTTGTGAGTGAGGCATCAATAAACAGATTGTTTCCATAGAAGTTACCTTTGGATGATTGAGACTTTCCCTCCTTGTTGTTCTGTTCACTGTTTGTTGAATCAAGTTTTTTTGAAATATTGCTGGAGTTGGGTTGCTCATGCTTTTCAACTACCACATGTACCTCTTCAGCCATTTTTGTCTATCAAATATACTAACTGTATGTTTTCTGCAACAATATAAAACAAAAAAATTACACTGCTCATTCTGGTGTAAGAAAATTCAAGAAATTTTTACACGATCGTTGAATGTAGAAGCACTCGCTGTGTCGTCAAGAACATCACTCATCAACGAGATTTCAGTTGATGCTGAGAAATAATTGGGTGGACCAACATCCTCTTCCATAGCGTCCTCAATAGACAATCCTGGATACAACAAGACAACTTGCACTCAATCTATGATCTTGAAAATAGTTATGGAACTGATTGAAATACTTATATTAAATCCAAAATTCACAATCATTAACCTTCTCAAGGACCTGTAGTATTTTTTGAAGCGCATTTCTTGTATCGCAATCGAGAACAATACAACAATTAGTTCGCCAAAAAAGGTACAACAGTCACCAGGACAAGACAGTAATTGTACATATTTTAAGTATTATTTTTTGCAACCACTGAGCAAAGCTCCAAAAACATAGTAGTTTTCATTATCACCAGTGTTCAATCAGATAGCCGCAATACAAAAATATCCAATAATATAACAACAATATGTTGGCAGCAGAAAACTGCAAATTGGCAATAATAAATAATCAATTTTCGTCTCCTTGATACGACAGACAATGCTTGTTTATGCGGAAGATGTATTTCATTTGACGTGCATGTATAATATTAAACAATATAACAAAATAATAAGAAAGATTTTAGCAAAAAAATTATAAAAAATAAAAGATATAATCCTTATGAATCACAGTATGCCATCTTAACGAGATACTTGCTTGGCTTGGCTACACTGTGCAGATGTTTTGGTGGCGATGTACCGATATGACGGATTGTTACGATGTACCAGTGACTATACAGGCCAATGTAGCATGCCGATTTACTGGTGCAAATTGGCACATTAATATGATAATTATCACTACTGTCATCATTGGCCATTATTTATTATTATGTGAAAGTTCACTGGGATAGGCTCAGGCAAAAATTAATTGTCGTACAAGATTTATAACACATGAATTTCTTCAGAATTTGTTGTTGATCGAGCCAATCTAACGCCGCTGAGATTTTTGTCAAGCAAAAATGTATCGTAAATCGTTTAACTTGATGAGCATATAAATACAGTTAGTTTTAGTTACCACAAGCTACCAATGTGCTATCGACATCGGGGTAGATCAACATGTTGGCTGGGCTTATGCTCCCCTTACGCTCAGTCCCAATCTTAATGCATTTTAATAGCAAACACCAGACTGTGCGAGCACCATGATCATCAACAACAACGACAATCAATCGTCCTCATAGCAGCAGCAAGCAACGAACCTTGTTGTTGTTGTTCAGCTTCAATATTATTATTGGAACTATTGTCCACTTCCTTCAATCCAGTATCAGATCCGGTGCTGCTTTCTTTACGGGGTTCACATGTTAACTGAATTTCAGGATGGAGAGCATGTGCGTTTTTATGATTATTTTTACCAAAATTCGATATTTCACTGGCAGTAGAAGTACTAGCAGCAGTAGTAGCAGGTTGGTGTTGTTGTTCCAATATCGCTTGCACAGCAGCTTCATCTTTCGCCACAATTTGATCAACGCAAAAACATAAATTGTTGGCCTCAAATATCAAATTATCTACTGTCAACGAAATTGAAACATTGTCATCATGTAGTCTCACTATTTTTATTTCTTTTGAGAACACCCCAGCAGAATCGACAGTGTAAAACTCCGCTTCAGTTTCCCGCTTCATGAGGTGGCACACCTCAAATATTTTTTTGGGAAATGTTAATTTCATCTGGCTGACAGCCTGCCCCGTATCTTCAGTAATCTCCATTATTTTTTTTAAGTGATGAAGTATGGCTAAATTTAAAAATGTGCCAGAATTATTATTATTGTTTCAAAGAAAAACAAAAAAGTAGAAGGAACCAAATTGTTTTTTGTTTTATCTTCGCTACAAAAATGCCGGATATGATCAATGCCCAATAATATCAGCGCTCTCGTCAGGTCAAAATTATCCAACTTGAGTCGCGAAAATTACCTCGAAGAAGTTCTACAAAATTAAATTTCCTGACATCCTGTGATAAGCTCGATAAAAACCCCCTTAGTGTTCATTTGCTGTTTTGTAAAACACAGGTTAAGATTCCTAAACAACGAGCAGAAATGAAAAAACCGGTATGTACATCTCGCCGAACCAACCGAACTGGCCGAACCCACCGAACAAACAAATTATAACATTAATCATGGTGACGTTTATTTTAAAGCAACTCATTTGGGTCGTAGAAGAAATGGAGGTGACAACTCCATATATAACAATTATTATAATTTACAAAAATATTGCCTTTTTCAGTATCAAGCAGTTAGCAAGGCGCTTGCAGCAAGATTAAATCATAAACTATATTTGGCTACAGATAATATAAATAATGATACATATCGTTTTGGATTCATGGCATTTATGTGACAAGATAATTTCACCACATTATTAACAAAAATATTTATTATTTTGATAATAAGATCAGTAATATTATGACTAAATTATTGATCTTTATTTAGAACAATATGACAGCAGCTTTGTGCTGTTTAATAATTAAAAAACGCTTACTGATAATAATTGTATTAATGAGGTTTACTTTATTCTTGACCCAAATGAACTGCTTTGAAATAAATGTCACCCAGTAATCATAAGATAACGACAATCTTTATTTGTAAGACAAAAACAGGGCATTCCATTTTTCAATACCCCCATTTTCCAATACGCCCATTTTCCAAATGTTCCTTTTTTGGAAACGTGCCCGTTTTATTATTAGTGATGTCAACCATATTCGTTATTGTTTTAATGATGATCAATGCTTTCCAATAATAATAAATAGATGGTAAAATAAGTGATACTACATAATTTTAGTATTGTTTACTGCTATAAATTGTCATTTTGAAAATGTTAGCTGTTTTTCTAGTCATGATTAAATTAAATGCTATTGTCAACTAAAGTAACAACAATGCCATTGCTGTTACCTTTTATTTATTATCTAATATTAATAATATTATTATTCATATTTTTTTCTATACCATTTTAGAATAATAAGGAAATGCTACAGTAGCTGTTATGAGTGGTAATAAATATTAATTATTATGGTTTTAATTTTAAGGCAGTAGTATGAATTTGGTGATTCGAAATTTTGGTCACGAGCTTAGGGTTTTTCTTCCATCGCTAGCGTCATAGAGTTACTTTCACCAAGAGAAGATAACACCATTGTTCGGTGTGTTCGGCCAGTTCGGTTGGTTCGGCGAGATGTACATACCGTGAAAAAACTGAAACAAAAATTGTTATAATAAATAAATAATAATGATAATAACATAGTTTATTCAATTGTTGATGAAATTGATGTTACTACTGCTGCTGCGACCGATTTCAAATTTTCTACTTCTTCTAGTATCAGTTATTTAAAACTTGAGAAAACCCATTACTAATTTATTACTACTAGTCACTCACTACTAGTGGAAGTTGTTAGTTGTCGCTATCATCGATCATTATTATTATTATTGACTTTATTTAATGTGGTTAAAATATCATCAATTCAATCACCATGATCATCATTATTAATTAATAACAATAATTAATAATAATTAATCAATTAATAATCGTCATTCATCCTCTTCACCAAAAAGAAAGAAATGAGTGGTACTCGTGACTACAAGTCATTGGTCTCTTCTCACCGAAGTACCGGTGCCATATCAATTGGTGTTGATCAAGAAAAAGGTACGTGAATACTACCACTACTATTGCTGTATCTATTGTTCAGATTAGTGGTTTTCCCCTGAGACACCCTGACAGGGAAGAGGTGAGGGAACTCAACAGAAAAAGTAACCGCAATAAAAAAAATTATAGTTTTTTTTTGCTCGTTTTTTTTTATAATTTTTTATTACTTTTTTTTCCTTTTTTATTTTTTAATTTGCAATCAATTATTTGTGCTAGTTTACAAGTCTCACTTTTTTAGTAAGTTTCATTGTAGTTTGTGACTTTTCTTTGTATTTAAAAAAAAGTTCAACAAACAAATTATCATTACTTATTATTATTATTATTAATTAATTATTATCAAACTATTATTTATTATCAGGTCAAGATATCAGTGCAAGAAATATATTAGCTATAATAATAGCAAACAACTTGAGATAGATAGGGAACATTTGTTTACACATCCAGTCGTAACTTTAAATCTTTGCTGTGATAGGATTGACAATTTTTTTTAATGCAGGCTTTTATGAATCAAAAAATGTATGTATTTATTTACAGAAAAGCTATCTTTGAGACTCCTCAATGGGGTGCAGAGCAATAAATACAAGCCTGTCGATTATGATATGCTCAAACAGAAAGCACAAGAAATGAAGTTTAAAGGAAACACTTCATTCATAAAGGTAAAAAGTGCATTTATTTATATGGTGTCATGTCATATAATGTTGATGATGTTAAGAATAATTATGTGTAATGAATGTTTTTTTTTCTAAAGCACTTTATAGTTTATATGTAAGATGAAATTAACAAAATTATATCAAAATATGTGAAATAAACACCGTAGCGATTAGCCTAGGTGACTTGCCAAAAAAATAATCATCACTAAGTGGCTGCCCTAGAAAGGACCAATAGGTGTTGGAAATGCTTCAGTGGAAGCTGTTCTTATCAGCCACATCTGGTAGACGTGGCCGCCACTTTGACAGATGCCACTGATCAAGGTGAATTAGGTTATACTGGATGCAGACACCCATCTTTCCTTATCTCTCTTGGTGCTAGCTTTGTACTGTTGAATGCAAAGCTTGGCCATGTATCCCGGGGTGATGCATGGTGGCCTCTCAGAGAAGAGTCTGCCAGCTCAGTGATTAGAACAGCGAGTAAAGGAATAAGTGAAATCACACACCCAGTTGTGTTTGTTAGTACTGTCCCGCTCTTAAAAAGCCCGAGTCATCCTGGTACCTGCAATAAGTCTAACTGTATGCCTTTAGCGTTGATCATCATATTTCAACTCTCGGGAAGAGTTTGCTAGCTTGATGCTCAGTGTAAGTGTTTGTTGGTAACTGATAAAATATCGCCATATGACTCAACTGAGTTAGCTGTTGGAATCCAGATCTGGCATAAAAATATGTTAAATCCACAGCACGGTGTGTAGGGACTACTTGATAGCGTAGTCCAACACTCTGAAAATCCAAATGCCTAGCAGTGAAATGATCAGATTCAGGGTGTTGCCTTCCCTCTCCCTTTTAAAAATATTGAAACACTTCACATATATATAATGATGGCAAGCGCATGGCTTCAAATTAGCACACAAGTTCTCTCTTACTTCACATCATCTCTCCTTGCTTTCAAATATAACCAGCATTAGGGGTAAATTTTTCATCACACATTGCTTTTTTGCTTGAGATAAATGTATCAGATTTAGTTAGAAGTGAGAAAAAATGTTTTTTGCCATTTGTTTATGAGAAGAGTATATAACCTTTAGATTTTAACGATTGTTCTATAATTCAGTGTTTTATGATGTAGATATTCTTACAAACAACAAGTTATTCATTTACAATGAATTGCACACCAGTCTATAGTGTAGGTTACTAATACTTCTAGATGATGCAATAATAATGAATAGTTGGCATAAAGAGTGATGCCAATTCGGGTAAGGAAACCGGCAATAAAGGTCCTTACCTTACCAGTGTAGTACTCTGCTCCTGTCCATCGGTTGCGTCAGCATATAGCCATCCAAGTTTGTAATACTTCTTCTGCTACAGATGAAACAAATAGAGCAAGCTTCTAAACATACCAAGGCACAAAATATGCTAAAACAACACAAAGCCGTTTGGTTGAAAGAATTAGCTCATTTGAATTCCGTACGAAAGAAAGCCACTGTTGAAGTTGATATCCATTCAAAGCATGGTAAGTTTGCATTCTATACCTAGCGACATTTGGTTTGAATGCAGTTGTTGTAGCCACAAAGAGTGCTCTCTCCTTGTAGCCATGTCTGAAGAGGAAGTTGCTTATTTATTTGATGATATTGAGGAGTTTTCTATGAGACTTGGTATGGAGTTCTCTCAGTTCAAGAAAAGCACTGTAGATCCTATTTGGGAGCTGAGGTGTGTACGTTTGTCTGATTATGACTCAAAGTTGCTGCTCTGTACTGTTGAATGTTAACCATTCCTGTATATACTGTAGAGATGATCTAAGATACTGGATAGCACAAATATCTGCCCAACGTCAGTCCAATCCTGCAACAGCAGGCGAAGACTTGGGATCTCCTGATGACATTATGGAGACCATCATATCTGTGCAAAAACAACAAGGGAATGTTCTAGAACGATTACACAATGAACAAATCTCTTGTGAGCAGGAGCTGTCTACAGGTATCTCAGTTCCATATTAAAAAATGCTGAGTTAACTTCTGTGAAAATGTTTTCAAAAAACCCAAAACTGTTCAATTATTTTGTTGCAAAGGTATGTTTTTCATCATTGCAATTTTTCTGAACGTTGCTTTTTTCAACATTGCATCATGCCCAGCCTTCTATGATGTTATACTTCTGTATATGTAAAAATACAGGATTGTTAGGAGAATGCAACTCCCAAGAGATACGCTATCCATCCACTGGTATACCTAATGAAGCTCTATCACTCTACTGTCCAGATGACGATCTCAAAATATCTTTGCTGCAGGAATTTTTATTGGTAGATCAAAGATATACAGATAGACTAGATGCTTTGGATGAGGCATATGTGGAAGTTGTTTGGTCAGTAATTCATGGTTAATGACTTTCCATTACCAGCGCACGGACATATGTTAAGAAAAGCATTAATCTTTTTAGGAGTTGTCTTTTCCTTTTTGTTAGAGTAGACAACTTTTACTTTGTTATTGTTTACTGTTGAATTCACATGGAATAGGAAACATTATGACTAATTTCGTTGATTCTGCTGCAACTGCCTAGTTTTTTATGAACTTATTATGAAATTTTTTAGCTTTGAAAATGGTGGGTGGACCAAGGAGGAACATTTCCAATTCCAGGCGATATTGGACCAACACCCATTTGACCTACAGAATAGGCGTCTGATATACATGGATAGGTTAGTACAGTTACTGTCTGATATACATGGATAGGTTAGTACAGTTACTGTCTGATATACATGGATAGGTTAGTACAGCTACTGTCTGATATACATGGATAGGTTAGTACAGTTACTGTCTGATATACATGGATAGGTTAGTACAGTTACTGTCTGATATACATGGATAGGTTAGTACAGTTACTATCTGATATACATGGATAGGTTAGTACAGTTACTATATGAATGTTGGGTCTTCACTGGTACCGGTTATACAATAACTGATCTCTTGTAAGATTAATCTCCTAATCCAGACGACAGTGAGCAATATTTCATATACGCAAGTCTCTAACTAACGGACTAAATACTCATCAATGTGCGGTAAACATTCTAGTTTTGTGTCGAAAATAAGGCAAACCATTGCGTAAAATATTACCATAAAAACTCCAAAATTTGTGGTTTGTGAAAGAAATTGCAATTGATTGGTATAAAAAAACATGAAATTTTACGTACAATGGCTTTTCTGCATCATAAACAGAACACAACTCCTGGTCGATTAATTCTATGTCGACACTTTAATTTATAGAATTGTTATGTTTGTGATGCAGTCACTCTGGTATGCCATTGCTGCCAACATACACGCTGACTTTGAGTAATTGCAGTTCACTGAGAACTTGTTTTTTTGTCAGAGGCTTTTATCAAATACATTCCTTGTGGTGATTATAATTTGTTTTGAAACAACTGTTTACGTTACGATGTACTAGCTTCCTGCTTCGACAAGGTGATATAGAGACAGCTGTAACCTAGACAGTCATTTGAAGGCAAATTGATCGAGACACGTATTAGAAAGAGATGATAGCGATCTCATTTGCTTATATCTCACAGCTAAACATGATGCTGGCCTCAAAGCTCAAACAGACTGGAGATATCCAGCGCGGATTTCGTTCCGTCCTGGCTTGCCTCTTGAAAAGATTTATAGCCGCTCTAGACATCAAACAAGTTTGATATTTCGCTGGCTGACAACATGCTGTTTGGTTGGCACATGCGACATCGAACAATCTTTTTCGTTCTTGAAATCAAAAATAATTTATTTATTTATTGCTACCACTGTTATTATTAGTTACTAATCAGTTCAGCAAAAATAATAACGCGATTCTTTATTTGTTATTATTTATTATTAACTCTTACAAATTCGTCTGCTTTATGCCTGATTGATTTGCTGGTCTCATGTGCTTTTGAAAAAAATCATCAAACTTTGAGAATTTTTTAAAATTGAACTGTTGGTGTTACAGAGTTAAAAAGAAAATCATCAGACTCACTAATACCTATTCTATAAGTAGATTTTTAGATAAAGCTAACTTTGTACTTGTGAAGAGGTAAAAATATTTTTTTATTGACACTACTTTTTTTCAAATTTATGAAAATTGGCATTTTTGCTTTGAAAAAACACCAAAAGTAAAGCTCCAAACAAAAAACTGAGGCGACAGATAGAAAGAAAATTCAATTCTGATGCATGTAGGTAATTTTGAAGAATTAATGGGCCACCACATTAGCCATAACATGTCAATCAAAGCTGGCCTTGTTTTTGCGAAAATCTCGGACATTTTTTCAGAGAATATTATTAATTTTTTTTTTTCTATTCAAGCTAGCACCTGACTTTTTACACCACTGAATAGAGAATTTCAAGCGCTATCTTGTGATATAAAGAACCATAATAATAAACATTTTCAAAAAAAAAAATGAAAAATAATAAAAAATTACTAGTCAACAATATCGTCGTCATCCAAATAATTAATTTCTAGCATACTACCTGTCATTTCCACTTATAAACATTTCCAGCATGCCTAAATAAATATAATCTAACCATTTATCAGAACAAATTTCATCCGAGGAGGTTCTCTGCAAAAAATATTATTTCAAACTATCTCAGCAAGAAAAATTATTTCTTGCCCGACAAGGAAGGGGGTGCGGTTCTCATGGCGCGGTTTCCGTTTAGACTGGCAGATTTACCTCAAACAAAGATCAGAAAATAGAACAGATTCTGCTTTACACGATGGTATAAAATTTTTTATTGTAGGTCTACTAGAAATACTAGAAAACTCTCTCGAAAATTCTCGCGACAGCTGTCGTAATTGATCATTGAAGAGTGGATAACTCCGGCGACAACTGTCGCAAAAGATATATGAAAAGTTTTAAAGAGATATGACCAATAAAACTTTTTGAGATCATAATATTGGTAATCACAATTATTAATTACCTCCATCATCATCATCATAATTATTAATAAATATTTCAATTTTTTGTTGCAAGCACTGACTACTATACTACCTCCATGATTGTAATATGATGTGGGTATTCTACAGTAAATAAATTGTTTATTACAATGCGTGACACTGAATTGAAGTTATGCAAAGATTCTTTTCATTTATCATAGTTTATCTTATACAGAACATAATTGAGTAGCCGCGTTCACATTGTGCTATCACAAAACAGCGGCAGGCGGCTTCGTTGGTGGAAAAATTGCCATTTCGCGCGTTTCGCTTCCTGTGTGTTTGAGCCTTTAGTTTATTAATAGTGTGTACTAGGTCAAGGGTGAATATAAAAAATGTGACATCATACTGGAGCTATTGGATAAACTTGTCTTTTTATGTTTTATTATCGCCCAAGTTTTCGATTTTAATGACAATTAAATAAAGTTGTGGTTGTGTTACCTTGTCATTGTCCTAGTATTTGGTTAGCGGTATAGCACCCCTGTAGGAGTTGCCTTCTCTACTAACATGTCTTGTATCACTAGTAAGACTGGAACTAACAGATGTGCGCATTCATGTAATTGAACACTGTTGTGTAATGCAGCATGCAAACCCACATAAATGATTCTGGTAAACAGATAGTTGCATTATAGCTGATAATGTTACTAATCACTAAAAAATTCCCCTTACAAACAGGAACTTTTTGACCTAGTGATAGCTGATAAAACATCGCAGTGATAGCTGCACATACTTCTCTAGATAGATATTATTGTTGCTATGATATATGCGAGGCAGGCAACTATATTCTATTTCCTTCTATCAGTTTTGGCAAATTTCCTGTTAGTGACTCAGTGATTGTGATTCCACAACAACTACTAGCCTACTAACTAGCGTAGCAATACCTGTTAATCGCCTACAAGCGGTGAACTCTGTGCCTAGCTATGCGACACTCGCCCTCCATTATTTGTTAACAAGATCTCTTCATACGACACTGAATGCTTTCTCCTCGTTGAGCTTCAGTTTACGGCGGAAAGCGTCATAAAGGTTTAGTCAATGATCTAATCGCTGAAACACCTAGTCAATGGAATCTTGCGAACAATTCTCATCTCCTCAACTCCCATTTGGGTAAAGAAAACAGAATACTTGTCGACCACACCTATTCGGAATGGTCGAAGATGCTAAAGATATTTGTTTTCTAGTAAACGAAAACATGTTAATCATATACCACCATGTTAGGCAACAAAATATTTGCAGTGACGTCCGTAGTGATCGGTCCAAAATATAGCTGGGCGTAGGTACATACAAAAGTTTAAAAAAATACGTTTGACTCATGATTGCATAACTTAATACTTTATGGAAACGCCATAAAAACGTAACAGTACAAAGCATAGCTGCTATTACATGTCACATCTGCTGTTTCATCAAAACAGCAGCCTGTTAGCTAGCACGGCACTTTGTGTGGTACGGGTTATAGAATGGTTTCTGTCATAATTTCTTAAATTGTAGCATTTCATGCCAAAAAAATATGATATCTCAACTTATAGCTGTGATATAGTCCCGTGGAGCAAGTAGTCTAACAGATACAATGATTGCATTGAATATGTTATCTAATCATTGTTTATCCATTTTTTCTAAAAGATCACACAAAGTCTGTCCTTGTTAAAACATATTTATTTGGGTCATCGAATCGCACATGTTTACTGTTGTGAGTGAAGCTCATGTATGCGTGAAAAATCGAAGTAATTGCTTGGTTGTCAAAAATAAAAAGCTACGATAACACTTGCTGCATGTAACTGTATATCATTAGTTTTTTAAATTGAATAAACCAATCATTTTTCAGGAACTTGCTTTAATTTTTCCATTGAGAGAGACAGTGTTGAGCGGGTTTTGCCGGACATGTTGATGTCATTATGCCAAAATCTCTTGAAGCTGCTGTCAGCCCATCTTGTTGCTCACCATCCTGAACTGGTCTAATCTCTGATTCTGAATGATGCCGCGAACTTTGCAGATCTTGCACTATGTCTAAGATATCCTATCGTTTCTGGTTGCATAGAATTGTTTGGTCGTAGACATCATGAAAATCTTTAAGCATACTGATTAGCTGAACTGTACCAATTTTTTACGACGTTCTACGTCTTGCTTTGCATGTGGCAAAAAGAGCATTTGGAAAATAGTTTTAGTGACGGTCTGTGATTTGAATCTGCGATATTTAAAAAATGATAGATTGAAATTGGATCTATTCAAAATTTCTAGTCTAAAAACGACTGCAATGATAAACTTTTCTTTTTGGTCTCTGAAAACAAAATTGTTTACGGAATTTCGTATGATTATTATTAGCCTATAATTTGCAATTCCTCTTAGAAGTAAATAATATTATTTGATTTTTCTCTAACAAATCACATATGTTGAATTATTTTAATGTTTACTTATTAAAAATCACAATGCCAATGCTATCCAAATTAAACAACGTACTAACAATGCTTACTTTTCATATATTATTTTATGATGATATGTTACTATTATTTATGAGTAATTATTACTTGCTGCGTTTTACTTTTCTACGTATTTGTTGCAATTATAAAAATGTTTTCAAGTAGACCTCTCTATAAATGATGGCGGCTCATAGGAAGTGAATGGTAATGTTCTATGAGCTCCCCGACACGTATGCAGATCAGCGGCTATGTGTTTGCGGAGCCAATATGCTGATAATAAGTTTTTTGCTGAGTGCGCCTTTTTATCAAATGTTGAGCAATAATTTCATCAATCTGTTTTAGCATGTCAGTAAATAGATAGCACACATGCTAATGTGAAGAACAACAACCCTGGCTGGGGCTAGTTGCCTGCTTTAGAGCAATGTTAAGTTTTGTGGATTAGTCTAATCCTCTACTGCAAATAACAAGCTGTTGGTAACAATAAAAACAAAACGTAGATAATTGGTAATCAGCTTTCTTACTTGAGAATATCTGACTTTATTTTTCCAAGACATACATCGCCATTTACCCTGGCCAAAGCACAGATTTGGTCAATTGCATCACTGCAATGACCAAAAAATAATATTGGTCATTTTTAGGCTGAAAAGACAGTTTCCTTTGAAAACAAGAATGGAGATTGTTGAGCATGAAGACTGGGTGCTCTTGGCTAGAAACTATCAACGTCAAAAGAAATCCCTCGTCAATGACTGGTGGGTTTCTACTATTACTTATCATTTCTTGTGTATAGTTTAACGGAGGATTGCTGTGTTGAACCAGGATATATCACTGTAGCAGTGGCTAGATTTGATAATCATTGTAATTTTATACTAGCTTTTGAAATCATAAATATTTATGGTTAACAATCTGTTGATGAATACTATGCTGCGAGTTTTGTAGCCTATAGCAAAATTCTTTTGAGGTATGGCGTTAGAGTTGCACGACTTATAGCCAAAACCTGGCTGGAATGGTATGGCAATTCGTCGAGTGCGGTGTAATATGAAATATCCAAACAATGAAAAGGTTTATTATGCATTTGCAATTCACAGATTTGATGGATGTTCTCACACCATCCTTTTCTATAACTGTTTGTTTGTCTAATCAAAATTTTATCATAATTACTCAAATTTCATTGAGATAAAGCAAATTTTTCTGAATAATCATTTGTACACTAGATTGTTTCAAATTTGGGTGAACTTTGTAGACATTCTTGCTGAGTCAATGCAATTAGTTAATCACTCATTGCAACAATTTTGTGCACTGGTATCAAATAAATCAAGAATGTTTCACTGGTCATTAACTTATTGCTTTTTAGTTTAGTTTAATCAGACCAACGTAAGGCAGACCTCTATAATCATTATCCCGTTGATAAACAAGGTAGTTTGCTGTAACAAACACTTTGCACGTGACGCTTATGTTGTTGGCATTTGTTTGAGAAACTATATTTAGCTTTTTATCAAATAAATAATGAATGCAGTTATTTTTTCATTGACGTAGTTTTCTTTGTACTCTAATTTTATAGCCTCCCGTGCTAGAGAGCAATCACATTTATTTCATACCGCGCCAAGTTGGTTAAATAAATTCAACTCGGTTTGGTATGAAATAAATGTGATTTGTTTTTTCCGCTATTTGTAGGTTCCGGGATAGAAAAGAATTGTTTTTGAAGGTGCAAGCATTGCTGTATGAAGCTCAAGTTGAGCATGATCTTACGATCGCCAAAGCTGAACGAGCCAAACAACAGGAAGAACTCTGCAACATTTTATATGAAAAGGTGTCGCTGCTATATTCCACTATTTTGTAATGCCTACCATTGAACAGCGTACTTCAAAACAGTGTGTTCCCACCAAGTTACTAATTATAGTAGAAACTATTGACACACCACTCCACCTTTTGAATAACCACAGTATGATGGTGGCATTATAATGTTGTTCTTGCACATTTTGTGACTTACATGCAAGTCATTACCATGGATACATAATAATAATTTCTTATCTATACCATATATTTCAAAGTTTGGTATTTTGGATAAACTATCATAGTGAGTCAGAGGTCTAAAGATTATTTTTCTTGATTCATTAAAGATTACTTACTTGAAGGAAAAATAACCAACGAATATTCATGTTTAGTCAGTTAATAAGTTTGATGACTTTCCTATAATTAAGTTTGGCAATCCCAAACAGTGAATGTCCAACTGCCTAATAGGTGAGAGTGTGGAGAGAAGAGCGAATGGAAATAATGCTTCTACGGCAAAAAATGATTGATGATGAGATGAGGATTGCACAACAAGAGCGTTTGGCAGAAGAGGAGAAAATTAAACAACGCCGAGCAAAAACCAAGGAAAAAGTGGGTTAAACCGCATGCTATTAGTTTTGTCTGCAAATTTATTCATCAGTGAATCATTGAGATTTTGATAACGAACTTGGTTTACATAATAAATACTTTGTCAAACTGTCACCTTTTCACGAGTGTACAAGTTGAAGTATAAAACGATATAATGGATTTGAAATCACCAAGCGGTTATTGCTGGCGTCAGACTGCAATCCTGCTTAGCTCCGAGTTAATAAGTGTCTAAGGATAATTGCTAATCTATGGTGTGGTGTAGGAACTGTTGTGATATCTAGTCAAAACTCACTGTGCAATATTTAGATCAAAGAGAGACATGAAATCCTGGAAGAACAAAGAAGGGCTCAAACTGAAAAAGATCGAATTAGGCTTGATGAATTGCAAAAACAGCATGCCCAGCAAGCTCTTATTGATGCTGAACGGTTTGTCTAGTTGTATTTCAACCAAAACCTAAGCAATCGACTCTAAATTTGGGTTTTCTTCTCATACTTATTGTTCAATTGATATAACATGGCTAGTAAAGTAAGTAGCCAGTCCGCTGTAAAATGACAACTAGCCGTGGGCGATTGTGAGTCACCATTTAATGCGCTGTAGTTAAATCATAAAGAGTATGACAACTATCGAGTGATGCTGTATGCCTGTACCTAATAGAGTTATATTAAAATGTTCACAAATTTTGGGCATTGCCAAGCCAGAAAAATCATGGGTCATTTCAAAAACTCACTAACAATAAAGTTTTAGGTTTGTTGATATTAAGAAAACTTGATGGTTTTGTTGGTATCAAATTTATGAAAGTATAAAATTTCAACAACGTAATGACATTCTGATTAAGTAACATGATTTATGCTATTTATAAAAATTGACGGCAGATAAAATTTTCCCAAACAAGATGACTAAACAATTGTGATTACTTTGACTGACCAACGGTTATTTATCTTTTAAATAGCTTGTTAAAGCCAGCATAGTATACTAGAATGAACTATTGGAATCTCAGCCGCAATAAGTATAAAAATGATCAAGTCTGACTCAGTCTTTGCTCATTTGCATGTATTTTTGTTAAAAAGAATTTGGTTCTCATTAGTTTAATTGCTATCTCATCACTCCATAATTGGCCACCAATTATTTACTAAACTTTCAGAAAATTGTATGTTTTGAGATGACCCCATAAAAACCAAACTGAAAAAAAATTGGTTTGTTAAATTTGGAAAGAAATAGCAATAGCATAAAGTTGAGCCATATCCATAAGCTGATGGCACTCAAATCAATCTGATATAGATTTCAAGTTTTAACTATACTGGATAGAATTGATATTATATATATATATTTAAAATCGTTCCTAAAAATGACCATAAATTTATTATTTATCATGGACATTTACAACTGCCAATAACAACGTTCCAAAAACTGAGAATATTTTTTTAAGGCATGTCATTTGTGAAAATTACACCGAATGCATCTTGAAATAGTGAAAAACAAAACAAAAAACATTTTGGATAAACTCTAAGTGAGAATGTAATTCTTTTTTTCTACTAAAAGAAGTTCCTTGCAGACTACATTAAAACAATGATAAAATAATGGTTGAACTTGTAATGAACAGCAATATGTTACAGAGCTGATTTTTATCCAGATACTTCATATAACTTGAAATTTTGAGGTTATGGTTAACGTAGGTTGGCTATACCAACCAATACCTTATGTAGTATAATAAGTTTTTTTTGTTTATTTTTTAAATTTTGTTATTAATGTATTTCTACAACCAGATGGTTTAAATTGCGATAAACTTTTGAACTTACATTATGCAGACAGTTTTACAAGTGGTTAATCATGCAACTCATTTTTTTCAGGGTATTAAATGTACTTTATGTCCTATTTATAAAAAAAAAACTTCCACAGCGATTTACTAAGCCTGAATAGTATTGCAAATTGCTCCTTTGAGCTTTGATCTACTTATTGTCAGAGCTTAGTGTTTACCAAATTAAAAATTTGCAATTAGTAAAAGTAATAGACACCAAATTAATTTATATTATCCACAGGGTTAAACATCGGGAACAATTAGAAATGCAAAAGAATATTGCAATGAACAAAAAGAAAGAGGAAATTAAGAAACAGGAGATCGAGAAAGAAGAAAGATTGGAAGTACTACGTGAAAAAGTGAGGGTCGTTGCAGAAGCAGACCCTTACAGATTAGTCAAGGATACCAAGGTATTTTTTATTGCGTAAATATTTTTATATTTTGGTACTAGCGCATTTTTGAGTACCAGGTGGTGGACACCAATTGGTTGCAGACAAAAATTATTGCACAAGTTGCAATTAATTTGCATAACGGAATGTAGCGGTCTGCTTACTCTTTGTTATGATTAACGTTTCCTTGCTATTTCTTTTATTTCGGTTCTGCATTATACCAGCTGTCTTGCGTGCAAGCAAAGCTTCCTCTGTTGCTGAGATCATCCAAGAGAATTGAATTGAGTAACAAATACCACCGAGCTTTCTGGCACTTTTTGTGGTCAAACTTACTGAATAATCTCATTTTTAGAATTGGCACCAGAGGCGATTACCTGAACCGGATGGTGACGTAAATATGCATCAGCCCTTGTTTGACATTCACACATTTAACGCAAATCAGATATCATCTGATCCAAGAGTGAAACTTGAAACAAGGCTGCGCCAAGCTGGTCTTCATACCACCAATTACGCTAGGCAAATCATTTCACAAGCTGAACCTGCAAAACCCCCTCGGAAAGATACATTACACACACTCAAACTAGGAGACTGAAGGAAGCAAGTTCTGCTACAGCATATCCCATTTTCTAACGTAATAGCCTAATGACCCATGCAGACTGGCGCGAAAATATTTATTGACAATAAGTTTCTTAGTTCAGATTAAATAGTTCCATGAAGCATAACGTGAGTTGGATAAGAATAACCTCAAGACAGGAACAACACCTTGACTCTACCTACTTTGTCTCTTGCACTCGCCAAATTTGTATGTTTACTATGTGTATACATATTGTTGTTTTCCGTGACTGTGAGCCTTAAAGATTTTGACGCGCACACTGATGTTCATTAGTATCGGTCATGATACTAATGAACCAAAAGTTTGACTGTCCCAAAATATTATTTTTGTGCTAGTCAAATTTTTTTTTTTTTTTAAAATGCTCAAATATTTCATAAAAATAGGCGAGGCATAAATTTGAATAAAATATACCCATAATCTGTTTAGCATAATTTTTTTGAAGTTTGTGTTGCGTAGTTCGCAGTTTTTTTAGACCTGCCTACTAACCAGAGCATGAGTAGAAGTTAAAATGGCCCAAAATTGGTGAAAAGTAATATTTTGTGTATTAAGTAGAGATTCTAACCTGATGAGCTAGAGCAAAAACGGCTAAAAATGGAACTTTGGGTTGGCTAGAATATTGTAAATGGATATCAGTGAAAACCTCATATCGATTTAATCCATGTTGTATTTATTCAATTGCCGGAGGAATATCATCTTGTTCAATATCAGAAGAATCGATATTGCTAACAAATAATTAACCTACTAGTAGAGAATATAAACAAAAAATAATAATTACAAAAAATTGAGTACAGGCGCATTATTGGTCTTATTGAACAGTTAGCACAGCATCAAAAGAAATATGTCAGCAATAATCCTGCTAGGTGTGTGCCACAATAATGTTTACACCCTTGGTGCTTTTAAATGCGATGTTTCTACATATCCATGTAGAATAATTAATGTAAGATACTATGTACATCAATATTACAAATCAGGCCAGCCCGAAATAGTTCAAAGTCCATCAAATGAACATATATATATTAAAAATAAAATTATTTGTTTACCCATACAGTGAAATCATACAATATGAATTCTCGAGCTGGGTAAAAAATGATTTGCCATTAAAAGTAAGAATTACAAAAATTGTACACTTTATAATCCATGCACCTGCGTTGGACTCCCAGAACTATTTTTAGCTGTTCCCCAATCTGGAATCTCTGATTTAATCATCGTTCCGAGGGATGGATTTGTGGTAGTTGCACTAAGTTGTGACATCAGCGGCTCTGGTTTAGGAAGCGAATACACAGTGTCACTGAGATCAGGAGGACTAAATATGTTGGAATGTCTTTGGTGGCGTACCAAGTCTATTGGATGCACATTGTCACTGTGCGCCTCCTGCTTTGGAAAATATGCAGGAGTGGGGCTCATAGACGACGGATATTCTACAGAAGGAATTCTGTTGTCATCATCCAATATTTCTCCTTCTGCCGCTTCCATTGCTTCAACTTCATCCAGCTCCTCAGTCTCTTCATCTGTAGAACGAGACTTCCTGGGAACTCCTGGCTTAGCGCCTCGCTGCCCTCGTTTTATCTCATGGGGTGGTCTCATAAACCTGCAGTGATGGAAAGGCGCAATTAATTAATCTTCCGCATGAATCATTAACCACAAATGCAAAAAAATTGCATAAGGTATGATAATAGATGGAGATTAGCCTTCAATGGGATTATACATAAGTCATTAATTCGTTAAAAGAAACGAGCAATCATAAAATGGCCATATGTCACAAATTATTTTCACAAATTTACTCTCCCATCCTGGATAAAAGAGACCAGACCATTGAATCATCACAAAGATATATTTATTAGAAGGAAAGCGCACTGCCGCTTAAGAACAAAAAATTCTGCCAAGACAAAAACACCCAATTATTGTGATTTTAGAACATGAAAATATTACATTTTTTATGTTGTAACATTTTTTTATTCAAACAAAATGTTATCATCATGAACTACTCTGTCTAATCTGACTGTTTTAAAAAATGGTGTTAAGCTGTTGACATTGGCCATTTTTGGGGCCATTTCCAGGGTTTTCAGGTGATGAGTGTGGAAAAAATATGTGCACAAAAAACAACATCCAAAAGATCAATAATTTTTTCTGTCAAACTTGTTAATGATCAAAATTGAATTGTAAAAAGTGCTGACAACAGTAGATGTTGATGATTGACCAAGTAGTATTTCGCACCATTTGTATGGTCACTGAGAAAACTGCATTTGCTGGGCTTCATAATACGTTATTATTATTATCATTATTTTTATTGTTATAATTATTGTTTTTGTACTTGAAAGAATGATAACAAACCTATAGGTCAGCCGTCTGCCAGGCACCTTCTCTATGATGTCCATTCTATAGTAATATCGTAGTGCTCGGCTCAACTTTTCATACGTCATGTTTGTGCGATTCTTTTGTATTCCCCATAGTCTCGATAACTGAGCAGGATTCACTAAAATTGCAGATTTAAGATAAATGAAACTTTCCAGCATGCGATTGATACCCTCTTATGTATCTCAATCACTTTAAATTTACTTTTTATCATCGTACGACACGCTTGATGCCCCTAACTATTTATTAATATTCATAATTATGTTTAATTATATTGTGATTAAAAAACCTAGTAGTAATACTTAAACCGAGGTCCTAAGTTTTTAAGTTTTCTAAATACCTATTATAATAGTAAAGTAAAATGATGTAAGCTACACAGCAGTTGTTTTAATTTTTGTGGCAGATGCGAATAGTTCATGATAAAAATATATATATAACAAATATCAATAAATTAAAAAATAAATGTACTTTAAAACTAAGGATGCAAAATAATTAAACTGGTAAAGAGTATTATGATATATAAACGATTTGGTTAGTTTAATTAGTAGTTTGCTACTAGGAGTAATAATAATAACATGTATTACATTAGATTTAGAAAAAAATTAGACGCGAGAAAAGAAAAATTCAGTGACGTGTCAGTGTGCCAGCTACTCTATTTAGATAATCATCAGCTATTGGAGTTTAACTAATGGAGACATATATTAAGCTGGTTTCACATATCAGCTCGCATTTGTGAAATAGAAGGCTAAACATCAAGTTATTTTGAAATTTCCTCTCTTACAGTAATAACAATTATGCAAAAATGTTTGCTTGTAAATAACAACATGTAGAAAGAAAAACAATAGCCAAGCAAAATGCGACGCATACGTACCAATTCTGAATGTATAATCAGATGCATTTTCCCATTTAATGTATTCAGTATAACTGGAATCCTTTAGTAGCTTGCTAATAAATTCCCACAACAGCCGACAATCTGAATAAAAACAAAAATGGCATCAACAAACAACGTTACTCTCAGAAGATATGACTGAGTTACCAATTTAAATGATACTGTAAGCGAAAGAAAAAACGAGACATTTAACCATGTCCGATGACAGAGATAATTATAATAACAATTTTTAATTTCAACTAAAAATAATTGAATATTATTAGAGCTAAAATAGTGTCTAAACGTAAACCCACCGCTCTTTGCTCTCGGGGAAGAAGGTAGCATCTCAATCGGGTCAGGTTTTCTAACTGGAAAACTATGATTTGTTCTGATAACAGATTCCGTTGGCACCGGCAGTGACGACATAGTTGCTCCAAGGGGTAAACTCTTCGTTTCACTTTCATTGGCTCGATGTTGTGAAGAAAACAAGGATTCTAAAATAAGCAAACATTTTTATATACTTTTAATGGTGAGATTTCATAGAAGGCTGCTCTCGTCAACATACAGATAGAATTGCAGAAGTTAATAGCGAAACGATTCATTACCGGAGGAATGAGAATATTTGGTCTCCCTTGGAGATTGCGAATGGCTTCTGCTGATATGTTTGTGAGCATTTTCAGAGACTGCAGTGACTGTCGACTCATTGGACTGTCCAGGGGAGCCTGTGGCTGGGGGCGTTATGGGAAGATTAGCTCGTGACAAACCACCTGACAACAATCAAATTAGTGTCAAGTATCTACACATCTTGTTTACACAATTGCAAATATAAGTCAAGAAGTCAAAGTAGTAAAACAGACAAATTTGAAAAAGAAAAGCAGGCAAGATTGGATTACATAAGACAGACAAATAAAAATGTGATAGGATAGAAATCGAGAATGCTTAAAACCTGTTGCATATCAATGTTTGGCTTAACCCAAAACTGGTATTTCTATTTAATGTAATCTGATTAAGGCATTCACTTTTACACTCCGTCACTGATAAAAAAAACCGCCCAAAACAATCGCAGCTACTTTCTGTATCCGGTATGTATTGCTCAACAATGAATCACTTGGTCACCAGATCTTTTCAAAGGATAACAACGCTCAATATATTTGCTGCTGACTGAACAGGAATTTCATTTAATGACATCACGAGGCATGAGTTGAAAATGAGGCTGCTACAAAGGATTGAAAACTTGACTCCACAGGAATGTAAAGGAAATATTTCTCCACACAGGGCACTGGAACTCATTGGGCACTGGAACGACTGACTGTTTTTGCCTTTGTAGGGAGGGAGTAAACAAGATGGTGTCGATAAGGTTTGACCTACTTGACAACTGCATAATATCACAACTAAGTCTAAGGTGAAAGAATTATAAATGAGGAAGTGTTGAGTGTTTCGTCATGGATAACTGTCACAATGGTATCCATAGCTTCGTCATAGCTAGCTAATTGTGGATGACCCAGTTTTATGGTGTTTTCTAGTAACAACTTGTTGCAATTGTGCGCTTTTGCCTATGTATCTAGATATAATAGCCGTAAAACAACAAATCTTTTTGCTTTCTTACAAGACAGTGCTACTTTGATGATGAATTAGAGATGGAAAAAGTGGAAGCCTAAAAAGCATGTCCGACAATTTCCACAGGAAATGGCAGTATGATTTACAGGAAATGTCAAATCACTTCCATACAGCTGATACAACTTCATCCTATTTCACTGCTATTCATTCTTTCATGGTACTACTGGCAGTTCAATTACTTCTACATACTTGAACTGCGCTACTCCAGGAAATTTTTGCTTATCTCGCTTTGGCAAGGGGATTTTAGTTGATAGCTTTGAAGTCAAATGCGCTAGTTGCAAGGAAAGAAGGATGTAGAATGGATAGGAAACATGTGGCAGTGACCATGCATGCACACACGCAGTATATAAACCATTCTGGATGGCTTTCACAGGAGGAAAATTGTTAAACAACTACTTCGCTAATAGTTAAAAGCAGGTTCATGGTAGACTTTCTAGATTACTAGTAATTTTATGTATTTCTTTTGCAATGCTTTTTGGCCAAACACAGAAAGTTTGAATTCTTATTGCAGGACTAAGCACTGTCCTACTGTGTATATGAGAAGGAATCCCACTGTTTGCTGCTTTCGTGTATTATTGCCTCTTAGCAGTAATCACTGTATGTAAACCTTCCTGTTATTAATTTTGTTTTTACGGAATAATGTGCTCGGGTGACCAAAGGTTGACACACGAGTACTTGAGATGTTGTTTGATTTGTAAGTATATATAGAAGCTGACAAAGAGCATAATAAAACAATTGATTTGGCTTTTATTAGTAGAAGAATGAGTGAACATGGAGTTCAATTATTAACATGTTAAGCTGCCACTACCAGCTCAAGAAACCTTGCATTGAAGTGATGCACTTTTTCTGTGATATGTTCACTGTTCCCTGAGGATATAATGAACTATCAGAGAACATTATTAAGACAAAGCTCAATGTTGACAAGCCCTTCTGTTGCAACATCATTGTTTATGATCTTCCTAACCAGGATGCAATTCCTAGCCTTTCTTTTATTAGCTAGTTGCCAAAGCGTTGTTGTTGCTAGTGGCTGTTGCTAGTCGGCCAAGTTATCAAGCACTGAAATGAAGGCAGGCACATCGGAGGAAAAAGCTGCTGGTTCCTCCATTTGCCAATTGGTTAAACAAAATGGAAGCATACAGCACCTTTTTACGGAGTCATAGGAGTTATGGTGCCAACTTTATGATTAGCTGTCTCTACATTGAGAGTCATGTTTTTTGCAAAAATAGGCATCCTCCCAATCGTATACCGCGTCATTTGGTACAAGGGTGTGGGCGTGCAACTGCATAGTACGGTTGCCTCCAAAAAGTTGGTCACAGATACAGTTAGCAGGGCATGTCCAAATGTACATTGTCATCACACACACTCCCACACAAAATTAGTGTGTGGGACCCACACATATCAACAATGCTAGGTGGGCGATGTCGGCAGCCACACTACAATCCCTGAAGCAGATAAACTGTCCACTGATGTCGGCCATTATCTGAGGAGGAAGTAATAGGATGCTGGAGCTAGTTATCATGTACCTCCAATTATTGTGCAATCGTATTTTGGCACATTATGAGATTCCTTTCTTGTTATTCAGTGTTGCTTCCTTGGTGATAAGAGAAAGCAGTGGAACAACCGAGCAGAAAAGGCGCTAGCAGCAGTGTCATCAGCCAGCGCATAGAATGCACATGATCAGGACATCACTTCCAGAAGAGTCATGTGCAAAGAATTGTTTGTTAGACGAGACCAGCATCATTTTTAACAAGTCAGCAGTTTTTGAAGCATGCCAATGGATATTTCTGTGCGGTAAACAATAGAACGGTTTGCCACTTTTAACTTAGAATTCCTAATTGCTAACAACAAACACGATGCTGCAATTTCTCATCATTTGGGTTGATGCGACAAATTTTAGCATATGCACTAATGACATTTTTGCTTTACCAATGAAGATGTTTCTATGCTATTAATGTAGATTCGAAAGCATGTCGTAATTATTGTCTACAAAATGTAACAGATCTAGGCAGACTACATCCTGTTTATAATATATAATCTTCACTCATAAAAAGCTCCATATTTTTCAATTAATTACCAAATGAGCTCGCTGGTGAGAAGTGAAGCAACTGGCATAGTTTATTACCCGCGGCACAGAGATGATCATCTAAGGGCATAATACTGTTGTTTAGTGATTCACCTCTCACCTGAGCGTTATCACTCCCCTTTTGCACTGTAGTGTACCTATCGAAGTGGTGGCACTGGTTTCAGTGTATGTAAGTTGTTGACAATTCACTAACCTCAGCCGTTCCTCAATGTGGCAGACAAAAAACACAAATTTCTAAATACTCCGGAAATGCAATAGCTCAAACAAAAGAACTGAATTGAAAGCGAGCAATTATAGCCAAGGACTGCACCTCAAAGGAAGTATTGGCTAATATTCAGTGTCAGCCCATATTTCCTTCAGGATAAGTAGACCATCGCTACTAGCACAACACCCCTAAAGTGCAATAGCAATCATAGCTAGGCACATGCTACAGGAAAAATTCACTATATTTCGGCTCCGGTATGGAAGTAATAAAAATAATTAGTCTTCTTCCTTGGTCTTTGGGCAACCAGCAGACACTTTAGAACTTAGTGTAGGGTGCCCAGCGTACTTATGAACTGTACATCAGTCATATCAAAGACTATATACTAATTGATCATTATAAGCCCTAGTTCCTTCCTGACAAACCCACCCTACTAGGTTCAAATAAATAGAATAAACATTACATTTTTTGCCTTTCAATCTGACTATGGATGACTTTCCATTGCACAATCAATTGATGATTAATATGATATCCCCAGCCTTACACCAAGTAGAGAGGTATCAGCTCTAATAATAATATTGTCTGAAGGGGAGGTGGTAGGTGTAAATGCTAGCAACCAGTCACTGAGTTTTATTATCGAGTGCATGCGGGTCGGGTAGGTTTTGGTAGACCGAGTACCACATATATTTTATAGACGCTACGGTGAAAAACGAAGGAGTATGCATGGCATAACACGGAGGGGGATTATGACATCACCTCATTATAGCATAGCATTAGACCAAATACCAGGATGTGCTATTGATCTTAGATGATTTCCTATAGCTATTACTTTAATATGAGGCATAGACAATCTTCATGCTTCGCTTGTGATAGCTTCAGTAAAAATATTCGTCAATGATATGCAATGAATATTGCATCCACACTGATTACGTGACAAATACATTTGCATTCACAATTGGTGTTTTTTGTTGGTTTTATTGCAAGCTGACTTTTACATGTACTTCTAATCCTGAGCCACCGAGACATAACTTTTTTCTACTGTTTGCAGAGGAACTCCGCAACACAACAAGGGCAATTTACCCAAGCTAGCATGTGCATGTGGATGACCTGCTGATTGGAATTTATTAACACCAAAAATTGAATATTTATCATTTTTAATAATAGTTAATACCATTTCATTGCGCAGAAGCATAGTGCTTCCTATTTGTTGTTTACAGAAAAGCTGATGACGGCTCAGCAACAAAAGTTTATGCTGTATAGTAATTGTTTTTAATTCCAATTCACTCACCTGGAAACGGCACTGGTGGAAAACCTGGTAAGAAACTGTGTGCAAAGAAAGGGTTGTTTGCCGCCAGCATCAAGTTCAACATGACAGTTTGTTCTGCGACACCTGCTGCAGACAGCGGTGGCATTGCTACAACGTCACACCAAATGGATTAACACTGACAGAGTCTAATTTGCATTATGATTCACGCATATTTGGCTATTTCGCAAACAGTATTACCTGAGAAGTTGGCCAAGAATCAAACAATATGTGATCAGTTTAAAAGATCATTTTTTGGTTTTCGTTTCCTTATTTAAATGCTTTGCAAAAGGACTAATCACTCATAACATTGCGCAAGGCGCCGCTCGATCGCGCAGCGGTACCTTGTTCGAGTTTACGGGCGCATTTGGTTGGGCCCCGACTCCTATTATTGAGAATAAAATAAGACATACGATGGAGAGAAAATCGACATTGCAACTTTTGATTTAAACGTAGAATAATTCTATTTCAGTGACGCGCTAACTAGGTTGACCTGATTAAGAGAATTTGGCGCATTCACATTGGCGACAGAATTTTTTCGCTCTCAAACTGAGGATGAATGTGCAATTTTTTAGCTGGAAGCTAACTTGAGATAACTTGGCAATCTTCCCAATTGTTTTATAGCCAATTGTTTTGTTCTATCTTTGATAAACAACTTCCTTCAGCTGCTTGGTTGCGCTGCCTGGAAACGCCCATGGTCAGCAGCTCTAGACAAAAACTGCCATTTATCATAAAAAGGCGTGGAAGTTGCAATGCATGGGCAGCTAGCTGTTTCCTAGTATTGTTAACTCTATACAGACTTGATATTGATAAGGGCTTGCGCTGCATTTAAATGTTATTGTGACTGGAAAGAGTCAAGGTGGTTGCCAGGTGCTTGATTAAATTGACTATTTCCTGTGTAACCTTTCCCAGGAAATAGATAAGAGATATGGACACATCCTATCGGCTGTTTGCCCTCAATTAATAATTCATCTCACAACAAGCTGCTAATAATAAATTATAGACAGCAGTCTTTATGTTAGATATCCATTAATACACTACACAGCTTCCCCAATGCCATGCATTCACTCAATGCTGCCATTCAAGTCAAATTTGTAATTTCATCCATTGAAACAAACTTTGGTTAGCTAAAGTCATTACAATATTACAAATAATATGGTTATTGTGATTATGATGAAAAGACAAAATGGCGCCACGGTGGCGGCGAACTTTGAGGTGTTGTGAAAGAGCGAGGAAATTCTCATAATCTGTTTACGTGATGTCACAAGTTGGCAGAAGCATCAAATTTTCATGAAGCAAATGACAATGATATCCTGTTGATGATATCACAGTTACAGCAACTGTCATATTCGAGTGCGCAACGTTCGATTCATCCACCCCCCAAATCCTTTTATTAGGCCATAAAACTAAACAGCAATGACATAACCAGGTGCATGAAATGTTTCCCCATGCCCAAGGCAGGTATGTCGGTGAAAGTTTAAACACCTAGCTGTAGTTTTTGCAATACAAGCCTGCCACTAAACAGAAATTTTAGTATCGGTGCCCTAGACAAGGAAGTTTTTTAAACAAAACCAGTTTACAGGCAATTTATTATGCCTCAAAGGACTATTCTCAACACGTGTGTAGTCCGATATTTTGGTCAACATGAATAGAAATGGTCACAACAATACCTAACTCAATCATTCCTTTACATTCGACTCCCGAGCGTAAAGGGAAGTATTTTCCCCTGTTTACTTACTGGCACTGTTTTTGCTTTGGGATTCCAATAGTGTGTGAAAGATGTTGAACAATACATCACCAGCTGATGGGGCTCTTTCTATAAAGTCTTCTCTCTTCAGTAATATGAGAGCTTTGCCTATAATGTGAACATATCCTAGTAGGTACCACTCCGCCAGTTGGAACATTGTTACAACTTGAAAATTTTGAAACAATCCCACATAAGGATGAATCCATCAGCACGGCAACACATTCATGTAAATGATATTTATATTATGTACTGTAGGGATCTAGAAGGATGAAATTGGTTTTTCCAATTTTATTAAAATATTTCTCGTAAATGTAAGAGTTTGAACAAAAATAGAACGCGTCCTCAATGCTTAAATTTGTGCACTAACTAAAATGCTACCCAATCAACTAGCTTACAGTACTATTTAGTGCTGATGATCGAAACAGGCAACAAGTATTTTTTTATTTGAAATGTTGTTCAAATATCAACGGCCATATTTAATTACTAGCTCATATCGCATCCACAATATATATGTTCAAACAATAGGGACAAACAGGAAAGTTTTCGATGTTTAATCAGCGCAGCAAGAAACAAAAGCATTGATATCTATACACTAATCTGATTGTGGGCACTAGCAGCTTTTAAAATATGACTATGGCGCTTGGTGTGAGATGGCAGTCAGCATACCCTCCCTCCATTATTGTGTAAATCAGAGGTATTTGAAAGAATGCGACTGTAATTTCTTGAACATAACATGCCTGTTATCAAGTATTGACTAATGGCAAAAAACTCGTGATTGCAAAACTGACCAAAATCCGGTCTTATCAATTCGTACCATTCATTGCAAACTTGTCAGCCTGAACATCCGTGAAGGAGAACTCATTAATACACCATTTCAGCCATTGTTGTACTTCTTCTCTGCGCCATTGTAGAGGATGAGTACCACCAACTAAAAAATCCAAAATCATTCATTCAAGCCCAGAAAATCAAGACAAGTACTAATACTAGTGTTCAGATGACTGCTTGCATCATCAATAATCAGTGAAGACAACACGTATGACACATATGACACCAATAAAAGATGCTAACTTACATGAACAGCTTTGGGGAAGCATACTCAAACAAAACTGGAGATGATCAGTCAAGGTGGTACCATTACGTCCTATATCACTAGCCTCTCGTTTTCCGTTAGCACTATTGCTACTCAAACTGTTAGTTGTAGTAGTAGCGCTGTTATTCACACTGGAACACGTATCAGGAGAAGAACTGCTGTATCCCTGTCTAATACCAGCACTGTCTGTCCACTGCATCATGTCGAGCTAAGTCAAATACCTCCTATACCTTCATGAGATTAGCAGTAGGAGAGCTCAATATCTAGGTAAGTAAAGCACTGCTTATTCCTTTGTTGCATCTAGCTGTCATTAATTGTTTTGCCCATACGTGTAGCCTAACTTCCTACATACATACTCCATAGATAACTTCTGATTGGTTGTTGGCAACATCTCATCCAATAGTATTGAGGCCTTATGATGATGCGGAAGCGTTTGTGCGACTGTAAACCGTAAAGCTTTCGTGTTTACTGAGCTGTGCAATATTCTTTCCTAGCTATTCGCTCAGATATTTTGCCCGTGTATAAAATTAGACAATCATAGTACAACTAACCAGATTTTCGAAGCGCAAATACATTCAGCGCCGGATTATAGCATTGCATTGACGTAATCAAAAATTTTGCAATGACCGCCATACTTAAGCAATGGCAATTAATAATAACAGTCGGTAACATCTGAATGCATTTCATAGAACCTCAGTTTCAGCCAAAACTGGAAGTACCCAATGGTAATTTTATGATATCATTGGAATTGTTGTCTATAAGGATTAGGGGTTGTCACTCTAACCTCAATCAACTCTATTATATGAACAAACAGAAAATGAATATTCATATTCAAATAATGGACAGAAACAAAAAAAGGAGAAATTTCCAATGTATCATTGTCTATGTCATATAGACAAAACTGTGGTTGGTGCAGAACAAATGCTAGGCTGTATCAGATAGTCAAAAAATATACTGTTACAATTTTGGAAAATCAGCTGATAAATTATGAAGACTTTCGTAGACATTACCAACTGCAGAGTTGATGCTTCATTAAGCTGGTTTTTTCTACAATTGTATAGAAAAAGGAAAACCAGATTGATAATACATGGAAAATTTCACCAGCTGGACTTGTAGAATAATCGCATTACATTATCCCATTTCTACATCATGTCAATAAATGGTTTTGATTAACTGTTAACAATATGCAAACTTTTCTGAAAAACTTTATAAGGTCAATCTATATCAATTTAGCGCATGGTGTAATATAGTACTGTACATCCTGTTTGGAACTTCAACTAAGTATTATTGCATTTTGGTCAACAAGCTTCGGAGACATCCACTGCTCAAAGATCCGGCTACTGAGTGATATTTTTTTTGATAAGATATAACGAAGCAAGAGTTCTGAAAGATCAAGAACATATATCCCGAGATACAAAGTTTTTGGTTTCCCACCTTGAAGGTATAAATTGGCAAAAGAACGATGAGCACCAAACACAGCTTGTGAGTACACCCAGTATGAAATACTGCTGTCATTAACAAACTGAGTTTGCACAAACTGTAAGCAATGGTGTAAATATCACTTTGTAAAATTGGTGAGCATATTTCCCTGTTCGATACAAAGCACTGTGAAAAACAAAAAATTGCAAATTGAAATGCATTGAGGTTTGAGGTAAGAATGTATAATCAATCTATTTTATGAAGGCCTTTGCTTTGCATATTCTTCAAAAAGCACGTGAAGCAATGGTGCATGATCATTTCAGAGAGACATCAGCAGTTTTTTGGAATTGCTTGCTCATTCAGCTAATTTGCTGATGACAGAAGTTGACAACTCTGAAATATAGATGAACGAAGCAATGTATCAACTAACACAGGCTTGCTTGCACATATCGCAATAAATTTTCTGCAATTGGCTTTACAAGTAGTCCTAGCAGCATCAGCTGAGAACAATGATCGTATTGCAGGGGTTTGACAGAAAAATAAGCTTTTTAAGCAATGAGCATAAATCACTACACTGTAAGAAGTATGTAAATGGCCTTAGTTCTCTGATGAAACAGTGTCACATTCGATTCAGGAGAGAATAGTAATAATTACTTATTAGGTTGATTGTATTTTTTGGGTTTGTTTGTTACTGTTTTCTTTGGAACACGCTGCTATTTTTTTATAACTATCATATCAATGTATGGTGAGGTAAAAGCAATATCATTGCAGCTAGTTTCTTACACAAACCGAAGCATAATATAAGTGTTGTTGCAAAAGCAGTTATAATAACGGGCTAGACAGTGTATCATATGCTGATAAACAGCGGAGTGACATAGCTGATAATATGTGTCTAAATACAATAATATATTAGGACAAAATTATTGTGAGATGCCAACATAGCGCAAAAAAGCTGTTATTGATAAGTTATGGTAGCTTCAGTAAAAGAAAAAACATGTGAACGAAGGCCAGTTTCGCTGTGTTTGTGCTCTGTATAGCAGTGTTAAAGCAGTGGCTGCACAAGGCCAAGTTTTAACCAAAACTAACATCAGCCAGAGCTAACATAAGTCAAATTTCCAAAAATTTGGAGATTGCAAATAGAAGATTATGCGAAGTGAATCGTCGTTTCGCAGTTAAAACATTTCTTCGTGTAGCCATTGCTCAAAAAGTTGAACATATGTTGACAGACCCGGATGAGTGCCCATTATGCGATAACGAACAATGTTTCATGGTGGCTCAAAAAAGTATGAAAGCTTTTGAAATATTTTAAATGCTTTGTAAATGGTCTTTTTGTGACGACACAGTAGTCCAATAAACTGTCTCAAAATGAGCTTGATGGTTTTAAAGGATTAATATTGACGATGATAGTAGCAGTTTTATGGAATAAAACTGTATTTCTCGGCTAACTCCGGTGAAAATTTTGAAACCATCTAATTGTTTGCAAATCGTTAAGGCATGTCGTTTGAAAAGATTGAGGGGATTTAAAAAATACAAATTGTAGTAATGCTTTGAAAATAGCAAAACCTGCTTCAAAACCCTAGGAACTATTCAAAGCACTAGGAACTATTCAAAAATAATTTTAACATTTTAAAATTATTTACATTTGCAGGCCAAAAATACAGTTTCGTTGCATGAAACGGGGATTGGAACAAGCCTAGAGAGGAACGAACAATGGCAGGCGTGGAATGAATGTGCTATAGCAAGAAAGTGAATATTTTTTTGTTCATTCTACGAAGTGTCCATCCACGTCTGTTTATGGTAACACAAAATACCATTATAAAATTCATTTGAAGACCGCTAAAATTCTTGATTTTATCAAAAGAGACAACCCCTAAAACCAATAAAAAATAATATTTTACATGGCACCAAAGTGAGTATTGACACATTATAAGAGGTCAAAATAAATTGGTTTATAGCGTAATTTATTCATTCTAGGCTTGTCCAAGTCTATTCTCAGAGGTGAACATCTGAAATTTTTTGCATTCATCCCGATCGACATTCATACCAGTCTACTTTCATTCCAATACTCCACAAAACTCCCTCACTATTTAAGCAGATATTAATACAGTCAAACCGCTAAACCTGTTTCAACGCAAATTACTTTCAAGTTAATAAATATGCAGGAAATGGATCACACTACGCTATTTGCGGGCAACTTCCTGTAAACCTCCTAGCGGCAATCGGTAGACTAACGAAGTAATAGATGCCACAAGTGTTACTTGATGCAAATTTTTGGTGTATTTTAAAAATTATAAATGTTTTTAGACTGTAATTATCCATTGTACATATATAGTTTCTATAATAAACCCAAAAGCTACTTCATACTCTGTTACAACGTGATGTAGTGCTATGATGTAATCTATGCATTTTTTGTTTATATAGCCTGGTTTCCGCTCTTTTCTAGTCAGAGTTGTGGGAGTGCAGGGGATTGGAACGGTTGTAGACAGGAATGAACGTCAGCAGGAATAAATGTAGACATCGTTGGAGTAAATGTCGACTATGTTATAAAGAAGAACCTTTTGAGACGTTCATTCCTGAAAGTGTCTACATTTGTTCTCAGCCATATATAAAATACCATTTTGAATTTCATTCCAGTAGTTGTCTACTTTTACAAAAATAAAATTTTCTATTCTTGGAAAAAGAGTTGAAACGCTAGTTAATATGTTACCAGGGATGAATGAATGTTGATACTTTCGGGAAAAAATGTCGAAAAAATCTTCTGTGTATAGTCGATAATCATTCCAGAAGATGTCTACGTTCATTCCAATTATGTCTGCATTCGTTCCTCTCTACGTTTATTCCTGTCTACATTCATTCCGATGTCCGGAGTGCAGCCAAAAGTAAGAAGTAATAAAAGCTTTTGAATAGACTACTCTCTCCACAGCTTATTCTCTTTAACTTGCGCAGTACACGAAGAAACTATAAACTTGCAAACAATCATATCTGATCATAATATTGGGGCTGACCTCCCAAGTAAATTGTGACATAAGGCTCGGAAACCAGCATTCAGACCTGGTCTGAATATGTCAACTAGCCGCTGCTGATTGGAGGAGACTGATGCTTGGTTTTCCCTTGTTATCTGTGAAAACCTACAAGTGCCAGTCAGGCCATCAGAGGGCATACGCAAATATGCTGCTATAAAACGTGGCAAGCATAGCCATTACAAACTCCCGCACAATAAGACGTTTAGCAAAGCGTCCAATCTGTTCCTATGCTTTTGAAAGCAAAAGAATTATAGCCATCATAATAACCAGTACAATTACTGTTATAATTTATCAAGTTAATGATTATTGATTTATGCATTGTAATTAGAAATTGCATTATCACTAATTTATCAACTATCATCATTCTTATGCTTATTATCATTATAAATGTTTTAAATCACCATTATTACTATTATCATTTAACCATTATGATTGATATAAATAAACCTGCGGTAGTGTGTATGTTATTACATGATTAACAAGCAGCATTACTCATCATATTTAAACACACCCACTCATTCCATTTCTGCAACACCTCACTCTACCACCAACCAACCCCCCCCCCCCCCCACCTGTCTCGCTCTCTCTGCGCCAAGCTCTACTTTTCACCACCTATTGACCTACCCCCATCATGTTTTTGACACTGATCCACTGCTTTACTCTCTCAATCACTTTTTTCTACTCTCTCTACCTTGCTCAAATTGATAGAAGACACATGAAGACAGTGTGCTTGGAGACTGCAGTCACTACTGAGACAACTAACTTGCAAAAATGGTATTACAGAATGTTGTGTGCAGGAAATTAGCAGTAGGGCCTTTAGTCGCCTTTATTGCGGTAGTCACCTGCACTTGCCTTCAGAAGGTCTGACTGGCATGTGAGCTGCTAGCTCACAGGCTGGAACCAAGCATTAAACTACTTGAATCAGCAGAGGATAACTCAAAATCTTGCCAAAATCTGGCGGCAGATTGGTTGAGTCCACAACGGATCCCAACCAGGGGGCTGGCTTTGCCTGTCAGTATTATTTCTGTGCTGTGTTTCGATGTGTTTGCAGAGGAATGACACTTGGTGAATTATTCAAGTACCAACTGCTTGTCCAAGGGTAAAGAAAGCTTCGAGAGACTTTATTACTTCTTTCTTCTGGCTGCACGTCTCCTACTACTTTGACTAGTGAAAATGGTGACGTTTAATTTGAAGCAGTTCATTTAGTCTTGGATAACACAGAGGAAATAACTCCATATATATAATCATTATCTATCAATTTATATTAACACTGTTTTTTTTACTAAACGAAATGATTCCGCTTTCATAGTGTCAGAATGGTAAGTTTATTTATAATACTACTATTATTGCACATGGTTGTGATACTTATTATTTCAATAATTATTATTGTTAATTCTATTTAATGGGGTGAATTTGTCATGCCACACAGATGTCATGTTTTTCAGAGCAATATATTTCATTATATTATGTGTAGTCGAATAAAAATGGATACTATAACACTGCAGCAACTGCTTTGATAACTATTTGATACTAAAAATAAACAATATTTTACTAAATAATAATAAGTAATAGATTTTTATAAAGTTATCTTCTGTTTTTTATCCAAGACCTAAGTGAACTGCTTTGAAATAAAAATCATCAAAGAGTGCAGGCAGCCTATATACAGAAAAGGTTATTTAATCACTAACAAAATTTACAAATGGTACTTGGGTTCGGGTTAAAAATGTAAAGTAAGTACTGTGTAACAATATGATTATGCATCAAAAAAAATTTATATTAGGACCGAGGACCGAAATATATGATTAATAAAAGTGTATGACGGCAATTGTGAGCAATGAGTTAATTATTGCGGGTGTCTCTATTAAATGTTAGTGTTCGAGTTGCGTCAGTCTTTTATGGCACAGTTACTATTTATAAATACTGTAAAAAAAGTCATAAACCAATACAAAATTATTTAATTCACACTCAAAGCTTTTGGTATTAGTATCATGTAATTTTTGTGACTTTTCTCCCCACGCATAACTAAAAAAAATGAAAAAAAACAAAACCCTTCAGTTTGAGAAAAACTGAAGATTATTGTTATCCTGGATGCCCAAAAGATATTAGACATACAGGATAACAATAAAATATATAATTGCTAAAAATATGTATAAAAATATGTATAATAATTGAATTGTATTATGATTGCAAAAAATTGTCAATTTAGCATCTATTTACTGTTTGTTATGGTGGCTCAGAACGTTTTGTGTTTTGCGTTTTAAAACGTCTGAATGCTTTCCAAACCGTTTGAACGAATTTGAAATAGTCTGAACTTTTGCAAAACTTCTGAACGCTTTGTGAAATCGTTCGTGGGATTTGAAAATCCGAGCCGATTTGCTGGTTCGCTCTATTGATCATAGATCTACAGTCCATTTATGATTGATAATGTTTTTCCTAAACACCGAACAGTTGAATTTCTTTTACATAAATAAATGTTTTTATTTATCAAATATTATTTGCTTCAAATTACTTTAAATAATAATAAATACAACCTAATTATAAATGTAAAAATTAATTTTAGAGATTATATTCAACAACAGTTTTATACAGTTAATTAATTTGCTCTATGTCTTTTGATGTACGTCTATGTTGATAAAGTTGTTTAGAGGCTATAAAGAAAAGGATGACAATCGCTTTTGGTTCGAAAGCCATGTGCTTTGCAAACTTTTCCAACTATTTCAAAATAGTTTAGACTGTTTTAAAACAGTTCAGACTATTTCAAAATAGTTCATACGGTTTGTAAATAGTTCATACTCTTTCTAAGGCGTGCATACGGTTTGTAATTTTCTAAATGATCTGAATCATTTCTAAGCCGTCTGAATTATTTGCAAGACAACTATACGGTTTGCAGAATTTACGATTGTCAGACAGGAAATACAGTTTTATAGCATGAATCCCGCAACTGCTGAGGCTGATGATCAATTTATTATAACCAACAAGCCCGTTTTTAAACATAGTTTCTTGGGCTATTTTACTACAATTACCCAATTATTTTCAATGTAAAAAACGCTTTGCAAACCGTCTGGACTATTTTAAATCCGTTCATACGCTTTGAAAACGAAACCGTCTAACGTTATGAGCCACCATAGTTTGTAGCCTCGTGGGCCAGAAGTGGTTGTCGATAGTTTCCTTTACACACCCCCCGCCCCATTGGTCATCAAGGGGGGACCAATTAGAAGTAAGAAATGAGAACTCGACGACGAAGGTAAGTATATGATTAGATGAAAACATGTATAATCTTGTAAAATATAATGACACACACACACAAATACGACCAAAGTGTAAATAGAGTGCTAGATATGCCATAGATGTAATAGAACAGCTAATAGAACAACGAACGTCTACAAGTTTTTATGGTCGGTATCGGCTGCTACTTGCTACTCCCTATAGCTTACGCTCCTCTCTTCCTCGCTCGCTTGCATCGCTTCAGCTGGTAGAATAAGGGGTTCGGTCGGGCTCCTGTAGTGCTGTTCCGCCTCTGGCAGTTTTCCTGTTCCGCTAATTACTGCTCGTTCTACCAGGTGTTGAGCAGGTAGTCGTAGTTGGTTCCGTTGTTCCTCTACCTCTGCTAACATCCTCTCTAGTTGTGTTTTCGCTGTATCATTATAGGTACCAAAGTCGGCAGCTCTATAGCAATGATAATCAGCTAGTTTAGAGGGTGGCCTAGTACTTCTTTTTGGTCTATCCTCTTATTTTGGCTCCTCCCTACTTGGGGAGGGTTCCCTGTTGGCTGGTTGGTGGTCCTCTGGGAGCATTTTGGGTGCTCCTGCAGCATCCATATTGGCTTGTAGCTCGGCTGAGGGTAGAGCTGGCCATTGCTGGTCTCTCTCCCATAGCTCGTACCTGCTCAGTCGTTCTCTCCCAGTGTTAGGTAACCCCCAACAACTACTGGGTGGGCTAGGGTCAACTGGTGGTGGTGTCAGTGGTTGTGTGGGTAGCTGGGCCAATTGCTCGGCCAGGGCCTTAGCAGCTTGCTCCCCTGCCTGCTCTCTGGTGGCTTGTCTGTCCGGTTGTTGGACAAGCTCGTTGTCTATCGGCTCATGTGGAGGGGTTATCGGGTGTTCTGGTCTAGGCTGTGGTCTGCGTTGGACAGCCCCCTTCATGTTGGGCCGCAGAGCTGGCTCTCTACTAGGAGGAGCCCTGCCTGCTACTTCAGGGCAGGGGTGGTAGGCCTTCAACCTCCTCTCATTTTGTACTGAGGTTTGCCCACTCCTTTCGATCTTGTACGTATGGTTGGGATACGCCTCCTGTATTGTATACGGGCCCACAAAACTAGACTTCAGTTTGGGATTACTCCCTTTTGTTCACCTCTTGTTTTCCAACATAACCAGGTCCCCTGGTGCAAACAAGTGGCTCCTCTGTATCTTCCTGCCTAATGGCAGCCTGCTCTTCTCCCAGCAGCTCATGGGCAGTCTGTAGACGCTCGTGTATCTGGAGTGTATAGTCTGTCACACTCTGCTGTTCTAAGGGGGAGGGTTTGCCATCTAATTGATCTGGCAAGCGAACCTCTCGGCCCAGCATGAGAAAGTTGGGCGTCTTGCCCGTGGTGGAGTACAGAGTCCTTCGGAATGATCTCATGATCTGCGGAAGCAGCAGGTCCCATTCTTCTTGTCCTCTCTTCAGTGGTGTGGCCCTCAGTGAATCACCCAACATACGGTTTTGTTGCTCCACCACTCCATTTCTTTGCTGGTGGTAAGGTGTGGTACGAGTTTTTTGTACGTTTCAACAATCATCTAGATTTATAATAAATTAAAATCATAATAATAACCATATTACAATATCGCCATTATTGTTATAATCGATTATTATTATTATTATTATTGTTATCATCGATCATCCTCACATGGTCATGATCATCATGGTCAACAGCTACGTCATCATCAACAACAACATCATCATGAATGACGATGATTGTTTATGATACAACAGAGCAAAACTTGCAAATCTGGGGCATAGTCGCAGTGAAAAATATGGATGGTATATTGCGATTATATGTTGAATGAAGGAAATTATAGACTAATCGCCGCATCACCTATCATTAATTATGGTGGTACATCCACTGTTCTGTTGTTAGTATTGTAATGATTGTGGCGATTGATGTTGCTAGGCTGCATTTTTGTGTACTGTGGCCTTCATGCTTATTGGGCCTGCTTAGGCACTGTCGTCTGCAAGGATAATAACGTGATCTCAATCAACCAATGGCGAGCTGGTGTGTAATTGGTTAACCAATCGTGCGGCGGCAGGTATACTAATCCCTTTCACTCTGCCATTCATTCTATTGCCTTCAGAGAGACAAGTTAGCACTTCATTTAAAACCAGTGTACGTAAACAAACAAACATGTCATATGCAGTCAAAGGTTAGTAAGTTTTGTACATGCCATACATACTACTAATCACATAGTTTGTGCAGTCACTGTGTTTTTGTTTGCTATTTTAAGTTCAATGTTTATTCAACCTTCTGTTAATTTTTACACGATTGATGTTCTATTTATATGTACTTTTTCGTAAACATCACTATGTCAAGATGTTACATAATATCTATTTGTTTGCCTTGTAGGCTTTACGGTCGCTATACTCATACTGTAATATACTGATTGATAGTAACATTATGGAAATACACCAATCAACCTACCAAGATGATTATTATCATTATTAACTTTATTTAATGTGGTTAAATTATAGATGTTATGTTTTCCATAAAATACCACAGTCAAAAGAAGAAATAACCAGAAAAAAATGAAGAAAAAATTCTACAGTACAATTTGAAGAAAGGAAAGAAATTAGTAACAATGTTATAACATTGTTATATATACAAAATATATAAACAAAATCTTTTACAGATTTATGCAACAATATATGCAGAAAAGTTTTACAGATATGTACATATCAGTTAATAGGCCAGATCACTTGAACTATGATCAGTTGAGTGGAAGTGAGGCAAGAAATTCATGGAAAAAGTGAGTTTTAGGAGGTGTATTGTTGGTAATATATAAGCGAGTTGAAATCAGGTATAAGTGATTTAATCTTCATGTTGAAGTAGAAAGGTTTTAGAGGCTTTTATACAAAGCTTGAGAGTTTTTGATGTTCTAACAGTCTTTGGTAGAGTATTAAAGGCGTGAATTGCGAATTTAGGTAGTGTAGTATGAGAGAGTGAGCTGGGTATCTTGTGATTGTCACGAGTGGTACGTTCAAATGTAGACATGCTTGAGGGTTCGAAGATGGTATTGATATATGGAGGACAAGAGATGGTGAAGTACTTGATAAGATAAGATAGCGGCAGAGTAGGTGGCTAGCTGAGGTAGGAGAAGAACTTGGGAAGATTTTTGAACAAGGGAAGTTGGAGTACGAGGTGGAAGAAATAGTGCATATTTTAACGCTTTCTTTTGATGTGTCTTCAGGGGCTTGGTTATTTTTCGAGGGATAGCGGGTAATAGATGTTGATACCATAGTTTAGGTGGCTATGTATAAAGTGGTTGTAGAATTTGAGTGCCAATTGTTTAGTTAGTAAGTGTCTAGTTGCCAATAGAAGTCTTGTGTTTTTGTTCACTTTTTTAATTACACAAAATACGTGGTCATCTAATGTTAAGCGGTCGTTAATAGTGAATCCAAGGAAAGTTGTCTTGTTAACTTGTGAAAATGGTGTGTTGTCAATATGTAGGTGAATAGATTTGTTTGTTGTTTTATTAATCATAAAGTGTGATTTGTCGATGTTTACGTCCATGCCATTTTGTTTGCACTAGGAAACAATGTTATTAAAGTCTTGTTGAGTGTTTGAGATTAGATTTTGAGTAGATAAATTGGAACCGTAGAAGATGGTGTCATGAGCATAATCATGAGATTTTAGAAATTGAGTGGATGTTAATAGGTCGTTTATGAATATTGAGAACAGAGTAGGGGAGAGGACAGACCCTTGAGGAACGCCGGCATTGATCCGTTTGCAAATTGAAAGTGTGTCATTAATTTTAACTTGTTGAGGTCGATTATGAAGAAAATCTGCCAGAAGTTGTATAGCAGTATGTGCGGAATCGAGTCAAAGGCTTTGCGAAAGTCAATGAAGAAGATTTGCGCTTGTTTCTTACCAGTATTCAGCCAATCAGAGTAAAATTTGTACATTGCTGTCGTGCAGGAGTGGTTTGATTTAAAACCTGATTGGTTGGGGCTGAGGTTAAATTTTGTGAGGTGTTGGTTAAGGTAACCAAGGATATGTTTTTCAAATACTTTAGAAAGAAGAGGTAAAATTGAAATAGGTCGATAGTGGTTTGGATTGTTCGTTGCACCTTTTTTGTGAATAGTTGAGATGATGGCGTGTTTCCAAGATGTTGGAAATACTTTTTCGGATATGGCTCAGTCCATAGTGTCACAGAGTGGTAAAAATATATAGGGGAAAGCTAGACATAATATTTTTGAACTAATGCCATCACTTCCAGTAGCTTTGTTTAAAGGAATAGAGTTTATAAGTTTTGTCAGCTTTTGAGGGGTTATAGGTGGAAATATAGTAAGATTGTCCGAGGGTTGTAGAGAATTTTTCATGTTGAGTGGAGAATTGTTTGTTGAGTATGACGTTTGTTTAGCAACAGAAGTAAAGTGCTTATTCAGAATTTCAGCAACTTCAGTGGGATTATTAGTCACAATTTGACCATCCTGCATGCTGGTGGGACGACATGTCCTTTGCCTGTTATTGACCATACCCCATATTAAGCGTGTGCCTTGATTTTTTGCTTCGCCAATAGTTTTGTTAATATTATAATCTCTCTTCTTTTTTCGATAAGATTTGTGATGTGATGGCATTACGCCATTTCTTGTAAGCTGACCAGTCTCCAGTTCGTTTCAAGTCGTCTCTCAATTTCAGGCTATTAGTGACTTCTTTATCTAGTCAGGAGGGAAGTGTATGAGCTCTGATTTGCTTACACTTGGGCTTAATGTGTCTGTGTGTGACATCGAAGAGTGTTGAGTTGAAGCTTTCTAGCATTGAATTAGCATTGGGACTCACATAGATGTAATTCCATGAGGTGTGGGAAAGCTCAGTAATGAAGTCACGCTCAGCTGTTCTTCCCCATTTAATATTATGGTAAGTAATAATAAGTGATCGTTTGCTTGGTCGATGGTGGTTGCTGGTAGTTGTTCCGACTTGATTGATTTACGTGTTGTGTGAATTAAAAAATGGTCACTGAGACTTGTGTCAAGAACATAAGTATTAAAGTACTTTTGTTCTTGGGATGTGTATATATATATATATGTCACTGTGACTGTGGTCAATTATTATTAGTTTAGTAGTAGTCACAGCAGTCCAGTGTCACTGTGTCTGTGCTGGAGCAATTGTTGTTGTTTATTCTCTCTGTGAAACCAACCTGCTGAATAAACAAATAAACCATCCCTTAGAGCTCGACGTATCAGAGTTCTAAACACAAAAACACAACATAACTTAGAGTTCAGCGTATTGAGACTTCTATAATTATTGTTATTGAGTCACACAGTGGAAAGCAAAATTTGTCAATCAACAGGAATAGTAAAAGAGGTACAGTGTATCGTTGCACAGGATGTCTGCATCAGTAACAACATGGGCTCGCTACTTTTTGTGCAGAGTTATTATAGCTTCAGATTTCCAAATACGTTTTGACTGATGGGTTACACAAAGTTGTCGATGTCAGTGACAGCAAACTTGACGTTGGAATTTGTATGTGAATAGACACGTGAGTTTGTTGTTTCCCAAACTGATCTATTAAAAATGTAGCGCTGGCTAGAATTGCGGTAAATTGTGGAAGCATTTTCGCAAACTGATGCACTTCATCATTATTATTAGTCTTATTATACTAATACTGCAACTACTTTGAACAAAAAAACTCTGTGCCAATTATGATCTCGTCTGCATTGAGAAGAATCGGTTTATCTGAATTTTTAACTTGCACTACAACCTCCACTGCTCATGGTTTAATCGGGGTTAGTGGTAGAGGAGGTGAGTAGTAGTAGTAATATAAATATTATTATTAATATAATTATTTATTAGTAGTATGTATGTAGTATTGGTAGTAGGATTAGTTAGTTGTAGTTGATGAGTAGTGGTCAGTCTTTATCAAGTAGTATTAGTAGAGAGAGTATCAAAGTAGTTGGTAGCACAGAGTAATGGTAGTAGGAGTAGATGATAATAGATGGTTTTGTTTTTTCAAAGTAGTGGTTGTTGTTGCTGTTATTAATTATTATTATTATTATTAATAAATAATAATAATTAATAATAATTATCTGTTGTTGTTGTTTTATTGTAATAAATGATAATAATCAGTGATAATATTATACATCACTCCGCATACAATAAGAATACAGAATAGCAGTAGAAGGTAGTAGTAGTAATAATAATATATATATTATATAGTTGACGTTATCGACTACAGTAGTTAGTTATTACTACAGCACTGACACAGACAACAACAGCTAATTATTGAGGCTCCCTGCACATGAGGCTGCATTCAGAATCTTCGAACTTAGCAACGCAACCTTCCAATCTTCAATCTAAGCAATGAAAAAATCTATGTTGTCTGATAGTTGTGTGATGGAATTGTGCGAGTAGGTGTGTGGGGACCGATGCGCCAGGAGTTGTCTTGCCTTACCTGATGAGGATAGATGTATCTAATTGCTTAGCAACAGAGGACCGGCCTGCGATCTTACAGTTGATGGAGACGTGCTAGCCAAGTCTAGGAGAGAACCGCAAGCTAGGAACTGTTCCGGTGAACCTGTAACCTTGTGACCTGATTTAATTATAGTTGTTAATGGGAGCAGTTATTTTATCTGCATGAATGTTTAGGCAGGCGCATTGGATCTGTTTGTGTGCACTTATATTATATATATTAACCTCGTTTTGAAATAGCCATCATACTTTATTATTATTAGCCAATTGTATGAATGTATTTTCAACTGTATGCTTTTTCTATAAATACTGGGGCAGATCGCCCAAGCCTCCAAAGCTCTGGAGTAGTTGTTTTAAGAGTAAAACTGTGTCGACGAATGTAACGTTGGTGTTCCTCGCAATCAGTAACTGGAAGTTTTAAGTCGTTGTTCAACGTGCCAGGAATGTTATACATGCTTCGAAACATCTCTCACTGTTTGTAAGTTTTTGTATCTTGTTCAAGAATATATTTATTATTATCAACTGCAACTCTCCTTATGCTGAACACTTGCGAAGTAGAAAACACTTGTTAAATAATTAATCCACTTAGAGAATAACTACACTCTTTTTAATTGTTACAAGTTCTGCATCATTCGCTTGAAAGGTAAAGTGCTGAAGTTAGCGTTAGTAAAAGTCTATTGATTGCTGAAATCTGTGCACGTGCTTAGTCAGCAAAATTGATAGTGACACCGGATCTGGTTATATTGTGTAATAGATCCCCGTATTGTTACAGAAAGTCTCCCGTATTGAGACGTATCAAGTAATTAATTGATTAGTGCCTATTGGGAGCTGGGTTATACTACCGGTTAGTAGAAGCCACAATACGGAGCTTAGTGCCTGAGGCTAGTCGGCTCGCTACCATTTGCCCTAGCACTCAATGGTATAGGAAGGCTCTAGTAGACAGCGGTCCGGTGAAGGTCCTGAACAAACCAGTTCACGTAGATCCTTTACCGTTGTAAAAACTTATCCTAATAAGGACTGGTCTATTTTGGTGTTATATGACAGCTCAAAACCAAAGTTTAAAAAACAAACTGAGAAGTAACGGTCAAAGTTGGACAATGTTGAAGCGAAGGCTAGTGTTATTGTGATATTGATATTATTATAGCTAGTGCAAAAAATATGGCCAAAAAAGTTCCGAAAATTTTCAAATTCATATCAAACTGATGGAAATTTTTTTCTCATTACAATGGTATGAAGTTTGCCCTTACCACTAATATTTTGGAATTTGAAATAGTTTTTCAAAATGTACTCTTAGCTGAATATTTTTATAATTTTTTGTCCCAACCGCAAAAATGTTCACCAACGCATGAAGTGATATTTTTGCTTGGCGGAGACCATTGTATCATATAGAGACGCTTATGTGGATCAATAATCATGTGCACATGAAAAAACATTATATTGTAATATTTGACAATAATAACTTAAATTTACGATACTAAATATAGTGAGGCGTTGCTCCCAATAGCCTCAGATGCACACTTCCTGTTGCGGTCATTCGGGCATGTTTTGTTGCCCACACTATTTCATTCTTACATGCTGTAGAATAGCACATTATATCGTACACTCGTTGAAAGAAAAAAAAATTGCTGTTTTTTCTTTTAGATTGTCATAAAGTCACCATCAATGTATCAATTAATTAAGATGATACATCAATACGTAGAGAACATATTTTCGGATACGATAATAGTAATTATATCTCACGATGCCATTCCAGGTCTTGACAGATTTGCGATGAAATTAGAGAACTTCAGGGACATTTTACTATGACTGTTACTAGATTTTGGAAGACTGCTATTGGTCAGTAATATTCGAACTTTGATTGGCTATCAGTTACACTTTGAATCTTGGAACTCAGAGCCTTAGTTCAAGAGTTATTGCATTTTGTTTACTGCTGTTGGAAAAATACATTCGGGGCTAATTCTTATATCATCAGAATTGGCGTTTGCGGGCTATAATCGGCGACCTTTTGCTCTATCTAATTATTGTGATTTTGATCCGCCAAGTTGGTTCACGAGGAAATGTGGAAGAGGATAGTTCAAGAGCTTTTCACTGCAGTGTGCTCAGATTTTGTGACATTAAATTATCCAAAACACATAATGATATGCCACTAAATCCGAGCGCATCGTCGTGAAAAGCTCTTGAAGTAGCAGGGGAGGATACAGCTGGAACAGGTCAGGTGTTGCAAACACCTTTTTGGGTTTAAAAATACTTCTTAGTATGTTTTGGGAGTGTTTGAAGTTCAAACCTGAGAATGTTTCCTAATTGTGAATTATACTTGTCATGTATCTTGATTTTTAAGGGACCCGCACGATTTTCAAATACTAATTTTCTCTACTCCTGAAAACTTCTGAACTCCCTGAAAACTCCTGAAATTTGAATTTCCTCCTTGAAACCTCCTGCAAGCTTTACTACTATTCTTCTATTGAGCAAAGAGTAGACTTTCAGATGGCTCAGGGTGGACATTGTTTTTACATTATCTTTCTATATATAGCTTCAGTTTGTTCGACATAGTAGTTTTGTCCTGCATACCAAATTTAAGTTGCATTTACCTCAGCAGCAACTGTTGGCTTTCTGAACTGATAAACAAACTAAATTATTGACATAGGGTCTACACAATCACCCTGTCTTTCTATACTCTCAAACCCAGTGATCACCATCTGAAGCAACAGTTCCAATATTATATCTCCCTTTTTTCTCAAGCCAACATTACAGGTATTTTGTGGACTATAATTCTTGTAGACTAGACTTCAAGAGAGTAAAACAGTTATTATTTATTTCAATTTGTGATTATTTTTATTAATTATTCTATTATTATAGCAAGAGTTGTTGATGTTGATGGATAAAAATATATTAAAACACAAGTTACATGGCATTTTCCAATATATAACTACATATAACTTATTGCTTGCTGTTATTCATCAGCCACATTTTTTTGTGTGAAAAAACATAACAATCAAAATGATATATATAATAAATAATAATATTAATTTAATAATAATAATAATAAAAATGATAATGATAATAACAGTAGCAGTATTAATAATATTAATTACAACTATTAATAATTATTATTATTTATTAAACTTGATAATTGGAAGGGTACTGATGAGAAACTTTCAGTTGGTGAACTACAAAGAAAATGAAAAATTCGTATCTATGTCACAAACAACAATTCTGATTTGTATGGCTAATTAATAAATAATATCATCAGTATACCAGCATAATAATAAAATTCACTATAGTATCATCTTTCATAGCGTCACTATTGCCTGCACCCACTATAGTCTTGACCCCCAGAATAATCCGAGTTTTATCAAATGGTTCGAAACATTTGCAGTCATCAGCCAATCAGATTTGTTTATTTCATTAGCTAGCCAATGGTATCAATCCAACAACTGCACACACTCTCTCGCTACTGGGTAATCATGCTATTGGGCCATATCGTTTGTAGTAAAAGTAATTTGTAAACAGATGAATCTAACCCCTGCTTTCAACCCACTGACCCATAATTATGGCCAATTATGGTCACACTACTCAATGCAACTATAAACTAAATCTCCATTGTCAACAATAAACACCAGTCTTCATTTCTTAGTCTTAACAATAAAATCTCTACTAAGGGTGAATCGTCACATCACACTTAAGAAACTGTCACACTTAAGAAACTGCAATCGTCAGTCTTCAGAAAAATACGCATGGAGCCCCATTATTACTATCTATTATTAATAATAATAATTATAAAGGACTTTGACTCATTCTAGGTCTGTCGACATTCATTCCAGGATGTGTCTACCTTGATTCCAGCTGTGTCTGCATTCATTCCTGTCGATGTTCGTTCCAATTCTAAGTACAATTACTAAGTAGTACGATAATGAGAGTTAAAACTAACACTATCACTAATTAATCAATATAATAAATAATAATTATAAAAATATATTATTTTATTAATATTTATTATTTTAAACTCTCTATTATTTTCTAATTTGTAAAATCTAGAGCCTCTAAAAAGCAGTAAGGCCCCAAAAATAAGAGAAGTCCACCGTTATCAAAAATATAAAATTTAAATGCAGTTTTTGTTGAGTCAGTCATTGGTGATGATATATTTATTGCGGTAATTATGTGCAGGAATTTATTCTAAACTGTCACTGTCTGCCTGATGTTGAACATTGGCCGGCTACTGTTTGATAATGTATCTGCCAGCGAGGTTTGCCACCTGTTAGACTGTTCTTGTGTTGTCAGATCGAAGGCCTTTCAGAGAAAATCGTCTTGTTTTCTCGTGCTGTGATTGAAGTAAAGCTATAAGAGAAAGAATGAATGCTTCTGAGTCTTTATTCTTTGGTAATCATGCTTCATCTGTGTTTTTTCCTGCTACACTGTAGGAAAGAGGCCCATGCGCTTGTATTTATGTACAAAATGACTTTTGCCCTACAAGCGAGTGTAAAAAGTGATAACCTGAAATGTAAATGGAAGCATACAAAATTATTTGATGAAAATAAAAAATGAACAGAAAACTATTATGATGTTAGTAAATGGCACGGTAATTGCTGGTTTAAACACAAAAGTCAGTTTTCCATGACTAAATACCATTTTAGGCTAGTCACAAAAAGTCGTGCTAGTTACTTACAGACAGGTGATCGTACTAGTTATTTCCTTATCATAAGATTTTGATGACTATGATTATAAAATGGAGTCTCTTTTTATTTCGTTTTATTTGGTTGAAGTGGAATTTGTCCGAGTTCATAGCATACGTAAAGATCAATTTCTAATTTTACTATGAATCTCAATACAAGTTGATTCATATTATTTATCTCTGTTTACCATACATATGATTGACTCCCATTACTTGTGTCCATCAATTGTTGGGTAGTTTCTCCAACATAATCTGCTTTCACAAGTAAGTATCAACCACCAAGCAAATAAGATGAGAGTAATAATGTTAGTTATGAAATCACAGAAAGACCAAAAAATCACAGAGTAACTGTCCAAGCTATAAGAAATAAAATATGTATCAGGATACTCAAAGTACTAGGACAAACAGCGCTACACATTGCAGCAATCATGAAAGTACCACACATACACTTACCTCGTTGTACCTGATGCGCAACAACTGGGTTTTCATCCCCTTGTATCACTGGCCAACACTACTATCTTACAGTGTTGTTGCTTAAACCACTAGCACTTGAATTAATAAAACAGCTCATTACTGACGAACCAATTCAAACACAGCTCACTTTTTTTAAGAATTTGAACCAAATAGGGCTGTCAACCGTGATGTCTAATCTCTTTGAAAATAAACCAACTAATACAAGTTTATTAAAACAGCTATATAACTTACCCAGCTATATAGCTTAGATTGTTCTTTAATCAACCTGGCAACAAAAGCACATAATCCCACAACACGTTGTCCTGAACACACAGAAGTTTCCTACCATTTATATGGAAAATAAATGATATGTATTATTTATTACATCACAGGTATTATAGATGATAGTTGTGGTGACACAAAACATTACATAGGCACTTTCTCTTTCTAATGCATCCAGAATTTTTCCAGTTAGCCTGAACACATAATTAGCATGTTACCTTCTATCAAAATTTATTGGTTTTAGTAAATTGATGTCACCTTGCTAGATGCAGTAATTCCTGTCATAAAACTGTATTTATTGTTCAATAACCAATGAGTTCCACTTTACTAGTTGTTTTGTAAATCATTTGGAGGCTTTTGTAATCATCCAGATAACCTTAAAAAGATGATGTTTCAAAATTCAGATGGAACGAGATGTGCCTTATGAACCAGAAATGGGCAGCCAGATTATATTAACAGCTTCAATGTAAAGCAGAATAGGGTATTGTAATACCTGCATGGAACGATAAACATGAAATGCATGTTGTATTTAATCAGGCAATTGTTCAATATCGCCTCAAAGTGTATGAGCAATTTGTCATTGCATTCATTCAGTTTGAAATATGTTAAAATTTGGGAAAGGGCTTAGACTCAAAACACAAATGTGCTAAGCTACAGTAGATAGCAGTATCACTATATTATTGTTGTATAGTACAATAAACTATTGGCGTATTATGATCTTTGAGTTGCGTCATCATTATTTATGTTTCTTACTTAGCTGATTAATTAGTAAATCGATAGCTATGGTTTATTCTGTCTTTGGCCTGCAGTTCAGTCACTGCAGTATTTAGTTGGTTGAATAGATAGTAGATCATAATTTGGGATGTTAGCAAGAAAAATGAAAGTTTTTACATTACGTACACATAAAAACAAGTTTGATTGTAACAAAAGGTTATATATTTTGGAAACAATCATGGAAGTGAGCTTTTAGTCCTGGCAAACAGCTATTTTTGGGACAAGTCAAAATTTTTTGTTTTATTGAATGGCTGCTGATAAAGTAGTTTTGACAGATGATTTCTATCCGCTAAATTTGGGTGAATACGATTTTTTTGCAATTTTTACGCTTTCTTATTGATAAAATGTAGGTGTCAAAGCAGACCTACCCGTAAATATTTTAGAGTTTCAACTGACTGATGCTTGGATTATTACTCTGTACTCCACATTATTGCAGTTTTATCTGTTGTAGGTACAAGTGTAAGATTTTATAAGCAGCACAAGTTCCCATATTTGCGAGAATTATATGAGCGTCGTCTAAAAGCTGGTCTTCCCGAAATAATTCCACGAAACAAGCAACGTAACTGGTAAGCGTTTACTCTATGCAAGTTGGTGTGATTTGATCATGTCTAATCTCGCATTTGGATTAGCGATAATAACTATTACGTAATTCAGTGATGGCATGTTCTCGTTTTCATAAACTACGTAATTATTGGTTGTAATATTGTTTAAAGGAATTACGATGTGGAGCTACACGCCTTCTCGCGAAGAATATCCGCTGATGTATCCCCATATACTCTGCAGCTTGCCTTCACTGACAAGTTGGTTTATTTTATTGTTCTCATATATTTGTTACCTAGTGGCCCTAATTATTAGTCTTATGGGCATTTTTGGTTGAGATTATTTGTTGTCCTTATAACACTGGGATCATCTGCTGCAATATGTGGTCTCCGTGCCTGTATAGTGTGGTGACTAGTTGCTTTCATTGCAGATCATACAGCTTACAGATGAAGAAACTAGAGATGGAGTTGATAGGTGACGGACAAGAAATGCCCTCGGTAGAAGATGATATGTTCAGTGCAAACGATCAGCTCGCAAATGCTGGTAATGCATCCATACTGTGTGCTTGTAATGTATACTTTTATTGTATATTGTATCTTGTACTACCTATTGCATATTTTACTGTATACTCTACATGTGTAGCAGTTGTACTGTATATTGTGGTCTCAGTACATGCGTAGTAGTATATAGTGTACTTCATTCTGTATGTAACAGTTGTCTATTGTATTGTGTATTATATGCTGTATATTGTCGATAGCCCAGGTACTGTATACTGTAGATAGCTCAGGTACTATATACTGTAGATAGCCCAGGTACTGTATACTGTAGATAGCCCAGGTACTGTGTACTGTAGATAGCCCAGGTACTGTATACTGTAGATAGCCCAGGTACTATATATTGTAGATAGCCCAGGTACTGTATACTGTAGATAGCCCAGGTACTATATACTGTAGATAGCTCAGGTACTATATACTGTAGATAGCCCAGGTACTGTATACTGTAGATAGCCCAGGTACTGTATACTGTAGATAGCCCAGGTACTGTATACTGTAGATAGCCCAGGTACTGTATACTGTAGATAGCCCAGGTACTGTATACTGTAGATAGCCCAGGTACTGTATGTTGTAGGAAGGAGTTTCACTGTACGTTACATAGAAGAGTATTTAGTCAGCGAGCTGCCTCATTTACCGAGTGAGGGCATACAGTAAGTACCAGTACATGGCCTGCAGCTGTGCTTGTTGGGGTTGTCTTCTCTACGTGTCATGCAACTCTAAGCTCAGTGTATTACCTGTATCTATCTCACGGAAACCAGCCCCAATATAGATGTCATGTGTGCTGTGTATGTTTTAGGGCACTCGTCGAGTATTTAACCTCCAATAAAATACTGAATCATGTTGGAGAAAACCTCGGAATGTCTGAACTAGTTCTTTACGACGTACGTGAGTCAGCTGAGTGATGGTAGTTGTATACACCACTGCTGACATGAGTCACTTGTTGTATACACCACTGCTGGCATCAGTCACTTGTTGTATACACCACTGCTGGCATCAGCCACTTGTTGTATACACCACTGCTGACATGAGTCACTTGTTGTATACACCACTGCTGGCATCAGTCACTTGTTGTATACACCACTGCTGACATCAATCACTTGTTGTATACACCACTGCTGGCATCAGTCACTTGTTGTATACACCACTGCTGGCATGAGTCACTTGTTGTATACACCACTGCTGGCATGAGTCACTTGTTGTATACACCACTGCTGGCATCAGTCACTTGTTGTATACACCACTGCTGGCATCAGTCACTTGTTGTATACACCACTGCTGGCATCAGTCACTTGTTGTATACACCACTGCTGACATGAGTCACTTGCTGTATACACCACTGCTGGCATCAGTCACTTGACGTGACATTACATCAGTTTTATGTACTCCGGCTCCCAATCTCTCACTTGTATGTTTCAGGGTCACCCGGTCGAGCAGCATGCTCTAATCAAATCTTTGCTTGCTGTCATTACAGTAATTAAAGATGAAATGGTGAGTTGTTTTGGCTATCTCCATGTCTGTGCCTCGTCCTCAAGCGTTGTGTGTAAGATATAGTCTAACCCCCGCTGTGTAACAGAATGTAAATGGTTCAGTGTGAATCTTTTGAGCTTTGCTACGGTTCAAATTATGTATTAGCTGCTGGCAATATTGTTTGGCAAGCTGTGCTATGGTATCCTAATGTTATGTGAGGGAAGACAACTCCTTCAAACTACCAGTGGTTTTGTTCACAGCAGTATACAACATGTCTTCTGTTAGATAGTGCAAAAAGTTTTGTCAAATTTTTCTGAAAATTTTTTAAATAGTTTCAGTGGGTAGCAAAATATGTTGTGGATACAATGAGACCAAATTTGCTATTGTCACCTCAATATTTAACTGTTAAAAACCAGTTTTACCAAATGTACTTTTAAGTCAAAAAATGCATGGTAAATGTTCTTTTTTGCAGGCAATTAGTGTTGACGCACGCATGAAGCGACGCGTGTTATATATATATAGATACATCATGCGTACGCCTCAATAATTATACAATGTATATGTAACAATTATTATAAATGCTTTGCATTGGCTGTATAACATTATTTTGTAGAAGTAGCTGGACTACACAAAAAACAACAAGTTCTGTATCTCAGTTGATATAGACAGGTGTCATCATCAGAAGTCTTGTAATTAATTTAATAATCATAATTAATAAATAAATTTCAATAACTAATTAATTAATAATTATTAAAACTAATGGTTATTGATGACATTGAATTTTGCTATATCATATTTATTACCACTAGCTGTTATCAATCAATGATGTTTTTCTTGATTAACAGATATAATATTATATTAATTATGAACCGGAATAAATTAAAATTAAATCAATAATGATGACAGATAAATAGCCGCGATACTAATGACTACTGATCATCATTAACCGTAGCGTTTGCGGTAACCCCATTATTAACCTAAAACACTCGGCGCATATGATACACCCGTGATGCGCTTGCAATAATTGTGGTTAGGCTAATTTATAAATGGCTAAGATGAAAAATAATTTTAGTCGAGGGGCGTCTTTGAAAAACCTTTTCTTTATCAAAATACATTGATCACCCTACAATAATTATACAGCATTCAAATCCTAACTTCAGTCTATTTTGTAGACCTACAACAATATGTTGATGCCCTACAGGAAACTGGTAGATTTTGGATAAAAACCGAAAATATAAAGGCATTTTCTCAAGTCTATGGGTGATGTAAGAAAAAAATTCATAGACAGATGCCTGCGCGGTAGATTGCTCTAGCTATAGCAATTGGATTTTTGTCTCTCTGAACTTTAGTTTAAAAGATATGAAAAGAAATGTGAATTTTGGGACTTGAAAAAAATCACGATTTCTGCGGGACAAATTTTTATAACAATGCTTTTGTTCATATTACACGGCGACCGCAACGGTTTTGCACTAGCTACTTCTGTCACATGTAGCAGCTCATTGCATTCTGCTGGTGAAGTATCACAGTTGATGTACGTGTACTTACATATTGTTGTATTTGAATGCAAAATTTCATCATTGTTTAGTTGTGGAACTATGACTTGTCTCCCTTGTAGGATGTAAGCAATGCTCAAAGCTTCATTAGAGACTTCATAGTAACGCAGCTGGTGGGCGAGGATCTAGATGATATATATCATATAAGGAATGGGATGTCTCAGCTCGAGCGGATTCTAGCTAAACAAGGGAGGGGAAAGCCTGAGCCCCGTCTTATAGACCAGTTTGGTCAGGAGACTCTGGTAGCTTGCTACTATGTGGGGATATACAGCGATAAGAAGCTCATTGGTAAAAGTAGGTATAGCCCCGCCCTTGTAGAGTCTGATCACTCGTACGCTCAAAGTAGGTATAGCCCCGCCCTTGTAGAGTCTGATTACTCGTCTGCTCAAAGTAGGTATAGCCCCGCCCTTGTAGAGTCTGATTACTCGTATGCTCAAAGTGTGCTTCGCACAAGAACAGATTGAAAACAAAATAACATTGCTTTATAATTGCCAAGGCTCCATGCTGCGGCGTTGCCCTGACAGAAAGTTGACTTTGAAAGTCGCCGCTTTGACGCAACATCTGTATCCATGCATACAAGATGTCGCATTACCCCGGCGACTTGAGCAGCGAGTATTTGTAGCCATAGCAACATTGAAAAACAAATCTTTCTATTGCTTATTGTATATCTTTTTTTTAGTTATTTTTAGACCACAAAATATAATACAATGCAATGTTTACCAAAATTGCTTTGTGAAGCTAAAATCAGTAAATAATAGTAATGATAAACGCTCGACTATTACAATAAATATATAACAATTCAATATTGATATGAATTTTTATTATTCATTGTCAATACTTATCTTTGTTGGAATAATTTATTTTGGTGAATTAATATCACTATAACAGTTGATAAGTTCTGTAAGTACCAGTATTGGGTAGTGATAAATGAAGGTGATGATTGAATATATTATTTTATAAGTATTAGTAAATAATTTTTATAATAATAACTATTTATTAGTTGATTGTTTGATTTTCAGTTAAATCACTGCGTATATTTCAAGTGATTACATTTAAGGTGGCATGTCAGCGATTGACTCGCAATTTATCAGTCGGAGTCGTCTTTTCTTTAGTGTCAAAGAGTGCTGGATAGTTTCAACCAAAATACTAAAAATAATCGTAAATTAGTCGCTATTTATTTTTTTGTGATTGAAAATCATTATTTATTTACAATGTATATTTTATACTTTTTTCCCAGTCAATCAACGTGTAATTCTGATTTAAACATTATTGTTGTTGTTGTTAATGACAACAGCGATGCCAGAAACAAAAAACTGACGTTTTTTTCTTCACAACTAAATTCTAAATATTGATACTTTAAATCTTTTGATATCATCTGATTTAAAAATAATTTTTTCAATTAATATTGTTTTAGTTTTTGAGATATTGGCCATTTAATTTATCGTGTGAGGGCCACTGTGTACCTAGTAGCAAACCTATCAATAATAATTTAAAATGCTGACTCACCAAAACCCCCTCCAAAAAATGTGAAAATAATTGCAAGCCTAATTTTTTATGCTCTTGAAAGTCTGTGCACAATTACTATTACTGGGATGCCCTGCTATGCAAACAAGCCAAATTTTTGTAACTCCGCTTTATGGCCTTATATTAAGTGTTGCATATCGAGAAAAAAATTGCCTTCAAGTCAGCATCTAATGCGCATGTACCATAGATGAAACTAAAGAGAGCACAACTCCGGAAAAAGTAGTTTTAATAAAAAAAACAACACTAGAATTAGATAAATTAGGTTTAAATCAGCCCAAAATTGTTGGCATAGCACCTTTAACATAGAATTTGTTGTCAAATACTCACTGAGTATGTATTAAACAATAGAGGCACAACTGGAGCAGTTACTAATTAATTATAATTGGATTAGGCTTGATTGGTGTGGTTGTTGAAAGCATTTGCAGTGTTTTGGCGTGCGCATGTGTATTCACACTATTGCAATAATACCATTACATAATTGCTATATTCATGCAGCGCCTGAAAACGTCGACTTGGAAAATCAGCGTTTTGCAGCTACTTTTACCTGCGACAAAACCAAGTCAACTTTGCCGTCTTCATGAGGAACAAACCAGGTCAACTTAAAAAGTTGGCTTTCTGTACGGGCAACGTCACAAGATGGAGCTCTAGTAAATATCCTATAGTTAGTTGAATAAATGCGCAGGATGCGTGGTTGGATCAATCGCTGATGTGGTTAGCTTGTACACGCAATCTAACCCAAACTGTTGGGTAACATTTGACTGACAACCCTAAAAGTATGGTGGGGGGGGGGGGCAAACAACTCATAAGAAAAAAATTATCGTTTTACACGATGAAAGTTTCATTTTAAGCAAAAACTTTGTTTATAAAGCAAAATTTGAATTTCGCATATTGAGAGAGACACAGTGCAACCACTGAAGTGTTATGTAACACATTACAACCACTGAAGTGTTATGTAACACATTACAACCACTGAAGTGTTATGTAACACATTACAACCACTGAAGTGTTATGTAACACATTACAACCACTGAAGTGTTATGTAACACATTACAACCACTGAAGTGTTATGTAACACATTACAACCACTGAAGTGTTATGTAACACATTACAACTACTGAAGTGTTATGTAACACATTACAACCACTGAAGTGTTATGTAACACATTACAACTACTGAAGTGTTATGTAACATATTACAACCACTGAAGTGCTATGTAACACATTACAACCACTGAAGTGTTATGTAACACATTACAACAACTGAAGTGCTATGTAACACAGTACAACCACTGAAGTGTTATGTAACACATTACAACTACTGAAGTGTTATGTAACATATTACAACTACTGAAGTGTTATGTAACACAGTACAACCACTGAAGTGTTATGTAACACATTACAACTACTGAAGTGTTATGTAACATATTACAACTACTGAAGTGCTATGTAACACATTACAACCACTGAAGTGTTATGTAACACATTACAACCACTGAAGTGTTATGTAACGCATTACAACCACTGAAGTGTTATGTAACGCAGTACAACCACTGAAGTGTTATGTAACACATTACAACTACTGAAGTGCTATGTAACACATTACAACCACTGAAGTGTTATGTAACACATTACAACCACTGAAGTGTTATGTAACACATTACATCTACTGAAGTGTTATGTAACACATTAAAACTACTGAAGTGTTATGTAACATATTACAACTACTGAAGTGCTATGTAACACATTACAACCACTGAAGTGTTATGTAACACATTACAACCACTGAAGTGTTATGTAACACATTACAACTACTGAAGTGTTATGTAAAATATTACAACCACTGAAGTGCTATGTAACACATTACAACCACTGAAGTGTTATGTAACACATTACAACCACTGAAGTGCTATGTAACACAGTACAACCACTGAAGTGTTATGTAACACATTACAACTACTGAAGTGTTATGTAACATATTACAACTACTGAAGTGTTATGTAACACAGTACAACCACTGAAGTGTTATGTAACACATTACAACTACTGAAGTGTTATGTAACATATTACAACTACTGAAGTGCTATGTAACACATTACAACCACTGAAGTGTTATGTAACACATTACAACCACTGAAGTGTTATGTAACGCATTACAACCACTGAAGTGTTATGTAACGCAGTACAACCACTGAAGTGTTATGTAACACATTACAACTACTGAAGTGCTATGTAACACATTACAACCACTGAAGTGTTATGTAACACATTACAACCACTGAAGTGTTATGTAACACATTACATCTACTGAAGTGCTGTAAAACCGTCGAATAAAGTTAAAAACCTGTAAATAATAAAATGATAAATAAAAAAAACTTGCTAAATTTCAAGTTTTTGAAAAAAATTATTATATATGGAAGAACATGAATTTAAAAAAAAAATTACTCTTACGATTTTGAAATTAATCTATTATTAAAAAAAGAAGCTAAGTTTTAAACGTTCATTTTGTTTTGTTATTAATTTTATTACATTATATGTAAATTGTTTAAACGAAGTTGTGTCCACCACGGTAAACCAGATAAACTTTACCAAGCTGTTGCAGGTCCTGGAGAGACACCTGAGGTAGCTACAGAAATGGCTGCCAGGGATGCTCTGATGACCATCTATGGAATACATGACCACAAGGCTCCTTTTGATTTTGATCAGAAACATCGGCGTGATCAAAACTCTAAGAACAGCTCTGACCTTTTAAACAGAAGATCTACAGCAGTCTGATTCAACGCTAAAATATCTGTATTAACCATCTCAATGGGTGGTCTGAGGCTAACGCCCAGCTTTTGACGGGTGCCTAGAACTTGGTTTTCAAAAGCTGATAGTGCATAGAACACAGATTGTTATAGCTTTGTTACTTTGTAACTCATTGGAGAATAGCGAGCCTATCAGTTATTTGATTGACTAATCCGTTCTAATATCACTCATTTGATTTGCCCGCCATTTTTCTTCAGATGGTCAACTAAAATAGGGTTGCCAATGGTTACGAAATAAATTTAACTTGAAATAAATATGGCATTGCATTTCACCATTTGTTGAGAAATTATATGATTGCAAACTTGGTAGATTTTGTTCACTATTGGTTTTTCTCATCATGTAGTGTAGTAATCGTTGTCTGTGATTCTGATAATATTGAGCGATCCCTCTCTGATTAGTAGAGTTCAGACATGTTGCATAGTCAAACTGTGTGATGTTGATGGAATTGTCCCACCAAAACCAAGCTTGATGTTATGCCGTTGTAACACTGCATCTAACAGTTGATGAGCAAAGGTGAGATTGCTTGCTGACATCTAGGTCTTCTACCGATGTTAGTGATTTATTGTGGAAATAAAGTTAGTGCTGAATTCGTCTTACCAATCGAAAAAAAAAGTTCACAGTGTATGTAATATGAGAGTGCTTGAAAAACACCAGAAGTGAGTGGAATAAGAAATATCATGGCAACCTGCAGTTCAATAAGAGCGTGTCTGGACGGATTAGAAAAGTACAAGCAGCAACCAATTTGGGTGACATTTATTTATTCGACAACTCTGAAATTACTGTAGGAGGAATTTCATAAAAAAAAACATTGTTTTTCATGGCAACATAATTATTTTGAGGAAATACTTTGTGTATGAAACAAAATTCCATGCCACACCTTGAGTGATAAACATTAGAACTATTAAAGTGATATAAAACCATAAAATTAAGTTGCAAACCTATAATTAATAAAAATATGGTAAATAAAGTTTGCTAAATTTCAGGTTTACGGACAAAATTATAATGTGTGGAAGATTTTTTAAAAACTGCATTTACAGTTTTGAAATTAATTTACCTAATAATGAAGAAGGGACTAAGTTTTAAATGTGCATATTGTGTCATTATTAATTTTATTACATTTTAATTTTATTCTTTAAACAAAGTTGTGTCCACCACATTAATTACAAGTCATATCATGGTTACAAACAATGCCTACACAGGTATCACTGAGATATTTTAGTGAACAGATAACTCCAGTTTGAAGAGTTGAGTTTGGTGAAGTTTAATTTCAAGCAGTTCATTTAGATCTTTGATGAAAAAGAAAAAATAACTTCATATAAATTTTCATTAACGTTTGATATATTGTACTTTTTAGGCGGTTATCAAAACAGTTGCAGCTATATTATGATATAGTTTTTATTTGATGATGTAATGATATGTTTTGCTAGTTATGGAAAACACGTCTTTTGTGGCAATTTTACATTAACAAACTAATTAATTAACAATAATACCCGTTATAAAAACTCGGTTCATAATATTATGTATGGAGTTATTTCCTCTATTTCATGAAGACCCAAATGAACTGATTGGAAATAAACTTCACCGTTGAGCCGTTTCATTGCGTAACCCAAGCTCTTTATTGCATTAAGTAGGGTGTCGAGAAGGGCCCTATGTGGTCTCTCAATGTCAAACAGTGGGAGCCAAGATGTTTCACGTGAGAGCATCTCTCATGTGACTTGCTTTCAAAATGGCCGCAATCAAGGAGTACTCTTCCTTATTAATTAGTTTTTGTATTATATTTTTATGTTCACGCAATGTTAACAGCCAAAGATTCACAGAGTTTGAAAAGAATTTTAACAGAAAGGTAAGTGTTAAAATTTACACATACTTGATACAAAAAATGAGCCGCTTCTTTTAAAAACAAGTCAATTAATTAAAATAATAATTATTATAAATAATATATATATATTATTATTTATATAATAAATAAATAATAATAATTAATAATTATTATAATCATCATCGGTCATTATTATTATTATTATAATTATTATTATTAGTACTATTTTTATTATAATTGTTATTATTTATTATTATTGATTATTATTATTATGATTATATTATTATTTATCATTATTATTATTATTATTATTGCATGTTATTAATTATTATTTATTGTTGCTTGTTATTTATTTATGTGTTATTATTTATTTTTTGTTTGTTCATTTATTTATTAATTATAATAATTATTATTAAATTATTATTTTCAATTATATTATATTATTGTTATTTTATTATTAATATAATAATCAAGTTTGATAGCCAGTAATCTATCATCATCATTGATTGATGATTGTTTCTTTTTTTATCACTTCTTCCTTCTTCTTAAGCATTTATTTCTAATTCATTCATTTATTTATTATTATAGTGTATTTACTACAATCTAGGAATTACCAACCGACTGATAAAAGATAACCAGCAGGTTGAACTTGTTGGTGTAACTCCTGGTAGCCATACACATTAGTTCATTCGAGACTGTCAGCCAACTGAATTGAGCACTCTTTCTTTCACTATATTAGAACATATAGTGCTTCACTGCCTCAACAAAAGACTTGATATTATCCTCCACAACCGACAACATGGATTTAGGAAAGGCCTATCATACGGAACACAGCTCTACGCAACGTACCATGACCTTGCTAAGGCAGCAGAAACACACAAAACTACTCATGCGCTGATATTAGACTTCAAAAAAGCATTCGACAAAGTACCACATGCTCTTCTATTGAAAAAACTGAGACAGATCCCCAATTTAAACCCCGTTCTGACAAACTGGATTCAAGATTTTCTTACTGAACGAACGCAGCGCGTCGTACTGAAGGGCGAGTACTCAACTTCATGTGCAGTATCGTCTGGTGTACCACAGGGTTCGGTGCTGGGGCCGACCCTCTTTCTTCTGTACATCAATGACTTACCAGCCGCTGTCAACTGTAGAGTCAGCTTATATGCTGATGACACCTTACTATACCAAGAAGTCAATAATGACGATGAAATGGTAGCCTTCCAAGAGAACATTAGTTTCATAGAAAGGTGGTCACAACGATGGAAAATGCCTTTTAATTCTACTAAGTGTCATGCCATGTGCTTTGGACCAAATCCTAAACCTCAGTTACATTACAAGCTTGGCTCCTCGCAAATTTCATGGGTGGAGAGCACCAGATATTTAGGCGTCATCCTTCAACACAATCTACATTTTGACCAACACATAGCCTGGAAAACTGAGAAAGCTAGTAAAATCTTGGGTGCAATCAAATATACACTCGGTACTGCGCCCAAAAACAGCCGACTGCTTGTATACACCAGTCTATGTAGACCCATTTTAGAATATGCCGATACAGTGTGGGACCCTACCAACAAGGCTATCATAAACTCAATCGAAGGCGTTCAGAGTAGAGCTGTTAGATTAGTGAGTGGTTTGAAAGGTCGCGACAGTGTCAGTGAAGCCAGAGAACAGTTAGCTCTCCCGACGTTAACCAGGCGCAGACAAAACCATAGGGTAGCGTTGCTTACCAAAATCCTCCAAGACGAGGAACGACACAGTGTACTCTCATCCAGTTATGATGAAATAATCAATAACAGATCTAAAACAATGATAGTCACACGAGCTGCTAGCCGTGGAGAGCTCACATCCATATATGCAACCTCCAGTATGCTTCACCACAGCTTTTTACCTAGAACTATACGTGACATGAGAGTGCTACCAGAAACCGTATAACCATTAGACAGCTACATGTTGTAACCATGTAATAACACTGTAGCACACTGTTTTCCTCCCGAGGCACTCCACTTGCACCTAGTGATTTAGAGTGTCCTATCGTCACAGAGGTAATACTCCCAGGTCCTCAGTGTTCAATGGTGTACAAAGGTAATCAGTGGCAAATCATCAGTTTTCATTTGTAATGATGATGGCAAATTATTAGTTATTATTAATTATTGTTTATAATAAGGAGGTATAGTAGCTGTAGTACCTGTCACAGTGAGCCATGTATTATAATAATGGTAATTTTGCGAGAACACAGAATTTTTACCATAATAATAGTAAATGATAAAAATTGATAACGATTGTCAAATTGCTAAATTAATGCTGTTAGTTTGGTTTGTGAACAAATTAGTTAATAATAAGAAAATCATTGCTATTAGGTATTATTCTCATTATTATGATAAAAGGCTGTATTTGCTATCTACATGTCATTTAATATTATTATCATACATTTTTTTATCATGGCTCGTAACATAGAAGCTTTTGTTTCGGAGGCGAATGAACGAATGTTTTTGGAATGAACGTAAACAGAAATTGTATTTTATTGTTTTTGCTGTGCTTCGAGGGCAACCCTAAAGACGGGTCTCATAAGCTGGTAGCTAAACGAAACATAGACACGAAAGAATGCTGACATAGCTAGAATGAACGTAGACACCTCCTGAAATGAATTTCAACAGATTTGGAATGAATTTGGGCCATGTTACAAAGAAAAAAATGTCAACGTTCATATCTGAAAGTGTTGATATTCATTCCTGGCAACATATAATCTATTAATTTGACGTTCGTTCCAGGCATAAAATAACTTTTATCAAAGTAGACAAATCCTAAAATAAATGTCAAAATGATATTTTATATGTAGTCGCGACAAATGTTGACACTTGCGAGAATGAACGTCGAAATCATCTTCTTTGTAGCATACTCGAAATTTATTCCAGGTGTGTTGACGTTCATTTTGAGAGGTGATTACGTTCATTCCAGCTATGACTTCATTCATGTCTGTGTTCATTCCAATTTCCGAGTAAACAATCTAAAGTTAGTCTATATGCTTTGCAAAGCATCCTTTTACATTGAGATTAATTAAAAAAAAAAATACTGCAAGTAGTCCTGTGAATTCTATCTCAAATAGGCTTAGTTCTCATAATCGATGTATATCGGACCTGGTGCTTGTGGAATTTCATCCAATGAAGTTGTGCTTTTCGTCAAACAACAATAGAAAACTTCACGCCATGTCGTTGTCTTGCAAATAATCTAGGCATTTTTGAAATGATTCTGACAATTTGGAAAGTACAAATCGTATGAACACTTTAGAAATAGTATAAACTATTTACAAACCGTGTGAACTCTTTTGAAATAGTCTAAACTGTTTTAAAATAATCCCAGCTAGTTGGACTGTGGTTTTGAAAACAAAAATGGTCGCTTTCATTTTCTTTATAACTGCGTGAAGTATTCAACATGGGCGTAATTGTTTTTCTATATTGATGTTTATTGTGATCAATTAAGAATATCCTACTTGAAAATATGTTTTTCATATTGTGCCACCAATAATATCAAAGTTGATGGTTAAACAAAAAATGTTAGTTGACATTGACAGCAAGTTCGACTTTGAGTGTATTTTTTTAAATTATAGATAATAGCAATCAATAGCAAGGATGTAATAGACATGAAGAGATGAAATGGCCATATAAACGATCGAAGAATAATCTCTAAAACTAACTTTTAAGACTGAAGAATTTTGATTGATTATTTGTAATAGTAATGAATCGCATAAGAAAAGCAGTTGTTTCATCAAATTTTATTCAATTGGTGTTCAGCAAAATATCACTAGGCATGAGCAGACCAAAGATATATTATCATCATTAAACCAGATTAGTAAACAGTCTTGGATATGAACTAACTCGCAGAGCATTCAGAGGGTTTGCAAAAATGAGAGCTTTTTCAAAAGCGTTTGGACAGCGTTCAGATGCCTTTTAACATCAAGCGTTTCGAACCACCATAAATTTTGTTGTTTGCTACGTTTTTTTTTATTGTTACTGCAGAAAAGATCATAGACCTTGGGTAACGATAGTTATGATGATTTTAATGGTGAATGAGCCAGACATCGTTGCTTCATTTCATTTTGAGTTCCATTGATGGGTCATCACTCATTTATTACTGCATCAAGTAAACTGATCTCAACAAACATAGTTCACTTTTCCTCGTTCATAGATGTATGTAATAAAATTCTAATCCTGTTTTAGCTATCGAAACTAGAGTTGAATCCTGATTGTGAAATGGACTGGTGCAAGAATACATCATTCACTGGCGGGCTTGTCTCACACATCTATGCAACTGGAGAAAAAGATGAGCTCCATCATTTGTTTTGTACTGTCGGGGCTCCTTCACTTATGATCTCAAGAACCCCTATAGGAGCAAAGCTACATATAAATTATACGGGATTTTTGGATCCTAATAGCGAGGAGACCATCTATTACACCCCTTCTCCAGAACATTCCTTTGGCATGATATTCCCCAATGTGAGTGCGAGTCCATTGCCTAGTGTATTATGCTTACTGATTTTCCAATTGATATCTCTCTATGTTCCATACTCAGACAACCCACATGTTCGACTAGTAGTCTAGTAAATGTACCGACACAATAATATATTGTTATATAGGTAGCAATGATCTTGTCTCTGTTTGCTTCAGCTGTATGAGTATGATGACTCTGAGGACTTAGCTGACTTGTCTCACTATGTGGACAATCCCGCCGCTAATCTCCGCCACAATCTCACAGATCTCAATTGGGTGACCATGGACCAAACAGGAGATGACACTTACCAGTCTCTGGTTGTAAATGCAACGTCTGATAGTTCTAACCAAACCCTCTTCGATGAGGGTGGATACTTGAGTTTAATTGTAAGTTACTATCGATGCCTTGCTCTGCTGCCTTGCTCGTTTGTATTGGTCTATTGCATTGCTCTATTGCATTGGTCTATTGTATTGGTCTTTTGTATTGGTCTTTTGTATTGGTCTATTGTATTGGTCTATTGCGTTTGTCTATTGCATTGGGCCAGGGCTCTTCCCAGAAGGTTTTTTGGGGTCATCCCCCAAGTTTCTAAAAGTCCACCTCCCTACTGAGAAAAATAGGGTAATACCTTTAAGCTGCGTTTACACGATAGCGATTGCGCCTTCGTTGTTTCAGATGTTCGCAGATGCAGTTGCAAGTTACCTTTACACTGTTGCAAAGCTTCGCAATTTTCGTGTTTGCCACTTTGAAGCTGCCCAACCATTGTAGCTAATTTAATTTAGTGCATTCCTGCTCACGCAGTTGGGTTGATGAGTTAAGATTTATTTATTAATGGTTTTCTAACAGGTATTAATTCTCTATGCATTCAGGGATTTTTTTCATTTACCTGCAATATGAAATTTTCATTCAAGTACAAAAAAATATGATTTATCAATAAAATTAAATAATGATATGAAGAAAATCTGATGTGTCCATGTGTTATCCAAAATAATAATTACTCCAAATGTGAATTAAATGATATAGTTAAACATGCAGATTTTGATTTATTACATAAAAATAATATCAAGATTTATGAACAATAATGGTAATAATTAACTATTTAATAATCATCTGGTAACAATTCTTGTTTACATTATACCTAGGATTGAATAAACAAAATATTGGGGCCGCTATACAAAGCAACATAGTTGGCGCATTTGCATATCGTTGCAACTTGACGCACAAACCTGACACTGCTGAGTTGCTGCATCTCAGCCTCCAACATCCCTGCGTCTCCACCAAAAGTTGCACAGTTTTTCTGCGTCAAGACGCATCTTCAAGACGTATCGGCAAACTTCGAAGCAAAGTCGCCTCGTGTAAACGCGGCTTTATTTTTTCAATTAAAGTATCGATAATCTTTCACTCTTTTTTTCATTACTGACATATCTATATAGTTGTCATGTGGACCTCCGGTCTATTTCGGCCAAACAGCTTTGAGGTGTGGCTGACTCCCATAAACCCAAACTTCTAGACTAGATGATGAAGAACTTGAACCAAACAGTCTATCTGAAGCGACGTCCACACTATACGATTCTTGTACGAGTGGAGCTTAAAATCTTATCATTCATTTATTATTATAATTAAATAATCTTACAATTATTTATTATTATTTATAATTTATTTCTTATTATTGATGAGTTAAAAAATGCTACAATTTATCGAAACCGCTGGTAATATGAGATAATAAGTTATATTTATTAATAATAATTTGATGTTATGTATTTATCAATAAAATGTGGTGTCTTGACAACTGTCAAGGCCATGCGATATCGGGCACAAAAAATCGCAAGTGTAACCTCTTGGAAATAAGAGGGAGAGCAACTCCCGATTCCTCTAGATAGCTGCATTGCCGAGAATCATGTAATGTGAACGTAGCTTGAGTAACAGCTTAATAAACCCTATCAATCACTAGATTTCCATGTGTCAAAGTTTTGAACAACGGATTGTTGAAAACTTCGAAGTTTTGATTTGCCGTACTTTCATTACACGAATTTTTGAAATAATTATGCAGAGTTGTCTACACCAAAGAATGGATAACTACGCAAAGAGTGTATCAGTGATTTGGCAGCTTGTTACTTCATGGTATTTTTCCATGGACTTTCAACCTTCGAAGACTTGAAAAATCCAAAAATCCGTCAAAACTTTGACGCATGGAAATCTAGTGATGGAAAAATATGTTTAATGTATGGCTCCAATCAGCAATGCGTCAACCTGCAATACAGTTATCCAACAGTATTGATTTGCTTGGCCTTGTGCCAAAACTATGCCTAGATAAGAGGAGTTGAAAAAGCCATCATCTCAGCTGTTGCTGAATGATTTTGCAAAAAATTACGTGTCAAAAAAAAAGTTATATCTTGGTATTTAAAAACCTCGTTAAACCCTTTTTGACAGCTTTTCGTAGCGAAAATTTATCCGCGTACTCATCAATAAGACAATTCCCGATCATTCGTAGAGCTGATGATGATCTACCAGGATTGAAGAGAATTTTACACACATTGCTAGCACAGTGAGCCGTGTATGATTGATAACGAATTGGCTTTGCAATTAAAAAATTAAAGAAAAATTTAGTTAACAATAAAACATATTACGCTATGTTTGTCGACCCTTCATTCGCATTTGAATTTGACGCTCTCTCAATAATTGCCAAAAAATCTCTAATAGAACATTCTGAATCACTCGGCTTGAGCTAATTTTTAAAAAAAAAGATCACTCTAAACTCACAAAAAACTTCACACTCTGATCGACTGAGATTCATAATCTTTGATAAAATTTAATATTTTATGCCTCAATTTTTGGCTCATAGCCATCTCGTGTATCTGGATGTTAAGTAATCCTGAAATTCTCAACTGCTATTGGCTATACTAAACTGTTCTCGACACTAACATTGACTGAAAAGACAAAGTTTGAAGCCACTGCTGCGAAACTGAAAAATACTAAAACATTGAATTTTTAAAAGTGCCAATATCTCTGTAGATTCCGGTCATTGGCTTGCAGCATTATCTTTTGAGCCAGTGTCGAAAAAACATCTGTTTGGCCAATAGCAGTCAACTAATTTGTGGATTACATCACATACAGTTACATCACATACAGTTACACAAAACAGCTGTGATTGAAAAATTAGTCATAAGATTTAAAATTTTACCAAAAGTTGTCGATTAAAATGAATGAGTGCGAAAGTTCATGCACCAAAAGCGAGTTTAGAGTGTTCTTGTTTAAAGATTAGCTTAAGCTGAGTGTTTCAGAATGTTCTCTTAGATGTTTTTGGCATTTATTGAGAGAGCATTGGACTGACTGTCTACGCCTTTAGTATTATTAATATGTTGTAAAGATATTGTTGTTTTTATTTATTAACTAAACAACCAGTTTGTTACCAATCATACATGCCTACTGCGAATGCTACCGATGTCTAGTGCAGTTACCAATCATACATTGCCTACTGCGAATGCTACCGATGTCTAGTGTAGTTACCAATCATACATTGCCTACTGCGACTGCTACCGATGTCTAGTGTAGTTACCAATCATACATTGCCTACTGCGAATGCTACCGATGTCTAGTGTGGTTACCAATCATACATTGCCTACTGCGACTGTCTAGTGTAGTTACCAATCATACATTGCCTACTGCGACTGTCTAGTGTGGTTACCAATCATACATTGCCTACTGCGAATGCTACCGATGTCTAGTGTAGTTACCAATCATACGTTGCCTACTGCGACTGTCTAGTGTAGACAATGAGTGTGCTTTCAGCAGTTTAAAACTCATGCAAACTCGTCTCAGGAACTGCTTGAAGCAGGAAACACTCAGCAGCTGCATGCTTGAGGCAATAATGGGCTCTTCTATCGCTGACTCTTGCCATCGAAATAGATTTTGCGTTAGAGAAATGTCATATGAGTTGTTGGTCAACAGTAACCAACGGTAACCAACGGTAACCAACAGTAACACATTAGCATTGTTAGTAAGTAAACTTATCACAATCATAAAATCCATTTTTATACAGAAATATATACGTTTGCAGTGTTAGGCCTTGCACTGAGGAAGAGTGTACCTATTTCTAAGTTTCCCCCAATGTACCCAAATCCTGGGGAGTGCATTGTTGGTCTATTGCGTTTGTCTATCGTATTGGTTTATTGTAATGGTCTATATATAGCATCTGTCTAGTATATTGGTCTATTGCCTGGAACTATTCTTCAAACAATCCATGAGTTGGAGTTGTCTCGCTAACTTGTAACACATTCACCACCGGAGTTGTGCTCTCAAGAGATAAGGGCTATATTTCAATATTTCGTATATTAACAACAACTAGCTCTATGATTTTTGTCCGAGGGTTTTTTGTATATATATACTTTAGGTACATGCCAGTTTGGTCTGTTTCTTTCTAATATTCTTTGTTAGCTGCTCATGATATTAATTTGTGCATAAATTTTATTTGCCTTAATTGTAGACTAACTGTGTACTGCCAATTGTAGACTAACTGTGTACTAACAATTGTAGACTAACTGTGCTACCAATTGTAGACTAACTGTGTACTACCAATTGTAGACTAACTGTGTACTACCAATTGTAGACTAACTGTGTACTACCAATTGTAGACTAACTGTGTACTAACAATTGTAGGCTAACTGTGTACTACCAATTGTAGACTAACTGTGTACTACCAATTGTAGACTAACTGTGTACTACCAATTGTAGACTAACTGTGTACTACCAATTGTAGACTAACTGTGTACTACCAATTGTAGACTAACTGTGTACTAACAATTGTAGACTAACTGTGCTACCAATTGTAGACTAACTGTGTACTACCAATTGTAGACTAACTGTGTACTACCAATTGTAGACTAACTGTGTACTACCAATTGTAGACTAACTGTGTACTACCAATTGTAGACTAACTGTGTACTACCAATTGTAGACTAACTGTGTACTACCAATTGTAGACTAACTGTGTACTAACAATTGTAGACTAACTGTGCTACCAATTGTAGACTAACTGTGTACTACCAATTGTAGACTAACTGTGTACTACCAATTGTAGACTAACCATGTACTACCAATTGTAGACTAACTGTGTACTACCAATTGTAGACTAACTGTGTACTACCAATTGTAGACTAACTGTGTACTACCAATTGTAGACTAACTGTGTACTACCAATTGTAGACTAACTGTGTACTACCAATTGTAGACTAACTGTGTACTACCAATTGTAGACTAACTGTGTACTACCAATTGTAGACTAACTGTGTACTACCAATTGTAGACTAACTGTGTACTACCAATTGTAGACTAACTGTGTACTACCAATTGTAGACTAACTGTGTACTACCAATTGTAGACTAACTGTGTACTACCAATTGTAGACTAACTGTGTACTACCAATTGTAGACTAACTGTGTACTACCAATTGTAGACTAACTGTGTACTACCAATTGTAGACTAACTGTGTACTACCAATTGTAGACTAACTGTGTACTACCAATTGTAGACTAACTGTGTACTAACAATTGTAGACTAACTGTGCTACCAATTGTAGACTAACTGTGTACTACCAATTGTAGACTAACTGTGTACTACCAATTGTAGACTAACCATGTACTACCAATTGTAGACTAACTGTGTACTACCAATTGTAGACTAACTGTGTACTACCAATTGTAGACTAACTGTGTACTACCAATTGTAGACTAACTGTGTACTACCAATTGTAGACTAACTGTGTACTACCAATTGTAGACTAACTGTGTACTACCAATTGTAGACTAACTGTGTGCTACCAATTGTAGACTAACTTTGTACTGCCAATTGTAGACTAACTGTGTACTACCAATTGTAGACTAACTGTGTACTACCAATTGTAGAGTAACTGTGTACTACCAATTGTAGACTAACTTTGTACTACCAATTGTAGACTAACTGTGTACTACCAATTGTAGACTAACTGTGTACTACCAATTGTAGACTAACTGTGTGCTACCAATTGTAGACTAACTTTGTACTGCCAATTGTAGACTAACTGTGTACTGCCAATTGTAGAGTAACTGTGTACTACCAATTGTAGACTAACTGTGTACTACCAATTGTAGACTAACTGTGTACTGCCAATTGTAGACTAACTTTGTACTACCAATTGTTGCTATGGTTACCTAGTACAACAGGTTACACCTCTGTGCTGAGCTTTTTATATTTGTATTATATTTCATATTTAATTTAGATTCGATATGATTCTAAAGATGGCCGACTTGAAAGCAGACCACACATGGAGTTCACAGCTAATTCTACCATGGTTACAGTAGTCATGGAAAAACTAGTTACACATTTTGACCACTCACGGTAAGCGTTACTTTATTGACATTATTACTCAAGATATTTTGTCACTTCCTGTTTTACTGCGTCGTACAACTGTCGGTTGTCTATAGGTTTGCTCTGGAGATGGTGATGTTTAGCACTGAGAACAAATCAATTGCACCCGCGCAGACTTGGAATGCCACGCAAGTTACTTTAACTAAGTCTCTGGATGATGAATATTCACCCGGAGTGTTTGAGGTCAGTTAAACCGTACATTCTGTGTGCGTGTTATGTGTAGGTTTGGGTGTGTGTACGTGTTGTGTGTACGTATTGTGTGTAAGTGTCACGGTGAAGGTGTGACAAGCGTTACCTACCATTGCAGATGAGGAACTGGCACGCCAATCTAGACAAGCCAAGGGAGGCAGCGTGGGGCTACTCGCAGTGGAAGCCCGTTGTGTATAACAAACAGACCAGGCTCAACGCTGATCTCTCCAACGCCAAGTCTTACCCCAACCTAAATCGAGACAAGTCGTACATACTTAATACCACTCTCCCAAATAGGACTCTCTTCAAGCTATACTTTGGGGGTAGTGATACTTCAGAGGTGAGACTATATGCATTGAACCACAACTCATTGATAAATCTGTTTTCATCATCTATACATATATTTATTTATACTGTGTGTTAATCTAATCATTCTGTTTTGATACCGCATGAACATCATCGCTGTCAAATGAAATGAAACGAGCAGCGAGTGTCAAGCTGTGTATTTTTATGCTAAAATTATTTTTGTCAATTAATGGTGTTGTGTTATGTACAACAAGCCACTGCCAGCTTGGAGAGGAAGATTCTCTGTACAAGTCTACATCGGCAATAATTATTATGCATTTCTATTCCTACACAAATTGACTCATCAATTTTGTCTTTGAGTTAGATCGAGCCTCCTTCTAGGAGCATATAACATTATATAACGTTATATAATGTTATATAACGTTATATAATGTTATAAAACGTTATATAACATTATATAATGTTATATAATGTTATATAACATACATTGGTTGGTGTCTTGTAATCATTCAGTACATCTAGTTTATGTACATTGTAGGTTTCACTCAATGCAACCAATGTGTCATACGGTATCACTAAGGATAAGTTCTTTGCAAACACCAAGTATCTTGTATGGTGAGTGGTATATACCCGATGCATGTGCTAATGATTCTTCTGCGCAGTAAATAGCGAGTCAAGTTCATCTTGTAAAAAGGAGCTTCAGTGTTGTTAGCTCATGGTTTCTTCCATTTTGTATCGCTGCTCAATGCAAATATCTGCACTGTTTATCCTTGCTTCTCAATTAGGAGTTGTCCACCCAATTATGCAATGAAACTGTCCACTGATGTGTCTGTTACTTCATATGATGGCTTGCTTTCTAAGCCTTCACATACATCTACATTGCACTGACTACAGCTAACTGTTACTCTATCTGACTTGTAGGACCATGTCTATGGGTATGGGACCCGCACCTGAGGACGACGTATCAACTTTGGTCATACTGGTTATTGCTGTCGGACTAGGCATCCCATTGGTGCTAATGATAGTCAGCTCTGTGTATGTCTGTGTGAAGGCTGTGAAGAAGAGACGCCTGCAGACGTACACTCCCATAGATGATTAGCCACTTCACCTCTCGTCTAGCTGTACAATCTTACATTTTTTGTCGTCTTTTTCAGTTCTTTATTCCAATTATTTCATTTATCATTGCCGTACTTTTACATATTATTTGTGCACTAGTCTATTTCCATCTGGGATCATTCGAACGCTCAAATCTATTTGATATTCTTCCAATGGTGCAGTGATATGCTTAAAGTGTCCGTACGGTGCACACACCCTCTACACACGCGCTATATACCATCATTTATAGATTAATAGCGGGGTGCTAGCTATGGGTGGATAAATTGTCCATTATTAGAGCTGCAAACAGCTCTTAACCTTTTGCTTCAAGCTGTTGCCACCGCACATAGCCAGGTAAAACATTGCCTATTATTGTACAATTGCATGTGCAGCAGCATAGAATTTATATTGCCAATATAGATTATCATGTTATATAAAACAATGCCCCATCGTATGCCCTTTAGTGGCCACATGTGTTTTTTTTGTATTAAATGTAATTCAATATATAACATAATATACTATACAATATTCAATTAGCTTACAAACAAATCCAGTTATGTACAGTCAATAGTTATAAACATGTTATCTTTTGTATAAAATAAAATAATATTGCAAATAAACTTCATAAATAATATTTGACTGGAGCATTGCTGATAGATACTAAAACAGAGGTAAGGTTTTTTCATAGACATAGGTCGAGTGTAAGCAAAGAGCCATGCCTTGCAGTGTCACCCACAGGTGATATCTAGTAGCATGCTGTCTACACATTATTATTGGCAGCAGTTCTGTTGACAGATTGTTATTTATTGGCAGCAGTTCTGTTGACAGATTGTTATTGATGGTGTCTGAAGAGCTCAATGTAGCTGACTATACAGCCGTGACATTAGTCTCAGCTCCTGCACTCACGTGTGAGCTATAGGACATCTTCCTTAGCTGATTATACAGCAGTGCCATTAGTCTCAGCTCCTGCACTCACGTGTGAGCTATAGGACATCTTCCTTAGCTGACTATACAGCCGTGCCATTAGTCTCAGCTCCTGCACTCACATGTGAGCTATAAGACATCTTCCTTAGCTGATTACTTGCCAATGGTGTCAGGTGCTGTAACAAGCAACAAACTCACTTAGAATGTCACTATGACAGGCCTTGCAATGCACTCGTTTTGTTTGTCTTGGCCATCAAGTTGTGAATTGATGGAGCCAGAAATGTTTGGTTACCTCCATTTCATAACAGTTAAGTAGCTTGCTTTACCATCTAGCATAATAATCGAAAGAAATGAAAATATTTACAGTATATATATGGTAAAAGCGCCGGTGACATTTGGCAATAGTAAAATAAGCAAACTAGTAACTGGAAATGCCAACGGTATAAAATTGGAATGGTTCAGAACTTGCTCAGATGTGTGATAGGTACTAGAAGCATGAATAGTCTAGCAATGAATGGGGGTTGTTTTCCACTAATTTCCAGGTAAACAAAGTTTGACCTATAATAATAGGTAATTAGCCAAAGAACATCAAAGGGAAGGTTCTAGTAGATGTACCAACTAATAGAGCATAGAACTACCTAGTTATACAGTACAACAGGTATACACTCTCTGGACTCCCCCTGAGGGTTGTAGTATTAGACAATTCTTATGTTTGCACCAATATTTAAAAACTTTTCAAAGTTTCATCGGTTAAATAAACCAGAAATAAAATCTAAATATTCTATTTTATTTCCTTCAAAGCGCCAGAGTCCATCAGAGTGATATAATACAACAGCTCAGTCTGTTCTTACTCATATTTTGTGCTCTGTATTTGGCAAGTTTTAGCACAGGAAGGACAGAATATTTCCAGAATATCGTCTAAATTATAACAACAAAAAAATGAATTAAACTTTTTGTTTCTTACTTTTGCTAAGGATGAGGGAAACTAGACATATCTATCACCATCACTGGGAGCACAGAAACAAGGTTTGTAAATATTTACATAAATATGACAGCAAAAGTCATATCGTGTATTAAAGCTGCTGCCATTGCGTCAATAGCAGATAACTTGTTTTTGTGAGAAAAAGAATGTTTTTAGTTTTTAATAAATCTAGATTATTTTACCTCTGATTGGGTGACGCAAACGGAAGAAGCTCGCGATGATCTGTACCGGAACGTTTCCGACCTCCATTGTTTCCAGTAGTTTAGCAGCGCTGACCGAACTTCTCCATTGAAGAAACAGAATATCACCGACACCGAAATACCCTAGGAAATAAAAATTACTTTATCCCATACTCTTTTATTGTAACACCGAGCAGAGAGAAGCTAGCATTACCGATAGGTTACCTGCGCCACACTTAGGCTAGCTGTAGTCAGTCTGTAGGCAAAGTTGCCTTTTGGAGAGGCTTCTATAGACGGCGCCCATATGAAGAGCAGACCTGTGATGCTCAGCAGTGGCAGCAGCACAACCGTGGCCTTCATTGCCTTCCTGTCAGCATAAAAAACCTCCTGTTTAATACCGCATGCAAAGTAATAATATATTTTCCATACATCCATATATTCTTTAACTGCGTGCTAACGATCATAATAGTATTATAGGCTAAATTTTTTCTTTGACCAAATTTAAAATCAGTCAAGGTCATCTATTCATCGAAAGCACAAATAAGGTTGGTTAGCAATGTTTTCTTTATTAGAGCTGGGAGTTGAGTAAAGGATAGTTAATCTATTTTTGTGTATATATATGGCCTCGTTCATAAAGTTTTAGTGCATTCTTACGTACGTTTGCCCTAAATCAGGCCATCAATAGACCAGGAGAGAAGTATCTAAAAGTGATCAGCCCTACTCTGAATGTCAATAGCTCTATTGTTTGTTTTGTCTGCAGAATATCGGACTAGAGAGAAATGGATAAACGAGATCGTTTTAAAAAAAAAAATCAGTTTTCGCAAGATATTATATTTGATCGATCTTTTTTCTTGCTGATTAAAATATGAAATATAAATTTTATGACTGATGACTGTGGTGGTTGATGTAAGCAACTACAGCTATTGGAATCACTACCTTATGTCCTGCAATATGCACTGACAAGAGCAAAAATTGAGCAAAAACCAATCTTTAATCAAATATAGCCATGGGATAGCTCACGCATTAGCAGCGTTATTAACAAATATGTTGAATCATCAAATTTCATGCAAAATAATTGGAACTGCGTATCTAACTACAAAAAAAACTCCAGGAAGCTGGTAAATGCTGCATTGGCTAGATGACAGCTAGAATTGTGTGAGATATATCGCTGTCGATGACCTCTCGCTGCCTGTTGCAAAATGTCATAGGTTGTCTCAATGTCAAACTACGCTATATATACTATACTATAGAAAACATCATGCTAACTATCAAGGGAATTCTCTGTAAATAAGTCAACAAGTTGTCACATTTATTATTATTAATCGTATAAAAAGCAAGTATTTATTTATCGCAGTTATGGAAGGGCTAGAAATAGTTCCTAATCAGTAGTTTTTAGAATAAACGTTATAAAACAAGGCAAAAACAAGTTTGTGAACTGCGATAGACGGGGAGGGGTGGGATAGGTTTAGGGAGGCGGGAAATGTACAGAAAAGATTTGACAAATAAAGTAAGCCACGCATTCGGGGAGTATGTTGGTTGGGTATTAGTTGCGGTCAAGGCAATAATTGAGCTGAACATGGAAAGAGCAGTAACCAAATGAATAATGGCCTCTCGTTGGCAGCCTCTCATTGGCAGCAGTAGTAATAGAAAGCTGTACACAGATGAGCAGTATCCATATTAAAGTCAATGAAGCAACGGAAAAGTTGAAAAAAAAACACAGTAGCTTTTTACCCGATAACTGATGGATGGAGAACGCGTCCATAAATCCTAAATTGTGAAACAAGCAGTGATCATAAAAATATCAATTACTGGACTCTAATTTAGTTGTTTAAGGTCAGTCAGCAGCAGTCAGCAATAGATAATATTATCTTCCTCTTTGGTAATGAGGGGGTAAAGGAGAGAGCGGCAGCGGCAGCATTACAAGTAAGAGACTGTTTACGCACTTGAGCACCAGCTCTGAGTAATAAGATTAACGATTACCCTTGCTGACATACATCTGCTGCCTCTGCTGACGTTAATGAATGGGAAGAGTAAGTGGTGCAAGAATTACTTACTCAATTCAATTTTCTTTAATTTAATAAATATTTTATATGATTTAGCTTTGAACCTCTGACTGCTATGGTAATCATTGGAAAGCAAGCAGCAGCGAAGACTAATGGGTGTTGCTGTGGGTGTACCTACCTGACTTGTACATGATCATCTATGTTCACCGCGTGTAGCTTAGTTACAAGTATTCGTATAATACACACCAAGAATATCGCATTTACCTGCAAATAATAACAATGCTATTGACATCCAGTAAAACTGAAGTATCCAAAAAATATTTAAAAAAAATACTAAATAACATTATAATAAGTTATACTTGGTTTTTTTCATTATTTATTTTTGCGTATATGAAATTATAATGAAAAGGAAAAAAATTTCATTCAAGTGGCTATATTATGTTGGCAAAGCATTGTGGGTACCCCCTATGATGTATCCAAGAAAACTAGGTAATTACCTGCCTATAATGTAAGTGCTGTGCATTAGCTGATAGATGAAGTAGAAATGTATGATAGGCATCGTGAACTTTTCAGACTAATTGCTTCACCAACAAGTTTTATTACTCAAATAGTTACGTAAGAGAAGTCAGGTAAAACAACTGACATTTAGCAGAGAAATTCCCTAGACCGGCTTTCTTCTCGTATTTTTATCTTATGATTAGATAAAGATTGCAAAATACTACGTAACCTTTGCATGCAAACTTACTACGGCTTTTATCCACGTCACTGCAATGTCAACAATTATTTCTTTCTTAATATCATTAAAAGGGCTTCATATTCTCCGCTTTTCATGTAGAATGTAATTAAATTGAATGGTCAATTAGTTATCTGGCAGCAGTGATGTCAAGAAATCTATCATTTGTGCAAGACAAGAAGTGAATTTGTCAATTTCATTAGTTAACTCTTCCACCAGTACTACAATTTATCAACAATTTAATCTTAAATTAATTTTCAACGGATTTGATTGCCAATTTTTTTTTCAAGATTTGGAATAAGATTTTTCTCTGATTCTGTCTGCGCAAAATCTGAACCAAATAAACATGTATAATTAACTTGTGCAAAAAAGTAAGCTTCTTATTCCAATAATTTTATAAAAAAAATTAGGAGAAAATGTCTAAATTCAAGAAAAGGACACAAAATGAAACGAATATAAAAACAGCTTCCTGTTGCGTTGAAAAGGGAGTAAATTTGTGTAGATAGGTTAAAACAGGCAATTACCAAGGCTATAATGTAAGTAGGCACGGAGATGAGCATGTAATAGTCATTGGAGGTGAAATCTCTCCAGCAGTGTGACTGCAGTAGCTCCAGGTCCTTGCCAACAGTGTGATAGTGCATGCATAGAACCCAGGCTATTGTGAATACTGCTGGTATGCCTAAAAAAAGAATTTTCACAGCATTAAAAATTTGCCAGATCCCTTTCATGCATCATTTGACTGTATAAAATGACCGCAAACGGCATTATGGGTATTTTTTATGTATCAACTGGTATATTGATAGGCTGACAGACGCGCATGTAAAACGTCAAGATAAATGTACAGACTATATTTTGAGAGAAAGTTAATATTTTGTCTGGTTTGTTGCAGCCACCAGAAACACTTCATTTCTTCTTATGTATCGGTACAAAAAGATTATATCAACATAAACCTAGTTATTGCTGGCAGAGGTTTGTATGTGGTGGAAGAAATCTGGCTTCAACAATGATAACATTAGCTGATATAGTGATAGTATGCGGCTAATAGCAAACAAAAATACACCGTAGGGAGTCAAGGTGACGTATACTTACCCCATCCAATAGTGTAGAACAGCCAATACGGTGTAGAGTTGCTGAAAACTGCGATGGAAATTCTACTTATGAGAAATAGTCCCTCTACGAATCCCCAGAACAGGTTTGTTAACGACACATAATTACTCAGTGTGAACAGTAGTCTGCATAGCCATTTCTACAAAAGCAGAAGTAACATTGTCCAATAGAATTGGTGAGCTGATTTTATCAGAAGTTTGTGAAAAAGTGAAAACCAAATTGAATAAAAATTTATTGTTAGGAGTGGGATTTGAACCCACGCCCACAATCATGGACCAGAACACTTGTACACTGATACAGCGCTAGGGTTAACCTTGAGTCTGGCGCCTTAGACCACTCGGCCATCCTGACATTCACATCAGAGATAAAGACCCCTATGACCCATATTGTGATTGTAATAAAATGCTTTTGAACAGCTAAATAACTAAATTTATCAGTTCTATAGTAAAATAAAAATTTCATCAAGTTTTTTGCAGCTACTGCTAATTGATTGTGACTGAATAACATAAAAAACTTTTAATTTAAACAAAATATTACTTGAAATTTTATCGATATTTGAGTTTTCGCAAGCTTAACTAAAATGTCTAGTCAATTACAAGGTTAGCGAAAAGCAATTTCTGCTGCCCACACAGTTGCACTGCATTTATTAGCAAACAACTGATCAAATTAAACAGTGAAGTAGTGAAACCCACTGATATGACCCCCAGTTCATCACCCACTTGTATATCTCTCTCACTTCAACTAACAATGTTCAGATATTGCCTACTCATATCATACTAACTGTGAATTTCACTGTTTAAATAGCAGTTGAGACAGACAGCGCAGCTCTTACACAGAGGGCAAGTCATTAGTTGGTGCAGAAAAACATCATTAAACACTCGTGATTCATAAAGTTTACCTCTACGAATTGTACTTAGTGTTTGAACTCACATGCTGGTAAATAGCATGAAAGACATCTTGGTTTTCTGTTTTTTAAAAACAGAAAAAAACATTTTGTGCCAAGTGCTGACTTATATTTCTTCAGCACTTGCGATATAAAGAGATGATAAATGTAAATGAATTCATAGAGTTATTCATGGTCAGATATATTTATGGATGAAACTCACATTGTCGATGTACGTCTTGCGCTCATATATCTCTTCATCCACGGAGGTACTGAATCCTGACTCCAGTTGAATGTAGGGCTCGAAGAGTACAATATTGACTATACATTGTATCATGAGGGATATGATGAGGTTCTTGTGGATGTGCACTCGGGGACACTGCAGAGTTCTACACAAAATACGGCATCATTCAGTTTATGCTAAAAAACCTCTCTAATTATACTATTTTTATAAAAAATAATTTAAAACATCATATATATTTGTAAGTTTAACAGTTTCAAATCTTTTGTAGCAAATTTTGTATAAAAACAATGTTTGTTTATAAGAACTACAAACCGTTAATAAAATCACGCTGCCGAGTGCGTGAACTGTAGCAGTCATGTTAAACTAGAGTATAAGCTGGAATTGATTTCCTACTACCAAGTGTTTGTGGTAAGAATATTTATTGTTTTACATAAATGAACTGTTATTTCTAGAGCCAAATCAGCTGAGATTTTATTCTCCATGTATTTCTATTTCATGTTGGCTTTATTGGTGGTAATTATACTTTACTATGTATGCCCAGGATCCCACACAAACTGTACATCATTTAGTTAGCGTGTTCAGCTACTCAGCCCGTGCTAATTACAATAATCACTGTTATTATTTGCATATCAATAAATTGTAATTTATGTAAAGTCGAGACAGAAAAAAGTACATCAAATATGCAAAATAAACTCAAGAAAATCAAATGTGGACAAAATTCAAATTAACTGTTTTTAGAATAAATATTCAAACGGTATACGTTAAAAAAACGTATACTCTTATGGGAAGTTGATCAACAACCCTTAAAAAACTTTGGTATTGTGCCATTATCTATTTTTAGCGTCACATTAATAAACCTGATTCAGTAAATGAGATAAATAATTTTATTATTTAAATTCAATGCAGTCAAGCATCATTTTCAAAACATGAAAAACTGGAGTATGACCAGCTGCAAGATATAAATAGAACTGAAATGTTAATTTGGGAGTGAAAAAAATCTGCAAGACTTTAAAAGTTAATTGCGATGACTCAAGTGAATCCTCTTTGATTCATATAAAAGAGAAATTGGTTAAATTGAAATAACTTCCTGGGGAAACTTTTAACTGTGAATCAGTTGATGACATAAACCATTCATTCAACACGACTTGTAAGATGCTCGAGACTTGTTGTGGCTCTAATTAGTTATATCATTTATGGATAAGCAGCATCAGTTATGACGTCACTACTTGTCAGATCAGCGACAGCTGTAGCTCTGATAATGCTGTTTCACCAACAAGTCTTAGAAAAAACTATTAAAATGAAATTTAGTATTTTACTTAGTGGCATCGCATAAGCTGTCGCATGCACCTACCTGAATGAGCAGAATATTATCAAGGCTATCATCAGCAGCATGAGGGAGGCAGCGCTGCCATAGAAATAGATATCCCTTTGTATGATAGACAAACGATCCTCCATTTGCACGAGATCCCAGTCTATGATCTGGTCACAAACGCTACTGTAGTTGGTAGCTACACCAGACAGGCACTGCAAACATGTAAGTACATTGTGGTGTTAAATAATAAATTATAAATAAACAGAACCAACAAATAATAAAGAAAAAGTATATTAAATAAATAAAATAACCAGAAACCTTGCGCTATTTATATGTTAATGTTATGTTTTAAAACATTGTTTGTGTTGTTTGTTGACACAAACCACAGTCATGAGCAGCCAAGGGACTTGTCAATAATTGCCAAAAAGGTATTTGATAGTCAGTAAGGTATCAAGTTGTGGGAATATTTATATATTTAGCGCATTAATATGTCGTTCATCCCGCAAAAAAGCCACTAACGCTAAATATAGTATCCAATTTTTTGCCAAGTTCAATGTAAAAAGGAATTTGACAGGCTTAATCGGCAACAAGTGACAAGTATTTTAACTATTAATAGCACATGTTAAATAGCTAGTAGGTATCCTAGCAGCTCTTGCTGTGCAACGAAATGTAATCATTTTATAGCTTACTTGTTTCCTGAGAAGTTGGTATCCATCTCCAGAGAGACACGATAGGGTATTGAGAGGTGTCCATGATCCATCTACACAGTCTCTGCTTACGTTTCCACCTGCCCAAAAATAATAAAATAAAAATAATTATTAATGTTATCCTATATAGTTAATGTTTAACGCAATGAAGTCGTTAACCCCCAAAGGCTAGCAACATTTCCTGCCAACAAACAGTTAGTTTTATATTTACCTGCGATGAAATAGTCTGGGTTGTCCGGACAATTGATTGTCTCTGAAAATCCAGAATATGTAAGATTCCAGCAAGTTTTAGCTTTCAACTCTGGCAGACAAATCTGGCTGAAGAGTCCTGCTATTCCTAAAGAAGAAGGATATGGTTGTGTGGTAGAGGTTGTAACATTACTCCTTATATGGAACAGCTTGTTAGTGGTTGGTACTTAAAAGTTTGGTTGACTTGATAGAACAAATTGAAAAAAAAATAAAAATAACAATATTATATTTAAAAACTAGAATAAATTGTTACTTTAGTGAATAATAAAACAGCTGGACTAAAACCAAGGAAGAACAGGATTGTACTGTTTATTTGCTGTAAAGTTTGGAAAGACTAGTTCAATTTATTTCTGGCATTTTTCAGCATAAAACAACAAAAAAATATGGAAAAACATTTAAACATTATTTCATCTTTTTAGTTAAAACTAATTGCCAACTTTTTTATGTGAGATGTTATTCAGTTTTTGCAATCCTCCCCTCAACCTTATCCTCATCTGCAGCCTCCCCCCATGCTTAACGCATTTGACAAAATATAAGGCGTTTTAATTAAAAGGTTTGTTACTGATTATATAATGTGATTACCTCATTATTTGGTCTAACAACCCGTAGAAATGCAGAAAAGAATGGCATTCTGTAGATCTAGAGATAAGGCTACTGAAATATTGGGTTAAAGACTTACCTTCTTTACCTGTAATATTAAGTTTTGGCAGAGCATATACAAGTTTTAAGTACGAGTCATACAAGCAGTTAAACTCATCATTCCCAGCATTCCAAATGTAATCTTTCGTCTCCTTATTTAAGTGTAACGCAGACAAACATTGTATGTCAGGTTCATAGTAACAATCCTCAAATGTGGTCCAATTCATAGCTAATCGAGTCTTTGCTCTGTTAGCAGCAATACTAGTTACTACCCTGCTCTCAGGTCTTGTAGATAATTGATTCTCTCCACTCCTATAAAATCTCTTGCTGCTGCTGCCGTTGCACAGGTCAAACTGTTTCAAAGTATGCTGACTTTGGACTAATACTCACACATAACCTTCTCTCTCACTAAGTCAAACATTAATGACAACAACGCTAAAACTAACAAAAACTTTTCCGAATGAAAGCAATTACACTCAGTTTATGAAACAAGTTCCTAATGAGCTGTCATAAGATTGATATGGGAGGTCTGTCTAGCGTCCCTCACACTATTCCAGAGCTGGAGTGTAGATTATAGGTCTAGTATGATAGAATTAGTAATGTAATAGACTAGAAAGCATGCTGCCACTACAATTCAACCAATAGGAACACACGCTGTCTATATCGTGTAGTTATCAGATGGATGTGTGTTTAGTATGCTGATTTTATGATGCACGCTTTTACATAATTATTATACAGCAATTATCTAACGAAGAGCATACCATTTTATTATTATTTTGCCTAAGTGGATTACCTCACAAAAGCTATCACTATATCATTGAGAAAATATCAATCTACTAGTTATTAGTTTTGATGGTTTTGTGTTATGTAACGCCATGGAATGCTGATATCTATTCGTATTGCACTGCAGTGCACAAAATTCCATTGTTACTTACCTGTATCATTAGTCTATCATGAGTTAGCACTTATTTGGTGAGAAGCTACTAACTAAACAATAACTAGTTATTTCACCTTACAATTATATATTGCATCCTTTATTACTTCTCTGTACGAAAGTTTCATTTACAAAAAGAATTGAGCACCAGAACACAAACACTTATTTTTTACAACATTAAGAAGCGAATAAACAATATAAAAATAAATTATTGAAAAAAAAACAGTTTATTGCAACTAATCACCTGAATCAGTTTGGCCAAACTTATTTCGAAATGAGCTGCAAAGATGTATAAGTTGGTTATTCAAAACGTATATTTGTGGTAATGTAGAAAGTCAGGATGGCCGAGTTGTCTAAGGCACCAGACTCAAGGTTAGTCCTTGCACTATATCAGTGTACAAGTGTTCTGGTCCATGTATGTGGGCTTGGGTTGAAATCCCACTCCTGACAAACACTTTTCTTCTTTTCCACATCAACATACTTAGTTAAAATTAAGAGCACATGACGAGAAACGGTGTTTATGATAAACAATTAGGGATAATATTGAAGTAGAAAGTTGTCCTTTGCTTCGACTAAATTGCTATGCACAAGATTATGTCTGAGCTACTTGCAATAGAGCTAAATGTGCTTATACAGTGAATGCTGTTTCCTGGTTTTCTCTCACAGCCTTAGTCCATGGCAACAAATCTTTTTAGATTACCGATTGAAAGTCTTCAGGAAATTAATTAATTAGTTTGTGAATATAGTAAATGCTGTCAACTGGTATATCATAAATTTATTGAGTCGTGATCAAATAAGTACTCACCATACCAATACCATTGCCAGGCTAGTGAATCAGTGATAAGCAACATTATCTTTCTCCGCATGTCTCCCTAACATTTATTGCACAGAAGACTGAAAGGTATCAAAAATATTCCAAGATTGTTGTTAGCAAAATGAGTCAACGCATAGGAGAGGATACTACAGCATTCTAAACGAACATTACATGTGAAAACTTTATGAATTTGATTTTTGTGTACATGTTTTACAGTTTTATCTGAAATAGAAAGTAGGTTTAAATTTGAATGTAAAAAAGTATGTCAGAAGTGGGATTTGAACCCACGCCCACATACGTGGACCAGAACACTTGTACACTGATACAGTGCAAGGGTTAACCTTGAGTCTGGCGCCTTAGACCACTCGGCCATCCTGACTGGATATGTAGTGGTTAAGAGCATTGAAACTTACTAAAATTATTCAGTATGTGATGGAATTTTTACAATGAATAACTTTTTCTGCAATTACGCTTCCACTCATTGACTTTTAATTGAATGATCAATAAAAGATTAGAATATAAACAACAAGTTTACATGCCTGTATCTTACAGTAGAAGGAAGTCAAATAATACATCAAACTAATTCAATTATGGCCTTGTTTATTACCATTCTGCTAAAAGATTCACCCTAGAGTCTTGTTATCAGAAATTCTGATAAATGCAAAATGTGAGTACATAGAGACACCCGAACTTCATACAGCCACACCATTTTAAACGGATACAATGTGCAACTACCTTAGTATGGCACTTTTTTCTATGACCCGATATAGTTTTTTTAGTCTTGGGGTGATCAAAGGTGACTATCATTTACTAATATTGACATGTCAGTGGTGTGAAATTATAACAACGTTTAGACATACAGGTTTGTGTAAGTCAAAGCACTGCACAAAAATTTCCCAAAAATTATTACCTCAAAGTTACCAGCAATAAACTTTTTTGATTCTTATCAAAATATTTTTGGCTGCTGTTTCTGGTTTGAAATGTATGGCTTGTTATTTGCTTTGAAATTGTTCTCTCTTGAGTGTTGTCTAGCAACACAACTCTCAATTATTATTACAAGAAAAACTAAATCTACTCTCCAATTATGAGTTGCCCTCTCTTATTGTTCAGTACCATGCTGAGTACGGCTGCGTAGCATGAATTATTTTGAACTAATGTAGAAATCAAACTAATAAATAATGGCTTGGCGTAAGATTTGTGGACGCAGGTAGATAATACATATAATTTTACACAAAAACTTTAGTGCATGCGAAGTAGAAACTCAGTTTATGAAAGCCTGCTATGAATACTTTTTTACAATCACAATGCTTCTAAATAATAAAATTAATAATATGAGAACAAATTTTCATTTTAAAGTAGTCTTTCCACAGTTATAAAACATTTTACACCGAAAGAAACCCTGTAATAAGTTGTTCTAGCTACCAAAGAATATTAACTGTCTGTGGTTCTATTCATTTATATATTATAATAATAATATATAGAAGAATAGAACCACAGACAGTTAATAATATTCTTTGGTAGCTAGAACAACTTATTACAGGGTTTCTATTTAATATATATAGTAATAATAATTATTACTATATATATTAAATATTATTATTAATTATTATGTATGTGTATGTATTATTATAATTTATTATAATAATAATAATAATAATAATAATAATTATTTAACAAACAATAAATAATAATAATATATATAATAGTTACTATAATAATAATAATATTCATAATAATCATAATACACTGAGATATGATAATAATAAATAAATAATTTAAATAATAAATTATTATAATTATTATTATTAACCCTTTATTTTATAATAATAGTAATGATTAAATTTATTATTATATGATGATGATAAATTGTTATTATTAAATAATAATAAACTAAATAATATAATAATTATAATATAATAAAAATAAAATAATATAATATATAATATAATAATAAAATAATGATAATAATAATGATAATATAATGATTGTTATTATTACAATAAATGATATTGTACAGGAATTTATGTCTGGGTGGTAGCCACCTGTACACTTTCCGAGTGTGCTTTGCTTTCAACCAAGGCAGTATACCATAATTTGTGATTATTGTCAGAGAGCGTTTGCTGACTTGTGCATTTATGGGTGCGGCCGAATCTGGTGCAGAATGACTACTGATAGTCGACAATAATTATTCTGTAATTATTGTTTAGCTTGTTTCGAACTTTATCATAGTCGACAATAATTATTCTGTAATTATTGTTTAGCTTGCTTCGAACTTTATCGTCCGACTTTGGTAGGAGCCGAACTATTAGGGCACTAGGTGATTTGTGTCGCACTCCTCACCGTAGCAAGGGAATACGCAGTAAGAGGGCGAACCGTTCTCACTTTCCGCCAAGCCTCGTGCTTGCTAATAGTCGACCTTATCAGCGCTTGTAGTTTTGTAGCGTATAGCTGTGCTGCTTCTTGGTGTAAGAGAATCTTCTGAGAGCTAGGCTAACTCTGAACTTTATTGATACTGGCACCGATATTTATACAGATAGACAGGGTAAAATGATGTATAAGCCACGCCTTATACTTACATCACAGCACCAAAACGTAGTTTGCTAACTTCGTGGAAAATGTTATAATAATTAATTAAATATCTATTTAGGTTCACAAAATAGAATCGCACTAAATAGAATTTCGTAGTTTGACAATGTGTAGGCAAGGAAATAGAAATATACATGTTCGTAGGTGAGTAGATAAATAATAATATAAATGGCGGCTGATGTAGAGTAAATGTTGGCGTCCCTCACAATATTAGTAGTAGTTGCTGTGTGTATCTGGTGCATTGATTGATTGTTGTTTTCGTTCAAATAGTCAAGACAGTAGTAGCATGAGCGGTTGGCAGAAAGTGTTTGCGCTAAATTCTCAGTGGTTTGTGTCACAGTGAGCCTGGCTTGCTGAGCCATGTATGATTGGCAACAAACTGGCGTTGTAATAAAAATAATTAAAAATTTACAATAATAATAATATAGATAATACAGTATTATATGTGTTTTTGGATCATTAAAAGAATGCAAGTTATGAACTATGAAGCTTGCTTATAGTTGATATATTTTATAGAGAAGCTGAAAGAAATATGCAATGCAGAGTCTCTATTACTTGTGATTAACCTACAGCATTGGAAAGACCAATAGCTCAATTTGTTGACAAATTTACTCTGTGGTAAAATCGATCTTAAAATGTAATCTACAGCTCATAATAAACACACAAATCACAAATACCATTAAACAATGATTTTTGCTTTTCTAACAGAGGAGAGCTAATATGCACAAATGCTTTATGACAAATAATCAGCAATAGTGTTTTTCTTAGGAGCTGAGGTGATTCCCTATGAATTAGTATGAAACCTCGTAAATTTACACATTGCATCCTGACTCCGGCTCAACAAGTATACCGACTGGTCTTCAACCATTTGCCTTGCAATGTGATTTACTATCTGTTCCATAAGACAGTGAATAAATTCAGATCAGATGTAGCTGATTAATCATTATTGAGAGACATCACTCTGCTGCTTTTGTACATGGCCATGCTATCAGTTAAACTTAACCTCGATTGCCTGTCCGCAACGTTTTGTCTCAATAATGGTGCAGCCATTTGACTAATGATAAGTATTCCATAACAATACAAACATAAATATTTCAATGATTGCTATAGAATATTGATTTGGCGATTTAATGCATCGTCACCACTGATATGGCCAAACCTCTATAAATTTTAGGCTCTATAGGTACTATAATTTACATGTAAGCTCTACCATACCATTGCTAATATTAGTTGGATTAATTATTATTTCTTTCTATAGAGTCTGATATCCAGTGAATTTGGTATATTCCATCAGACTGTGTGTTGGACAATGGTTGCCCTTACCAAGTTTTTGCTAGCTGTTCCCAGAGGGGTGAGTTTACAATGTTATATATATTCTCATACATTGTTATATAATCTCATACATTGTTATATAATCTCATACATTGTTATGTAATCTTATCATCACGAAGCACAAACTTCTATAACTATACTAGAAAAATGTTTCAAGTAAATATCAAACAATATTTATTGTAGTTGAGTCGTAGGAGTAAATTTATTGACAGAGTACGAGTGTTTGTGAAGGGTGGAGCTGGAGGTCAAGGTTATCCTAAATATGGAGGTCTTGGAGGAGACGGAGGAGGTGTTGTGTTTGAGACTGTCAATAAAGACTCTCTCTACGATTTTGTCAACAGCAATCCCGAGAGAAGATTTGCTGCTAAGAAGGGAGAAGATGCAAAGTAGGAGTTATGTAAACTGCTGGCGTTTAGATGCTGTACAGCTCTAACAGCTGCCTTGTTGTCTGTAGCTTTTATTAGAATTAATATTACAGGCGGATGATATTGATGGGTAACAGCGGTGAAGACAAGATAGTGCAGGTTCCTGCTGGTGTTACACTCAGTTTGGATTCTGGAGTTGAAATTGGTGATTATTCAATGTTACATAATACCTAGACTCCTTGAAGTCATACAGTCTATGAATGCAGTAAGGTTGTTGTCTGGTGACTGCTTCTTGTACACCATATATGAGCTGAGGAGGAAATTGTGCCTAACTTTAATTTAATAAAATAAAAATTGAAGTGAAGTGAGAAGATTTAGATTGCAAATTCCAATTTTTTCTATTTACAAGTTTAGCCACAAGTAAGATGTAGCTCTTACCGTGTTATACAAGTATGATGTAGCTTTTACTGTGTTATACAAGTATGATGTAGCTCTTACTGTGTTATACAAATATGATGTAGCTCTTACCGTGCTATACAAGTATGATGTAGCTCTTACCGTGCTATACAAGTATGATGTAGCTCTTACTGTGTTATACAAGTATGATGTAGCTCTTACTGTGTTATACAAGTATGATGTAGCTCTTACTGTGCTATACAAGTATGATGTAGCTCTTACTGTGTTATACAAGTATGATGTAGCTCTTACTGTGTTATATGATATGATGTAGCTTTTACTGTGTTATACGATATGATGTAGCTCTTACTGTGTTATACGATATGATGTAGCTCTTACTGTGTTATACAAGTATGATGTAGCTCTTACCGTGTTATACAAGTATGATGTAGCTCTTACTGTGTTATACAAGTATGATGTAGCTCTTACTGTGTTATACAAGTATGATGTAGCTCTTACTGTGCTATACAAGTATGATGTAGCTCTTACTGTGTTATACAAGTATGATGTAGCTCTTACTGTGTTATATGATATGATGTAGCTTTTACTGTGTTATACGATATGATGTAGCTCTTACTGTGTTATACGATATGATGTAGCTCTTACTGTGTTATACAAGTATGATGTAGCTCTTACTGTGCTATACAAGTATGATGTAGCTCTTACTGTGTTATACAAGTATGATGTAGCTCTTACTGTGTTATACAAGTATGATGTAGCTCTTACCGTGCTATACAAGTATGATGTAGCTTTTACTGTGTTATACAAGTATGATGTAGCTCTTACTGTGTTATACGATATGATGTAGCTCTTACTGTGTTATACGATATGATGTAGCTCTTACCGTGTTATACAAGTATGATGTAGCTCTTACTGCGCTATACAAGTATGATGTAGCTCTTACTGTGTTATACGATATGATGTAGCTCTTACTGTGTTATACGATATGATGTAGCTCTTACTGTGTTATACAAGTATGATGTAGCTCTTACTGTGTTATACAAGTATGATGTAGCTCTTACTGTGTTATATGATATGATGTAGCTTTTACTGTGTTATACAAGTATGATGTAGCTCTTACTGTGTTATACAAATATGATGTAGCTCTTACCGTGCTATACAAGTATGATGTAGCTTTTACTGTGTTATACAAGTATGATGTAGCTCTTACTGTGTTATACAAATATGATGTAGCTCTTACCGTGCTATACAAGTATGATGTAGCTTTTACTGTGTTATACAAGTATGATGTAGCTCTTACCGTGCTATACAAGTATGATGTAGCTTTTACTGTGTTATACAAATATGATGTAGCTCTTACTGTGTTATACAAGTATGATGTAGCTCTTACTGTGCTATACAAGTATGATGTAGCTCTTACTGTGTTATACAAGTATGATGTAGCTCTTACTGTGTTATACAAGTATGATGTAGCTCTTACCGTGCTATACAAGTATGATGTAGCTCTTACCGTGCTATACAAGTATGATGTAGCTTTTACTGTGCTATACAAGTATGATGTAGCTCTTACTGTGCTATACAAATATGATGTAGCTCTTACTGTGTTATACAAGTATGATGTAGCTTTTACTGTGTTATACAAGTATGATGTAGCTTTTACTGTGCTATACAAGTATGATGTAGCTCTTACTGTGTTATACGATTTGTCGGAATGAATAGACATTTCATTGAAGTTGTCTTGTATTTAGTGACATCAGAGAGTAATTACAGTGAACTTGTCAACTGACTGTCTGGGTTGTTTGCTAGTCTATTTTCATTTATGTATATACAATAAAATCAATGGTTGGACAGGAGTTGTGTGCTCCTGCACTCTTCACAGACTCGCTGCATTGCAAATGTTTTAGCTGACTTGAATGAACTAGGAAAGAAATTTGTTGCTGCTCGTGGGGGGCGTGGTGGAGGTCCTGATAATGGATACAAATCTGAGAAAGGGGAAGCTAGATCTGTCAGGATAGACCTAAAGCTACTTGCCGATGTTGGTTTGGTTGGGTACGTACGTGCCATGAGTGTAAGTGTCTATGTACGTGCCATGTGTGTAAGTGTCTATGTACGTGCCATGTGTGTAAGTGTCTATGTATGTGCCATGTGTGTAAGTGTCTATGTACGTGCCATGTGTGTAAGTGTCTATGTATGTGCCATGTGTGTAAGTGTCTATGTACGTGCCATGTGTGTAAGTGTCTATGTACGTGCCATGTGTGTAAGTGTCTATGTACGTGCCATGTGTGTAAGTGTCTATGTACGTGCCATGTGTGTAAATGTCTATGTACGTGCCATGTGTGTAAGTGTCTATGTACGTGCCATGTGTGTAAGTGTCTATGTACGTGCCATGTGTGTAAGTGTCTATGTACGTGCCATGTGTGTAAGTGTCTATGTACGTGCCATGTGTGTAAGTGTCTATGTACGTGTCTTACAATAAAGTATGCATACAGCATAGTATGCATACAGTACATACACACACCACACACACAGTACATACACACAGTACATACACACAGCACACACACAGTACATACACACAGTACACACACAGTACATACACACAGTACATGCGTACACACAGTACATACATACACACATACATACTGTACACACATGCACAGTACGTACATTCACACGTACAGTACATACATACACGCGTACAGTATGTACATACATACACACATACAGTACATACATACAGTACGCTTGTACATACATACACACATACAGTATATACACAGACACATACAGTACATACATACATACACACAGTACATAGATACATACGCATACATACAGTACACACATAAAGTACATACACGTATACACATATTTATGTTACAGATTTCCTAATGCTGGAAAGTCTACTTTCTTGAGCGCTGTGTCAGCTGCTAAACCAAAGGTGGCTGACTATCCCTGTAAGTAGCAACTAGGAGATAGAGGGGACAACTCTCAATATTATTTTACTAATAAGTTATGATGCTAGCCGTATGGGTTATGTTTGGCTCTTTCTCACCTTTATTATTAGTTATACTTGATTTCTGTGATAAATGGGTCAGTCGAATATGTCACACTTGTTTAATCATGGAAAGCAATAAAAACTTATTCTTTTCACCTCAGAAAAAATGTAACAGATGCATGATTTTAATATGCTAACAAATCTTGAAACATTCCATTTATATTTTCTGTTTCATTTATAAATCGAAGAGTTTGAAAGTGTGCCAAATATTCTGTCCCTGAAAGTGTGCCAAATATACTGTCCCTGAAAGTGTGCCAATTAAAGTCTGCCAAGTATACTGTCGCTGTTGAATAACTTTGTATCATGCCAAAACAAAGAGAAGACAATTCTCATTTGTGATATTACAGTCACCACCATCAGACCTCAGCTGGGTATTGCATTCTATGAAGATGGTAGGAGAGTGAGCGTTGCTGATCTGCCAGGTCTGATAGAAGGTGCTCACATGAATGTTGGTATGGGTCATTATTTTCTCAAACACGTGGAGAGGACAAAGGTCCTGCTAGTTGTTGTAGACATCACTGGATTTATGCTCGATGGCAAAAGTATTTTCCGGAATGCATTCGAGACGGTAGTCCTCCTTAACAAGGTTAATTATCTGATTTTTTATTGTTGATAGATATAGCTAGTGCAGTTTATAGAAGAATCAAACATATTTGACATTTAAGTGTTACGCTGCAAAAGTGCAGCACCTGTTGTATGTTATATTGTGATGTGACAGCCAAGTGCGCTGTTGTATCACCTGCGGACTGTTGTATCACCTGTGGACGTTTCAGGAAATGCAAGTAGAAATATTGTACAGGATTCTATATCGGTCTCACGTACAGTATATAACCTGCCATAGACTTATTGGTTACTTAATCATGCATACCATGGACATAGCTATGTTTATGGTAAACTCTCTCTTCACAACTAGATTACACTCCACATTAAAGACTCTCAAATATACTTATCCATGAATGCTGCCGTATAATTGCCAATAATTGCGTAAATTAAACCTTCAATCATCCAGAAAGTGTGAGAGGTTGAAGTATCTGATTGTATGTTGGTGAGGTCTGCAGTGGTCTAACGCTTGGTCAGTTAGTCATGTAGAAGTAACTTGTAGCTATCACTCACTACTTTACTGTTCACTCACGGATACATCCACCGTAGAGCCACAGGCTATCTTTGATAGACAACCTGAGGCTTTCACAATCAATTTAGTGTCATTGCCAAGTTATTGGTTTATTGATAGTGTCAGCTTTTATAGTAATTATTATTTTCATATATAATATGCCTTGTTTCTCTTGGTGATCTCTACACATAGCCTGTGTTTTATTGTAGGAGTTGGAGCTTTATAAACCAGCGCTGTTAGATAAGCCTCAGATCCTGGTACTTAACAAGATGGACACACCTGGAGCACAGGACACGTACGACACAACTTTACATATGATACGTAACTCACAAGGTTCGCTGGCTATGTAAAACTTTGGCTTCGCTAAAAAAATTCATTTTTGCTTCGTTGATGATAAGTTATGTTAGAAGTGTCTCATTTGGTTAAATATATAAATATTTGTTATAAAAATAATTGGTATGCAGCCAAAAGCGATAAAAGTCAATGATTACTGGCTGCGCAGTACAACAATGGACATAGCTGTTAATTATCATTTAATCAACAATATAATAAATTGTTACGTTCAGCTGAATTGCTTCACAAATTATTTTAATAAAATGCACGAGTTGTAGCTGTCTGAAGTTAAAATAGTTAATTATTGTAGATTTGAAACTCGGTTGTAAAACCTGTTTGTGCTGCAGAATGCAGGTACTGTTGTATTCTGGAGATAAGTTTGGGCCTGTCGATGCTCTCTGTCACCGAAATAACTCAAGGGCATTGAAAGTAAAATTCAGATTGGAGTGGAAATCATGATACTGACAATAATGTTTCTATTGAAGCCTTGCCAAGCACTTGGCAACGAGCTCAAATACTGTCATATTTATTTCATTGTAAAATGACTTTGCGAATTGTCATCGCAAAACAAATTGCGGTTTTGTGTCTGATGTTTCCATTTTACTAATAAGTTTTATGCCAACAATTTTTTCTATTTTTAAAAAATATCACCAATTCGCAAAAAATTGTTAATTCAAAGAAAACAATATGAATGTTTATTGTGCAGCTTAGTTTCTATTGCTGTACATAGCCTCTGCTCCATGCAATTACAAACTTAATATATACTCATGTACATAGCCTCTGCTCCATGCAATCTTAAGCTTTGTATTTACTCCTACACATAGCCTCTGCTCCATGTAATCACAAAACTTATCACGAATTATTTTGGAGGACTACAATGAGTCAGCCATCATGTATCACAAAAGAAAGGATATTTTATCCCTAAGTAGTCAACTAGATTACTAGTTGATAAGCAGCGATGACCAAAGTTCACAAACCAGAAACTACCAGTACAAAACCTGATTTTTGTAACTCGCAAGTTGCGCTTGAAATTTAAAACTGATGCGTGTTTCACCTTTTGACATATTAAGAAATATTTTGAAGTACTTTTTGTTTGTACGATGATAATCTTTGTACAAGATTCAAGTTGAAGCCATGTTATCAAATGCAATACAAACTGTAGGTCTGCTAGCTCGTGCTACATCGCTCTGTTATATTGTAGAGTACATGTCATCTATCCCTGAGGACCTGCGTCCCTCGAGGCTCTTTCAATTCAAGTCGATACTGCCGATGGCTGCAGCAGAGCGATATAATGTAGATAAGGTCAAGGACATTCTCCGTACCACAATAGATGAAGCTTACGCTGAAGATAGTGATGAGCTGCAGCAAAAGCTACACGATCAAATAAAATTCAATAACACAGAGTTGGCTCACACCAAAATAACGTGATGTAGGGAATTGGCAGTGTTAGAGATCAGTGGATAGATGGAAGATGTCTGCAGTGAGAGATCAACCGAATACTCACATTTTTCCCATAATTCCCTCAGTTGAATACCAAAGAACAAACAGTGCCCATTAGCTACAGCAGTAATGCCAGTTATGTATTATAGTGTAAACACCTCCACTCTGCGCCTAGTTTTAGTTATCAATTATTTTTGCTTTAGTCTGAGATTCTCAGCTGCACAACAGAATATATTGCTGGCGTGGCTGGTGATGTCATTGTTTTATTTATTTATCAATAGGTGGAGATGAGAAGCTGTCACACTTGACGTGCCAACTGTCTGCAGCACATAAAACTCTTTTAATATACAAGCACATTGTTATATTTATTACTAATCTAATGTACAGCCTTTGATATACAAGTGTCCAATAAAATTTTGAGCAGACTACATGTCAGCAGTCAATGTAGGTGTGACATCAGGTAACAGGTGCTTGAAGCCCTTATAATGATTTCTACATTTCTGTGTAATATCTAATGACTAGGATTGCTTGCTTATAGCCACGGGTGAAAGTATTGTAGCCCAAATTTGCTGCCATGACAACACAGTAATTTTTCAGACATCTGTTGTGATGGGTGTCCTTAGCGAATTCCTTGACGCTACAAAATTTGACATCCTTTTTTAGCTTTGTTCTTTTTCTTCTTAGCCTTAGAACCTTTTCTCTTGTCTAACGTTTCTGAATTTTCAGTTTCTTCTGTTGCATGTCCATTAATTTCTGCTGCAGTCGGAGCCTGCACCTCATCTGTTACAGTGTCTAGCTTTTTATCTATTCCATTGTCATCTCTAACATTTTCATTACTGTCCGTTATATCAGGGCTGTTAACGCTCACAATCACCTGTTCATTATTGTCATGTTGACTGTCACAGTCATCTCCATCTGGTGTATCAAACACACCATTGCTCTTTTTATACTGAGGGCTGCTGGGGTCGACTATAGTGATTGTATCAGCAGAGATCGTTGAACTGCGTAATATAACATCTACTTCCTTCTCGATCTCTCCGCCGGGTCTAAAGGGATTCTCTCTTTCAATAGATGTACCTCTTTTTGAGTTCGGCATTACAACCTAACGAAATAGAAGCAGTTTTTACTGGTTGGCATGATTGTAAACGAGACACATATACTAAAAAAGGTACTAACTCGCTCCACAGGACATTTCGTATCGCAAGATAATATTAGAACTTTCTTCCAGTACAATTTTGTGTCCTTCGTGAGAAAATAAGATAACATGTTGCAAAAACTAAAAATGGTTTGAAGAATAAAACCGTGCATAGTAAAATTTGTAGGTTATGTTCATGTGGCACACTTAATGGTCAGAAAAGACTATGTTTTGCTTCAATTTTTTCCAAATCTTCTGGTAGTTGAGCCTAAAATCTAAACTACTAACATCAGTGCATGCTGTGAACCAACTGTACCTTACTACCAGTAACATAAATTATTACAAGTGCAGGTTGCCCATTTTCTCATCTACACACTATTATATTGGCAGCACGCACTTATAGCTGCCTACAGTACAATTCAAGCGTATGAAATAGACACGAGTATAAGATAGGTACATACCAAGTACTTACATTATAGCTCTAACACCAGCCTGCTAGTACAATTTTTAGCTCAATGAAGATATTGTGCAATTGTCTGAGGGTGAAAGAATAATTAGTTCGTCTATTCTCAAAGGAATCCTGCCCCATAACGTGTATATATTACAGCTGTTATCTATGCAGGCCAGCAATACTGGCTTTTATTGATCAGAGCTTTTTGTTTAATCAAGAGATGAAGTGAATTCTCTCCGATATTTTATACAGCCAGTGGCCACTCACCTCCTGCCTAGTGCCTGATATACACATACCATTACTGATAGATGTATCTGTAAGATAACTAATCCTAAACAAACATTTTATCTTTTTATAAGCCGCATGCATTAAGATAGAAGCTGAACTTTGACTCTATTATTTGCTTGTTTGTGTGCAATCTAGTGTTTACCTCAACATAGTTCCTTGCCTTTAAACAGAATAGTTGCACTTGTTGTATGACTGGATGATACAATTTTTATAAAAAACTCAAAAAAATAATCTCCATAAAATTTAATCCGAAACGGTTTCCAATGGTCGCTTTTCCAGTTTCTTCATTTCTCAGAAAGATGTTGTTACATTTTCTGGGAAAAAATAAATGCTGGATAGTAGTACGGAAATGGCTTGCTACTCAGTTTGCTAGAAATTAATCTAAAGCCGACAGGCTTGATTCAATGAACATTTAAACCGCGTATCATTTTCGTCCAACCATTTTCATTTATTCTACTAGTTCACTAAGAGGTTTTGTGAAAAATTGAGCAACTTACCGTCGAAAGAACAGCTTGCACGGTGAATCAACCGAGGCAGGCGTGATATCAATACATTTTACATTTGTTTGTATCAACCTAAACATTTAATAGCGCCATTTATTGCATAATATAAACCAAACTATTGTATTTCAATCATGAACAATTTTTACACACAGCTTTAACTGAAATATTGGCTGGTTAGTTATACTTACTTATGCTCCACTATGTCAGTCTGCTAGAGTTTTGTTACATCCAAGCAAACAGTAGCGCACAAGCTCTCTATCTCTACTACTTGAGTGAAGAGAGAGATAAGCTTTTACTAAATATGCTCTATCTCCAACTAAGCTTCACCGAGTGCTTTCCTTCTCATGATACAGTGACAGACGGAGACAGGTGTGATAAGTACCAATGTTGTTTAGATAGATGTTATTTTATCCGTAGCTCCTTCACACCCTCGTTAGGCCCGACAATAGTGAGCTGTAGTTCTCTGTTGTTTCTGTAATGAGTAGACATTCAATATTCGCAGTGTTTGTTTGCACTGATAATTACTAGCCCGTGAGTGGGAGCAGGCGTGCTGCATAGAAAGTGAGCGTCAACTGATGACTGCTTTGATGAAGCGATATACAATTATTGATTTTATGTGCCGCACTATATCTATGACCAGTTGCTGCCTACCGTAGTAACTGATTAGTAAATGCCAAGTATGTGACATTTGGAGCTTGTACATCAAATATGTAACGTACAAACGTGTACAAATCATATTATAATAACCTGCACTTACCTGCGAAATCTATTAATAAACCCAATAAATTCCGCAGCTATTGCTTCTTTATTGGAAATCAAATTAATTTCTGAAGTGCCCCTACAATCTGTATATAAACACATTTCTTGCTCTTGCATCATTTCTAGTAATCTAGCCAGTCAAACACTAGATTAATTTTAAAACTGCCTAAATTATAACAGTTTTTAGTTGAAGCAGTTTTAATCGCAATTGGATTAATTGTAAACTAAGATCAATAAAAAGCTATTACTTAAATCTTGGGAGATTGCCAATAAGCTGTCTTGCCCCAGTTTCCGCATGATTTATAAAATAATTTGCGAAAGGAGACTAACATATCATGCACCACTATCGTAGCAACAAAGTTTTAATCAATATGACACAATGTAGCTATGAGACGGGGTAAAGTACTTCCAACATCATTAAAGTTGCATATGTTGTTTTTTACACATACAGTAAATACAACATCAGTTACAGATGAAATAACCGAATCATTCATAAAGCTGATACGTTACAGCAGGGAGTTAAACTTCAACACGCTGATTGCATTTCCAGATTGTAGCATGTCTACTGCTCAGTGCTCCCAAAAAGTCGACAGATCTGCGGAATTGTGTTTTTTATATCAATCTTAAAAAGAAAACAAACTGTGGTACTTTTTAACATTTATTTATTTCTTATAATACCGGGACACAAAATATTGACTTGGTGTTCAAATTGACAAATAAATTTGTTCATAGAAAAAGAATAAGTATATGAAGAGAGACAGTAATAAAAAAGGAATAACAATACAAGTTGAGCGGAGCCACAGGCGAAACACAAGACAGGTCAATTAACCCCAAAAGGTCTGGTATAGCACTTCATACAAAATAATACTTTATATTTTGAATAATGACATAGCAATTATTATAAAAAGTAAAAAACAAATCTTTAATTTCATTACAGCGTGTAAATATAAAAAACTAGGTCATGTCATTGCACAGCATAAAATTACATTTGCATTGATTACAGTTACTTGGGAGCAAAGAACACTAGAGCAGGCCCTTCATACAGCAACAGCTGCTGCAGGCTCAACCCATCTACTAAAATATACGGGCAAGAGGATGACCTGAGTTATGCTTATGTGGGCAGCAAAACTAACTCATGCATTGGATTCATGATTTTCCATTCGATGATAGGATGAGCGGGATGGAGGCACTTTGCGATTTTTAGATTTCACTGCCAGTACGACGATGATGACCACCGCCAGCGCAAAGAGACAAATGAGTAGAGCTGTTGTAGAGCTACAATGTACACAAACAACATCAGGACAATTTCAGCTAACAACAAAATAGCCATAAATGAAATGCAAGCAATACCAAAAACATTGCCAGTAAAAAAGACCGCCTGCTTCATCTCCCGAAATGAGATGAAACTGATTTTTAACTTACATAGAGGAAGAATGATCGAGGGAAGAAGGTTGTGTGAGGTTGTAGCCGCTAGACTGCAAGCACAGGTGTATCTGTTGCAAGCGCAGATTTAACATGGAGCATCGATGATTTTGCAGGCAGAAACTATCACATTGTGTCTTATCATGAGTGCTCACTGTGTTGTACCTCAAATATCTGCAATTGAAGGGGAATGTAAAACTCACTAAAGGAGATCCTGGGGCATATACAGGATATTTATTGTATAAATTAGGAGTTGTCTACTCACTAGGGTGACAAGACAACTCTAACATTTTTATAAAAATATTGAATCCGTCAATAAATAACAATCAGGTACAAGTTCAACGGTTAAATCATTGTGAAAATAGAAAGAGCTAATAGCAGCCAAACTAAATCATTTAAAGAAAATGACTTTTTAGAATGTAACTCGATTTATAGGTTGATGACAACCGACAATTAGCAAACAATTGACAATGGGTATTGAGCCAATAAGAGTACAAATGCAAGGACTCACATGTTTCAGGTGACTGATTTTATTGGTGGAAAAATAAATAGACTCAGAACTTTTAAATGTTTAGAAGTAAGACACCCTATACAAGTCTTAAATTTAGTGCAGAGGTTATTATCTCCGAGCCCATTAGTGATCTTTATTTCAAAGATGACAAAGAGGATATTTTATAAAAACTATCATGTTTGTGCTTTGGCTTTTAAAAAAAAAAAAAATATCGCTACTTTTTCATCATTTCAAACTGCTGATTTAAACCATTAAGCAATTGTTTTTAAACTTCTTTAAAAATAATGTTTCATTTCTTCTGAATGCATTTTGAAACGGATCGAATAAACAAAAATATAAGGACAAATTAAATAACAAATTTGAAAAATATTTTTGTATACAATTTGATGCTTTATGCTCGGCAATGAACTGTTTCCAGTATTTGGATCCAATTGAGAAAGATGGCCGCTATCCCCATTAGCAAGCAATAAGTGAACAAGTTGATTCACTCAACCAGCCAAGAGAGCACAACTCAGACTATACAGTTAGACGGCCTACTTGTCGAGGTACTCGGTAGAATTTTCGGCAGTTATCTTATTTACAGCCTTCAATACTTGAGCTCCACTTAGACTCTCCACTCCATAAGCCTTGGTAAACTGGTACTCCAACTTCCACTCCACAGTGCCTATCCATAGAGTACTACAGGCTCAGTAAAGAATACAAAACACTTGGGTGGCGAGTATTCAGGAATAAAAAATACTGATAATCATCTACCATTGTTGGCTTCTGTAAGATTCAGATAATACTGGTTATAATCTATCATCTCAGAACTATCCCTTTTGTAGCTATACAATCTGATAGATGGATTGTTATAGAGGGTGGGCATCCATGGGTCTCTCCAAGGAGTGACAGCTGGACTTAGGAACATCGGGCTCTGCACCCCTACAACAATGTGACTGATAAGAAAAATAGAACAGTCGCAGCTCTAGTTCCTTTAGGTTACGAAGTAGGAAATCACATGCAAGTTTTATCAAATAGTTAAAATAACTTTCCCCAACCTTTTGAGTCAAACACGCGTACTGCATCCGTGTGCTCATGGCCATAAAAGTGGGCAGTGACTATTTCGTTGTAGTTTCCAATGATGTCTAGATACTTGGCATTGTTAGGTTGGTGAAACCACAAGACCATAGGCTCCCACTCAAAGCCACCGGGAGGTACATGACCAGTTATGTACACCTTGCACATAAATAGGTATATACACCTACACGTGACCAGTTATGTACACCTACACATAAGTAAGTATGTACACCTACACATAAGTAGGTATGTACACCTACACATAAGTAGGTATATAACCAGTTATGTACACCTACACATAAGTAGGTATATAACCAGTTATGTACACCTACACACAAGTAGGTATATAACCAGTTATGTACACCTACACACAAGTAGGTATATATCCAGTTATGTACACCTACACACAAGTAGGTATATATCCAGTTATGTACACCTACACACAAGTAGGTATATATCCAGTTATGTACACCTACACACAAGTAGGTATATATCCAGTTATGTACACCTACACACAAAAACAGTCACATCTACAGGAAGACATCATATGCTCATTAGAAGATTACAATATCCAAGTGCTCTTACCTTTTGTTGGGCAAGCTTGGAGGCCTCCAACTCAGACTTCAGCCAGGCAAACTGGTCACTGGGGTCGTCACCTATTAGAGTGATCTTGTCAAATTTGTGGTAGAGAGCTGTGTTTAGGCATATAACCTTCAGTTTATCACTTACCTTGTACGAGTAGTAACCACCTATAAGACAACACGTATAACTCACTATATACCTAACATGTATAACTCACTATATACCTAACATGTATAACTCTCTATATACCTAACATGTATAACTCACTATATACCTAACATGTATAACTCACTATATACCTAACATGTATAACTCACTATATACCTAACATGTATAACTCACTATATACCTAACATGTATAACTCACTATATACCTAACATGTATAACTCACTGTATACCTAACATGTATAACTCACTATATACCTAACATGTATAACTCACTATATACCCAACATGTATAACTCACTATATACCTAACATGTATAACTCACTATATACCTAACATGTATAACTCTCTATATACCTAACATGTATAGCTCACTATATACCTAACAAGTATAACTCACTATATACCTAACAAGTATAACTCACTATATACCTAACATGTATAACTCACTATATACCTAACATGTATAACTCACTATATACCTAACATGTATAAATCTCTATATACCTAACATGTATAGCTCACTATATACCTAACATGTATAACTCACTGTATACCTAACATGTATAACTCACTATATACCTAACATGTATAACTCACTATATACCTAACATGTATAACTCACTATATACCTAACATGTATAACTCACTATATACCTAACATGTATAACTCTCTATATACCTAACATGTATAACTCACTATATACCTAACATGTATAACTCACTATATACCTAACATGTATAACTCTCTATATACCTAACATGTATAACTCACTATATACCTAACATGTATAACTCACTATATACCTAACATGTATAACTCACTATATACCTAACATGTATAACTCACTATATACCTAACATGTATAACTCACTATATACCTAACATGTATAACTCACTGTATACCTAACATGTATAACTCACTATATACCTAACATGTATAACTCACTATATACCCAACATGTATAACTCACTATATACCTAACATGTATAACTCACTATATACCTAACATGTATAACTCTCTATATACCTAACATGTATAGCTCACTATATACCTAACATGTATAACTCACTGTATACCTAACATGTATAACTCACTATATACCTAACATGTATAACTCACTATATACCTAACATGTATAACTCACTATATACCTAACATGTATAACTCACTATATACCTAACATGTATAACTCTCTATATACCTAACATGTATAACTCACTATATACCTAACATGTATAACTCACTATATACCTAACATGTATAAATCTCTATATACCTAACATGTATAACTCACTATATACCTAACATGTATAACTCACTATATACCTAACATGTATAACTCACTATATACCTAACATGTATAACTCACTATATACCTAACATGTATAACTCACTATATACCTAACATGTATAACTCACTGTATACCTAACAAGTATAACTCACTATATACCTAACATGTATAACTCACTATATACCTAACATGTATAACTGTCTATATACCTAACATGTATAACTCACTATATACCTAACATGTATAACTCACTATATACCCAACATGTATAACTCACTATATACTTGTACTGTACGGAATATTCAACTGCATACATTAGACACTCTACCTTTTAGGAAGGTTTCTCTGGCTGTAGCTGGCAGCAGTAAATTCCAATAGCTGACGTTTAATATCGACTCAAAATAGTGGATATCATTTGCAGGCATCTGGGCGTACGGGTAGGGGTCGTGGTTACCAAACGATGGAAGGATTTGAGTATCATTGAACTGTTCCTTCAAGGCAAGAGTGACATTGGCTATGATGCTGAAGACTTTGTCCTCGTTGTACGATGAATCCTCCACATGAGGAACTGAGTCCCTGTCAGGGATAATCAAACACACATAAGCTGTCAGTGTGAGCATTGCCTAGGGCCCAGGGCTAACCAACAGGCACCCTGCTACACTTTTAGAGAAAGTTTTAGTGACACTGAATTTCAATCAAAAAATTAGACATCGCCTCATTAAGGTTTATACGATAATATCTACATTTTCTCATTATGATGTCGATGAGATTAACAATTCACAAGTCAACCTATTCTACTCTTTAGCTCACTTCACAAACTCAATAAAAGCCTTTGTCTGGTGATAAAGTTCAAACCAGAAAACTTGGCATGGTACTTTGAGCAAATTTTGAGATAAACCTGTAGGCTGTTTCAATCAAAGTCTATATCATTAAATTCAATTATTGACAAGCTAGCGAGTAAAGCAAAGCCTGATGACTGTTACACAACATTAGCTGAGGAATAGGGAGGACTGAGGCAGGATTAATCCACAAAGAACTTCATCCCACAGACTTGACAAAGAATGTACAGGTAGTAAAACTACTAACCCAGTCCAAATAATGAAGTCTGGCTTAGAGTGAATCTTATTCATTGCAGATATTGAAGAGAGGACCAAACTCCATGGGGAGTCACATTCATAGTCACCATATTTGCCTACAGGTAACAGTACATATAATGTAACACACCTTATTATATAATAACAATGTAGCTCTGTCATCTCACCTCTCTGTACACACTATATATAAAACAAAACCCACCCAAGTTATAATGAACTGTAGATGGACTATAGTGACACATTTTCTGTGGATCTCCATGCAGTGTGTAGTTTTTATCATAGTGAATGTCAGTGATTTGCCAAAAATAACCTAAAAAAGTAATGAACAGTAAAAAAATAATGCAGAGCAAACCGGCAAATGCATAAAACATTAGCCAGATATGCACAACCAAGCATGCACGCAAACTTTACTTCAAGTAAAGCTGCTTTTACATGAGAAAGCAGTTGCTTTTTACACACTGACGATATACAGTCTCTAAGGTTGAGACTTTGGAGCCAACCAACTATCATAGCAAAGATAACTAGAGAGCACTCCAGCTCATGCACTTGAGTTAGTGAGTTATGAAATGAGCTAAGCTTGGTCTTTGCAACAAGTTGCGGTGACTACATAACCACATGATCTATTTTAATGAGTTGTGTTGTTTACTATAGCGTATCCATTATTGATGTTTATTCCAATGAGGATACAATGTACTAAACAATAGTCGGTATAAATCATAATACTGTTATGATATAATTATATTATTGTTCTCATGGAGCGTTTATTAGTTTTCACCAAATAAATTCCTATTTTATATCATCAAATATATCAACATTTAAGTTTCCACAAAATTGCGCCCTCATGACAAGTTGCATCAGCATACATCAATAGAAAACTGCATCGTTTGAATAGAGTTAACAAAAATGAATTGGCAGTAGCAAAAACCTTGACTGCTATAATTAGTAAAATTTAAAAATAAAAACAACGGTGAAGTCCATTACCAATAGTATTAGTAGGATCTCCCAGGGCCAACAAAGGTAGAGTGTATAAGCAAACTAGAGTTGTCCATACTTTGACTATAAACGATACCATTGCTGTCACCTAAAACATCGATCAAAATTTGAAAGTTTTAAACAGTTTTCAAATGCTCGTTGCCGTAGAGACAAAGTTTACTGTTTAATGGCTGGTATTATCTGATAGTGGTAGTAAAAGAACAATAATGTACGCATGTGCTAAGATATGAAGTAGTATGAAGTATGAGAAATTTGTAAGCTTAAAATAAAAGCGTCTTTTGTCATTTATGTATGTGCTAAAGTCAGATGTACCTTTTGTTAAGCTTGTAAATAAGTAGTTATTTACCACTAAAACGTGACTATTTGTGTCATGGCAAACCTGACAATTCAAAGAGCTACACAGACTCTTAACCGGATAGCTCTGCATGTCTCCTTCTCACTACTGACCCCATACGACACATTGTGTAAAAATAATGTCTACATCTGACACTGAATCAGCCAGCATTTGAAACAGGCAATATTTTTTGTCATACTCATCATGGCAAACATCAAAATAACAGGTGAAAGGTTCACAAGAAACAACAGGTGAAAGGTTCACAAGAAACGACAGGTGAAGGGTTCACAAGAAACAACAGGTGAAGGGTTCACAAGAAACGACAGGTGAAGGGTTCACAAGAAACGACAGGTGAAGGGTTCACAAGAAACAACAGGTGAAGGGTTTACAAGAAACAACAGGTGAATAAAGGGTTCACAAGAAACGACAGGTGAAGGGTTCACAAGAAATCCCCAATGCACGTTATTTGTATCTAATGTCGCTCTTTAAAATAATCTCACTCGGTCGCCACAGCACCTTCCATGGTGTCTCAGGGCACAAACACACTATAGTGCCAAACCTTTTTTCAGATAAACGAGAGACTTCGCAACAGGGAAGACTACACAGAAAATGGTTGTTTTAAAAGCCATTAAACTTGAATAAACTTGAAAATATCCATTGTTTTAATGGATATGAACATGGAAACTTCAATAGACGCGAGTAAAATATGTTTATGAATATGGAACCTCCCACAGACGTGAGTGAAATATATTTATGAATATGGAAACTCCAATATGAAAACGTGAAATATGTTTATGGATATGGAAACTTGGATATGAAAGGGTGGAATACGTTTATGTAAATGGTTAATTTACTGGCCAGGTAAACCCTGCTTTGCAAAACCAATGGATCAATTGAAAATTATTGGAATGAAGCAAGCCAGGCTGGTGTGGTGTATCAGGAGCTCAGCACTTCGCTTAAAATGAAATCATGCAATCAAACAGCACTCACCTGCTACTAAATTTAATAGTAAAAATCATGAAAACTGAGTTGTTATCCAATTGACTTGGGTTTCTTTGAAACTATATCTGAATAATAATCGTTGGTAGTAGCCCCTGTATTATGATAGGATAATTGTTATTGTACCTAAGACTGGTAACTGGTGGTGACCGCACCCACTGGTCAAGCAAAAAACTTGTTGGGCTTGTTCGTTGTTGTCTTTTGCACACGAACTAGTAAATTAATGTCGTTTGAAGTAATTGTCCTCTTCTCTTGACAACAAGGGATACAACTACCACCCTTGTACTTGCACACCCCTTTATGTATAACTGGGCAGGTGCATAAACTGGTGTGCCTCAATTGTACTTACAGACACGAGGAAAGGTGCAATACCTTTCCCAAGGGAGATGATTATGACTACCCATCCATCTGCCTCCTTTGATTGTCTGGCTAACAAAACTCCCATGAGCTGAACACAGACTAGTTTCCAGTTAAGCATAACACCAGGGGAGATGACTATGACTTACATCCATCAGCCTCCTGTTCAGGCACTGGCTAACAGAACTCTTCCCGCAGAGCGGGCACAGGTACTCCTAGTTGCCTAGGCAACCAAGAAGCGATTACAGCCTACAGACCATCAAACCTCCGCGCAAGTGCCTGGCTAACAGAACTTTCTCTCCTGAGAGCTGGACATAGACACACTGGTTGGTCGTACAACTAGTAAAGAAATGACTATGATCTAAAGAGCTGTCTGCCTCAATGCAACAAAATCTGGCTAACAGACTCTTCTTAAAACCGAGTGCAGATTTTACCAACCGCCTTACAACCCGCTTAGGAGACTACGGCTAGAAGAGCTATCTGCCTCAGTGCACTGTACAGCTAACAGAACTTGTTCCAGAACTGAACACTATAGACTAGATGCCCATACAACAAGGGAGACGACTATGGTTGGTATAACCAATCAGTCTTGGCACAAAATATTAGGCTAGCCGACTCTTCTCAAGAGCCGGGCACAAATAATCAAATAACTAGAAGTGTAGCTATATGCACAGATTGACTCCACTTCTACCGAATAGACAAGTCTGTAGTTCAGGACATGAAGATAGCTGATTTATTTCATAAAAAATCTTTGCTTATACAAATAAGCGGGCGCATTAGCACCCATACAATAAAAGCTGGCAGCTTAATAACCATTAGCGTGCACAATTTCATATTCGACCAATCAGAGGATAACACAGTATAAAATTGAATATATGAGTGATACAATCACAGACGGCTCCAATCTACTGGCCTGGCGGTGGGGGAGGACAGTTAAAGAGTATATCAGAAAAATGAGTGAACAGGTAAGATACTCCAAATTCCGAGCAAACGAAGTGTTTCGTGTTATGTTTAATCCAGCATTTGCTCTGTCATAAATTTTTCTCTGCATTGATATCGACTGTTCAATAGTTTGTTGTACTTAATCCACTGTTTAAAATGCTGTATATGTTCAACCTGTAGCTCAAACTCCTTGGTCAAAACAATGCAAAAATTATCCAGACACTTCCTTCCATAAGGCACAAAATGTTTATCTAGAATGAACGATAATGGGATTGTTAAAAATGAAAATCATAATCTGATTGGCCCATTTCCAGTAAACTTTTTTTAAATGTAAACCAAAATTATTCGGAGTCGTGATATCACACCACATCGAATTATATCACAGGTTATATTGCAATTTGCCCTCAACAGGTGAGTATATCTATTGATATTTATTCAGCTGGTGGTGCGCCTCAACGAGGTACACTCCTGACCACTTTTTTCAGGCTTTTTAAAACAATTTGGTTTTTTATATTACTGGTAGGTGAGCAAGTAAACTCACATGTTGTTAATGCCAGCATTTGATTTGTCAGTGAGACCCTCTGGCAATTTTCTGCTATTTCATAATCCACCAGTCTGATCACAATTGAGTAGAAAAGTCAGCTAAGAGTGGTGGCTTTTTTACATATTTTACCTTTTGGATTGTCTTACCTACTCTCATCTCTATACACTCAAATCCACTCGCCCACCCACCACCAGGTCAGTATAATGGAGCCGCCTGTGGATATAATAGGTATGAGTAGTATATGCAATAGAAATAATTAATTTCTAGTTATTTTCACCGTTCAAACTTCTTGTCTATTTGGTCATTATGCCAACTGTGGCTGAAATGCTCTCCTGATTACCTGTTTGCGCTGAGAACAATCATCACTCTCACCAAATAGAGACCAATAACTCTGCAACAAGTCACCACACCAGTGGTCAAAGTACCCCACAGGCAAAAATGCTCACCAAAAGCTGGGTGACACTGCAATCGCTCCAGCTGCTTCACCAGCCTCCTCACCATCTCGACCCTTTTCAGGGCCACCACTTTTATCCAAGGATTGTCTAACTGTCGTATTGTTTCTGTTTGTAAATGTTAGATCACTAACTAGGTATAAGTTAGTAGTAGACCAACACAGCACAACCACTACCATCATCATGGTTGAATGAATGGTCACTCCAAAAGTCCCTGGTTTCTTAATCACATTTATTTAGCTATCAAAAATCCTTTTTTAGCCAGGCTTAACCTTATTATAATTAATAATTTTACACTAACTAATTAATCTAATAATAATCATAACTACATGCAAGCATGCATGCAATTGCTACACAACAGTAGCATGCATGCACATAATTACTACACAACACAGTAAATAATAATAAAATTATTATTTATTATTATTATTATTTCACGTTTATTATTATTATCATAATAATAATAATAATAATACATATACTGGAGTGCTTGAAATAAATTGCAGCAAGATGATTACTTCAACTTCTAGGTTCAGCAACACGGGCCACTGGGGATTTTTGCAAGCATGTTCTTCCAACGGCCCACTATCATATATACTATAATAAAAATTTATTATTATAGTATATATGATAGTGGGCCGTTGGAAGAACATGCTTGCAAAAATCCCCAGGGGCCCGTGTTCAGCAACCAAAATTCCCTTATTCTTCTTCTTTGTTGTTGCTGTTATTATTATTATTAGTAGTTAGTTATTGTTTTGTTAAACTTCAACTTGTCTGTTGTAAGTAGTAGTAGCATAGTCACAGTGATAGTAGTTTGTTGTAGAACAGAAATAAAAATAATATAATTATAATAATTAATAATAATAAATAAATTATTATTAATTATTATTATTATTATTATAATTAATAGTTTATCGCTATTTTCACTGCAATCAATGTCAGTGATATTTTTTCAGCCAACTAATATATTGTGCAGCTTCCGTTTTACAGTGAGCAGCTATATACTAGTCACAACAGATAGTGATCCTTTATTATCCCTTATTATCACGTACTCGCTCAATAATAATAATTATTATTTCTCAGCTTGCTACAGGCATTCCTTTTATTTCCGTTTCTGATAAGGGAAATCCTACAATGGCAAAGACTGAAGAGCTACACTTGCATGCATGAAAATAATTACTACATAACAAAACTTTACCTGCATCTTAAAATTCTTGCAATGCTACCCCCATTTTTAATCAACGATATAACTTTTTTTGTAAAACCACAAGTAGGACAAAGTTTTTATCTACGAAACATCCGAAAGTGTGTTGAGCTCGTTAATTTTTAACAAAAATTGTGGCCTCACACATACACAGGCAGCTCCAATCTACTGGCCTGTTGAGGGCCTAGTGGTGGGTGAGTGGATTTGAGTGTATAGAGATGAAAGATTCATTCTTCTCACATAATCTCTTTTGCTATACTCCCCAACCACCGACCGGGCCAGTAGATTGAATCCACTTGTTGTTGTTTGCGGTGGCCCCAGACTGCTGCTGGTCCAGTGATGAATTGAAGTTAATGATCAAGTTATGTTCTGTTTGTCTAGATCTCCTAGACCCCTGGGTGTGGGGAAGAAGGAGACGTCACATGTTAGGTATCAAAGCTTAAATCGTAAAAGAAAGAAAAAAAGCTTGACAGCTAGCACCACTACTATCTTTTTTTGGGCTGAGCTCTCAACTCTCTGGAGTGGAAGTGTGACAGAAAAAGCCTTGGTGCTAAAAAAATTGTGTTGTAAACTTGTATTGGAAACTTGCACCGGAGATACTGACCTAACCATTGATCTCGTAAGATTTCTGGATTGGGAACAATCCGGGTGGTTTTCAAATTCAGCCCCAATACAACCAAGAAGACTAATAATAATAATGTTTGTCGCCGACAACTCTACTAAACAATTTGTTGCCAAGATGTAAGATATTTTGCTACTGGACTGTAAAATAAGGCTGAGTGAGTGATGAATTGAAGTTAATTATCAAGTTGACAAAATAATAGGATCATTTTCCACTAGTTCATAAATGTGCGGAACACAGTTACTATTACATATATATATATTATTATCATTGGCTTTATTAACTTTATAAACTGGTGTCATTATTATTATGATTATATTTAAATAATAATAATTATTATAAATAGTAATTAGTACTTTGTAGTTTATTTTTTATTTACAATAATTGATAAAAGTATAATCGATTAATAATAATGATTGATTTTGGTAATCATAACACTACTGAGCTATTGTAATCTGAGCTCTTGGATGGTTTGAAGCCAAAAAAGTTAGACAAATTGACCAGAAGAATCTATTTATTTTTCTAGCGACATTAAGCTTTTAAAAAAGCTACAACCATCATCAGGCGGTTTTTCTCCACTGCTACGACCCAAGGCCAACTGCAAAAAGATGGTGGGTTTTGGACCACTTTTAGTAACTTGGTCTCTAAAAGTGACCCAAAACCTAATAATTATTACTGTAAAGTGTAATTACTGTTGTACAGTTGTAGTGTAATAACAGGCTATACTTTAATTCTCAGTCTTCCAAGCTAGTCAAAGTTCACAACTAATAAATTGCATGCTTAATGTTGGGTTACCATGTCTATCTATCTGGTTAGATGGGTAAGATCAAGAATAACAAGAGAAGTCATGCCAATGTGCAAGACAACCCCACTGGTCTACCAAGTCTAAAAACGCTAGCTAAAGAAATTTCTGCCGATGATCGGCTGGGCATTGAGACTGTAATAGAAAAGGTAGGCTGTGTGCCCCTATTTTTGTCATTGAAATGAGTTGCTTTTGTTTGCTTTGTTTTATTTCACTAACAATGCCTAAAATGCATACAAATGTGGGTTATTTACTCAGTGAAATTCACATGTACCTGTATCTGTGAGACAAGAAAAAACAACAGATTTTAACCTGTTAAAATAAGTTTTCATTTTATCAACTTTTTATCCAGTATCTAGTACCCTTTAAAGGTTGTACAGAACGGTTTTTCAAAAAAAAAATGGTTGTCATATTTGAAATCTGCTGGTGTTTTCACCCCAAAAAGCCAACTTTTGTGTTAAAAAAAAACGAATTTAAACACCATAAATTCTCAGCGTTTTGTCCTTATATTTATTGCTAATGGGAAAAACATCGCAACAGGCTGAGCCACATTGATGATGTAATGGAGATGCTAGCCACTGAATGGCCAATGGCAGTCAATTGTAACATATAGAAAATAGCCTTACTTTCGGAGATGGAATCAGCCTATAGCACGTTCCCAAAAGGCTTATTGCTCATGCCCCCATTGAAATGAGAGTCTGAACTTTGTTCTCTCAGGTTTTTTTTGAGAAATTTTGAAATTCTCTAGTAGTTTTGAGGAAAGATATCATGAAACTTTTGCGTTTCCGGTTTAATTTAAAAAAATTCCCTGCATAATGTGAAGATCGTTTTCAAGCTTGATTTGTTGTCACCAACAATGTCGATCATAGCATAATGCTTAGTGAATTAATGATTGTTTCATTTATATGTGATGACCAGAGTCTAATTTTTATGTTTCTTATTATTTAAAAAAAAACAATTTCACCAAATTTTATTTGTACAAAAATAATTATGGTAAAAATATATATGAATAACAATAATAACGATTGTTATTATTATTGTTTATTGCTATTCAGAATGAATATATAAATATTGAAAATGATTGTTATTTTTATTTATTATTATTCATGATAATAAATAATATATATTGATTTGAATGCGGATAATAATTAGTATTATTACCAATAAAAATATATGAAATAAAGACGATAGTTATTACATAAAAATAACTACTACATCTAGCAGGGACATGGCTTCACATTCCAACCTGAATGGTTGCATCTAATTCTGACCAAATCGTCACTGCCAGCATTGGAGTCTGAGATGTCCGACGATGATGATAACATATATTATTAGCGTTATGTCAACGTCCATATATATATATATAGTCTAAATTATCATTGGCTAAGCGAATGAAAGCATCATATGTCAATGAATGAATGGGCATGTGGTAGCGCGCCTATTCATTCATTAAAATGTAATGCTTTCATTCGCTTAGCCAACGAGAATTTAGACGTTGGTTGATATAGTGCTAATAATATATGTTATCATCTTCGTCGGACATCTCAGACTCAAGTGCTGGCAATGACGATTTGGTCAGGATTAGATGCAACCATTCAGGTTGGAGCATGAAGGTATGTCTGCTAGATGTAGTAGTTGTTTTTATATAATAACTATCATCTTTATTTTATATATTATTATTGGTGATAATAATTGTTATTATCAATTTTTAAATCAATATATATTATTATTTATTATTATGAATAACAATGAATAGTAATAATAATCATTTTCCATATTTATATGTTTATTCGGAATATTATGATTAATTGTTATTCATAAATAATTTTACCATGATTATTTTTGTACAAAAATTAGTGAATTTTTTTTTAAAATGGTAAGAAACATCAAAGGTAGTGTCGATTTCATTAGTATGAAGTAAACATATTATTACGGCTAATTAGTGTAGCAACCGCTTTTGATTTATTTTACTAATTGTAGGTTATTAAAAAACGCTAACCTAATATTTTAGTGTGCAGCCAGGGAAAACAGTGTGCTCGCCTGCTTTAACTAAAATTCTTTGGTTAACCAACTAACCGCAAAGCTTTAACATCTCGTGCATGTCATAAATCAGCACCAAATTTTCCAAGTGTTTTTCTAAAGAGACCTAACTTTCCACCACAGTTTAATCTACTTCTAATGGATAAATCTCAACAAAATTTACATTTCCAGGGTAAAAAAGGATGCAGATTTTAAATATGATCAGAAAATCTGTTTTTGAAAAGTCCTACTTCACTATCTTTGAGGTTATGATTACATGCTGTAGCTGAACAGTGCCGATGCGGATGACAGAGAGTACGGTTGTACAGCTCTGGGTATGTATATATCCAACCCTAACATACTTGCTGAACTTCTAGACAAGAATATAGTGAGAATCGTAACTCCACTGCTTCAGGACAACACAGCATCAGTACAATGGGCTGCCTCTGTGGTTATCAGGTGTGCTTTGGTGTATATACTAGAGGCTGCTCGTTTTCTTTCGGTCACTCCTGATTAGTGTTGTAGAGCAGTTTAATACTCCTAGTTCCATCTGTTAGTAGACATAGTGGTTTCAGTTATCTAGAGATGCGTGTGGTGCATTGCATGTGGTCTAAGTTGGTGGTACAGTTATCTGCTTGTTATCTTGTAAAGAGATGTTTAGATGGTAGACTGTTGTTACAGAGGGATCAGTGAAGAAGGAGGGTTCGAAGCCTGCGAGAGGATGATCAGACAGGATGTTATCACCGGCGTTGGTGCCTACATAAGAAATGTACGTATTCAGTTGTATATGTGGGTGCTAGATGTTGGTGTCAATTATATGTTTTATTTTAACTCACTAGATGTCTATCAATCTTCTCTCTACATGGCATGCTTCAGTCAGATGTCTATGCACATCTGTATGTTATGTTAGACGTTCGATACATGAAAGTAATAAAAGCTGTTCAATGCTGCTTTGAAGTCTATGTGAAGTTGTTGGGCTCGTTATTGGATGGTGTATACTGTCACCCTCTAAGGCTATCCAACTCATCCTGTCACCATCTAGGGCTATCCAACTTATACTGTCACCCTCTAAGGCTATCCAACTTATACTGTCACCCTCTAGGGCTATCCAACTTATACTGTCATCCTCTAGGGCTATCCAACATATCCTGTCACCCTCTAGGGCTATCCAACTTATACTGTCACCCTCTAAGGCTATCCAACTTATACTGTCACCCTCTAGGGCTATCCAACTTATACTGTCACCCTCTAAGGCTATCCAACTTATACTGTCACCCTCTAGGGCTATCCAACTTATACTGTCACCCTCTAGGGCTATCCAACATATCCTGTCACCCTCTAAGGCTATCCAACTTATACTGTCACCCTCTAGGGCTATCCAACTTATACTGTCACCCTCTAGGGCTATCCAACTTAAAATACCTGATGTGACTATTGTCCTCATTACAATTAATGTTATACCAGTACAAACATGTTATCTGATTGATGTTCTGTAGCAATTAACAACATGGAAACAAGCAGTACAAGATGGTAAAACAGACAGACATACAAATGGATTTGTTAACTGCATCTACACTGTACAGAACTTGTGTGAGTGCTCAGCCCTGGCTGTACGCATGTCTATTGAAGACTCTATACCTCAGGCTCTATTGGCTTGCTTGAAGAATGACAGTTTCTCTCCTGTCGTATTATTGGCTACAGGTGCGTATGTAGATATATTACTGGTTATCTATGGATATATTACTGGTTATCTATAGATAGATTACTGGCTATCTATAGATAGATTACTGGTTATCTATATTTAGATTACTGGTTATCTATAGACAGTTCATCAGTTATCTATGGATAGATTACTGGTTATCTATAGACAGTTCATCAGTTATCTATGGATAGATTACTGGTTATCTATAGATAGATTACTGGCTATCTATAGATAGATTACTGGTTATCTATATTTAATTACTGGTTATCTATAGACAGTTCATCAGTTATCTATGGATAGATTACTGGTTATCTATAGATAGATTACTGGTTATTTATTGATTATATATAGATGGATATTTCTATATGATTGGTTAACCAGTGGTGCGCATTGCAGTAAAATATAATTTAAAATACTCTATTGTTTATTGATGTCTATACCTAGCCCAGTGTCTATACACAATGAGTGAGGAGAATGAGACGGTGACAGAGTTACTCAAACTAGATGACTCACAGCAGGTTATCCAGGCTATAATATGTAATGAGAAGATGTCTATATACACCCGAGTGGTGCTTGTTGGTGAGTTCTGATCTAATATATTCTATAGTCAGTATATAGTACTTGTACAGGTGTTAATGTATTCTATAGCTAGTATATGGTACTTGTACAGGTGTTATTGTATTCTATAGCTAGTATATGGTACTTGTACAGGTGTTATTGTATTCTATAGTCAGTATATAGTACTTGTACAGGTGTTATTGTATTCTATAGCTAGTATATGGTACTTGTACAGGTGTTATTGTATTCTATAGCTAGTATATAGTACTTGTACATGTGTTATTGTATTCTATAGTCAGTATATAGTACTTGTACAGGTGTTATTGTATTCTATAGCTAGTATATAGTACTTGTACAGGTGTTATTGTATTCTATAGTCAGTATATAGTACTTGTACAGGTGTTATTGTATTCTATAGTCAGTATATAGTACTTGTACAGGTGTTTTTGTATTCTATAGCTAGTATATGATACTTGTACAGGTGTTATTGTATTCTATAGCTAGTATATAGTACTTGTACAGGTGTTATTGTATTCTATAGCTAGTATATGGTACTTGTACAGGTGTTATTGTATTCTATAGTCAGTATATAGTACTTGTACAGGTGTTATTGTATTCTATAGCTAGTATATAGTACTTGTACAGGTGTTATTGTATTCTATAGCTAGTATATGGTACTTGTACAGGTGTTATTGTATTCTATAGCTAGTATATGGTACTTGTACAGGTGTTATTGTATTCTATAGTCAGTATATGGTACTTGTACAGGTGTTATTGTATTCTATAGCTAGTATATAGTACTTGTACAGGTGTTATTGTATTCTATAGCTAGTATATGGTACTTGTACAGGTGTTATTGTATTCTATAGCTAGTATATAGTACTTGTACAGGTGTTATTGTATTCTATAGTCAGTATATAGTACTTGTACAGGTGTTATTGTATTCTATAGCTAGTATATAGTACTTGTACAGGTGTTATTGTATTCTATAGCTAGTATATGGTACTTGTACAGGTGTTATTGTATTCTATAGCTAGTATATAGTACTTGTACAGGTGTTATTGTATTCTATAGTCAGTATATAGTACTTGTACAGGTGTTATTGTATTCTATAGCTAGTATATGGTACTTGTACAGGTGTTATTGTATTCTATAGTCAGTATATAGTACTTGTACAGGTGTTATTGTATTCTATAGCTAGTATATGGTACTTGTACAGGTGTTATTGTATTCTATAGTCAGTATATAGTACTTGTACAGGTGTTATTGTATTCTATAGTCAGTATATAGTACTTGTACAGGTGTTATTGTATTCTATAGCTAGTATATGGTACTTGTACAGGTGTTATTTTATTCTATAGTCAGTATATAGTACTTGTACAGGTGTTATTGTATTCTATAGCTAGTATATGATACTTGTACAGGTGTTATTGTATTCTATAGCTAGTATATGATACTTGTACAGGTGTTATTGTATTCTATAGTCAGTATATAGTACTTGTACAGGTGTTATTGTATTCTATAGCTAGTATATGGTACTTGTACAGGTGTTATTGTATTCTATAGTCAGTATATAGTACTTGTACAGGTGTTATTGTATTCTATAGCTAGTATATAGTACTTGTACAGGTGTTATTGTATTCTATAGCTAGTATATGGTACTTGTACAGGTGTTATTGTATTCTATAGTCAGTATATAGTACTTGTACAGGTGTTATTGTATTCTATAGCTAGTATATAGTACTTGTACAGGTGTTATTGTATTCTATAGCTAGTATATAGTACTTGTACAGGTGTTATTGTATTCTATAGTCAGTATATAGTACTTGTACAGGTGTTATTGTATTCTATAGCTAGTATATAGTACTTGTACAGGTGTTATTGTATTCTATAGCTAGTATATGGTACTTGTACAGGTGTTATTGTATTCTATAGCTAGTATATAGTACTTGTACAGGTGTTATTGTATTCTATAGTCAGTATATAGTACTTGTACAGGTGTTATTGTATTCTATAGCTAGTATATGGTACTTGTACAGGTGTTATTGTATTCTATAGTCAGTATATAGTACTTGTACAGGTGTTATTGTATTCTATAGCTAGTATATAGTACTTGTACAGGTGTTATTGTATTCTATAGCTAGTATATAGTACTTGTACAGGTGTTATTGTATTCTATAGCTAGTATATGGTACTTGTACAGGTGTTATTGTATTCTATAGTCAGTATATAGTACTTGTACAGGTGTTATTGTATTCTATAGCCAGTATATAGTACTTGTACAGGTGTTATTGTATTCTATAGCTAGTATATAGTACTTGTACAGGTGTTATTGTATTCTATAGTCAGTTTATAGTACTTGTACAGGTGTTATTGTATTCTATAGCTAGTATATAGTACTTGTACAGGTGTTATTGTATTCTATAGCTAGTATATGGTACTTGTACAGGTGTTATTGTATTCTATAGTCAGTATATAGTACTTGTACTGGTGTTATTGTATTCTATAGTCAGTATATAGTACTTGTACAGGTGTTAATGTATTCTATAGCTAGTATATGGTACTTGTACAGGTGTTATTGTATTCTATAGTCAGTATATAGTACTTGTACAGGTGTTATTGTATTCTATAGCTAGTATATAGTACTTGTACAGGTGTTATTGTATTCTATAGCTAGTATATGGTACTTGTACAGGTGTTATTGTATTCTATAGTCAGTATATAGTACTTGTACAGGTGTTATTGTATTCTATAGCTAGTATATAGTACTTGTACAGGTGTTATTGTATTCTATAGCTAGTATATGGTACTTGTACAGGTGTTATTGTATTCTATAGTCAGTATATAGTACTTGTACAGGTGTTATTGTATTCTATAGCTAGTATATAGTACTTGTACAGGTGTTATTGTATTCTATAGCTAGTATATGGTACTTGTACAGGTGTTATTGTATTCTATAGCTAGTATATAGTACTTGTACAGGTGTTATTGTATTCTATAGTCAGTATATAGTACTTGTACAGGTGTTATTGTATTCTATAGCCAGTATATAGTACTTGTACAGGTGTTATTGTATTCTATAGTCAGTATATGGTACTTGTACAGGTGTTATTGTATTCTATAGTCAGTATATAGTACTTGTACAGGTGTTATTGTATTCTATAGTCAGTATATGGTACTTGTACAGGTGTTATTGTATTCTATAGCTAGTATATGGTACTTGTACAGGTGTTATTGTATTCTATAGCTAGTATATGGTACTTGTACAGGTGTTATTGTATTCTATAGCTAGTATATGGTACTTGTACAGGTGTTATTGTATTCTATAGCTAGTATATGGTACTTGTACAGGTGTTATTGTATTCTATAGCCAGTATATAGTACTTGTACAGGTGTTATTGTATTCTATAGTCAGTATATGGTACTTGTACAGGTGTTATTGTATTCTATAGCTAGTATATGGTACTTGTACAGGTGTTATTGTATTCTATAGCTAGTATATGGTACTTGTACAGGTGTTATTGTATTCTATAGCCAGTATATAGTACTTGTACAGGTGTTATTGTATTCTATAGCCAGTATATAGTACTTGTACAGGTGTTATTGTATTCTATAGTCAGTATATAGTACTTGTACAGGTGTTATTGTATTCTATAGCCAGTATATAGTACTTGTACAGGTGTTATTGTATTCTATAGTCAGTATATGGTACTTGTACAGGTGTTATTGTATTCTATAGCTAGTATATAGTACTTGTACAGGTGTTATTGTATTCTATAGCTAGTATATGGTACTTGTACAGGTGTTATTGTATTCTATAGCTAGTATATGGTACTTGTACAGATGTTATTGTATTCTATAGCTAGTATATGGTACTTGTACAGGTGTTATTGTATTCTATAGCTAGTATATAGTACTTGTACAGGTGTTATTGTATTCTATAGCTAGTATATGGTACTGTACAGGTGTTAATGTATTCTATAGCTAGTATATAGTACTTGTACAGGTGTTATTGTATTCTATAGCTAGTATATGGTACTTGTACAGATGTTATTGTATTCTATAGCTAGTATATGGTACTTGTACAGGTGTTAATGTATTCTATAGCTAGTATATGGTACTTGTACAGGTGTTATTGTATTCTATAGCCAGTATATGGTACTTGTACAGGTGTTATTGTATTCTATAGTCAGTATATAGTACTTGTACAGATGTTATTGTATTCTATAGTCAGTATATGGTACTTGTACATGTGTTATTGTATTCTATAGCTAGTATATGGTACTGTACAGGTGTTATTGTATTCTATAGCTAGTATATGGTACTGTACAGGTGTTATTGTATTCTATAGCTAGTATATGGTACTTGTACAGGTGTTATTGTATTCTATAGCTAGTATATAGTACTTGTACTGGTGTTATTGTATTCTATAGTCAGTATATAGTACTTGTACAGGTGTTATTGTATTCTATAGCTAGTATATAGTACTTGTACAGGTGTTATTGTATTCTATAGCTAGTATATGATACTTGTACAGGTGTTATTGTATTCTATAGCCAGTATATAGTACTTGTACAGGTGTTATTGTATTCTATAGCCAGTATATAGTACTTGTACAGGTGTTAATGTATTCTATAGTCAGTATATAGTACTTGTACAGATGTTATTGTATTCTATAGTCAGTATATGGTACTTGTACAGGTGTTATTGTATTCTATAGCTAGTATATGGTACTTGTACAGGTGTTAATGTATTCTATAGCTGGTATATAGTACTTGTACAGGTGTTATTGTATTCTATAGTCAGTATATAGTACTTGTACAGGTGTTATTGTATTCTATAGTCAGTATATAGTACTTGTACAGATGTTATTGTATTCTATAGTCAGTATATGGTACTTGTACATGTGTTATTGTATTCTATAGCTAGTATATGGTACTTGTACAGATGTTATTGTATTCTATAGCTAGTATATAGTACTTGTACTGGTGTTATTGTATTCTATAGTCAGTATATAGTACTTGTACAGGTGTTATTGTATTCTATAGCTAGTATATAGTACTTGTACAGGTGTTATTGTATTCTATAGCTAGTATATAGTACTTGTACAGGTGTTAATGTATTCTATAGCTGGTATATAGTACTTGTACAGGTGTTATTGTATTCTATAGTCAGTATATAGTACTTGTACAGGTGTTATTGTATTCTATAGTCAGTATATAGTACTTGTACAGATGTTATTGTATTCTATAGTCAGTATATGGTACTTGTACATGTGTTATTGTATTCTATAGCTAGTATATGGTACTTGTACAGATGTTATTGTATTCTATAGCTAGTATATAGTACTTGTACTGGTGTTATTGTATTCTATAGTCAGTATATAGTACTTGTACAGGTGTTATTGTATTCTATAGCTAGTATATAGTACTTGTACAGGTGTTATTGTATTCTATAGCTAGTATATAGTACTTGTACTGGTGTTATTGTATTCTATAGTCAGTATATAGTACTTGTACAGGTGTTATTGTATTCTATAGCTAGTATATGGTACTTGTACAGGTGTTATTGTATTCTATAGCCAGTATATAGTACTTGTACAGGTGTTATTGTATTCTATAGCTAGTATATGGTACTTGTACAGGTGTTAATGTATTCTATAGCTAGTATATAGTACTTGTACAGGTGTTATTGTATTCTATAGCTAGTATATGGTACTTGTACAGGTGTTATTGTATTCTATAGTCAGTATATAGTACTTGTACAGGTGTTATTGTATTCTATAGTCAGTATATAGTACTTGTACAGGTGTTATTGTATTCTATAGCTAGTATATGGTACTTGTACAGGTGTTAATGTATTCTATAGCTAGTATATAGTACTTGTACAGGTGTTATTGTATTCTATAGCTAGTATATGGTACTTGTACAGGTGTTATTGTATTCTATAGCTAGTATATGGTACTTGTACAGGTGTTATTGTATTCTATAGCTAGTATATAGTACTTGTACAGGTGTTATTGTATTCTATAGTCAGTATATAGTACTTGTACAGGTGTTAATGTATTCTATAGTCAGTATATAGTACTTGTACAGATGTTATTGTATTCTATAGCTAGTATATAGTACTTGTACAGGTGTTATTGTATTCTATAGCTAGTATATAGTACTTGTACATGTGTTATTGTATTCTATAGCTAGTATATGGTACTTGTACAGGTATTATTGTATTCTATAGCTAGTATATGGTACTTGTACAGGTGTTATTGTATTCTATAGTCAGTATATAGTACTTGTACAGATGTTATTGTATTCTATAGCTAGTATATGGTACTTGTACAGGTGTTATTGTATTCTATAGTCAGTATATGGTACTGTACAGGTGTTATTGTATTCTATAGCTAGTATATGGTACTTGTACAGGTGTTATTGTATTCTATAGCTAGTATATGGTACTTGTACAGGTGTTATTGTATTCTATAGTCAGTATATGGTACTGTACAGGTGTTATTGTATTCTATAGCTAGTATATGGTACTTGTACAGATGTTATTGTATTCTATAGCTAGTATATGGTACTTGTACAGGTGTTATTGTATTCTATAGCTAGTATATGGTACTTGTACAGGTGTACAGTTCAGTACATTTGGTATGTTGTTACTCTCTCCATCTGGTACTACATCATTGAATGCATTACTGCAAGCTCTACAGACTGACACATACCAACAGGTGTGCGCTACCATTGATGCCTGTGTCACTGCTGACAGCGGGTGCAAGGTGCCACCGCAGGTGGACTCTGTAGACATGGTGAGTATATGTATTTCTCTCTCATGGGCTTCCTCCTTTTGTAGTCAAGATCTCATCTGTCGCATTTCATCAGTCCATCGAATCTGTTGTAGGATGGAGATGAAAGAGATGCTAAAGTGAAAAGTAACACAGAAAGAGATTTGGTACAACAATAAAAAAAAAATTACTAATAGTTGTGTACGGCTCCTGTAGTGAATTGTTATGCTATTCAGCATTCCTAGATAAGCTGGTTAATAATTACATTATGATCTACCAGTAAATTTATTTTTTGTTACAGCGTAAGGAGCTGGAGTCACTCGATAACTTGATTTCTGCTCAGAAGTTGAGTTTTGAGATATTCACAAACATACTCGGTGGAGACGGTTAGTTTTTTGTGACTTCTCATAAGCTTAGTTTCACAACAAATGTATATTTATGTTTTACCACAGACTTATATATTTGTGACTCCACTAACTGTGTACAATTGGCTTCACTTACAGATACTGATGAATGGGCAGATATGGAAGATGATGACACGAGCAGCTGTGGTACTGGTGCTGATACAACTGAATATATGGAGGAGGATGAGGAAGATTTGGTATGTCATTGTCTCCCTTTGGCTGTCCTTTCTCTCTGCACTCTCAACCACACTCTCCTTGTCCACCACCTACCGCCCCCATCTCTCCCTCCAATCTCTCCACACTCTCCTTGTCCACCACCCACTGCCCCCATCTCTCCCTCCACTCTCTCCACACTCTCCTTGTCCACCACCCACTGCCCCCATCTCTCTCTCTGCACTCTCTCCACACTCTCCTTGTCCACCACCCACTGCCCCCATCTCTCTCTCTGCACTCTCTCCACACTCTCCTTGTCCACCACCCACTGCCCCCATCTCTCTCCCTGCACTCTCTCCACACTCTCCTTGTCCACCACCCACTGCCCCCATTTCTCCCTGCACTCTCTCCATACTCTCCTTGTCCACCACCCACTGCCCCCATCTCTCTCTCTGCACTCTCTCCATACTCTCCTTGTCTACCATCCGCTGCCCCCTTTTTCCCTAGACTCCCCTGTAACCTCTCCTACCTGCCCACGCCCTGCTCACATCAGCCATCTGTTAACCCAACACATCAAATCTCTCTTCTTTAGCTCATTTAATATCCTCTGGTACTCCAGGGTATGGCCTACGTATCTATTATACATGTCTATGTATACTCATAGACATGAATATGTTATACATGGATTGTACATAGACATATATATGTTATACATGGAGTATACATAGACATGTCTATGTTATACATGGAGTATACATAGACATATATATGTTATACTTGGAGTATATATAGACATGTCTATGTTAGACAGGGAGTATCCATAGACATGTATATGCTATACATGGAATATACATGGACATATATATGTTATACAGCAAGTCAACAGTTCTACAGCTACATCACTGGCAGAGAAAGGTCTAGTCAGACTTCTGGGTGAAAGACTACATTTTGTAGAGGCGAAAGTATACAACTCCGTAGACAGCTGTGACAAGACTCATCGAGAGCCATTGAAGTCAACAATACAAGGGTATGTCTACGTCTATGAATCTGCTCTCTCTGTCTATTGTGTATGTCATTCTCTCTAAAGGTTTAACCTATCACAGACAACGTTGCATTCCATTATAGTTAATTTTATAGCAAGTGTTTAATGTACGTGGACGACTTATCTTCCTTGATATTATCTCTTGCTTGTTGAGTGCTCCACTATAATACCTTTTTAATTCCTACCTCTAACTGAGTATTCAACTCTGATTGGTTACAGATACGACAGCATGCTGACCAGCGCCCTTCTCTGCCTCAATAACACTGTACCGCAGGTGAAAGTCGACCAGTTTGGTGGTCTCGACTCGCTGCATTCAACCATGAAATTGCTTCTGGCATCGCTGACTGTCTCACAGGGTGAGTGGTTGGTTTTCTTCTAATAATCTCTGGTGATGTTCAACCAATATTCAATCTATGTAATCAATAATGGACTGCGGATTTGGTGACTGAATGTAGAAGTAAAAGGATTGAAAGGCGAGCTATATTATAGATGTGGCAATATACATTGTAGTGTCTAGCCAAGAGAGTCTAGTAGAATCTATAACCAGTGCTGTAAGGTCTATAGTAGAACAGCTCACAAAGCATGCACACACAGTTTCACTGGATGAGAAGGAATTGGACACTCTACAGAAACTGACTCACACAACACACACAGCTACTGCTGTCAATGCTGTCAGATGTATCACTGCTGTCGGTATGTCTGTGTGTAAGGAGACAGGACACCCTCTGGTCAAGGTCAGTCGGCTTATCCACTCAACTTATTTCTTTATAGTAGGTACATACATGTATATTGTATGTACTTACATGTATATTGTATGTACTTACATGTATATTGTATGTACTTACATGTATATTGTATGTACTTACATGTATATTGTATGTACTTACATGTATACTGTATGTACTTACATGTATATTGTATGTACTTACATGTATATTGTATGTACTTATATGTATATTGTATGTACTTATATGTATATTGTATGTACTTATACGTATATTGTATGTACTTATATGTATATTGTATGTACTTACATGTATATTGTATGTACTTATACGTATATTGTATGTACTTACACGTATATTGTATGTACTTACACGTATATTGTATGTACTTATATGTATATTGTATGTACTTATATGTATATTGTATGTACTTACACGTATATTGTATGTACTTACACTTATATTGTATGTACTTACACGTATATTGTATGTACTTACACGTATATTGTATGTACTTACACGTATATTGTATGTACTTACACGTATATTGTATGTACTTACACGTATATTGTATGTACTTACACGTATATTGTATGTACTTACACGTATATTGTATGTACTTACACGTATATTGTATGTACTTACACGTATATTGTATGTACTTACACGTATATTGTATGTACTTACACGTATATTGGAGGTACTTACACGTATATTGTATGTACTTACACGTATATTGTATGTACTTACACGTATATTGGAGGTACTTACACGTATATTGCAGGTTGCAGGCTCCATACTAATAGATATCGCTACTACAAGCAAGGAATTGTGGCTAGTCATCGAATCATTAGACGCTATAATGGATGTCTTCTCTGATGACTGCAACAACAGCTTTCTCTCACAACTTGGAGTTATCCCCACTCTCTCTCACATATTACCCCAGCTCAAGACTATGGTAAGTTTGTGAGTCCCATTGTTGGAAATTCTGTTAAAACGTGGTGGGTAGCCTTTGGGGGTTTGCTTATTCTGACGGTAAAGTTTTGAGTGGTCTTCTCTCAGCGTTTCTTTCAGCTGTTTTATACCCTTGTGTGTATGTACCCTGTAGGCTATCCAATACACTGTATACTCTGTATGTCTGGAGTTTCAGCTCTGGATTTTTTACAGAATTGATTTACATAAATTTCATAGGACAACTCCACTACACTTTTTGGTGATGCATTTTGTGTTGTAGGTGCCATATTATTTTCTATATCAGTCAGCATTTATTTTTATACTTGTATTACAGGTTGCTAAGAGAGACAAGATGAATGACCACTTTCTACCTGTGTTATCTACCGTTAGGGCTAACTTACCTCGCTTTATCAAATACAAGAATAAAGTCGTGTAGACTCTGATATACAAGTATACATATTATGTGTGTCAAGTCTGGTGGTTGGTTTAATTGTAACTCTACATCCAGCTCTCTACATGCAAGACTACTCCATTGTTTGTATACAATAAAATATACTCTCACATAACCACCTGCTCTTGTTGTCTACATTTGGCCATTCACAGCATAGAATTCTATGGCTTGCATAGCGGTGAGCATGCTATGATTGAGTCAAGCTATTAGTTAGCGTTCTAGAGGGGGAGATAACTCTATGATTAGTCAACAACCAACCAATAGCATAATGTTTAATTATAGTCTCCGCCCACCAACTATCAATCACCTGCTAGGTTCAAGGTTCAAAAACAAGGCATGTTTTGAAAGCAGTACTACTTAGTACTAGCTAGCAAGCAATATACTTCACTCACTACTAGCCAGCTACTAGTAAATGCACAAAAAATGTGGTTTGTTATTATACTAGTTAGTATTGCAACTATCGCATTTGCTTTCTATGTCATCAAAATATTGAGTACATCGTCAGGAAGTGAGCTCAAAGGAAACTCTATTGATGATTTCATTTTACACAAAGGTGAGTGTTGCTAGTAACAATATGCTAGTAGTCATGGAAACCAACCAATAGTAGATTCAATATGAGCTTCATTCCTTATAAGAGCTTACTTAGAGTCACTTACGTACAATGGCACGATGTCCCAACTCTGTCCTACACTACCTTTTTATGTTGTTAGTATTACGTTCTTGTACCCCTTGTTCAGTAAATGTCATTACACCCCTGTCTTGTATCCCTTGTTCAGTAAATGTCACTACACCCCTGTCTTGTATCCCTTGTTTAATAAGTTGCACTCACTGCAACCCTGTATTGTACCCCTTGTTATGTAGATACCGCGGGGATACCTCTACACCCCCGTCTTGTACCTTATGTTATATCGACGACACTGCATGCACCCTATACTGTACCCCTTGTATGTAAATTTCACTCAGTACACCTCTTTCTATCTTGTACTCTATGTTATGTAGATGTCACAACAACTCCGACAATCTCTAGGAACTTTAAATATTATGATAAATTTTCCACTGATGTTGGTATTCAGTTACGGATACTCTTTGGTACAGAGTACGGGGCTTCTGAGGATATCTCTAAGTCTCTATACAGAAGGTGAATGTTATATCATGTGTTTATTGTAGTGACTGTGGATATCTATGGTTGTGGTAAAAATGTACATGTCTATGGTTCCAGTAGAGATTGTAAATGTCTATGTTTGCTGTATTGTTAACCGCATATGTACATGAGAGTTGTAGGAAATGCAGATGTTTATGGTTGCTATGATTAAATTCCGCACCTAATGATCTTATTTTAGAATTTTATCAAATAAAAGTGAGACTTGTCTCCCATTGTATCCAAGAATGATCAACTGCAGAGACTATCTGCAGCTCAACTGGAAACAGGAAAGCCTGATCTTGTTTGTTATTTCTACAAGCGGTGACGGTAGATAGTCCTGTTTCTATGTGTTACATCTCAGTACTACTTCTATATGTGTTACTTCTCAGTACTACTTTTATATGTGTTACTTCTCAGTACTACTTCTACATGTGTTACTTCTCAGTACTACTTCTATATGTGTTACATCTCAATACTACTTCTATATGTGCTACATCTCAAGACTACTTCTATATGTGTTACATCTCAATGTCACACCCATCAAACAAATGTATCTGTAGTTGTTTCATGTGTAGGGGTTTCACCCACTGATGCTACACTGTTTATGAAGTTCATACAAAGTGCACCACACAATCTACAGCATCTCCACTACTCAGTACTTGCTTTAGGTGACTCCAACTACCCCCATTTTTGTAAGACAGGCACACTACTAGACAACAGGTGAGTAGTAACAGTTGATGTAATCTCTATCATCTACTTGTTACTGTTGGTAGTTGTGCGCTCTTTGCCTCATTTTAGTCTACTGAAGCATGGAGCCACCCCAATAGTAGAACGTCACAATGTGGATATGGAGGATTCAAATACAATTGACCAATGGATGGACAGAATCTTCTCTGCTTTAGCGGACATTGTTATTGATAAAACGGTGGACTACTTGCCTCAGACAATGGCTAATGAGGATGTCAATGAATTCCATAGAAATAAACCATTTTATGCTACCATTGTGGTAAGCTACCAGTTGAAAGTTATATAAAAATGTTGGCAAATTTCAGGCGTCTAATAAAACATGGGAGATAATTTCCAAATGCATTTTTGTTGACAGAAAAAAGAGGTTTTGACTACATCTACCAGCCATGAAGATAGGGAAACTGTACACATTGAGTTTGATCTTACTGGGAGTTCTCTCACTTGGCTGTCAGGTGATACTGCTGGGTTTTCAGTTTTATTTGTTGTGTGAAGTAGTTAGTAGCAAATCATTACTAGTAGAGCTCAACAAACCTTTGCAGACATACAAAGAAGTGGTGAACTTATTTTGTAATTATTGAAACTTCAATGGCTAAATCCTGATGTCTACCCTACCCTAGGCTGTTTTCATGTTACCACAGTTACAGCAGTATAACAAAATTTGTATCAATGTAGGTGATGCGCTAGGGGTGTATCCATCTAACAGTATCTCAGAAGTAATGGACCTGCTGAGACATACAAGCTTATCTGGTACAGAAATGGTATCTGTTGACTGTGAGAGGTGTGAAGGTGAGATCTTTTGTAACCATAGCAACATGTATACATATAGTGGCTATGTGTAGTCCCAACAACTTGTACACAAAAAAATTGTATGTATTATACGTTTCTCGGGAAGTACATTGACACAATTTTTTATCACTCAGGATGATATAAAAGTTGAGTTGCAGCTAATTGTATGCGTATAAAATCTTTCATAAATTACATTAAATAATGATTTCGTACATGTTGTATAACTTATGAAGTACTCATGTAAATTGCTTGTAAATCTGCATTTTGTAGAGGATGAGATGGCATTAATTGAAGCTTTAACCAATTACTGTAATCTAAAGGATGTTTCGTTGGCCCTCGTCAAATATTTAAACCGCTGTGGTATACAATTTGTGGTACTTATTACAAATCTATCACTTTATTGTTGTTGAAAAAACTGTGCTGTGGGTGCTAGTGATAAATTTAAATTTCTTCTATTAAACGCGTAGTTAGTACTGAACTAAGTGAAGCAATCACTGTAATGAAAATGAAAAATTGTCATTTTCTCACGAAGTGCACAACTCCAAATTTTAGCTGTACTGGGTTTTGTATAACGTAGCCTGATTCAAAGAACTTTTATGGAGAAGTGAGAGACGTACTATCACAATATTCATCTATAAAACTCAGTGCACAAGAACTTATAGACTACCTGAAACCTTTACAGCCCAGATATTACTCTATCTCTTCTTCTGCTGCCGTGGTGAGTTTAGTGAACTGATGCCAATGATTGATGGTCCATATATAAACCTTAATTTGTGTCTGACGGCATTACTTGGTTGCCCAGATGCTGGAGAAATGTACAATTAATAAGTTTTCCTTCCCATCAAAAGAAATCCTAGCTTCATAACAGATGGCCTGTGCTGTACAGTTTCATCTAGTGTCGCTGTCCTGCAGTATATATTGTAGAGTCCATCCACAGCATCTATTACTGTAGTAGCTGTAAGATATAAGCTATTGGGTATCGACAGAACTGGTGTTTGCTCTGTTCATCTCTTTGACAGGTAAGTGAAATCATATACTCCGTTAGCACTGGAATTGCCTTCTCTTTACAGTGTCAAAGGGCATATCATTTACAAGTTAGCATACCAATTGTGATGTATGCACAGTATGTTTTGCTTTCTCACCTGCTTATTCTGGGTAACAGCCTGCTATAACATATTGTCAAGCCCTTTGCTCATAGGCTGTTGTGGGTTGGTTAGCCAATAAAACAGCGACGGTGGGTCGTGCATGCTTACTAATCCATGTTTTCCAATTACGGCCCTTTTTATTCTGATTATTGTTTTTTTGTAGGTGTTCTGCAGGTGATAAACTTGGTGTATTTGTGAGCCATAACCCAGACTTTAGGCTACCTGTAGCCGGTGATACAGACATACTAATGATAGGGCCTGGCACTGGCATTGCGCCATTCATGTCCTTCATATCTGAGAGAGGCGAGTGTCCCTATCATAGAATTATCTCCCCTCCTAGAACGCTAACTGTAGGTAAAAATTCTTTATATCATGAGCGTTTTTATATATTGATTATACAGTAGCCGTCTAGGAAGAAAATGGCATTGTGGAACGAATCTATTTCTCTACCAGAATCATTTCTACAGTTCCAGACAAAACGCAGGTATTTAGTGACTCTCCCCCTTTTAAAAACAATAAATATTTGGGAGAACATAGTATGGTTTGCCATTGTCCCACTGGCCAAAAATCACTAAACACTACCAACTGGTTAACATTCTACAAGGGGAAATAATTCTATGGTCACCATGGTAAGCATACACAAAGACAGCTCGACTGCTGTGAATGTCTTGTTTGTACATTGCAGAGTATTATCAAGCCAAAGGAAAGATGGTGCTTTTCTTTGGATGCCGCGATAGAAGGAAGGATTTTTTGTACAGCAAAAAATTGAGTGAGTGTGACTTTTGTAATGGTCGGTCGTTGCTGTTACCACAACTGCTGTTGTCACCACTGTTGTTCCCACAGAATCCTGGCAGTATTTAACTTTTGATTCTACATATAAATGACTTTAAACTTTACATTCACTTTCAAAGCCATTAATTATTGTTATTTACAAATTATCAATGTGACCTGTTGGCAGGAAGGTGGAGCGAAGCAGGAACCATAACACTTCATTGCGCCTTTTCTCGAGAAAATGCCAGTAAAAAAGTGTATGTGCAGCATCTTCTGTTAGAACAAAGTAAAGATGTATATCAGCACATGCAGGTAAAAATCAATTATCACCTGCTGGACTTCTGTCAAATATTTATCAGCAGGAGTAAAAGTGGAATGAAGTGATGCATTTACATTTGAAAAACCGCATCCAAACTAGCATACAATATGTGTGACTTTTTGAGTATATCTTCAATGTTTAGCTGCTTTTGCGCTGCCTCCAATGCTGTACTGGTAATAACATCAATAAAATACTAATTTGTCAGCAGCCCAGAATGGGGATTGCACTCGTAAGAGAACATATGTCACAAGTTGCTGTGTTTTCCAGGGCCAAACGAATAAATTTGTGCTAATTATTTTTTAAAAAAAGACAACTCCAGTTTTACATCAAAATTATTTTTTGTAAAAAAGACAACTCAGTCAAATCGATTACACAGCCTTACTTATAATGTATAACTGTTTCCGGTAGAAATATTACTAAGCCAGTAAGGACTTCTAGTGCCTTACTTATAATGTATAACTGTTTCCTGTAGAAATATTACTAAACCAGTAAGGACTTCTAGTGCTCTAAAAGAATACGTTTTTTCATAAAATAAAATTTTTTTGCGATAATTTTGAAATAGTTGTTTTAACTGTGGTTTAAATAGTTTTTCATGTTGGTTCATTGACAAATATTAATATTTTCATAATGAAACCACATCAACCATGCGTATATACTTAATAGTGTTGTCTTGGTTTGCTTACTGTTTCCAAGATATTTTGGTGCGAATCAATATTGTGGTAGATTTTGGTGAAGATTAAAAGTAAACTGGCTGTTTACTCCTCACACCTAGAATTCCACTCACAGCCCTAGGTAGACTGCTGTACAGGTGGAAAGCTATACTCTGCCGGTGGCACAGCATACAGGGCCGGTATTGACCTCTTACTGACCCGGTATAGCTATACTGGGCCGGTACAAGATGGCTGTCATAATGGAGGATCCTCAAAACTGTCTAGGAACCCACTCTAGGACACAAACCGGAAGCACCCTTCCTCAGATTACCGGATGAGAAGACCACAAGCTGGATATAGCCTGGGAGCCTTGCAGAGTAGGACAATAGAGGCAGGACTCCGCCCTTTAGCCACTTGGCACCAATTACCTTTAAATAATATTCCTTACCTTATTCGTTATTTATTTATATAAACCTTTTCATTGGTTTGATCACTTCCTGCGCTATTACTCTTATATGCAAATGATTTCCTGTCAGCCTGCCTATAAAAGGACTGACTCTACTATGTTCGATGCATTCATTCACTCATATCTTGCCGATTACCCTAGTGGACAGCCACCCTAGGACTTTGGTGTTGAGGAATAAAGCCATTATTCAAACCACACTTGTATAGTTTGTTTGAGCCGTGGGCTATGCGTATGCCAAATGATCCGGCAGTACTAAACATAGTTGTCACTGTCGTACAGCACAGTGTTCCCTCTTGAGAGAGCTACAATACCTGAGACTAGTGCACTTTCGTGGTAACAAAACCGAAATCCATTACATTATATACCCACGAGCAATCATTTTTTGATTTAGATTTCTGAAAGTTTGCTTTTTTATATAACCTGAGTGCTATAGAATGGTATGAGGAGCAACCTTGAAGGCCAGTAATACCAGTACAACGGGTAACTTGACCAGGAAAATAACATGGACCATTCAGGTTTTACAGAGGTGGCGCCTCTTGGTACACCAAATGCGAGTCATAATTTTCTTAATAACTGGACTTCCAGAACAGTGATGTAACGACTAAAGCGTAAAAGTTGGTGAATGTTTGCATGTGTTACATTGGAATAACTAATAAAAAAATGTCATTCAGTATTTCAAAGCCAACTAGCAATCTGTGCAATAGTGCAACCATTAAGGTAAACCACGCCCGGAATTCCCAAAATGGTGAGATTTTGTAAAGTTTCCTGCACACAGCTACAGGCCTAATGATGTAAATTCCATTCATGCCTGGAGCAGGAGAGTTGGTTTCAGTCGGAAATTCTAACCTTTTATAAAAGCTTGGCAACAATGGGTGGGGGGGGGGGGGGGTAGCTAGAGGTACGCCTACCAATTGGTAGAGGTGGTATAATGCTGTACAGTGTCAAGTGTTCGTTCTATTTCATTTTTGTTTTCAGAATTGAGTAACTAAATAAGAGCTCCCAAAAATATAGTATCAAATCAAATGCTGCCTAAAAACGTCTTTGCCATCTTAAAATTTTTTTGGTAGCATCATATAATCTTGAAACCTCACAGATGGTGATTAGCAAAAACTAATGAAATAATGCATAAATTACGCGTTTTAGATTGCCAATAGCCATATCTAACAAAATGCCTTTTTTAACCGCGTTCTAGCTGAAATTGTAGGAATGTTAAACTTAAACAAAACCACGTTATGTACAGTAAAAACCTACGATTAATCCATGACGAATACGAGCTATTTTGTTAGTTCTTTTTTAATTGATTGATCTTCACTTGTTTTGTGCATTGATAAATTTTGCAATAATCTGTTTCATGTTGTTTTACAGAGTCAAGGACACATATACATATGTGGCGATGCCTCACACATGGCGAGAGATGTTCATAACACTTTACTAGATATAGTTATGAAAGAAGGTGATTTTAGTAAAATGCAGGCAAGGCAGTACCTCGATAACATGGCAGCAAACAACAGATACCAGAAGGATGTGTGGGTGACATGACAGACTTTTTATCCAATTTATAAATATATACCTTGTTTGTTACTTTTTGACTGTTCACTTTACATATAACATAGACTGCCACCATACCTGTCATCTCATGAAAAAATGGGAGAGATTTTACATATGTTGCTTTAGGTTGTCGTCACTGGGTTTGAGGGATAGATGGGGTGGTTGTGCAATAGTTGTTCATTTATTAGTTCAGGATACTACAAACTCAGTTTAATGCAACCTAAATATGGGATGCGGTACAAAAACTGCTGTCGAACAAATGAAATTGCCGTGTGGAAGGATAGTGTGAGCACTATGTTCACCTTAAGCGATCTCAAACTGCTTTCTGCTGAATAGAAAAATGATAGCAAAGTTTGCTGGAGGTTTTTGAGACAGGTTTTCAGCGAGTTTAGCAGTAGAGAAAATTTATACTTCAAAATCAGGTGGGCCCCTAATAAATCAAGAGACATGACAGGCATAAAAAGTGCTCATGTACCAGTTACCACATCGTCACTGTCGCCTAGTGTACACTAGTACAACGCATATCGGAACTTTGCACTTTATAAGCAAGTGAAAACTAAAAATACGTAATGAAAATGCAAGCTTTTCACATACGCTCGCACAAATAGCAGCCTCCATTTGCATGAAAACTGAAACAGGTCACAAGATGTTTTAATGAGGTTACAAGTGATTGCATCTTTAAATTTTCACACTGCTTTACTTCATGCTAGCTAAATGGGCCCCCAAAATGTACTTCTTATTTAGTAAAATAAACTTACCTCATCAAGTAGTTCGTTCAATCAAGGCAATAACAGAACTTGTGAAACTAATTTAACTCGTCAGTTTACTACAACAATTACTGAACGAATGAGATGTCGACGTGTGTGGAGATCTCTCCCTTGTAACTGCTGCCAATGTTGTCTAGACAATTTCTTGTATCCTTTGCGTGCATCACTACTACACACACATGGTTTTACCAGTCGAAACTCTTTATAGCAAAATAATGTCAATGTTTATCTGACCCTTTGAAAAATAGTCTAACTCTTACAGAAAGAGACACCCAGCCATGCTTGCACAACCAGGGTGCACATATTATCTATGCCAGCAATAACAGCTCAGCCTAATATACAAACATCCCCAGTCCCCATGTACATCAACGATTATATATAATCGTTGATGTACATCTTGAGCCAGATTCATCCATTCACAACACTCGTAATAAATGCAACAGTTAAATGTGTATCAATTGTCCATAGTTTGAAAGAAGCACACCGCTCAGGAAAGAGCACATTTGAAATGCCAGTTCATGCAAATTAAAGCTCGCTAGCTCAAGCCTACACTGACCTATATATTGCCTTCACTAAAAAATATTTTTCTGAAATTGCTAAAATGACATGTCTTCGCAACATAAAATAAAATTTCTACATATCACACTGGTGCCTGTGAAGTTTTAGGTGCACCAGATATGATAATTATGAAGAATTCTGGCCATCTTGGCTGGAGGGCCAAGTTGTGGACTATATACAGATGATTTATTGACCATTCTATATCATATAGTGTTATCTTCTCATGATACAAAGTTTTATAACAACCATACATATTTGTACAAGCAATAATATGGCATAAGAGCAAATGAAGGCCACATTCTGTAATTATCTGTTTGGATGTTACTATCTGCCAGGAACTCTGACATCAAGCAAAGTGCTGACATGAAGTCATATCTGGGCATCCCTTGACAAACTGTCTGACAGAGGCTTTGGTCTTATATACACGTTTCATGGTGGTGAAATACTTCAGAAATAAACTTAAAATCTAGGGGAAGTTTTGTCTCTACACAAGACAAGTTTACTACTGTGCAGTATTGTAGGCTCCAATTTATAATGATTGGTCCATCAGCGAGTCCCAAGTTCTATTCTGTCTAGTTTATTAATTACTAACAGGCAGGTCATCTCTATTCTACCTTGGTATGTGTCTATGTCGATCTACTAGCTTGTAGCTCTATGAAATAGATTACGTCTGTCTGTTGATTCCTGTCTTCTTCATACAATACTGTATGGAGTTGTTCTCTTCTGTCATGATTAACTAGTAATGCTCTTTATAAAAAAACAAAAGATCAATGCAGATTATGTGGGACACAGGAGAAAGCACTTTATGCACTGGGAAATTAGTCTTCGTATGGCATATAATCGCTTGTGAAGTTTTACGTTGCTGGTGAAATATAAAGCATCAAAATAGCGATAAACTTGGCCGATGTGAACGACAACCACCAATAACAATGTACTTTACTGTTTCTAGTATGCCCAAGTCATTAATGTACAAAAATTTCTTCTGATTTTTCATACCTAACACGATTGATTTCATTACCTTTTGTTGGTCAGCAAAAAAGACAAATTAAAAAAGTTGTGTGCACAAAAAATGGAATCACCTTAGAAAGGCTGAGTCACTGTGGCTTTCAAACATGATTAAAAAATTATTAGGTTGATTGAAAAACAAGTTAGCATCAGCCAGATGTTTGTAAGACTAAGGCCCCGTTTACACTGGTGCGCTATGCGCACTCCGTACAAATGTGAACCCTGAAGTTTGCAGCGAAAACCCCAGCTGTTCAGATAAGCTCGCACCAATACCGGTTTTGTATCGTCTCAAAACTGAAACGGGGCCCAAGGTGTGTTAATACGGATACGAAACTAATGCGGTAGCCAAACGATCATCTAAACAGGCACTTTGGTGCGGACCAATACTGAACCGTAGCTATTACGATTTTTTACCGTGTTTCGTAGCGTACTAGTGTAAACCGAGCCTAAAACAATTATTCTACACAAACCATTTGTATTATAGAGTGGAGATGTTTGTCGAATAATGTAAAGAGACTCATTCACCCATGAGTATTTTTTACACCAGTTTTCATTTAATTACAGTTTTTCTTCTCAATAAAATTGAAAGAGTTTCTCTGCTTACACAAGCGCAGAGAGATGACAGGAAGTTCCTCGATCAAGGCAGACCTTGCTGGAAAGACTAAATTGATTTTTTCTCTCCATACACATTAAACTACACCATTACAATCTTATCGCTCAACTTTATGCCGACGCTGAGGCAAAAAAACCAAAAATCACACCAATTGATGGCTGGTTTGTGATGTAAGCTCTTATGAACATTGCGAGATCGACAGACAAAACATAGAAAGCAACGTTAGGGGAGGGAGATAGAGGCGAGCGTAGACAACTAACAAGCATACTGACAAAAAGAAACCTTTACTTTTGCACAAGGTTGTACTTGATAAGGAATCGGGGAGCGACGCAGGACAAATTACGCGTATTGTAGTGTATGCATTTAGACAATCATTATATTTTATTAATTCTGATGAGCTATTTTACTGATTGATTGCATTTTATGAATTACTTTCACTGTGTCTACTAGTGAACTGCTCTACAGAAACTTCTATCCACAGAGCAGCTTGTTTCTGCTGGAACTGTGACAAAATCAAACTAAGAAAAGACAACTCCAATGAATAAGACATAATAGTCTAAAACATGATTATGAATCAAAAATATTATGGCCAGGTGAGAACGATAAGAAAAATAATTTTAAAGCTGAAGAAAGCAAACATACATACCATGTTTAAAACACTTAGACAATTGCATATAAAATAATGAAAACTTATTTGCTTACAAAATAGAGATATCATTTCCTGAGATGATATCAACATTCAAAACCAACTGAGGTTGTGCAAAACATATCTCACCAACAAAAATTGAATTTCTATCTCATTTTGACTTTTTTGACAATGTTTGATTTTGTAGCTGTAAAAAATGTTATGATTGATGGAGTTGTCTTGCCTTGCTTTGGTTGCTGTTACAAATGATGCAATTCATGAGATATTGTAGTGGTGACATAATGCGGTGGATTGCTTGCAAGTATGGTGTTTTACTGGTATAAGACACCATTTGTGTATACTGTTGTGTCACACTAAGTTGTTAGAGCGTTGTTGTTTGCTTTGAATGCTAACTAATCACTAGGTAATTGGCCAGTGATATCTGGTTAGACGGACAATAACGCAACCGGCCTCAAAAAGCGGAGCACCTTTAGCTGAGTAAATGATTACCACAGACTTGCGCTAAATAACACAGACTAATCTACTCACTAAAATGCCCACAAGGAACATTTCAAATTGAAACTGATCAGGTGAGATTGACTAACCAAGATGGACAAGGTACAATGTATACACAATATGTGCTTGGTGTGTAAATTCCATTTGTACTTCCTAATGGGCTGATGTATTTAGCTTGTTTGTACTTGATATCCTGTTTTGGTGAGTATTCCACATTTATTAGATGGTTTTACTCCCTATGGCAAGCTTTAAACTAGAGCTGGTTATGGTGAATGCCTTACATGTCAAGGTCAATTGTATCACAGCAGGACTGTGCAAGGTTAGCACAGGGCAGATTGTGGATGTGCATCTATTGTAGCGCTCACACACCGTTTTATGCATTTAACGCGCTGCCAATTGTTACTATAATAAAATAGACCACCAGAGACCAGAATATAGCAAACGGCCAAACTTCTGAATTTAATGGTATATAGATACGTATTCTTCCAGTTGTAACTAACAAGTTGCATGTAATGAAAATTTCCATATTGTACACATTGCTCTCAGCAAAACCTTGTGTCAGACACTAGACGTCTAGTGGTATAAGGCATGTCAGACACTAGAGGTCTAGTGGTATAAGGTATGTCAGACACTAGAGGTCTAGTGGTATAAGGTATGTCAGACACTAGAGGTCTAGTGGTATAAGGTATGTCAGACACTAGACGTCTAGTGGTATAAGGCATGTCAGACACTAGAGGTCTAGTGGTATAAGGTATGTCAGACACTAGAGGTCTAGTGGTATAAGGTATGTCAGACACTAGACGTCTAGTGGTATAAGGTATGTCAGACACTAGAGGTCTAGTGGTGTAAGGTATGTCAGACACTAGAGGTCTAGTGGTATAAGGTATGTCAGACACTAAAGGTCTAGTGGTATAAGGCATGTCAGACACTAGAGGTCTAGTGGTATAAGGTATGTCAGACACTAGAGGTCTAGTGGTATAAGGCATGTCAGACACTAAAGGTCTAGTGGTATAAGGTATGTCAGACACTAGAGGTCTAGTGGTGTTAGGTGACACAACCCTTTATTACTCGCTGCTGTATGTTTAATGCAGATTGTCTGGGAGACTATGTAAATAAATAGTTTAGACTGAGTATTTACAACTGAGAGATTAGGGAAGGAGTGATAACTCAGCCCCATGTAGGCGTGGTTATTGATAGAACTCTGAAGGGTGGTAACTAGACAAACAAGAGACGGAGAGAGAGACGGAGAGAGAGAGGCGGAGAGAGAGAGTTTTAAATAGAAGCAATATGTTGTACAAGAGGAAACAATCAGGAAGCAACTTGTAAAAGCTCGACTTTTTGTGGTAACACTGAAGGAATAAAACAAATGGTTTGTAGATTCCTGGCAATCCCACCATGCAGCAGTAAATTACAAGCAATGGAGTGTGGCCGAGAGAAACCCTGACTGCTGGACTGCTGGATAACTCATGTACTTCAACCTTGTGCTTGCTCAGTTGATGCAAGATGACATTTTTAGTGGTAGAAAAAGGAGTTTGGGACAGGTATAGGAGATAAATAGCCATCTACGGTTCTGGAGTTTTATCGCAGTGTATAGAGCTGATGTACTGCCTTCTATCAACACTGATTATTTTATCCTTGATATCTGGCTAAATAACCTTCCATCAGCAATCACACAAGCATACAAACACACAAACACACAAGCATACAAACACACAAACACACAAGCATACAAACACACAGACATACAAACACAAAAGCACATAAACGCACATCATACAAACAAACACACAAACAAACACATAAGCACACATACACACAAGCACACATCATACAAACACACAAACGCACATCATACAAACAAACACACACAAGCACACATCATACAAACAAACACACACAAACACACATCATACAAACAAACACACACAAGCACACATCATACAAACAAACACACACAAACACACATCATACAAACACACAACTGCCCACCTACCAGTTAGATAACACACTAGTGCTAGTATTAGTACTTGGACAAACTCATCAATAGAGGTCGTCCAGCCAACTCCTTCTTGTTCATCTCCTCCACAGCTTTCCTGGCATCAGCAGCAGACTTCATCCTGATTGTGCCCCTTTAAGGTACAGCATAACCCGCTAGCTGATAATCCCACACAATACATCTATAATACAAGACTAATTGCTGTTATAATTCACTCACTTTCCAGTAGGCATGCCATTCTGCATGATGAACATCACACTACCCAATTCTGGGTTGAAGTCTCTGAAGAAAGCTTCAACCTGTTCAGACTTTATATCATACCGAAGGTTGACCATTTTAACTACCTTTTCATGGCTTGCATTTGATTGCGGCTTCACCTCAGGCACCGGCGGCAGCTAAATAATTATATCCAATCAATGAATTGCCTTGAACATATCATACCCGTCAATGATCAGCAATGGACGTTATTGGCTGCCACCATTAATACAAATAGTTAGTTTAAATGATATAAACTGGGCGGGGCTAGTGGCGCTTTGCTATCAAACACCCCACACCACAGTTTATAGAAATGGGGTAGTCTTTGCCTGAGTTGTCTTCTCGCAAATACATTAAAACATGAGGAGACAATCATCGAAGTAGACTAAGTACCAAGAACCTAGCCCGCATGTTGTGGGTAGCATATCTGACCTCTGTCCTTGCTTGAGCAGTGTGAGTTAGTAAAATAGCAACAATAATTCAACATTCCGTTAATTTCTACGACCACAAAAATAAACAGAATGCAAATGCCAGACCACAAAATGCAATGATGTATGCTTTCAATTCGGCTTCAGGTCATCATTCAACGATGTTATTGTGCTGTTGCGCCATAGCTAGCTTAGCCGGATCTGACTTGAACTGCAGCTTGTTAATAATAATAATTAATTAATAAATTATTATCTATATTAGTATGATTTACTATAATCAAGGAACAAATTTAAACTAATTCACTCACTGTGACAACATGTTCTACTAGTTCTACTAATTACTACTAACACCACTAACAGGTCGTGGGATAATGTTTGTAAGCAAACAATTCAACCAATCAAAACACTACACTAGACATAGCGATAAACATTTTGTGTAATACGAATCGTGGTCTATTATGGCTACCCGCACTGAGGAAAATATGGACGACGGTGGAACACAATGGTGTTATAGAGCAATCATCCGTTTGTTAACTCTGAGTTGTTTGCCTAACAGCAGACCCAATTCAAAGCATCATAACCATCAAAATACATTTATTACTGAGTATGATTTTAGTTTTAGGACATAAAGGAACTTCTGAGTAAGGGAAAAAGAGGAAAATAATTAGAGAAGACAATTCCCAATACATGAGGCCATTTCTATAAACTGTGGTGTGGGGTGTTTGATAGCGAAGCGCCACTAACCCCGGGGTACGGACCATTCGAAACTGACGTTACTAAAATGGACACTTCGAAACTCTTTGGGGATGGGGGTTTGGGATTTGGGGGGGTTCAGGTTTAAGAGTTTCGAACAGTTCATTTTCCAAACGTCAGTTTCGAATCATGGCGGAATCACTAACCCCGCCCAGTTTATATCATTTAAACTAACGAATAGTGAGCAATTGTTAATAGCTAGCAGTGATTGGTTCGAGTTTTACCTTTCCTTCCTGTTTGCTCAGCAAATCTTTCATGGCTTGTTCAGAGACCACCCTGATTGTGACATACCGTTTACCTATGTAACCGCGGTCATGCTTGAGTGCTTCTTCTCTGTCCTCTAATGAGTGTACCTGCAATCGACTATGAGCATTGGTTACATGTCCATGTGTGCGCACTATTATGTACATACATGCATATGTACTCTTACTATATACAGGCAATTATACATTCTATTCGTACTCTACGTATCTCTACCTATTTTCGAAACATTTACTATGTTTCCATTCCACACCACTAAAAATTATCGCTAGACTTCTGCGGTTTGTTACCACTAAGAATTAGCACAATGGCATGTATTTGGATAACTAATAGTCAAGGTGCTGTTTAGCACAATTTAATCAACAAGCATTACTGGCTGTTTTTATTATTATTTTCTTGTTACGCATGAGAGTAAACAAATGAAGAGTATTTGGCGAGGAAGACTGTGTTGTGTGGTGACAAGGGACTTGAGTAGCATCTTGGTTGTCATTCAATGAATGAGGAGGATTATAATAATCAAATTTAATAAATATTATTATTAGTAATAAGTTTTTGCTAAAATATAATGATTTATTACTTTTTATTACTGTAACAACTAATTACCAGCAGCGATAAATCATTCGTTTCAATTCAGTTGTATTGTACCATGAATAACAGTGTGATAAACCACAAATGATCATCGTTCCTGATATGATTTACTCAAATTATCTTTAACATCTAAATCTCCGGCATATGTTGATGACACTATCTTTTTATCATCACACAGTAACATCCCCATAATAAAATATATTTGTAATAACGATTTGACAAAAATATCACAATGATGCATTGAAAATGAAATAGTTATCAATACTAATAAATCACATTTTCTTTTGTTTAATTATCATAATAATTTACAAAGTTTCCTTATCTCTTTTGAAGAAAAAACTTGCTACACAAACGCAAAACAAAACTCTAGGTTACATGACAAATGATAGACTCACTTGCGATGACCATATCTTAGAAACTGAAACTAAGTTTCGCAAAAACATAAACCTCCTGCAGCTATCACAAAACGATCTTACTAACAAATCATCAAAAACATTTTCCTATCACTGTATATTCTGTCACCTAATTTATGGTATAGTTATTTATCACAATCTATCTCCTAGATACCTGCCGAAATCATCATTTTCATTACAAAAAAGAGCTTTCACATTAATGGCAAATGTTCATACCATTCCTCTTTCGTTAATTAGAACAGATGATATCGCCACTTCAATTCAACTGTTACCATTACCAAAATTGGCTCAAAATTTTACTGCAAAAACAGGTTTTAAAATTTTTAATAACATAATTCCTAGCTTTATTTCTGTTGATTTCACAACTAGTCGTAATTGCAATTTTACGTTTTGTAACTGCGAGAAACTTTATGCCAACACACAAGCTGCAATAGAAAAATATATATCTACCACATTCAACCAACTACCTTTATCTCTAAGAAAAAAACAAACCCTGTCTGTTTTCAAATCAGACTTATTTGAATATCTATTAAATACCAATGGATAACTATTTGAATAATCTGTACTTCCGTAAACTTCCTTTTTTCCTTTTCTTCTAGTTTTGGCATTTTATGAAAAACATTTTTATAAAATGATATCGATGCCAATAAAGTATTATAGATATATTGCTGGACAGCCTGATGATGCCATGCTTGTTAGTAAGGAATAATTGGCAGCTTCCTGTTTTATGAAGCACGCCTATTGTTATTTCCTTGGGCGGCATTAGCGTTTCCAATAGCAATAAAATCTTGGCATTTGACCTATTGCCAGAGTTGTCGCCAGCTGTTGCCTGAAAAGTCTCATGACAAATTTATCGATAATGACGTTTCCACATAAAATTTTATCTTATCGCTAACAATAATTTGACGGACTGTGGAAACATGTTAATTATTTTACAAAAGATTCAGCTTGAATAACCGACTGGTGCAGAAGTGTAGAACCTACTGTGTTACTATATTACATGAAGCATTTCAAATAGCAAGCAAAGAGGAATAATATTAGAATATGAGGATACGTTTAGAAGAGGAACAGCATCTGTTTAACCAAGGTGTTTGACATGAGCGAAGTACCTTAACAAATCCACTTCCTGAACAACGTCCACTTCCATCTGGTGACTTGACAATAGTCACCTCGTTCTCCTTGATTTTGGTTGGATAGAGGAACTCTGATACAGTCCTTGGGGTGGCATCCATTGGAAGGCCGAGCAGTTGCAGAACAAACTCACCAGGTTTGGTACTACAAAACAGAGGGCATCAAATAGACAACATATAGAGGAATAGCTATTCACCTGGTGCTGTCACTGCAGGTCATTGGAGTCAGCAAATACTGCGAGTCAGCAGTCATGAAACTTACTTGTCGGCAGCAAGGGATCTCTTATGCTCGCTGACACATTTTGCCATTTGTTCTCTGGGTATGTGGTTAACCTACAGATATATATCCACATGTACCGCTACATACAAAAACAATATGCATACACACAACTACACAAAAACAACTGCATACACAACTACATACACACAACTACATACACACAACTACAAACACACAACTACAAACACACAACTACAAACACACAACTACATACACACAACTACAACACACACAACTACAAACACACAACTACATACACACAACTACATACACACAACTACACATACACAACTACATACACACAACTACATACACACAACTACATACACACAACTACAAACACACAACTACACACACACAACTACATAGACACAACTACAACACACACAACTACAAACACACAACTACAAACACACAACTACATACACACAACTACAAACACACAACTACATAGACACAACTACAACACACACAACTACAAACACACAACTACAAACACACAACTACATACACACAACTACAACACACACAACTACAAACACACAACTACAAACACACAACTACATACACACAACTACATACACACAACTACATACACACAACTACAAACACACAACTACATAGACACAACTACAACACACACAACTACAAACACACAACTACAAACACACAACTACAACACACACAACTACAAACACACAACTACAAACACACAACTACATACACACAACTACAACACACACAACTACAAACACACAACTACAAACACACAACTACAAACACACAACTACATAGACACAACTACAACACACACAACTACAACACACACAACTACATACACACAACTACATACACACAACTACATACACACAACTACATACACACAACTACATACACACAACTACATACACACAACTACATACACACAACTACAAACACACAACTTACATTTATGGTCTGTTTGAGCAGTTCCGCTGGTGAATTGATGAGCATCTGAAGTGAATGTTCAGTGGAGAGCTCTACATATGCTGTGCCAGTGCATTCTCCATGTACATTAAACTCTAAGTACAAGCTGCCTGTAATACAGTGCATACTACAGTGTACATCATAACTACAGTGTACAACATATATTACAGCGCATACTACTGTGTACAACATATACAACATACAACATATACTACAGTGCACACTACAGTGTACATACAACATATACTACAATGCACACTACAGTGTACAGCATATACTACACAAAGTACAGTATGGACTACATTAGATACAATAAACTATAGAATGTTCAGTATATACTACAGTGTGCGCAGTATATCCTACAGCAGGTACAGTACATATTGCAGTAAGTAAAATATATAGTACAGTACAGTATATATATTATATATTACAGCAGGTACAATATACTACAGTACAATATATTACAGTAAACCATGTACAATATATACCACAGTATGTAGCACACCATGTACAGTATAAACTACAGCAAATATAGTATATAAAACATGAATTAAATGATACAAAACGTATAATAGCTACAGTAAAACTTGCACAAGTCAACCCCACGAAATTTAATAGTTTGGTTAATTCAATGTAACAATCAAGATCCCATCCCATCTTAGTTTAAGTTTTAGACCAACATTTGAGGCATTATGTATATTTTGCTTGGAGTATCCTGTGCGTTTTTTTTTATCGGGAGTTGCATGCCCCATTGTTATCTTGGCAACATTTAACTGGATTTCATAGGACGATTGGTTTAGTGGGCGGGGTTTTTTGTGCTGGTTTGTTGGCCTAAGTTAAAGGGACAGCTTCGGCGACCAAATGGTCGCCGGAGCAAAGATTGTAGTAAAAATTGATTACCCTCTTTGGCCCATAGCTTGATCGGCTATGTTTTGCCGAAGCTGTCCCTTTAACTTAGGCCAAAAAACCAGCACAAAAACCCCGCCCAATAAACCAATCGTCCAATGAAATCTATTTAAAAGTTGCCAAGATAACAATGGGGCATGCAACTCCCAATAAAAAAACGCACAGCATATTCCAAGTAAAATATACATAATGCCTCAAATGTTGGTCTAAAACTTAGGCTAATCCCATCTATCAGTCAGTAATAAGTTTATATAATTCAATATAGCTATCTATAATTAAATGTAAATGCTGCAGTTTCTCCCACTAAAATAGAGTGATGACTGATTTAGTTACAAGCTTCTTGGATGATGCTTCGTTCAAAAGCCAAAGTTTTCTATTGCACATGTGTAGAAGACGAAAGTTGTGATACAAACCTGGAAATAATTAACTCATTACTTTCTCAACCCTTCAAAGCATGAACAAAAATGTTAATGAGTAGACAGACACCTGATATAATCTTTCAGTCAGTGAGGGGCTTTCAATTCATTCCAGCAAATGTACACAAAAATAAACCTTCTGCCGAAAAATTAGCTCCTTACAATCTTAATTTTTGGCTGTTTCGGGTGCAAAGAATGGGGATCACATCATCATTAGCAGCAGACAAGGGAAATTATTGTCATCTATTGTGATAACTATACGGAAGCAAAGATAATTCTAATTAATTAAAATTTAGTTTTAATAATAATAGTTAATGACAATTTGAGATCTGGTAGACAATCCTTCGATTGGATACAACTTATTGAATTTTGAATTGTAGCTATCATATATTTTTTGCATCAACAGCTCCACAAGCAGGATGGTGTAATTCAATACCATCTATTGACCATCTATCTACTATCTATAAATGTAATTTATTCAGCCCTTCAACATTGAATTACGCAACTTTCAGGGTATCTCCTATAGTTACTACATGCAAAAAACAAGATGTTAGTGGTAGACATAAATCTTACTTGGATCATACTGGATGTCAGTAAGAAACTTTTCAACATCTGATTTTGTAACTTTAGGTGGAAGACCTGTCAGAACGGCAGACCACGATGGGGATCTAGGAAAAAATAGTAGTGTGAGAATAAATTAAATAACTAGGAGCAATGAGCAACTAAAAAAAATCACATAGACCACATACGTAGTTGTATTAGATAGTCCAGAGTCCAAATTTTGGTTCTGGGGTGCTTTTAAAACTGTTTGTTCTTTTTGAGTAGACTTATCAGTACCATCATTGGATTTTATTGGATATTCAGGACGATTGGCGAGGTTGGGCTTCTTAAAGTTGGAGCCTAGCTTGTCATCCACTCCTGAAGCAGGTCGATTACTCTTAGAGTCTGCTCGATCACCCATCCTAGGCTCTGGTCTGTTACCCATCATACCCTCTGATCTGTCACCCATCCTGGGCTCTGATCTATCGCCCATCCTCATCTCTGCTCTATCACCCATCCTGGGGTCTGGTCTATCTCCCATCCTAGCTTCCGGTCTATCGCTCAACCTGGGGCCTGATCTATTACCCATCCTGGCCTCTGGTCTGTCACCCATCCTAGGCTCTGGTCTGTCACCCATCCTAGGCTCTGCTCTATCACCCATTCGGAACTCAGCTCGATCACCAAGTCTCCTATACTTGCCAAATCTACTGTCATTTCTACCGACATTTCTATCTGACTGTTGTAGTGGTGATCTACGTTTGTTACGATCCAAATTACGGGGAGATCGAGAGCGGCGAGGAGATCGGCTTCGTCGACTTTGTAAATCTCGTAAAGGTGATCCTCTTCGGTGTCTACCATGCTGTGACCGCACGGAGGGATCAGTATTGCGACGAAGGTTTAGCCTATCTGGAGAACGACGAAAAGAGCCATCACGTCTATTTCTCTCATCCCAACTATGTTTGTTAGAATTGGTGTTCATATCTTCATGCGAGTTCCCTTTCAGCACTGACCCACGGACATTTGGATCTGTTTTAAAATTGTCATATTTTATTTTGGGACAAGGTTCCAGGTTAAAAACCTGACCAGTTATTTTCATGCCTTTCAACTCATTAAGCGCAATTACAGTGAAATTGATCGATTCAAACAGTACAACAGCCGTAGCTCTATCTTGTTCGTTATATGGACGAGGAGGCCAGATTATCTAAAAAAAAAACATACCCATGATTATGACAAAATTGGCAAATGAAACAGCATAACTGTTGATGTAAACCATTTGATATATACAATAAAAAGAATAATGGCAACTAACAATACTTCCAACTGCAGTAAAATGGAAAGGTTTTCCCACACAGGTTCAATGAATGATAAACAAGAAATAATTTGACATTAGAAGTTTTAAACATAAATCAAGTAACTTACTTTTATATCTCTGGCAACGATATTGTGGGTGGCAAACAGCCCTCGCATTTGTTTAAATTGTACATCTGGTGGTAAATTGGTGAAATAAGCACAGGGGTCATTGACAGGTACAACTGAAGGTGAAGCATTGTTTTCCTGAATGTTTGGATTGGAAAAGTTGCGAGGGTTAGAATTTTGGAGCTTAACGGGTGGCTCATCTTGTCGCAACATTTGTGGAATTGGTGGACTTTGTAAGTCCATCGGTTGGTGGTGCATACCATGAGAATGGTTTTGTTGCTGCGACACGTTGAATGGTTCATTATGTTGTCCTCCGAACATGCGGGAGTCACTTTGTTGGTGTATATTGCCCTGGGATCCTTGCTGATGAGGATCACCTTGGGATCCCTGATGTTGCTGGAAACTGCCATGTGGATTATTACGTTGCATTGACTGTTCATTGAATGGAAAGTTAATATTACTCGGTAAAGCTGGAGTTGGGATTTGTGCTGCAGGATTAGAGCGATTAGACAATCTTTGGGAGGAATTGCCATGGTTTTCAGAGGCAAATGAAAACATTTTGTCAGGAATATCTTCAGAAACCTGCACATCTAGCAGTGGTACAACCATTGGCTTCACATCAGGTGTTGGTAAAAGAGGAGCTGACTTTGAAGCAGCTGCAGGTCGCCCTTCGTGATGAGCTTTTGGGCCACTCCTCAAATCTGAATCCACACGATCATCACGATCTCTCTTCGATGTATTAGAATTGAATGGAGGTTGCATATGAGATTGGAAATTTTCAGGTGGTGGTTGCTGAAAATTGATGTCACCTGGGTGCTGTGGCCTAAAACTTGCTGCTTCACGCAATGAGGCCAGTGAAAGTTCATTGTTAAACGGCTTGGTAAAATCGCGACTATTGTCATGTCCTTGAAAAGGCATAGAGCGATGTTCATTGAATCTACCTGTACCTGATAAATGGGAATCACGAGGAGGCTGAGATAAATCAAAATGCCTCTCTACTTGCTCTGAATTTTTATTGAAGAAAGCCGAAGCATCAAACGACCCCATTTTCTGCTCAGGTTCACAAACTGGCGGTTGATGAGCGCCACCTTTGAAATTATTGTAATTTGGTTGACGCTGATCAAACCTTTGATTTTGAGAGAAATTTGGATATGAGTGAAAATCATCCCTTTGATTGTAATCAGATTGCAAATTCTGCCTTTCTGTTGAGTCATGAAAAGATGGAGGTTGATTGGAACCCTTTGTAGGTTGAGAAAACTGAGGGGCCTTCATCGGTGGGGTATCATACTGCCTTTGGTCATAAAACTGTTGGGAATCCCTCTGTGAAGAATTGGTATTCCTTTCATTTGCTTGCTGTTCAGAGTAACTAACAGATGATTGGTTTGGCATCTGAAAATTGGAAACACCAGTGGGAGGATTTGAAGAGGGGAAGTCACGACTAGTTGCATTCTGATATGTATTCCTATTGTGCCAAGTGTCATTGGTGCCACTGGGGAAAGTTTCTGCGCGATAAGCAGAGGCTGATAAATTGTGCTTGCTGGAGTATGCTGAAGTATTATCTGGTAATTTGTCAAACTGATTATAATTGCCAAAGCTCATAGGATCACCTGACCCTTGGAAGTGCTTATTGCTGGAATTGTCCGTGGCAGTTTGGTTGCCATAAGGTCCATCATTCTGCCTACCTGTAATGAACATCTCTGCAGCATTGCCTCCCATAGATTGTGGGTCTCTAAAACATATCAATACAAAACATGTGTAAATTAATGTCTAAACAAAATGCAGTAGTGAAAATGGTTACCTCTATGGTTATTTAATTGTTATATACCTAGTAGAACCGTAACTCTCCACACTTTTGTTACCAAACTGAGATGATGGATGTTCTCCCATTGATGAAGAGCTCAACTGTTGTCTGTCAAAACTGTTGTCACGTGCATTATCTCTACCATACATGAAATCTGGTTTGGGGGGATTTTCACCTTTAGCGATAGCTATGATGTAATGCATTTCTTCTTCGCTGTCAAATTGAAAGAATGTGTTATTAAAACTGCTGTAGCATAAATTTTTGACTGCACTCTACTTAATTTACATGTTTCAGGCAATCGTGTAAAAAAAAAACTGTTGCAGATTCGTGCTTTCAGTATAAAAAGTACAGTATAAACACACCACGTACTGAGTAGTGTGCAAATGTTTACACAACTCATGATATGAAAGGCCAAAAAGTGAAGTTGTGCAACTTTGGCTTGTTAACATAAAAGGGCCACTAAAAAATTATCCTTCAAAATTGTTAAAAAATTAGATTGTAGTTATTTTTTAGGTTTGTGGATAGGTTTCACTCTTATTGTGGTTAGTTTTGCTATTGCCAAGCTCAAATTTAATGAATTTCATCAGCAAAGATTATTTTTATACTCAAATTATTTATAAGCAAGCAACTATACATACCACAAAATTTACATTTCCAGCATTGGTGTTCAACAATGATAATCAAAACTAAATAAGAATTTGTCTGACTTAAAAACGTGAAAGCAAGCTGATAAGAGAAATACCTAGTTGAAATTTAATAAAAGGTAATTAACAGTTTTTGTATGTAATGCGATGTATACCAAGTAGCAATCTTTTAAAACGGATTTTGTTCAATGAACAGCAACTCAATATTCGCTACAAATCAACAAAAGCTAATATTCAATTAAACTTTATAATATAGACAGTAATATAGTGAGATATGATCAAGCTCATGCAATTTAAATTATTCGGAATCATTTTCTAAAAGTCCGGCAACAAAAACAAATTATGGTTAGAAATAGTCCTTTTATGTGAAGATCATGACTATTGCTTCATTCAGGCCAAATTTTTGTTATTTTTTAGCTCATATACCTTTCATTGAAAAACCTTTAACTAAAGAAAAAATTTCAATTATGAATTTGCAAATTCTTAGCAATTACTTATTTAAATAAACATGATTGATACTGGGCGGTTTGTCAGCAGCAATCTAAATACTTTCAACTTAAATTTTACACTCGTTGCATTCAGGCTGTAGTCGCTGAAATATGCTTCAACCAATGAGAGTTAACCATTACCGTTTGCGAAGAATTTGATTGGCTCCTGCAACGAGATAGCAAACCGATTTGGCAGAGCTATGTGACATTGTCACAGAACTCCGACATTCACCAATAATATTTTCATGGCATTTGACTTTTTACACTGGGTGTCAAGCAACGACATCGGCAAAAGCACAGACAAAACACCCAGTGGAAACGCAGCTTTAAGCCGCATTTACACGAGGCGACATTTCTTTGAAGTTTGCCGACGCATCTTGTAGCAGAAAACTTGTGCAGTTTTTGGTGGAGACGAAGGGTTGTCAAAGACTGAGACGCAGCAATCCAGCAGTGTCGGGTTCGAGCATCAAATTGCAGTGACTTATAGCCACGTGACAACAAAAACCAATCGCGTTTCCCTATATAGCGGTTTCAATGTTTTGTTTATTCGATCCTGGATATAATGTAAACAAAGATCGTGAATAAGATTATTATAAATAATTAAATATTACCACCATTGTTAATAAATCTTGATCATTATTTATTTTAATCAAATAAATCAAATTCTGTAAATTTAATAATATTAATCAATTCATATTCAGAGTAACTATTATTGTTGCGGATGCAAACATGAAAAAAAATTTTCTTCAAATTATTAATAAATCCTAATAATAATTACTTTTTTTTAGCTAAATCAAAATTTCACATAATGGGTAAATAAAAAAAACCTCTGAATGTATAGAGAATAACTACCTGGCGGAAAACCATTAATAATTAAATCTTAACTCAACAACCCAACTGCATGGGCAGGAACGCAACTAAATCGTATTAAATATGATGATCGGGCAACTCTAGAATTGCAAACTCGAAGATTTCATGTGTTGCAACCGTATTAAGGTAACTCGCAACTGCGTCTGCGACAATATGTTATGACAGAGACGCAGTTGCTGTCGTGTAAACACAGCTTTACTAGCAGCTTCCTCCTAAATGTGTATGAAAGTATATGAAAATTTTTACCTAAAGCTTAACATTACCTGCTTGCATAAAGGCGAATTTGTTGGTCCTTCAGAAATGACCGATCTTTTCTCAATGCATCCTGAGCATCAGCTCTCTTTACAAATGCCACAAAGCAATCCCCATCATCACCCCCAATAATTCTAACGCCTCCATTTGGAATTTCATAGCCGTAGAAGAACTCTCGAATATCTGCAGCATTAGCTGACCAGGGCAGGTTCTGCAAACGCACTACCGACGCCGAACTCATTGTGTTACCTGCAAATGGAGTACAAGGTGATAATACTGGGTGAATCCAAGTTATTGTTAAAATCACCCCAAAAATTTTTTTTTTTCAAATTTACTATTTTTTTAGGCAAATCAGAAACTCGTAAATCAAATAAAAACAATTGCAAAGTATCAATCGTTAGCTTAATCCAATAAAAAGCTATAATCATGACATCTTTTAAATGTTTTAAAACAATTTATTTCATTTTTCAACACTGATTAATTAGCTCCAAGTATTTATAAACTTTATTCATCCAATTATGGTTTTAGTGAACCAGCCTCCAGGCATATAATAGCTGGCTGACATATATACCAGTAGGCAGATAAAACCATACAAAATCAAATGCTATAATACATCTCACAACACAACAATGTACAGATACAAATAATTGCCAGAACGATTTCAAGTTCTTTTAGTTTCAACGATTTTGTAGTTATTGCTGATGAACTAGACATTGAGCAGACTCAGACTGATGTAACTTATTGCAGTCAACTAAATAATTGTGGTGAAGCAAACACCTATAGCAAAGACTTCACCTAACACAGCAAACTCTAATGAATTTTACAACCAATGAAAGAAACAGACTTGTTTCTCCGCTTGAAAATTAATCACAGTAATGAGACTTGAAAAACAAGCCATTAAAACTTATCTAGTTATCTACTGATTATTGCACTTCAGGCATGCTGGCTTTCCAACATGAGCTGATGTGGTTGCTTTACACGCAGAAACTCATTTATTTGGATAATCAATAGCGATTCATAATACCATTCAACTGGTGAATTATGGCTCACTCACTGTAGAATGGATACATCAGAAGAGAAAAACCTTGTGACAAAATTGTATAGGTAGAGCTATGTGTTCTCTGTGTTATACAGCGTCTTGATGACAATACAACTCCACAATTTGTGCAGCATTGAACAAGATATAATCCCATAATTACAAAGCCAGCTATCAATATAACTATGTCTAACCTTGTGTGATGTGTCTGCAGCGGCCATCTATTTGAGTTTAAAGATAACTTACAGTAAATTATTATTGCAGAAGGTCTAGGTGCAGCAGAACATGTTTATGAGAAAGGGCTAGGGTAGCATTTGATTTTCCTGTGAAATTAAATTTTTCCAGTTATATCTTTAAACTATTGCAGCTGTGTGCAGTTTATGGGAGTGCTTGTTATGGTAGTTTGACTGGTGCCATGTCTTGCGGAACATGGACAGTCATTCCGGTAAGGTGCAATTGACAAGAATTTCAAGTGTTTATAGCTCAATCATAAATATAAGATCTGGACAAATAAATCTGAGATGATGAATGTGATGCAATTATGCTTGTCTTTCAGGAAAAGTCAGTGATTTTGTCAGAGCAAGAGCACTGAAGAGTATATTACAGGTGCTAAGAGCTGAGGTAAGACGTATGGAGCATAAGGCAACTGCCAACCTATCACAGATTGACTAGATTGGTGAAATAACAATGAAACCATTTTGAGACTTGGCGAGTTATTAAATATTGTAAGATTACTGCACAAAATCCAACCTGAACGAACAAAGGATAAATGCAAGTAAAGCCTGTCAACCAGAGGAACATAAGTGGAGATAATTTCCATCCACGAGTTAGTATGTGTCAACCACAAAAATATCTGGTCGCTAGCAAACTGTTGAGCGTTCTACATGTTGTAAATAAAATGGTCTCATTCAATTGGAACAAGATCTCACTGGCCCATGCCTATACCACACAACTCATTCATCTCAAATACGTGAATTTTCCACGCCATTCCAATTTAAGAGATTAACAATGGAGTTGAGAGGTGTTCAGGTAGAACAGATTCTATCGATAGTTCATTTTTAACAGCTTTTCAATCATTGCAGAGATTGTTTCAATGCAAGCAAATGCAACAACACTTACAAGAACAGTACCCCATCTTGTTGGAGACATCTTCTCCTTTGCATTGTGTCATTTTACTAAATTTACAGCATTAAGTAATGGCGTTGTATATTTGTCTATAAACTATGGTCTGTAGATAATAATTTACTTATTGCATGCATATTTTACTACTCCTCACAGCACATCTGACAATGCTGATATTTCCAATAGATTGGTAATTCCCGAGTTCAACAATAGACTTGCAGAATGATTCCACTCTTTCTTCATTTTCCTCTATATATAGACATGTAGTTCCAATGAAATCTTACAATTTGAAATAATGACAAAATCGCTTGCCAAACATTGCCTCGCTCATAAGTGATTAGATTTGTTGACAATGAAGTTGTGCCAGTTCCTATTTGTGCTGATCTTTTTATCACTATGAGCTGACAGTGTTGCTCGTTTTGTGCATATGACTTTTAAAACTATGAGCTGCAGCAGAAATAAAAAGACACAAACTCCAGGGAGTGACTGTAAACAAGCAGATTCTACTGGGAGCAATCCTACATAATCTCAACTCGTCATGTCTTGATGAAATAGACCCGCTGCATGATGCTAATTTTTTGGAAATCCGTAGTTGTCTCAGGCCTACCAATGAACAGTGGTTTTTTTATGCATGTGCTCACTGAGCAAAGATTTGTCCACTTTTGCCAATTTTAATAGCGTTATTCGACCGTTATCCCAAATATTAATGTGTACAAAGGTTATGATCAGCTTTTTAACTTGTAGCGTTCATTTTATGCATATGACTGATCTATATTTTCATACCTATTATTGCAAATATAAAGTGTAGATCATTTAGACTAACTGATAATGATGAAAACGATATCATTTGAAACTGAAATAGTTCAACAGGAATTCTTTCTATACACACCCGAACACTTTCATAGAAGGCACGTAGCTTAAAATTGCATGTACAATAGTAATCACTTGTCGACTTGCGATTTTGTAACTTTCATTTCCATAGTAATTGCTAAGTGATCGCTAGCATTTTATTTGATGATATCAAAAAATCGCTAGCCGATTTCTTGATCAATCAATCATAGCACGCAAATGCCATATCTTCATTTCCAATAAGATCAAGCCAGCTGCATTGCCACAACCTATCAATAACTAAATAACAGCTTATAGCCTGTAGTTTGTAACAGCAGGGGCGTATTTTAAGGGGGGGGGGGCACAACGGCACTGCCACCCTTGGAAAACCATAAAAAGGTTTTTCAAAAGTGTCATTTTTAGCAGTGTCAAAACTGGGAAAAGCCCATGGATACTGGATATTGCAGAACATGACGTTTTTATTATGATAAGAAGGTACCCGATGAAATTTTATTCATGAATTTATTTGAAACGCTTTTTATCATCCTTGAAGGCAGCATTGGATCGAACATATACACATATATACCATTTACACAAGCACAGACGATTCAATAATATGTCTGTGTACAAAATACGATGAGTATGATTCAATCTCGGGCTTTTCCTGTTGATGTTTCCTAACCAACTAACAGCATGACTTCACATGAGTTACTACCAGTATCAATGTAAACATTATTTATGATCATTTACCTCAACAACAATGGTTTGCCTACTATCAAAAATTATGATTACTAGTTTTATTTAGTAGCAAATTCCAAAAATTACATCACCCTGGTGCCAATGGAAGTCCCCTGTCCCGTGTCAAACCTTGGCGGGATGAGTATGCTTTCAGTAATGATCAATGGTTATATCATCTTCACAGCCAGTTTATTTATTTATAATTTTTTTATGTTTACAACCTCCGACCTGCTGGTACTACTGAAATAAATTGATTATCAATGCTATTTATTATTATTATATTTATTATGATAATAACATCAATTAATTATTAATAAATAATGATTAAATAATGTTTATCATTTATTTATTATTAATCGTATCATTCAATCATTGATAGATGATTAATTTCAACCAATGACACCAGACCAGGTAAGATGATAAGTAATATTAATTATCATTATTACTACTAAAACAGCCACTATACTACTACTACTACATTTCTTCTGCTACTGCTGTAGCACCACTGGTTGTTAATACTAAATACCTGTTACTCACTACTACTGCTGCTACTACTACAACCAGAGTATAAGGTACTACTGACACTTTACTTTTAGCTGACAATGTTATAATTATCCCAAAATAATAATTACTATTTACTACTATTTTACGTAAAACTATTTCAATTGATATTTGAAAATAATTTTTGTGTTTTTTCATTTTATTTTTAATTATCATTAATGAAAACGGCATTTTGTCTTGTTTTTAGCCATCCTAATTTTCAACTTTGATTCATTTATTATCTAAAGATTGCTGATGCACATTATAAAGTAATAAAACCACTGCTTTTTTAATACTATTAATGATAGTCATTATCATTTCAATGGTGATATCTTACTTTTATTTATACTTTGCATAATTCCAAATTTAAATTCCTGCCATTATAGTTATTTATTTTTATTATATACTTGTACATGTCATGATAGTACTCATTAATAATAGTACTTAGTCTATAATTACTAATTATTAATTGCAAACATGTGTCTGTGCTAATTGTAGATAAATGCAATAATCCAATCATTTTGTCTTGCTGCCATACCGCTATTATCGTTGCTGGGTTTCTTCATTAATAATAAATTATTTCAGGCTCATGGATTCTTAGTATATACCACTCAATGTTACCCTAAGCTCTCTGTCTTTCTACATTACTGCGGTTGTTTTCCTTGTTTCATTAATTACCTCTTTTGCATAGTGTTCAGCATTAAGCATGATTTGTTGGATTTTTAAAGTAGCAAGACCTGTAGCAAAGTAACTATGGATGTCAAGTCTTTAGATTTATCTATAATGATAAAGTTTCAGAATTTCATTATGCAAGCAGTGCATGGAGAGGCCTGTCTTAGTCTTCTTCCAGTGAACTTCATGAAAGAGTCTTGTGATGACATATGCATGAACTCTTTGTTGACTCAACTAACCATTCCGAACTCCCTTTGTCCCCCACAGTTATGTGTAGATTACAATTGTTCTGATTTTCTCAAATGGTTTGTGGTCAGCAGCAAGCAGATCTCTTTTATTACAGACCCTAATACGCCGAATTCTCTTGTTTCTAGCCACTAATGTGGTATCAGAGAGGCCATTCTCAACTCTTCAATATGTTAAACATCTCAGATGTCTCAAAAGCAGTTGAATGTGATAATGCTGTTGCATATCTATAAGCAACAGACGAACACTGTGGATGTGCAAAGCATAATCTATAATTTCTTTGGTACCAGCCAAAAACGGGCTCAAAGAACTCTGCCCAAGTAGATAAAGTTTCACTAACTTAGCTTTTGTTCATATCGTTGAATAAAAATAAAATGTTGACGAAACCTGTTTATAATTTATTGTCTGCTAAACTTGAGAGGTGATAATTGCACGTGGAAACTCGTCTGCTTGCATACAAAATGCAATAACTTTCAAATTTTCCGCTAGCGCGGGGCTTATGCAGAGGAAGGGTGCACGCACCCCACCCCTCCCCATGTGGCAGCCCCTACCCATTTTTTTATGTGACGTCCCTGAACAGCGAGTTTGACCGGAATCGCTTAAAAATGGAAAGTGTGGTAAAAAAACTCCACAATTTTGAGGAGATTTCCTGATCGCTAAAAAAAACGCTAACGCGAACGATCGCTATATGTACATGCAGTTTAAAGTTTTATATCTACAGTGCTAAAAGCATTTACTAACTTTTTCAACCAAACAATTGAATGTTATAGTTAGGCGGGTAACAACTAGTTTTAAGCAAATCTGTCTTTTCAAAAGGAAGTGACTCTGCTATGAGTGGGGAAACAACTAGTTTGTCCTATGAATATAAACTTGGAAGTTTGATTGAGGGACTCCTTGCACTTGTACTCTTATGGCTGCAGGTCTATTGTTGTCATTAGCATTAACTAACAGCCCAATACCCGTTCGCTATATGAACAGGCCGTTGGAGTTGTTCAAAGTAGAACCAAAAGTTTGGAAAGTTGGCTTTGCAGTGGTTTTAAAATGTGAATAAACTTGATGATTTACCGTGTGCATGCAAAATAAAACAGAACCACAACTTTACAGCATTCTATAACCTACTTATTTGTAAATGAAGAGCATATCTTACCAATATGGCATACCAATATGGTATAATTTTATACGCGTTAGATAATATAATAATTCTGTTTAAAACTGGACTAAATGCTTTATATCACACCAAAACTTCACTCCCAAGATGCCTGACTGTCAACTTCATACTATCTCCTCTGTTGTTAAAGAAACATCTGAAGGTTTTATTCTCAGTGCAATCCATGACTTCTGTCACCACCGCAAACATTGACTAAGCTAAAAAAGCTGCCTACACTAGATAGTGACTACTTTTTCCAGCCGTCTTCCATTAAAATTACAACGAGGGTCCAGAAACATTTCTCTAGGTAACAATAAATCTATTTGACCTTGTGACACCAAGACGATCAAATATAAAAGTGACGCTTGTTTAATCTAATTGGTAGTTCCTTTTTACCTCCCCACTCGTTAGTATTCCTTTCTAAACATTTGAAGAAGTGAACTTGAGATGAATCCATGATAAGCAGCAAATGATTCACTGAAAAGAGTGACAATAATTCAAATGTGGAAGTGGGGAAACAGTGGTAGGACATTTCTCTATCAAGTTCTGACTTGGTCTGCATCACAGTACCATCTTAGTGTTCAAGTACTCATCACATAGGCGGCGTCTTCTGAACTCCTTGGGAATATCCAACTTGACAGCATTTTTTCATAAGATAATGATTATAGCCATACTGCAAACCTACATGCACAACCAACTACCCTTTTCAATAAATGGAAAGTGATCTGGTCCCACTAGAGCTACTAACAACAACCCAAGATTTTAGCTACACGGATCAACATGTAGTAAAATTGTCTCGATGAGTAGCCCCTACCATTTTACAATTGCTATGGCGCACTGATACCTCCCAGGTGTTCAGTACTTTGGACAAACTACACTCCTCACTATTTGCATGCTCTTATCCTTCTCTTGTTGAACAGACTTTGTGATACACATGGTACATGATTCATATCATGATGGCGCCACCATGATATGCTCAAAGTTGATACGAACGTACGGACACTTGAAGGAGAGAATGAATGTTTGTTACTAGAGTAAGGTAGGCATTTCGAACAAAACCATATCAGGTTCATAATTCCAGACCATTTTTACAAATAAGTATTAATCAGTCTGTGTGTCTACCTCCAGTAAGTCTGCTAGAGTGTGCAACATCATACATTCATAGCATTTAGAGAGTTGAAGATCTACTGGGTGGTAAAATTAATCAATATTGGGAATGGGGCAAGATGGAAGTTTTGAGCTATTTTTGTACTGGAAGCTAAGAGGTAAACAGATGGTAACTTTTGATTGACTACATTGGTGAATCTTGTAAGATAATATAAAATATAATTATGCAGTTGTTATCAATTATGCATGGTTTTTCATCTTGGTTGCTGTTTTTAGAACATTTTACGCACAACAAAACGAAACATGAAAACATTGCCTAGAAAAAAATATATGTCGGAAATAACTAAGGTGTTATGGTTAATAAACAATAACAATAATAATATTTGATACTATATATCTATGATCTTACTAGTTAGGGAATAAATTGACACATCACAGTTATTATCATTTTTGGGAGATACTTGTCTTTTCTAACTAAAAGCTATTATTCATCATTTTTCGTTGACATATTCCGAATAGGTTACAATATTTATTATCAAAAATTGATAGTGTATACATTTCATGCTTCTACATGATTTATACCAAAAGTATAGTGATCAAACTGATTATGAGAAAAAGCTCAAAAGGAAACAAGTGGCTGTTGATTAGCAGTTAGAGTGGTCACAAATATATTACTATTACGCTTTTGTAAAAATAAAAATGCAAAACACTGATCGCAAAAAATGAAATGTCTTCTTGAAAACCAAATTGCAAATATATCAACAAATGAGCAAGAAGGATACAAGGACAGAAGGAGACTAGCAGGACATAAATACTGTAAGAAGAGAGGATGACAATTGGAGGACAGGCATAAGGAGCAAAAGCAGTTCTGGACCACAAATGTTAGTGCCCGACGATAAAAGATATTGCATGTAGCCTGATGGGTAAAAATGGCTTATTATTTTTTATTTCAACCATAATAAGTAACAATACAAAGTTAGAGAGAGCCAGTTTCGTTTGAATTTGAAAAAAATTATAAAAAACCCAAACACAATAAAACCATCAATATATGATATATGCAACATTTACAATAAAAAAAAAAACAACCATAAAAAAAATGATAATTCTCAAATTATTTCAAAGCTAATAAAACTGGCCCATTATTATAAACATATTCATTGAATAAATAAGGCTTTATTACCACTAACAATTGATAATTATTAAAGTTACATGATGTCTATTTTAAATAAAAATTGAATTGAGTCAGACGTAAAATTCTCACTTTTCAGAGATAATCCCCTTACAGGCGAAGGTATCAACCATCTTGTCAAAACTTTTGATTTTGATATGCGTTATAACTTATACGCAAAACAGATGACCATAATAATATGTCATAGAATCAAACATGAATCCACAAAAAAGATCAGTAATGCTGCAAAAAAATGAAAAAAAAATACATTGACATTGCAGTATTTGGAGAAAAAACTTAAATTTTTATATATCAATTTGCCCAGTACTACTATCAATAATAATAGAAAAAAAAACTACTGATGATAATTAATGGTCATCATTTTTATAATGATGACCTAAGCAAATCCTTAATTAATTATATGAAATAATCACAAGTAGTATGAAAAACCATAATTTTGATATAATTATTCGATTGTAATATGGGAATAATTAAAAGAAAAAACATACACACACATAATTATAATAAAAAACGGTGTACATACATAGAGACGCACAATAACAAAGAAGAGTCGTATATATTTATGTTGGTTGACAGTGGCTGTGGGTATTATATAATTTATCATCTGTATGTTAACAACAATAATAATTAATACAAACAAGTGATTGATGTATGAAAATGTACTCATAGACAGTGATGATCTTATATGAGTAATAATAATTAATCAATAATAATAGGGTTACAACTTGAATACTTTTAACATTATTCAAAAATATTAGTAATAAAATAAGTATTAAATCATAAATAAACGACGGATGGTAAATAAATTTATCATAATCAGTTCATAAATAAAAACGATAACGATTATAATGAACAATCATTTAATAACAGTTTGTTACAATTATTATTTGCACTAATAAATTATGACTGAAAAAAAGTAATTGATCAACTTTATTTAATTAGTTGATTACGTGCAAGCTCGGTTTTTCATCATTAGACATATAATAATAAATAATACCATTTATTTATTTATCGTTGTCGCTTATTCAAGCCCAAAGTGGTGGTTCAATAATTATAATATAATTAATAATCATTCCTCATTAACAACAGTCATTAAAATGATAATTAATAATAATGGTGTTGAATCAATGAAACCAAAATATATTATCACATTATTATTATTTATTATTAATAATAAATTAGTATTACGACTAGCATTATTATGATTTTTCTTATGTTGTTGTACAAATATATTACTATTAATTAGTAGTATAACAATAATTAATATAAAAAATTGACAAAATTAAATCACCACCAACAATTTGAATTATTCAAATTGTTGGTGGTGATTGTTAAGTATAATTATTATGATGATTATTATTATAATAATCATCATAATAATTATAATTAACAATTACTGTAATAATAATCAGCATTGATTATTATAATTAGTTTTTTAAAAATAATAATTCTTTATTATTATGACGATGACTATTAATTATTATTAAAAAGTTGATGCTACCTACTACTACTGTAACTACTATGCTACTACTATTATTATAATAATAATTATTATTGAAATTGTTGTAATAATAATAATAACTACTAACTTTGATTAATAACACAATCAACAACAACAATGATGATGATTACAACAACAACAACAACAGTTACAACAACAATGTAAAGAAAGTATATATTATTTCATAATAAAACAATATTCTCTTTTATGTTTGTGCAATCAATGATAATGATGATGCTACCTACTATTTTCTTTTATCATTGAAATTCAATTGATTTGATGAGTTTTAACAACTGTTATTATTATAATTATTATTACTACTTTCTTTACATATATTTTTTTTCCAATTTTTTTTCTCATTGTAACTGTTCAATAATAAAATTTATTATTAATTAATTATTATATAATAATAATAATAATATTATTGATTAACAGCAGCGACGACCACTCAAATAATAATAATAATATAAGTAGTAAGTAATAAGTAGTAGTAGTCTTCTTCTAAGTAAGTAGTTTATTTAAGAAGTGTTTGAACAAAAACAACTTGCTGTTTTAAGAACAAGGAAATATTTAGTTAAAATCAATGCTATGTAGCCAAAATATCTGCACAAACCATGAATAGTGGAGCGGAGCTTGCGAGAGGGGCAGGCAGCGTTGCTAATAATAAGTCGACAAGAGTAATGATAATATTATTTATAATAATAAATAATGTACAACTTCACAGTCGTCGGTGAAAATAAAAATGGCGATAGCATAGACTTACGTACATTTTTAAAATTCGTGCCGTTAGGCACAACAAAATATGTTTTTAGATGTCTATGTTGATTAAATGTAGAAAGTGTAGCCGTCCAACCGCGCCATACTTTTCACTCACGCGCTCATTGACTGTATGTTGTTTTTCTCCTTTGAAAAATAATACTGAAACAGGAATACACTACAAAAACACTCAACATTGCCCGACAACTTCAATTCACACGGTTGCTTTTAGTATAACCAAACTCTTAACCGTTAAAGTAATCAAAGCCATGGGTGACTTTTTAGAGTTTCCAGAAATTTATCAGGAGATTAGAGGAGCAATGGTAAGTAAATAACTACTACTAACCAACAACTTACTTAGTTACTTCATTGATAACAGGCAGCATGGTTTCAGAAGAGGGCTTTTTTGTAAAACTCAGCTTGTAACAGTTTTGCATGATATCATCAGTTATATCAACAAAGATCAAGCGATTCATGCAGCGGTCTTAAATTTTTCCAAAGCCTTTGACAAAGTTGACCATAACTTCCTCATTAAGAAAATGCTAGCTTACCTCTTTCATCCGGTAATTGTACGTTGGACACATGGCTTCCTAGCAGATAGGACCCAGAGAGTGGCTATACAGGGACATCATTCAAAGCCTCTGCCAGTTATATCGGGAGTGCCTCAGGGGTCTGTCCTTGGTCCACTGCTGTTCCTGGTCTTTATTAATGATATAGCTAACTCTTTAGACTCCTCCTCTATAAGGCTATTCACTGATGATGCACTGCTCTACTTGGTGTCGAATAGCCCGGAGGATCATGGTAAATTCCAGTAAGATCTCAACAATTTGTCAAAATGGGCTAAACAGAACCATATGCAATTCAATCAATGTTGCCAAGTGTCAAACTGTAGCTTTTAGTAAAAAACTTAATGTCGAGGCAACACGCCTTGGACAACACACCATTAATCCCAAGTATCAGAGTTTAAATATCTGGGTGCCAATATATGCTTCCACTATATTTCCATTGTGATTCACACATAGACATGGTGGGCAGTAAGGCCTCCCAAAAATTGGGAATGATCAAGAGAGCCCTCCATGACGCTCCTATGAAAGTGAGACTTGTGGCATACGTTTCCTTTTGTTTGCCAGTCCTGGGTTACGCTTTTGAGGCTTGGGATCCCCATTTGGTACAGCATGCGGAACAGTTAGAGAGAGTGCAGAAGCAGGCGATCCGATTCATATGTGGCCTAAGAGGAGTCGTTGGTGTCACAAAGGCTAGGGTGGATCTCGGATTACCCTCATTAGAAGAGAGACGGAGGGATGCCCGTCACAAATTGTTTAGTAGTGTCGGCGACAAACCTTATTCTTTTCTTAGGGCTGAATTTGAAAACCACCAGAATTCTTCCCAATCCAGTCATCATACTAGATCAGTGGTTAAGTCAGTGCCTCCGGTGCAAGTTTCCAATAAAAGTTTCATGCACCAAGGCTTTTTTTGTTGCACTTCCAGAGAGTTGAGAGGTCAGTCCAAAAAATAGTGGTGCTGGCTGTCCAGCTTTTATTCGTTCTTTTACGATTTAGTTTTGATAACTAACATGACATCTCCCCTTCCCCACACCCAGGAGTTTTGGAGATCTAGACAAACATAACATAAACAATAATAATTATTATTATTTATCCATCATCAACAACAATGATGATGATTGTTGTTGATGATGACTGATAAAAAATAAATAATAATAATTTATATTAATAATCATTATTATTATTTTTTGTTGTTGTTGTGATAGCTATGATGATAGTATCATTAAATGGGATATAATACTAATGATAATAATAACAATAGTGAATATTATTACTTGATAAAAAAATTATTGTGGTGATCAGTTTATAATAATACTCTGTTATAATGATATATAACAGATTATAATATATAATATTTCTAATAATATTATTTATATATATTATTGTAAATAATAATAATTAATAACCACAATAATAATTATTATTATAACAGAATAATGATGATGTATGTATATATAATAATAAAAAATAAATGTTTTGTTGTTGTGCGTATGATGTGCATTGTGGAACGACAACAAAACAATTGTATTTTTATTGTTGTTGTATGCCTGTGTTAATAGTTAGTTAATATAATTAATTATTATTATGACTTACTACTAATTTACTGTTAAATTATTATTACTTGATTATTATTATTATTATTATTTATCTTAGTATAGTAGTTGGCAGTTTAGTGCTGATTATACTCTAGTAATAATAAGTCCATCTTAGTAGTAGTTATTGCTGTTAATTATTATTTATAAATATTATAATTAGTGTTATGGTTTTTATTATTTGATTATTATTCAATAGTTTTCAATGGTTTTTGCTGTCAGTTTTTGTTACTATTAGAATAATATGTTATAAACAAAATGCATGTTTCCACTTAAGCCTGGTTCACATACATATCGTAGATGCTCGCAAGTGATCGCAGATCCTCGTACGGCGATCTGCGATGTATGTGAACCTGGATTTGCAGTGGCTCGTACGACGTCGCACGCTGTCGCAGAGGCTAGTAAAAAAGTTCAACTGAACAAACTTTCTTGCGACGTCATACAATAGTGCGTACAATTTTCTTACTTTCTCAAAAACCACAGTTAGGTCAAGGTTACTCATGTAAACATGACTGCCATCAAAAACAGATAATAAATAATAAAATTGCTATTGTTCAATTATAAATACTATTTATTATTAATTTTCCGAATGAAGTATTATGATAGTCTATTTGAATGTATAAATATATATATTTTCTTCAAGTTTTTATATAATAGCATAATTAGTATATTATTATAAATTAAAATTAAAAAATGAGATGATAAAAAGAATAATAATGCACCATTGAACAACAGTTATAAATTTAATTGATAAATATGGAATAATATTTAATGATAATATGAGTAACAATATAATAAAATTGTTAAAATTGCTGAAAATAATAAATAGGCCGGTGTAATTGAACAACGATAATTCATTTAGTAGATGTATAGTCGTTGGTCAGTGAAAACGGGCTTCGAGATTTTATAACCTCCCAGTCATCAGAGTGATTGTACCTCTTGCGATCGTGAGTTTGCCAAGTTTATGTGAACATGTATCGCAGATCGTCGTACGATGATCTGCAATCACTTGTGAGCATCTACGATATGTATGTGAACCAGGCTTTACAAACATTATCACTAATTCCAGCAACAATCGTAAATAATTTAACACCTTGCCATGCACCTAAATATTGTATGTATATTTTTCTGTAGGTAAATAGAAAACTCAATTAATGGTAGAATTTGTAGATATTTTATTCTGGCTATACTGTAGGTGCCGTGACCATTTTTATTATTGATAGTCACATGCCCCTATACCTCTTTCTCATAGAACAAGTTATGTAACTATTTTTGTATATAAGCAGTCTGTGTCTCCCTCAAGACTCAAGAGTAGTAAGGGGAGCTCAACCAGAAAACAGAAGCAATAAAGATACTAGAAGCACTACTCTCTCACAGCCTTCCTTTATTTCTATCAGGAGCATGACTTTAACTTGGAGTAATTATCGAAGTATTATTCTAACAAGCACAAAGATAACATATATGCACAGTAGGCTAATCGGCAGTCGTCCTCTGCACTCATGATCCGACATAAGGACACCAACCAGTAGTTAACTTAGTCTGAACAATGCCCAATAGTTATCCCTGACAAGGAGAGCATTATGTATTGTGTCCCTTCAGTAGTAGTTAGTTGCCAACAATAATCTCGCTTCCTGAGAAAGATGCAGTTGTGCTACCACCCAAACTACAGTCAGAATGCCCCGCGATCCCTGCACAATAATAATGTTGTTATGAAATAATATTGTTATGAAATGACTGAGCTTTATGCAAAAGGCTATTTATCGCAATCTCTACATGCTTGCGTTGTATTTCCAGTGTCATTAGCAAACAATGGCTAATGATAACCTAATGTAAAAATCTGCTCTTCTCATCAAGTTTGATGATTATAGTGGTATTTAAATGGTCGTTTTAGCTATATATACTGCGTAAATAGAAACAATGTATACTAGTCACTGTTAGTAATCATAAAATAAATGAGTTCATTGTTAGGTGTTGGTTAATAACTAGTCAAAGTATCATTTTGCTATGAAAAACTAACAAGTGATAAATTTATTGTTATAATTTTTAGCAAAATGAGACTTTGGCTAGCTATTACCCAACATCTAACAAAGGAATCATTCATTTATGGCGATGAGTATTCTTGGTGACAAGCATACATTGTTTCTATTCAGTCGATGTCGCTAAAATGAGTGTTTACATACCACTATAATCATCAAATTTATGATACCAGCTACTTTCACATTATGTTTTCATGAGCCACTGTTCGCAAATGACACCAGAAAACCAGCACATGCGTGTAGAGACCATGTTAAATAGTCTGCTACTTGAGGCTTATTATAATAATAGTAGTAGTAGATAATACTAATACCTGAAAATTGAAATTACTACTACTAACTGAAAGCAGTAGTACTTTTGTTGGTATGATTGATGATAGCAATATAATATTCGGTAAGCTGTATGTATCATTTAAACTAGCTGCACTACTCGTACACAACAACAACAACAGGATCACTCGTTGGACACATCTATTGTCTTTTTCCTTCCCCAGCCCCTTCTCTCTTTACCGCTTCCTTCCTCAGTAGCCTCCTTCCACGGTCAATTCTTGTCATTGTTGCTTCCACTTGCTGTAGTCTTTTCCCATGGTCACTGCCTCCCACCTTTCCTACCACTTATTTTTTTCCAGAAAGATCGTCATAGTTTTATGTATTTTCATGTCAAAAAACTTGCCTGATTAAACGCCTGGTAGTTGAGTAACAATGTGAGCTTGTTTTCTATTATTTAATTGTTAGTTCATTTAATTGCTAAGAATCACCAGTATAAAAAACATTTGCTAAAATTTTGTTATGAATGCATACTTGACAATAAATATCAAGGATAATCAGTCAACAAATATGTAACAGCAGCATATGTGGTAAAGATATAATTCAATAACAATAGTATTCGATAAAAATAAAATGATGTAAAAGCTTGGCTACACTGTGCTGATGTTTTGGTGCCAGCTTAAGGCCGGTTCACACGACGCGTGAAATCACTGTACAGTGACTGTTTCAGCGGTCGCCACAAAACAAACTGCGATTACTCACTCCTAAACCGCGCTCGTTGGCGTGAAATAGTGCGGGCGTTGGATGTCTAACATGTTGAACTTTGTCACCGCAATATTAGCAAAAGGTCACCGTCGCGCTAGATGATTGGACAATCAAACATTGTTAATAGCCAAGGGCGCGCTGTATGCATGTAGCAAGAGTTGACTGATAATTGGATTAGTGATGAATTAGTGATGAATTGATGAAGAAAGCCGCAAATATTGGTTTGATGTATTTATTGTATACTACAATATCTCCCAGATATTTCCCAGCTAAATGAAAGTGCTGATGGTGATAATTATGGTATAAAAAATTAATAATTGATTGTTTTAAATTAATTAAAAAAAAGTTATTTATTATTATTAATTAATCGATGACAACATGAAATAAATTATGTATTTATTATAATTATTATGGCTATTATAAGTAACAATCCATATCATTTGACAGCACTGTTTATTTTTATAACATAACAATAATCATTTAATTATCCCACTAGTAATTATTATTAACATCTACTATCTATGTATGTCACTGTGTGTCAGACATTTATTGATTATTCTTGTGTATTAACTTTAAATATTATGCAATAATAATTTATGATTTCACTGAAATTTTACTCCATCTTAATACATGATGATGTTCTGATTGCTTTTGATGCCCGTATTTCTTTTGTACTGCTCATAACTTAATTAATTATAATTCATTCAGCTTGTTCAATCATTTTTGCGTACTAGTACTACTAGTAGTACAATGATCCCGCGTATTGCGTACACTGCAATTCTATTGGTTGAGAGCAAGGACGCTATCGCACGGGGACGTTGTGTGTGAACAACAACAAGATGAGACTGAGCCGCCGCTGTAGCTGTTACAAAAATCCAATTCACGGTAAAGTGATTTTCACGCGTCGTGTGAACCAGCCTTTACCTATGCGACTGATCTTTACGATGTGCCTGCGGCTACGCAGGCAGATATAGCATGCAAATATACTAGAGCACATTGGTGAGTTGCTATTGAACTAGCCAATCAAACGGCACAAAGCGCAGCTTTGTACCTGTTTAATTTCCGACAACGAATTATGTGTTTTCTTGATGTAATAATAATAATTGAAAAGCACATCTGTTATAATGTACGTTCATTTTTTTCTTAATAAACCACCATGTTTTTATTTGTTGTTTTGGATTTACTTATTAATAGATCCTCAAAATATTATGATCAATCATCATTTGTTGTTGCAATTATTATTATTATAATTGAATAAATACTATTTATTGATAATAACTATTTAATTGCTTTATGAGCTATGTGAAACAAATTCATCAGACTGCAATTTTTGACCAACAACTGTACTACATGGAATTAATTTTGGTGCAAAGGGATGGAAGTAAAAATTTTATAACATCAGCGTTTCTTCACAATTTGAAGTTGATAATATTGTAAAAGCTTTCGTTGTGATCTCGAAATCTCTACCGACACTGTAGAGAATAGCCCGTATTGTAAGTAGAAACAACACGGCATTGCAGAGTGCAAATTCAATTGATAGCGAGGCTCTCTGTGCAAGGCAATTTATCTCAATTATTAAACGTTACCAATACTGTAATAATGTCCTTTATCATAGAAAGTAGTACTTATAGACTAACAGCAGGCACTACCGGTACGGTAGTAATGGCTCTCTGTTATAGGAGATCTGTATTGGCAGACAGATCCGATCAAACAATGTATGCAAAATTAGCGTCACAAGCAAACTTCGTGTTATAGGCAAACTTGGTGTTACATGCAAACCAGCCACACTAACGAGACGAGTTTCAAATTAATAATAATATATTATCAACGAGACATACAAAACCTTGCGAAATAAAATAGTTCTCGAAGTGTACAGTAAAAACTTGACGTCGATTAGATCCCACTAATACTGTCCAAGAATAACGCTGATAACACCTCCAGAGCAACTACGTTATCTCCAGCAAAGCTAAGCAAAGTCTGACCAGTGGGCGATCTGCCTCACTATTTATAGAAAAATGCTAAAGTTGAAATCACACTACAACTATTGGTTAACATACAAGCAGTTGCACTAGACATATAATTACAACAGCGGCTGATTACAAATATATATAAAATAAGAGCATAAGCCGACGCCTTGGGGAAGTCACTAAATAATTTCACAAAATAATTACAATAAATTGGCAAACATAAGATGGCGTCTTTCAACTGTCCATAGCTAGCATTCCTAGCGCTGGTATTTGCAGCTACGGGTCCTGCACTCATCTGGCTTGGCTCATCCGGTAAGGATTTTGGCTACTTGTAAGCTTGCTTGACAACAATCCACCGCTCGTCAACTAAAGTTACTAGGCGTCAATCCTGATCATGGCCACTCTGAGCATTTCCATTACAATATTTTTGTCTAGCAGAAATGTGTTGTGAGGAATTAAACTTGATGAGCTGGTACACAGAGTTTGTTCCAGCCAATCAGATTATTCCGCTGTGCCTTCGGCGTCATGTATAAACCAACATGTTGGATTAACATATGATCAAGCCTTATGATGTGTATATGTATCGGCCGAGCCCATGTAGGGCCTTCCAATGTCAAACATCTTCCTGTGTAACTACCCCTTAACGAAGTTCTATGGTGGTCTACAATTTTCAATAAAGAATGAAACATTTGATACAATGACATACAATAATAACTGAGCGACATCCCAAGACCAAAATCTTGACCGTTACCACTGAAAAAATAGAACGGAGTTGACAAATAGTAGCTTTTAAGCAGTATTTTAATGAACTCAAGTTACAGTAGGCATGATATCTACATTCACAGACTCATGGATTTCGGCATCATAGAATATTTGAGCTATTAATGAAGCAATAAATTTTGCTATGGTTACTTTCAACCATGACTCCTATCGCTTTTGCCATAGACCAAGTTTTAATTATTAAAAAATAAATTTCCATTATTTGAAAAAAGAAGTAATTTAAAAAAATTCACACAATTACCAATCACAGCTAGTTGTACTAGAATCAATTTAATAACTAGCGTATCATTCAGTTAAAGTGGGTCTAGGACATTCAACTAGCTTGTTGATACTCAATGATAATAATCAATGGGAAGTTCTTTATGATATTTGTGAAATGAACTACATGGCATGCTGTATCTGGCATGACAGTAGCGAAAAACAATCCACATTTTAGGGTTTCTGGGCTTTGCAGCCATTCATACGTCAAAGGCGCAATCCGAAGTGGGAATTTGCAAAGTTTTGCCAAGTGCCACCCATTTCCATATGCGCATTGGCTGAAAATGGGCTAATAATTTGCGAATGGAAACTTAGTGATGGACTGAATTTTTTTGTATTTGCAAATTGGTTGTCTCAATAGTAACTGCAACAGTTGATCCAAACAATTCATCAATGAATTTCTACATTCTACATGTAGCCCAGTGAAACATGTTTTAGCACACTTTCCAGTTGTTTAACAATTTGAGCTGGAGAGGGTAAGGCAAGGTAAAGGGAGAGGGTAGAGTGAGGTAAAGGGTGAGAGTAGGGCGAGGTAAAGGGTGAGAGTAGGGCAAGGTAAAGAGTGAAAAGTAGCGAGTAAGGGGTGGGGGTAGAGCAATGTAGGAAAAGGGTGTGGCAGGAATGGAGAAAATGAGCATATCTGAATATGTCAGGTCAAGTATGTTATTTTTTTAGCTACTTGAAAATTGCCTCGTCGATAACGAAGTCATTACTATCTCATTTGTTAACTAGTTGAAAAAATTTTAAAACTTGCACTATTTTATTACAGCAAAACTGAAAATGATGAATAAAAAATATGTAATATATGAATCTATCTCCCATGTTTATGTAGTATTCAATTTCCGTTGTTTTGCGTATGCATGTAGTTTCTGTAAATGATTAATTATGTTGGGACTATGTGAATGACTTACCTATTAGCTCCGTGATACGGTGTTGATTGTTTACTTCGATGTTTCTATTTCATTTGTACTGAGATTTATATCAACTTTTACAATATTGGTGCAATTTGCTCGTTGTAGAATTCTGGACGACTGAAGCTACAGAGCAACATGGTTGTGTTTAAGAATCTCAAAACTGGAAAAGTCGAGCAACTTCAGTCTTCTGATGTAGAATCCACAAAGTTTATGCCTCGTGCTCAGGGCTATTGTCTGAAGATTGTATCAAAAAATGGAACTGTTCACAAATATGATGGATTTAGAGAAAGTGTAAGCATCTAAATACACCGTTTTATATATGCGGTATTTATTGATTAGCAGGTTCCCTGTGTATGGACATGCAAATGCTTGTATTACTGCAACACTGATTCTATGTTTTCTTTCATCTTTTTCTTGCTTTGAACCTTTTCAATTTCAGTTGTTTTATTAGTCTGTATGTCATTGTGCTCTCTTGGCCTAGGCAAACCATCAGGTCTTGTCATTAGTTGGTCCTTCCTGTATTTCCATCTAGGATTTCGATAAACTTGCTTCATTCATGACAAAATGTTACAAAACAAACTTGGAAAAGGTAGAAATGTCTGTCAGAGGATGGAACTGGGGGAATGTAAACTTTGTAGGTAGGTGATTATAATGCTTTCGACTACACATAGCTACATTGTTAGTCTTCTATGTCCATTATCTGCATTGTAAGTGAGCTACAATATAGAAAGCTTTAGTACTGTATAAATAATGTTTCATCTACCAAACCAAACTTGGTTTGCTTTTGCAATATTTATAGATTGTGGCATGTTAGGTTGGTCAATGTATGAGAACGCTTTATGTAAAAGGTAACACATTAGAGTTTGAAGTACACAATAAGGAGGCATTTGAGATTCCTTTGGGCAACGTGTCACATTCTACTACGTCAAAGAATGAGGTGACCCTGGAGTTCCATCAGAATGATGAGGCCGCTGTGTCTCTGGTTGAGATGAGATTTCACATTCCCTCTGAGCAGAATCCTGAAGGAGACCCGGTAGAGGTGAGTTCAAGGAACACTTTAGACTCGAGCTATACATGTATCTACTGACATAGCTTAGTGTGTTAGTTGGTTAGTTAGTGTTAAATCAACAGTGTTCTATGTTAACTCAATGGTGTGTGTTTTGTCTGTCAGGAATTCTTTGATCAAGTGCAGAAGAAGGCAGACATCATCCAGGCTGTTGGTGAATCTATATGTAACATCATGGAGGTGCAATGTCTCACACCAAGGTATCTTGTGCTAACCATCTATGCATCATTAGTTTCAACATTACAAGTCATCATGAGAATTTTGTACCATTTTGTTATCATACAAATAAATATACTATTGGTATTGTACCTCTACTCACTCTATTCTACCTCTACTCACTCTATTCTACCTCTACTCACTCTATTGTACCTCTACTCACTCTATTCTACCTCTACTCACTCTATTCTACCTCTACTCACTCTATTCTACCTCTACTCACTCTATTCTACCTCTACTCACTCTATTGTACCTCTACTCACTCTATTCTACCTCTACTCACTCTATTCTACCTCTACTCACTCTATTCTACCTCTAATCACTCTATTGTACCTCTACTCACTCTATTCTACCTCTACTCACTCTATTGTACCTCTACTCACTCTATTCTACCTCTACTCACTCTATTCTACCTCTACTCACTCTATTCTACCTCTACTCACTTTATTCTACCTCTACTCACTCTATTCTACCTCTACTCACTCTATTCTACCTCTACTCACTCTATGTACCTCTACTCACTCTATTCTACCTCTACTCACTCTATTCTACCTCTACTCACTCTATTTATCTCTACTCACTCTGTTCTACCTCTACTCACTCTATTCTACCTCTACTCACTCTATTCTACCTCTACTCACTCTATTCTACCTCTACTCACTCTATGTATCTCTACTCACTCTGTTCTACCTCTACTCACTCTATTCTACCTCGACTCACTCTATTCTACCTCTACTCACTCTATTCTACCTCTACTCACTCTATTCTACCTCTACTCACTCTATTCTACCTCTACTCACTCTATTCTACCTCTACTCACTCTATTCTACCTCTACTCACTCTATTCTACCTCTACTCACTCTATTCTACCTCTACTCACTCTATTCTACCTCTACTCACTCTATGTATCTCTACTCACTCTGTTCTACCTCTACTCACTCTATTCTACCTCTACTCACTCTGTTCTACCTCTACTCACTCTATTCTACCTCTACTCACTCTACTCTACCTCTACTCACTCTATTGTACCTCTACTCACTCTATGTACCTCTACTCACTCTATTCTACCTCTACTCACTCTATTCTACCTCTACTCACTCTATTCTACCTCTACTCACTCTGTTCTACCTCTACTCACTCTATTCTACCTCTACTCACTCTACTCTACCTCTACTCACTCTATTGTACCTCTACTCACTCTATGTACCTCTACTCACTCTATTCTACCTCTACTCACTCTATTCTACCTCTACTCACTCTGTTCTACCTCTACTCACTCTATTCTACCTCTACTCACTCTATTCTACCTCTACTCACTCTATTGTACCTCTACTCACTCTATGTATCTCTACTCACTCTATTCTACCTCTACTCACTCTGTTCTACCTCTACTCACTCTATTCTACCTCTACTCACTCTATTCTACCTCTACTCACTCTATTCTACCTCTACTCACTCTATTCTACCTCTACTCACTCTATTCTACCTCTACTCACTCTATTCTACCTCTACTCACTCTATGTATCTCTACTCACTCTGTTCTACCTCTACTCACTCTATGTACCTCTACTCACTCTATTCTACCTCTACTCACTCTATTCTACCCCTAGTCACTCTATTCTACCTTTACTCACTCTATTCTACCTCTACTCACTCTATTCTACCTCTACTCACTCTATTGTACCTCTACTCACTCTATTCTACCTCTACTCACTCTATTCTACCTCTACTCACTCTATTCTACATCTACTCACTCTATTCTACCTCTACTCACTCTATTCTACCTCTACTCACTCTATTCTACCTCTACTCACTCTATTCTACATCTACTCACTCTATTCTACCTCTACTCACTCTATTCTATCTCTACTCACTCTATTCTACCTCTACTCACTCTATTCTACCTCTACTCACTCTATTCTACATCTACTCACTCTATTCTACCTCTACTCACTCTATTCTACCTCTACTCACTCTATTCTACCTCTACTCACTCTATTCTACCTCTACTCACTCTATTCTACCTCTACTCACTCTATTGTACCTCTACTCACTCTATTCTACCTCTACTCACTCTATTCTACCTCTACTCACTCTATTCTACCTCTACTCACTCTATTGTACCTCTACTCACTCTATTCTACCTCTACTCACTCTATTCTACCTCTACTCACTCTATTCTACCTCTACTCACTCTATTGTACCTCTACTCACTCTATTCTACCTCTACTCACTCTATGTACCTCTACTCACTCTATTGTACCTCTACTCACTCTATGTATCTCTACTCACTCTATTCTACCTCTACTCACTCTATTCTACCTCTACTCACTCTATTCTACCTCTACTCACTCTATTCTACCTCTACTCACTCTATTCTACCTCTACTCACTCTATTCTACCTCTACTCACTCTATGTATCTCTACTCACTCTATTCTACCTCTACTCACTCTATTCTACCTCTACTCATTCTATTCTACCTCTACTCACTCTATGTACCTCTACTCACTCTATTCTACCTCTACTCACTCTATGTACCTCTACTCACTCTATTCTACCTCTACTCACTCTATTCTACCTCTACTCACTCTATTCTACCTCTACTCACTCTATTCTACCTCTACTCACTCTATGTACCTCTACTCACTCTATGTATCTCTACTCACTCTGTCTCTCTATTGTAGAGGAAGATATGACATCAAACTATACCCCACATTCCTTCAGCTCCACGGAAAAACATTCGACTACAAGATTCCTTACTCCACTGTCATCCGCCTTTTTCTGTTACCACACAAGGACGGGCGGCAAGTCTTCTTTGTGGTATGTTGGCCAGTTGAAATAGGGATCTAGTTATCTGTGTAGTGATAGATTGCTACAATGCTAACCTATTGTTGTACTGATGTGAAGCAGGCGTCGCATGAACTTGTCACCTTGCTATAGTGGTTGTATGCAGGTAATTGTGTGTTATTTGCTCTATATGCACACATGTTTAACTATTTAGGTGAGCGTAGATCCACCAATAAAACAGGGTCAAACCAGGTACCACTTCCTCATCATACTCTTCAACAAGGACGATGAGATGAACGTGGAGTTGGCTCTCACTGAGTGAGTCTGTTCACCCGTTTACTAACAGATAACTGACTTGTATATTATATATCACATTTATACGGTATATACTATATACAAGTGCTGTACATACACGGTATATATATACTATATACAAGTGTTGCACATATACAGTATATACTATATACAAGTGCTGTGCATATACAGTGTACACTATATACAAGTGCTGTATATACACAGTATATATATATAATGTATACCTGTGTTGTGTATATATATAATGTATACCCTGTACATTTGTTGTACATTTACTGTGTTTGTAGGGAGGAGTTGGAGAAGAAATATGACGGTAAGCTGAGCAAGGAAATGTCTGGCCTGGAGTATGAGCTGGTCAGTAAACTGATGAAAACTCTCACAGCTAAGAAGATAACAGTGCCTGGTAACTTTAATAGGTCAGTTCTATTATAATATAACAGTGCCTGGTAACTTTAATAGGTCAGTTCTATTATAATATAACAGTGCCTGGTAACTTTAATAGGTCAGTTCTATTATAATATAGCAGTGCCTGGTAACTCTAGTAGGTCAGTTCTATTATAATATAACAGTGCCTGGTAACTCTAGTAGGTCAGTTCTATTATAATATAACAGTGCCTGGTAACTTTAATAGGTCAGTTCTATTATAATATAACAGTGCCTGGTAACTCTAGTAGGTCAGTTCTATTATAATATAACAGTGCCTGGTAACTCTAGTAGGTCAGTTCTATTATAATATAACAGTGCCTGGTAACTTTAATAGGTCAGTTCTATTATAATATAACAGTGCCTGGTAACTTTAATAGGTCAGTTCTATTATAATATAGCAGTGCCTGGTAACTCTAGTAGGTCAGTTCACTTACATTCTACATGTATTCCTTGTATTTATCTCACAGCAGTATTTACTTGAACACTGTTTACTCACAACTCACCATACTTACAGTCACTCAGGCGCCCAGTCCGTCATGTGCTCTTACAAGGCTTCTAACGGTTTCCTGTACCCCCTGGAGCGAGGATTCATCTACGTCCACAAGCCCCCTGTACACATCAGGTTTGATGAAGTTGCTTGCGTCAACTTTGCTCGTAGCTCAGGCTCCACCAGATCATTTGACTTTGATGTGGAGACTAGATCAGGCACTGTCTACAATTTCTCTAGCATTGAAAAGTAAGTGTTGAGTGTCTCTGCAATGCAGGCCCTTATGGTGGCTAGTCTCTCTGTAGTATAGTCATAAGGAGTTGTCTTCTCAGTTCTACCAATAATTCAAATGTGGGCATAACTTTCAAGTACCATGTTAGAATCAGTTTTCTTTCTGTTTGTTGAGCCATTCTTAACTCATCAAAGATGGAGTTAAGTGACTCTTTTATATTTATTCAGAGATGAATACACAAGACTATTTGAATTTGTGAAGAACAAGAACTTACGAGTAAAGAATATCGGTAACAAGGTATGCAAAGATGTTGTTGCGGTGCGTACAATCATTTCTTACTGTACAGTTGTTGTATTACTGTGTACCTCATCTTGTATGCAGTCTACCGTCAACGTAATGGATGACATGCTTGGGTCAGACGACGAAGATAAACACGACGCATACCTGGAGAGGATGAAGCGAGAGGGAGAGGAAGTGGATAGCGATGATAATGATAGCGACTCCAGTGAAGGTAAGTGCTCAAATTCTTCTGTTAAATTGTTTTCTGATGTGCAGTTTTGATCAGTTATGGTGTGTTTTGTTGTTTTTGTTTTCCTATATTTCACTCTTTGTGATGTGAAAACCTGAGTCTAAAATCTGAATAACTATACTTCTTGGACCCCCCCCCCCCCCCCCCCCCCCCCCAAACTGGTACGAGACGACACAACACACTATAAAACTCATTACTCGTCTGTGCACAGACATTTGTTTAGGCGGCTGTTTATATTGCGCAACAGTTCCGTACCCCTTAGGGTCCAATTTCAGTTTTAAGATGATACAGAGCCTCTATTGATACGAACTTGAACATTATCCATTTTTACTGCAAATTTTCATGTGCATATGCATGCCGATTGCCCATTTCTGTTAAGCTGTGCACTAGTGTGGCCTTACTATTTGCATATTCTTTCCAAAGTAGTACAGTGAAACCTGCATAACCTGATGTTGACGGGCCAAGAAAAAACCATCGACTTAGGATGGTATTGAACTGCTCGAATATACCTTAATAGTCTGTAAATATAGATATAATAATATATGGTATTGTAACTAATAATATGATAGCAATATGGATTTCAAACATGTCTTTCACTTGACTTACATTGTGGATGAATTTTCATAATAATGACAACTTGCACTATCATTATTAATTAATAATAATTATTATTATTTTAATAATTTTTTTCTTTTGATGCTAATCAAAATAATAAAAGACTGTAATGAAAAATAAGTAAGTTTGCTTTGTTTAATTTTTAAAACCATTGCCAACTGGTGTAATGTTTTATCGATTAATGGCAATGGCCATTATGAAGAGTGCCAACAGTAATTACTAATTTATCGATGTCAGCTGCATTTTTGTTATCTAGCAGATAGCATTGACTTGTTATGTTTTATGGTTGGTGGTTGATAGATAGCCTTGAATCTTCGTTACATTCCAAGATTGAACAAATTTCAATAATCAAAAACTCATGCGTTGAAGTTGCTCAAACATTGCAGTGAGCGCAGATTTAAAAAATTTTGTCAATCACAAGAGGAGATAACTCTTTGATTATATAATTTTAAACGCGTGCGATCTACAGTTGACAAAATTTCTGCTATTCAATACAAACAATCGAACAACTCTGTTTGCAAACACCAGGCTTTAAAAATGAAAACCTATAATTATTTTTGTCGAATTAGCGATGACAATATTGAAACATGTGAAGCCATTTTCAATGTCTGTTTATTGAACCATGGCTATGACATTAAATAAACTGGTTTATTGATTTTTTTGGGGTCGATTTAGCGAGTTTCGCTGTATTTACTTGTGTTAGATTCTATATTACGGGCTCATTTTTGGGTAAAATATTACTTTGCTGCAAGATGTTTGATAGGTGGTAGAATAAACCGTAGAATGTTGTTGGGTCTGTTGTAGACGAGGACTTCAAGCCAACAGAACAGTTGAGTGACGTGGCTGAGGAGTTTGACAGCGATGTCTCCTCTACCAGCGAAGAGGAAGGAGGCAGCGATAGTGAGAAGAAGAAGAAGAAAAAGAAGCATAAAAAGAAAGCCAAGAAGGCATCGGAGCCCAAAGACAAGGTAAAACTTCTAAAAACTATGGGTTGGTACCTAAATCATATAAAAGGGTTTTCCTTAAAAATTTTTTTATTTTGTTGTCATTTCCTCAGTTGCATTGAGTTGATCGTTTCATTAGGAGAGTTCAAGTGGTAGGAAAGCTAGCAAGAAATCTGGCAAAGATCCCAACGCACCAAAGAGGCCGATGTCTGCTTATTTCCTGTGGTTGAATGAGAATCGTCCTAAGATCAAAGCTGACAATCCCGGCATCAGCATTACTGATCTTTCCAAGAAAGCTGGCGAGTTGTGGGGAAAGTTCTCTGATAAAGATAAAGCTGTAAGTATTAGTCGTTTCCTCTTAGCTTGCGTCATCTGCACACGCTAAATAGTAGCCTCAGAGCTTAACTAGCCGTGTTACCTGTATTGTTACAGCCATGGGAGGCCAAGGCGGTACAGGCTAAGTCAGACTATGGAAAGGCTATGGCTGACTACAAAGCCTCTGGTGGTGGCAGCAGCCTCTCCTCTACCTCCAAGAAAAGTAAATCTTCTTCCACGAAGACGTCTGACTCGTCGACAAAGTCTCCCTCTAAGAAGGTTGGCGATTCGTCTCTGTACAAATCAAAGGAGTTCATATCAGACTCCAGCTCAGACGCAGGCAGTAAGTTGTTAGAAATAAGTGTATATGTCTGTGCGTGCTGCATCGCTTTGGTGTAGTTTAACCATGGATGAAATATACCAAGATTGCCACCCTCTTCTGCCACTATTACCACTACTATTATGCTCAAGAGGCAGTCGTTTTTGGCGACGCCATGATAGTCTATGTCTGCGCAATATTTCGACCTAAATTTTTAGATTATATATTATTGTAGACGGTCTTAGCAAAGGTAACGAATTAGGTATTGATAATTGTTGGGGTATCAAATTTTGGAAATCTATGGAGAAGGTCAATTTATACGCATGTTTCTGTTTTACACTATTAGTCTATGTCAACGGTAAAGAAAAATTGCTAATTTTAGCTACATCTCGTTAGATTTGCTTACAATTCTGCCATATTTCATACATGGGTTAAACTGATTTTTTGCATCCGCCATTTTTGCGAAAATTTTTTTTAGCAGCTATGTTTATTTTCTTTGATGCAGTAAAATGGCCAACAATATAGTATATAATATAATACTGGTAGATAAATTTCTTTCTACATTATTAATGAAAATTGTGATTTGATTTGTCTGTGTCATTTATCTGTTTAGTGAAATTGTTTTATTACACGTCGTTATTTATTTATTATATTTATATATTTGGTTATTCATTTGTTTTTGTTGTTGTTATTTGAATAGGTGATAAGGAACCCAAGGCTAAGAAATCTAAATCAAGCAGTAGCAAAGCATCAAAGCCTGCTAAAAAGAAGAAAGAGGAGAGCGAAGAGGATAACCAGGGGTCAGCCTCAGAAGTCGGCGAGGTGAGTTACTTGCTATGTTAGACTAAGATCTCTATTCTTCCCAATCCTTTATGATTGGTTTGCATTACATCTACCCAATTTATATACACATATATGCATGAATAGTAAACTTTATTGTATAGTTGGAGTTCTTGTAGTTCATAAATTGATTATTATTGTTGTTGTACAGCTTCCCTCGGAAGAGGAAATTCTCAGTTCACCAACTGCCTCAGAGGAGTCAGATTCCGACAGTGATTAAGTTACTAGATCTTCTTGCTAGGATCACAGTCTAGATGTACTATCAGGGAACTCGGACTACTTTTACTCTGCCACCAATGACATCAAGTGCATTGTTTGACTTGTTATTTTTGTACAGCGAATTCAGTGATACTCTTGTAAATATTGGCATTGAATACAACTATTGATACTTACCTTTATCGCAGTCTTTCTCTTTTTTCTATGTTTTAATTTTGAATGTTTTGAATTAAGGTAGATATGTATGAGCCAAATGTTTGTGTACTTACACATACAATTCCGCCAACATTTTCCATATAAGTGGAGATTGGGACTTACCAGTTGTATACCATGGCTGTCTATAACTGTGGAATGTGCCAACTGTTCACAAAAACTAAATATTAGTCATGGACAGGCCCTTCAGATGTATTGTTTGCAGAGAATTGTTTGTTTGTTTTTAGCTGTTCCTCGTGGGCAACCCTAAAGATGGGTCTCATAAGCGGAACTTGTGTGAGCAGCACCCTATACCCATGCCCGCCGTTACACCGGCTACTCTTCCGAAAAAGCAGAGGAGGATCTTTTACTAGCATGATTCCATAGTTATTATTGAGAGCGCAATCAAAGGGACCACGTTATTTGTATGCCCATATACGACCAGGCAGAGCATATAGGGGGCCAAATATCTTGCTCACAGATAACCGTGCTGGGGATCGAACCCCAGATCCAGGATTGAAATGCAAGCACTTTAACCACTAGACCACACGTGCATGGCATGAATGGATGAATAGCGAGAAAGCATAATTTTTCCTAAAATCCAACAATAAAACACTCGATATATCAACTTAGTTCGTGTAGTTTGCCCATAATTCAGTTGCCTTTGCTTTGAATGTAGCCACAACTCCAAAAATGTTAATAATATAGTCTCTAAATTTTATCAATTTGTATCATGGACGTAGTATTTCTACTAAAATACAACGTTCACTGCCAAATAGTTTTTCAATTTCTAAATAATTGTCACATGGATATTTAAGCAATAAAACATTTATTTTTAAATTGAAAACAAATAGTCAAAGTTTTCGGCATGCATTGTTATATTATAGACTAAATTTTATCAACTATACTTATACTATCGTTGATTTCATTGGAGAACGCAGGCGGAAACAAGAAACATGGCTGTCAATTATCTAGCTTTTTCGCCAAAATCTACATCTGAAGTTGATTTGGTTAAACCTTTGAAAAATTTTATTAAACAAACATTTCCTGATACTAATCCAGATGATTATGAGCGTGCTCTAACAGAATTTCGTCGTTTAAGATTGCAAGCAGTGGCAAAGTTTAACGATAAACATGAGAGTGCAATTGAAGCTGTTGGAAAGTAAGTAATAATAATAATTAAATTTGCAAGTCACACGCACGCAGTTCTGTTATTAATTATAATTAATTTACTGGTAATTGATTATTGTTTGATGATCCCTTTTTAGGGTCTAGTTTTTCTTTGTTTACAGTCGTGCTATTGATAAATTTGACGGTTTTAGTTGTATGAATGAATTGATTTTAAATCAAACATCATGATCATGTGACGATCATTCAATCAATCATATCATCATCATAGAATTTTCGTGATGATGAGTCATGTTATTGTTGTTGGTGACTTAATTACAATAATGATGGTGTATTTTATTATTGATAGGCAGTTACCTTCTATGCCCAACCAGCTGCTGCCTTATTAAGCCATGGGTTTTTACCTTTATTATTATTTATACTTTTGTGTTAACTAATCTAATAATTAATAATAATAATGGTAATAATAATAAATAATAATAATAATGGGAACAACAACTTGATGATTTTGATTAGCCATTAATAAATTAATTGACATAATTCTTTTGATAATTCCTGTTGTCTGTGTGTCAGTAGTATCAGTGTTTGGTTTGTGTAATTTACACAAAAACTGTTCATCTTCATCATTCCATCTTTTTAAGCTGTAAGAAAATACTATTTATAACAACAACAATGAGCACTGATGAAGGATTGTTCTATATAAAGAGTTTTTTGTGCACACAATGATTGGTTTAAACCAATATGTATGTTGATTGGTCTATATTATGTTGCTTATAATAATTATAGTGATTTATAATTTCATAATATAATAATCACATTAATCAATTAATGTAAATAATTTTTAATTTTCTAATATTTTTTTACGTCTTGTAGTATTCAGGATGAGTTAACAACCAATCACGTTCCAAGAACTTTTAAACTATTCATCATATGCACGAAAAACTTTTTACTTAGAAAAATCCACTGATGAAGGTCATCATCATAATAAAATTTATAAATTCCATATAATAATATTGCTTAAATAATAAGCAAAATAATAATGTCCGATTAGTTTTACGGGCACTACCCGCGTTTAGCACCAGCAGTCAGCCTATAAAATTACAATTTGGAGACTAGTAAGGTAAAGCAATTTAGCCTCAGCCTGTTTCTGTGAGTTGAAACAAACATAGACAGGAATGAACGTTTACAGAAATGAATGCAGACATAGCTGGAATGACTGTAGACACCTCTTGGAATGAATGTCGACAGGCCTGGAATGAATGTCGACTATGATATGAAGACAAAGTTTTGTTCATTCCCGCAAGTGTCTACATTCGTTCTCAACGATGTATAAAGTATAATTTCAACTTTCATTTCATGAGTTGTCTACTTTGATAAAAACGACTAAGTCAAACTGTAGTTTATATGTCGCCAGAAATGAGTGTCGACACTTCCGGGTATGAAAGTCAAAATTTTTTCTCTATAGCATAGTCGACATTCATTCCAGGTCTGTCGATGTTTATTCCAGAAGGTATCTACGTTCATTCCAGCTGTCTGCATTCATTCCTGTCATTTTTTATTCCTGTTGAAGTTCGTTCCATCTCTCATCCTCACTTCCTTGACAATAAAAAGCAGTTTCAAATATTTGCATCACAATGAACATAAAAATGGATGTATATTGATACCGATACAAATTTGTATGGTTGTATTGGCTCGCTCTTTGGGTGTGTGTAAATGAATTAGAAGGATGTAGCAAATGACCTGATTAACTGTCTCACCTCCATGATTTTAATTAATTAAAATCTCTCTCAAGTACAGCCTTTATGGATCTACTTTTTATGATAATCATTCAGAGGCTTTTGAAATGATTAAGATGCTTTGAAGAAGTACAAACATGAATGCTAGGAAACAAACTATTCCATAATTATATAAACTATTTTGAAGTAGTCTGTATTGTTTTGAATTATTGTGAACAGATTTGAACAGATAATGTCTTTTAAATCAAAAGCAGTAGACCTTATTTTAATTATAACTTCTATATAAAATACTTTTATTACAGAGGTCATGATCAATCAAGTTGAAATGAAAAATTGTATTGCACAAACGATTGTTGGACAAAATCTCCAAAATTAAATAATGATTTTTTTACAAATTTGAAGAATTTTGTTTTATCATTTAAAATAATAATAACAACAATTTTTTTTTATTTATTTGATTGCAACTTTCATAACTAGTGCAACGCAGCTCGGATTTATGATTAGACAAAGCTTTTAGGCAGTTTGCAGATGATAGGCTTTTGATTACTTTCAAATGGTTTGGAAACCATGCAGTTGCTTTAAAATACAAATACAAATGTTTTTGGTAACTTTAAATTTTTCTGCAGTTAGACAAGGCATGATAGTCCCCAACCTTGGCCTCTCATTTCCCACCGTTCAGTGCTCTCACTCTTGTGCTACATCAGTCTCTCCTATTATTATAAGATTTTGTTTATTATAAATCATGGTTTCGAAGTATTCATGGTTGAGGAAGTTTTTTTGAACCTGTAGAACAAAGGCTGAACAACACTAGCGAAAGCCGTTAATTTTCACAGGACTTATCCAGCTGTATCTTCAACAAATTTAATTTATTGGAAAATGTCGGCCTTTTGTTGATTGCATATTTCATTCATTCTTCTCTAATTTTAGATATTATGACCAATTTGTGGCAGCTGAAGCAAAGCTACCCATTACAGAAGATCAGGTCCGCGTGACCTTCACATGGTTTGATGCCTTTGGTAAAAGTTCCATCATCGCTGGTAAACCAAAGCTTAGCATTGCTCTCGGTGTCTATGAGAAAGTGTGCATCCTCTTTAACATAGCTGCTATTCAAAGTCAGGTGGCCTCTGTACAGAGTCGGGAGACTGATGAAGGCCTCAAATTATCTGCTAAATTGTTTCAGGTAATTTTCTCATACATTGATTAGTGCATGTCTAGTTTTTCTGTGTGTGCACGTCTGTTGCATTGTTTATAGCTGGCTATAGGTGTAATTTGTGTATTTTGTAGCAATCATCCGGTATTTTGAAATATTTGAAAGATAATGTGATGTCACTGCTAGGTCGCGATCCTACCCAAGACCTTCACCCCGACACACTTTCAGCTATGTCAGCACTAATGGTCGCTCAAGCACAGGAGAGCATCTACTCGAAATGTGTTCAAGGTTTGTGGTATCGTATTTACTGTGGTATTGTATTGTACTACAGTGTACTGTAGTATTGTACCACAGTGTACTGTGGTATTGTACTACAGTGTACTGTGGTATTGTATTGTACTACAGTGTACTGTGGTATTGTACCACAGTGTACTGTGGTATTGTACTACAGTGTACTGTGGTATTGTACTACAGTGTACTGTGGTATTGTATTGTACTACAGTGTACTGTAGTATTGTACCACAGTGTACTGTGGTATTGTACTACAGTGTACTGTGGTATTGTACTACAGTGTACTGTGGTATTGTACTACAGTGTACTATGGTATTGTACTACAGTGTACTGTGGTATTGTATTGTACTACAGTGTACTGTGGTATTGTATTGTACTACAGTGTACTGTGCTATTGTACTACAGTGTACTGTGGTATTGTACTACAGTGTACTGTGGTATTGTACTACAGTGTACTGTGGTATTGTACTACAGTGTACTGTGGTATTGTACTACAGTGTACTGTGGTATTGTACTACAGTGTACTGTGGTATTGTACTACAGTGTACTGTGGTATTGTACTACAGTGTACTATGGTATTGTACTACAGTGTACTGTGGTATTGTACTACAGTGTACTGTGGTATTGTACTACAGTGTACTGTGGTATTGTACTACAGTGTACTGTGGTATTGTACTACAGTGTACTGTGGTATTGTACTACAGTGTACTGTGGTATTGTACTACAGTGTACTGTGGTATTGTACTACAGTGTACTGTGGTATTGTACTACAGTGTACTGTGGTATCGTATTGTACTACACTGTTTTACAGATAAGATGAAGGATGCTGTTGTAGCCAAGATAGCCATGCAATGCTCCTGCTACTATGCAGAAGCACTCAAACTTCTGCAGCTGTATTCTGTATCAACCATCTGGCCTAAGGTAAACAACGTTTGTCACATATAGACATAATTATAGACAAAATTGCTCTTTTACACTGTACATACGTATCCCATAGCTGGATACATATAGATGTTATACAATTGACAGCATTTTAGATGTGATCAATGCTAAACACTGTACTGAGTACTAGAGAGAAAGCCTACTAGATCAATGCTAAACACTGTACTGAGTACTAGAGAGAAAGCCTACTAGATCAATGCTAAACACTGTACTGAGTACTAGAGAGAAAGCCTACTAGTGCAATGTTATAAGTGACATTGATCTTTGGCTACTGATAGCACTAATAAACTGTATATTGTTTATATGAGTCCATTATACAGAACACCTGTGTGCGTGCAAGTGTGTGTATCTCGTAGCTAAGTAGATAATCCTTGCTTGGTCTGCAAATGGTTTACTTTATATTGTGTAGACATGTGACGTAATGGACATGTGACAATTAGACATGTGACGATTAGACATGTGACATATGGTCTTATGACATATGGACATGTGACAACTAGACATGTGACATATGGACACGTGACAACTAGACATGTGACATATGGACATATGACAGCTAGACATGTGGACATGTGACAGCTAGACATGTGACAACTAGACATATGGACATGTGACATATGGACATGTGACATATGGACATGTGACGGTGAAGCTGGTTGGTTTATAAGCTGCTGGAATGTTTTGTTGAAATTTCAAATGAAATAAAAATATGGTGGAACTTGCTTATAACAGCCTCACTTCTAACAAATTATTGCATATAACAACCTACACTTCACAGTCCCAAAGCAGTAAATTGCATAATGCTATAGTTCATTTATACATTTATGTAAAGAACTAAAGCGTTTGGTCCCCTCAGGTTTGTTATAAGAGAGTTCCACTTTAATTGATGTTAATCATTATTTATCATTGGAAATATGTAAACCAGTTCGATTCTTGTGTGATTAGTTTGTTGGAGTTATCTTTTCTTTAGTGTCAAGGAGTACTTAATAGTCGCCATTATTTTTTACTGCATTTGAAAATGAATATTTATTTACATTTCATATTTTTTGCTATTTTTAATAGTCAATTAATGTCTAATTCAGATTTCAAAGTTAATGTTGTTGTTTCTTTCAAGAATGTCGCCATAATCACAATTTTCGAGTTTCTTTACTTCACAAATACATTTAAATTATGATAATTTAAATCATTTTATTCTATTTGAAAATAATTTTTTTAACTAATATTCCTTTAGTTTTTTAAATATTGGCCATGCAATATGCCACGTGGTTGCCAGTGTGTACGTATAACCAGGTAGTTGCCAGTGTGTACATATAACCGCATGGTTGCCAGTGTGTACGTATAACCACGTGGTTGCCAGTGTGTACATATAATCACATAGTTGCCAGTGTGTACATATGACCACGTGGTTGCCAGTGTGTACATATAACCACGTGGTTGCTAGTGTGTACATATAAACTTGTGGTTGCCAGTGTGTACATATAACCGCGTGGTTGCCAGTGTGTACATGTAACCGCATGGTTGCCAGTGTGTACATATAACCACGTGGTTGCTAGTGTGTACATATAAACTTGTGGTTGCCAGTGTGTACATATGACCGCATGGTTGCCAGTGTGTACATATAACCGCGTGGTTGCCAGTGTGTACATATAACCGCGTGGTTGTCAGTGTGTACATACAACCGCGTGGTTGCCAGTGTGTACATGTAACCACATGGTTGCCAGTGTGTACATATAACCACGTGGTTGCTAGTGTGTACATATAAACTTGTGGTTGCCAGTGTGTCCACTAACCATGTGGTTGCCAGTGTGTACATATAACCGCATGGTTGCCAGTGTGTACATATAACCGCATGGTTGCCAGTGTGTACATATAACCGCATGGTTGCCAGTGTGTACATATAACCGCGTGGTTGCCAGTGTGTACATATAACCGCGTGGTTGTCAGTGTGTACATACAACCGCGTGGTTGCCAGTGTGTACATGTAACCACATGGTTGCCAGTGTGTACGTAAGTAATAATTGGTTTACCGACAATGAATTAAAAAGCTGCCTCGGCTGAAACACCTTTAAAAGATCTAACAACAAATGCAAACCTGCGCAATGACCGTTCTTGGGATATCCTCAGATTTTGATACAATTTATCAGGTTATTTACTGTATCCTCTCTATTAATTTTAAACAAACAATTTATAAAGCGTCTAGACTACATGGCAGATATCCATATACTAGTTATGTATTACTATACTAACATATACTAGTTATGTGTTACTATACTAACATATACTAGTTATGTATTACTATACTAACATATACTAGTTATGTATTACCATACTAACATATACTAGTTATGTATTACTATACTAACATATACTAGTTATGTATTACCATACTAACATATACTGGTTATGTGTTACTATACTAACATATTCTGGTTCTCTAGGAATGGGTGGTGACTGTAGCAGGCAAGCAAGCAGCATTTCATGGACTCGCTGAGTACTATCAGTCTGGGGCAGCATCAGCCAAACTCTCCTACGGGGAGGAGATCGCTAGACTACAGCATGCCAAGGAGCTCATACAGTCAGCTGTGACTCGTGGAGGTCGCGAGGTGGACTTCAGTAGACAGTTGGCTAAAATAGAATCAGTGAGTTGCCTTCTCTGAAACTTGTCATGCTTTTGTCAGAATGTCTAAGGATGCTTTGGTTACTATGCGACGGCAATGTTCAAAATGCAACGATTGTATTAGATTGTATCCAGTTGGATTTATTTCTTGAACGCGTGACTGGAATTCAATGAAGTGTTCGGCTGCTATCGTATTTTTTGGATTTTTGTCCTCCTGTGTTCACTTGCAATTCCCGTGACGGCTTTATTGATTTTTTATAAGTATTTCTATTGCCTGGCAGTAGTAATATTTATAAAATATATCAACTAATAAGTATACTAATAATTGACTGTTCATGTAGAGTTGTGCACCCCTGCTTAAATTTCTCAATAAGTAGAATCACCATTTATCAATGTTACCAGCAAAAAGTCACACAATTCCAGTTGTTAAAAAAAGAACTAGAGTTATATATTAAATAATAATGATGAAATTATTATTTAATTATTGATGATAATAGATATCAGTAAATCAAGTAATAATAAATAACCCCCAGCGACGAATCCATGACAATTTGTGCTATCTGTCAACCTATCATCAGCTCATTGTTGATTTACCTCCATTCAGTTAAAAACTCATTGCAGAAATGTAATAGTACGGTAGCAAGATAGGCGAACCATGCCGATTGTGAAACACTTTTGAAAAAAATATACTTTTCGACTCACTAATATTAATCAGGGTGGGAAAGATAACTCTCAGTAATTGTCACGCATCCGCTGCAAAATGCAATGGCCTCTCACATTCAAGAACGCTGACAGCAAAATTGTGATAACCCCGATGGCTTGTCAAACGTACCCTTGTGGGCCTGCGACACCAGCCAGAACATCAACTTATCTGTTGTTCCGTCTCACAGGATGGTACATCCAGCACAGAATGGTATATCCAGTGCAGGATGGAACAGATTTGACATGATCGAATTTTCATCCTGTCCGTCACGCTGTGATTGGTGGGCTTGTAGTTCCATGTGATAAAATTGCATAGGTCAAGGTTATCTTGATTCTCGGTTGTGTTTACAAAGATCATATATAATAGTTGTATGGTAGTATGTATTGTAGTAATTATGTGATCATTGGTGTTTATCTAGAACTAACGCGTGCAGTCAATTTTTAAAATAATTGTCGTTTGTGATGAAAAAACATTATAAATAAATAATTGGGAAGCATAAAAGTTGTAAATGATAATGTATCATAAACCTAATATTAATAATTTATGACTTGAGCAATAATGAAAAACTCAGCAATAAAGAATAGGTTTTAATAAAAATAAATATAGAAATAATCAAAAACATTAAACCAAGTGGAGCGCACTATTATGAATCCTGCTCTTATTTGCTTGATAAAAATACTACGTCCGTCGTTTTAGTTGCCAGTCAGGCTCGTGTGGCATTGCAATCCGTCGTTAGGCTATGGCTACCCGTATGGAAGACATGCTCGTGTGGCATTGCAATCCATCGCTAGGCTCTGTCTACCGGTACGGAAGACATGCTCCAGTGGCATGCACATTAATATCATGTACACTTCGTTAGGCCCCATTTGCATTCACACAATTCTGTTGACAGGCACTCACTAAAGCAAAGAAAGACAATGACTTGATATACCATGATAAGGTGCCCTCACACAAGGACCTACCTCTCATAGACAAAGCTGTTGTTGCTAAACCTTTGCCTGTTCCAGATAAATTCTCTTCCAGCTCTTCAGGTATTTGTCCATTTCCTCAACAGGAGAGGCTAACTCCAAATAAAGAATACTTGACTAAAGGTTATCTATGTTAGGCAAGTGTGGATGTGGTTGTTGTAGACTTGTTTGATAAGTTGGTGCCCTTAGCCGTGCATGCAGCCATCTCAGGTTATGAGGCTAAAAAGAATCAGTTGATAAACACAGAAGTTGGACGTGTGCGAGAGGCCACCCAGACACTTAATGGGTGAGATTATTTGCTTTCGATGTCTATGGCATTATGTCTGTGTCATTATCTCGGCATTGATTGTGTTTGTATAAGGGTGGACCCTCAGTGGTGAGTAAATATACCTGATATATATCACTCTAAACCACCAACTATCTGCTCGGCACAAAATGGGAGAGATTTCTTATAGATGTTAATATTTGTTGTTGTGTTTGTATTGTGTTATATAGGTCAACTATTTAATTGGTTGCTTAGCAACAGCATGCTATATATAGACATTTGTAAATTAACGATTACTAATATATAAGGAAGCGTCTCTACGTATGTGAAACAGGCTTGCGTCATTAGGTAGTTTTTCATAAGTGAAGTAATCAAAGTGTGGCCAACTGCCCTTGTCACGTGACCCTCTGGAGCCAAATGCTAGAGTGACTACAGTATAACTTATAGAAAAAGGCTCAGACAAGTTAAAGCTTGAAACAACCATTCATCTGAAAGCTCAGGATGTCTCCTAGCCCACTGGGAATTTTAAACAAAAACATATGACTTGAAGCTAAGTAATAAGGGTCGAAATATAGTGCTTATATTAGCACTTGTATTATAAAAATAGGAATTATAAGCTATTTTTCTTGTACCATTCAACTTTCATATCGAATCTTAAATGACTAATGATTTTAGATATAAATAGTAGCCAAAAAGTTAATCATAGAATTATAATCTTGAAGGAGTTTAAATAATAATAACATAAATATTCCAAAAAAATAATTATTTTTTACGGTACCAATGAAATCAATCATTTTTTTTTCAAAATGAGCATACAACTTTTTGACTTTATTCATACTTCACTTCAGAGTAATCTATTACGGGTTTTTGTTATTCAGTCAGATGTTTGTGGAAAAAAAAAAATAATAATAAATAATAGGTAAAATAAATAACAAACATTCCACTTGTTTTATTATTATTTCGTTTTTGCCGCAAAACCAAGTGGCACTTCGGTATTTCGGGTGTCTGCCATATGGATGGTAACTAACGCGCCTCTGCGCCCTGTATACAATGACAAAAGGTCATGTAAACTCACTAGGCTAAAAGCGAACGTTTTTGCGCTATAGGACACGTAATCCTTAGTAAACATATCGGCAAACTTCTTAATGGCCGGTGCTGCTCAATATAGAGTTATCCCTCCAAAGGGAGATGACTCCTTGTTTATTTCTGGCTAAACGTTTTAACCAAAATTTTACTGCCAAATTCAATTTAATAAAATAAAAATTTGTGCTAGATAAAAACAAAAGATGCTCACACAAGTAATACTGCAAAAAAGTCATTTTATGCTACAAATAATGAATAAAAACTATTTCAGCCAATGATGAATAATATGAGCTTTTGTGAAACTTAGCTCCAGTGGCGTTGTCTTTATATAAAATAGCACTGGAAACGGCTGACCACACTTTGATTACTTCACTTGGGTTTTTCCCAATATAGTAATTGGTGATTTGCAGTTATTATTATCCTCCTTGCAATCTCATTGATACGCACATGTATAGGCCAATCAATACAATATTTGTTTACCACCTTCTCTTGACTTATGTATTATATCATCTCTTTCCATCAAACCATACATTATAGAGTTGTCCTACCATGTGTATCAACTTAATGTGCATTCTAACAGTATCCTGGCATCACTGAACCTACCGGCTGCAATAGAGGATGTCGGTGGTACAGAAGTGCCTGCCTCAGTCAAAGAGAAGTCACAGAAAATACAAGAGATGGGAGGGCTAGCTGCCTTAAATACACTCATAGCAGAACTGCCTGAACTTCTGGGCAGAAACAGGGAGATTCTAGACGAGGTACAGCACTTGTGTCAGCTATTCAACTGATTGGGTTTTGTAGCTACCGGTTGTTTTATGTAGGATCGTAGACTTGTTGTGAGATAACAGTGGAAAGACAACTTCTAGCAAACAAGCATTGCCACTAGTTGATGGAACTCGAGATGAACCAACTAATCTTGTCAATCAATGACTACTACACCCAGTGCTATTACAACTAGAACCAGTACTAGTACTGCTATTAGTACTACAACTAGTACTACTGCAACTAGAGCCATTTTAGCGACAGTTATATTGTATGACCCTCCATACGCAGTAGGCAGCTGCCACTTTCAGTCTTCATACTTGTTTGACTATATGGAAATTCCACGTACTTCCCACTCATACATTGACTGACTCTGCTGTAGTTAGTTGGGTTCTCATTCATATGTTGGCAATGAAAGTAAAAAAGTGTTTATACAGCTTTTGTCTCTTTTACCTTTTGGAATACTCTCTGATAAATGTGTCTCCACTTGTGCAATAGTATACTATATATACTTATACAACTTGTATACTATATATACTTATACAACTTGTATACTATATATACTTATACAACTTGTATACTATATATACTTATACAACTTGTATACTATATATACTTATACAACTTGTATACTATATATACTTATACAACTTGTATACTATATATACTTATACAACTTGTATACTATATATACTTATACAACTTGTATACTATATATACTTATACAACTTGTATACTATATATACTTATACAACTTGTATACTATATATACTTATACAACTTGTATACTATATATACTTATACAACTTGTATACTATATATACTTATACAACTTGTATACTATATATACTTATACAACTTGTATACTATATATACTTATACAACTTGTATACTATATATACTTATACAACTTGTATACTATATATACTTATATAACTTGTATACTATATATACTTATACAACTTGTATACTATATATACTTATACAACTTGTATACTATATATACTTATACAACTTGTATACTATATATACTTATACAACTTGTATACTATATATACTTATACAACTTGTATACTATATATACTTATACAACTTGTATACTATATATACTTATACAACTTGTATACTATATATACTTATACAACTTGTATACTATATATACTTATACAACTTGTATACTATATATACTTATACAACTTGTATATTGTGCTCTTATTGTAGTCATTTAGAATGCTAGATGAAGAAGCAGCCTCAGATCTACAACTGAAAGAACAATTTGGTGAGAGATGGAACCGAACACCCTCAGCCAAACTAACAGAGTCTATCAGAGCTGATGGAGCCAAATATAGGAGTATAATAGACAACGCTGTGCAAGCCGATGGAGTAGTCAAGGAGAAATATTCAACCCACAAGTATGTCTGATCTAGTATGAACCTCCTCTCTCATCATACCCCATATTTGTGCCATACTCTGTGTGCAAGAGGGGACAATCTCTTATGTCCCCCTGCTTGCATTGTTACTGGTCTATTTACTGGCTACTATACACAACTACCAACTAACCGCACTGCATACTTTTACAGTACAATTCATTGAATGTGGTTAGATTCCTCCATATTGTATCAGTAGATCAGTAGATGGCTGTATGTGTTCACTCTGACATGTACTGTCAGTGATTAGCTACACTGCTATGACAACATTACACCCTACTCAACCTTGCCTTTGTAGACGTGGATTCGAGTTGCTAAGTGCACCGATAGCTCAACTACAGTCAACGCTGCCTTCAGGCTCTGCTGTCGGCTCACTAAGTGACAGCGCTGCAGTCAAGCAGCTGCGCTCCCTCATGTCTGGTATTACTACACTGAAGAGTGAGAGAGAAACACTAGAGACTGAATTAAAGGCTCCAACCACTGACATGTGTATGTTCTACGATCAATAGCATTGTGTAGTCTTACAATACCAATCTCTATGTCTATTAAGGAGTGCTACTTGCAGCTCTTGCAGTAACCTTAATCACATCATGCATAAGCTAGCCTCTCGTCATGTCCTTTCAAGAACCTTTCTGTTATTTGTCTTTACTGGTTTGTCAGCACCCAACTTGAGCATAAAAACATTCGAGTGCATCTGAGCGCATGGAAATTGCACCAACCTGTAGAATACATGATGTAGGTCATGCAGACTCAACAGTTTTGTTCATCCGAGCAGGAAGTTGACAAGTATGAGTGTTTTGTTGGCCATGCTTAAATGTGCAGATGTCTTTGGTAAACTATATAATATTTTGTTGATATTTGTACTGGAGACTTTCAAACCTAAAAATGCCTGGAGATTCTGTTTGGGTGGACCCCCTCCCCACCCTACTTCCCACTCGCAAGTATCCACTACCCATATATTATAGCCTCATGCAACGTGTCACTAATCAATGCACTGATGACATATGCATCAATCAAGCGCTTCATCTTTGTGCCATCTTTTGATCACAATATTGATGGCTGGGCTAGATTGCAAGTCTTACCATTTGCCCTTGACCCAACTTCCTGTTTTCATGTCATGCAGCAGCGATAATTATTAGTAAGACTTAATCGTACGACAGCGGTATTATTATTGGTTGCCTTTTTTACCAGTTATTGCTGATCATTTGATAGTATATCTCTACATATTTGGTCACATTTGTGTGATATTTTATTTGTAGCTAGTAAGTTTGTGGCAGCACTTGCTGCCGATGGTGCTATTGATGAACATTCTATCAGTACAGCAGAGCTGCAAGCCATTTATGGCCCATTGAGTGAAAGAGTTAATGAAAGTGTGGCGAAACAAGAGAGCATAATTGCCCAAGTGCAGGTAAGAGCTATATACCTGTAAGGGATGCCTGTTCTTTCTATGTATATTTTCAGTCACATGGCATCTTATGATACCTCTCAGATCAATGAATATGGCTCATGGTAGGTTTATTTGGATATAATAGGTAAATAGCAATATCACTTGAGATAAGCTAAGTTCAATCAGTTACCATTTTATATACCAGCCGTTTGCCCTCCAACATGACGTCACACTTAGCTAATGGGATTTTTTAAAATTGGCATTAGTCAAGTAAGGAAAAACCAACATCATGCGCATATCACTGACCAAGGTAAATGGTGGTGTGATGTACAATGCTGCAAGGTAAGCTTTGGTATAGATGTGGTGACTCACTGGCAGTAGTAGCCCACAATATCGTGTACTATTACTGCATTGCAACATCAATTAATCATCCGGCTAGCTCAGTGATGTAATACACGAGTTCTGCTTCCCCCCATGTGCTGACAACTCCAACTTTATTATTGTTTGTAGTCTGCTCATCAGGCTTTCAGTCAAGAGAAGATGCTCGACAAATCAGGGTCTCAACGAGCAGAAATGTTGAAGGAGTTGGCAACAGCGTTTGATGCTTTTGTAGAGCTGAAAAGCAATTTGCAGGAAGGCACAAAGGTGAGTGTTTTGGAGGGCCAATGTGTGATGGTGGGTGCCATTACCTTGCATTGTCAGTGACTGCTGGCCAGCCATTGTGTATGTCAGTTGTAGCTTGTTGTTTTTGTCTTGTTTGTACAATTGATATGTTTAGTGCCTACAGCGCATACAATATTCTTTATTACACCACAAACTGACGCATAGCATCCGATGTAAATCGGCACATGTGGGTACCCCGGGCTAGCGTTAAGTCAAAGGCTCCGAGGCTTTTATAGAAGTCAATTGCCTTGCTGTTCCAGTTGAGCACACACCATTGCATACAAACACTCTTTTGTCTCTTGGCTTCCTCTACCACTGTCTTAAATAGCATTTTGCCATAACCTTGACCCCTGTGCTCCTCTCTGACGTATAGGTCCTCCAGGTATAGTTGTGGTCCACCCTCAGCGCTCAAATATTGGTTGAAATATAGCGCATAGCCAATGACTCGGCCGTTCAGCTCAGCTATCAGCGAATGAAAATATGGCGGCTCGGTTTCGAATCCGTCCTTTAATAGTGTCTGTTGTGAAATCTCTACTTGATCCTTCATTCCTTCAAAGACAGCCAATTCCTGCACCATCTCCAGAATATGTGCACAATCATCTCTAGTAGCTCGTCTTACCACTAACTGCGCCATGCCCTGCTAGCTTCAATATTGCTTGGTAACATAGGCTAATCCACAGAACAATGGTTATCTACGTACCTAGCTGTTTATGAGCTATTATGGGCGTGTTTGTTAGTAGTTGCAGTTACTACTTGCGTAGTCAGTGATGCGTAAAATGTAGGCTTTGCAATGAAAATCTCAGTATTATTGTACATTTACTGCAATAGCTTCAGTACAGTAAATGAGCGCCTATTGCAGTAGAGACTGCAGAGAATGGCTACATGCACAGCGGCACTCAATAGTTAGTTACACCCAAGCGCTCACTCTTTTGACTGATGCCTTCCAACCATGTCAACGCATCACATCTTCTTGCGCATTACCTGTTCTACACTTGGCATTGGGCCAGTTATGCTTCTACGACGCTGCCTGCCATAATTATTTATGCCATTTTTTGTAGTTTTATAATGACCTGACGCACATACTGATCAAGTTTCAAAATAAAATCAGTGATTTGTGTTTCGCTCGGAAAACTGAGAAAGATGAATTGATGAAAGATCTAAGCCAACAAATAGCGAGTAGGCCAACAGAATCTGCTCCGTCAGCCCCAAACTATCAGAAGCCCAAAGCTGCCGCTCCTAGCCGACCCCCTCCCCCAATCGGTACGTACTGAGAACTGTTATCAGTCAATAAGCAGTGCGTTAGGTCACTCGTTGGTTAATCATCTCTAGTTGTGCTCTATCACTAAGTTACTTGTATGATAACTCCCACCAACTTGCTTTTGTTGTTTATTCTTAGTGAAACCTGCTGCTGCACCGCCTGTTCAGTCACAAGCAGCGCCCCCTGCGGCAGCCAATCCTGCCGCTGCAGCTCCTCCTGCAACAGCACCTGCTGCCGCAGCTCAAGCACCCCCTGCTGCTGCAGCTCTGGCACCCCCAGGTCCACCTTACCAGCAACATCCACCAACTGGTTACCCTCAGCAACAGCCAGGCCAAGGCTCACTGCCCTACCCACACCAGCCAGCATATCCTTATTATGCCCCACCAGTGCCAGCCGGCTACAACCCATATGGATACGGCTACTATCAGAATCCACCAGCTCCATACCCACAGGCTACTGGCCAAACGCCCTACCCACAACAGCCTCAGGCTCCGTACCCTCAACAGCCCCCACATGGCTATCAACATCCAAACCAAGGCTATCCCGGATATGGTCAGCAGTAGAGGTTGATAAGGGCTTTAATGACAGCTCAATGCTTATTTTGTGTGCGTATGCTACGCTGGTATTGATAGACAGAGCTTTACTACCAAAACAGTTTAGGTTGTTACTGTCATACTTACACCTCATGCACATGTTGTGGAGTTATTCCTCTTGTATTTATTCATAATGACAATATATTTTCATGTTTTGTACGCACATATTGCTGTAGTGCATGAGCTATATACCATTTGTTTATCATTAATTAGAGAATATACCTACTTTATTACTTCATAGCAAGATGCCAAAACTCATAGCTGCATTACTTTGTGTACTAATTATTTGCAGGCTTATTACGGTTACAAACATTTTTTATGAAAGTCGACAATGTTTCTAATATCTGTATAGAATTACTTAGCTCTAATGAAGCTATGAGAAAATTAACTTGTCTGTAAGGGCTCGCTAAACACAACCCGTAATACTTTAGGTACACAAGGTCAAAGATGTACTCATACATCAAATCAACCAGCACAGAACTGCAGCCAGCAAATAAATCGCCTCATGTCTGAATGAAAGCCAGGTTTGAGCTAGATAGAAAAATAGAGGTGTAACAGTATGTGACAAGGTTTTTCTATTGGCTATTCAGGGTTGAAACAGCATTTTTGTTTTCTAATCGTTCAAATAACACATCTTGCAAAAATTCCGTACACCAACATCTGATAAAGCAGTCGATTCTGAACAACGCTGTTAATCAAGAAAAACCTGTTAGGATTATCCCTCAATCAGCACTCTTTGCATGCATGCTTGCTTATGAATACATGAATATCCAGTTATTTTCATTTTATTAATGTTTTTCATATTATTTTGCTTTTCTGTAACTGACCATGGCAAAAGCGCCAAAAAGATTATATATTGACAATAATTTTGGAATTGGCAGACTTAAAAGAGCAAAAGCTCAAAGATACACAGTACCAAATATCATTGCCAGTCATGACAAAATCAACAAAATAGAAAAAGTGTAACAACTGCTTACACTATAATAATTTCATTCACCATGAAGTATTTACATACATGCAAACAACAAATAGGTAATTGTACTATCAGATACAAGCACCATGATCAGATACCGGCACAGCTGAAACAGGCTTATCCACATTCCCTTTGTCACCTTGGGCTTGAGCACTGAGGACCTATAAAAGCAAATAAAGATCACATTAGGAAAAAAATTGCATGGGGCTTGCAACAATGGAATACAGCAATGAAATATGGAATGCAAAAAATTTGAGAATTATGCGGCTAGTTGCACTTCAGCCATGAACAAAGAAAATATGTTCACAATCACAGTACCTACCTGCAGTTGGTTTATCTTCCCCGACAGATGACTATCGGTCTTCCCCTTATTATTGTCATACCTGTGTTTTCGTCGACAATCCTTGACCCGACGTTCTAGGGAATCCACCTGGAAGAAAAAATTTCAAATCCTATCAGCTTATTACATGCTGATAAAATCAATAACAAAGTCGTTGTATTAATTAAGTAACATGAACTAGAAGAAGTGCAAGACAAAAAAATTCCCACCTTTCTTTCCAGCTTTAAACACTCGACAACTAAATCAGCTTTACTCATCAATTGCAGCTGCTCTGCATGAATGTCTGCATAAGTTGAACTAAAATCATCCATGATATACCTCTGAATATCTTCTTCGTTTTGACTACTTTCTACAACACTATTACCAGAAAGTTTCTCTCCAGATGGTGTGTCAATGGTTATAATTGGACTGTCGGTGATATTTTCCACCAGTAAATGTTTCTGATTCAACAGTTGATGCGGTTGTTGATTCTTCAAACAATTTTCTGTCGATTCCCCAGACAAAATTTTGGCAGAACCGTCATTTGCAGTTGGTTTTAGTTTAGTAGTAGTTTGGTTGCAATTTGAACTACCACTTCTGTTATTAACAGTACTTTTTTCAATGCCAACACCACCAGCATCATTATTATTGCTGCCGTAGGACTCTTTGACAGATGAATAGTGTAAGTCCTTCTCTCCATCAGGTATTGTGATGATTTTCGATATGTTACTTCTTACCATAGCATCGTTTGCTCCTGGGGATAAACCACCACTTACCATTGCTGATTTTTTTTGGGATTGCTGTTGAGCTCCACGGTCATCCATTAAAAATTGGGTGGTGTTGTATGGTGCTATGGGATGCCCTTCCGCTGAAAGCCGCTCCCTTTTAGCATAAGCTCTTCGAGTCTCTCTATCATCCTGAACTCTTTTCTCATCCCAGCTTAGCTCATGATAAGGTTTCCACTTGCGCTTTCGTTTTGCTCGCGAAGCCGAGTGCGGTTTCCGGTTCCGGTGGGTCCGCCTATCTCGACTTTCCTCCGCATAAGCTTCACTCGAACTCCCACTTGTAGGACTTCGATTTTCATCTCTCGTGTGTGGTACAGTCTCTGTAGAATCAGTGATACCAATAGATATTTGGTGTTGACCTTCATCCATTCTGAGATTTATAGTATTTTCTGAGAACTTTTCTGTCAATATAGCACATAATTTTATACGACCTTACAACACGGCAGTTTTTTCGCAAATGATCTACGATTGCGCTGATCTCCTAACATAAACCGTATCACTCACAGTCCTGCGCAAAAACATTACAACGAATATCAGTTCACTTTTATTTGTTAGAGTCCACAAGTTTTTAAGTTTATCTCAATGTGTTATGGAAATACAATTAAAACGTCTCAACATTAAAAAAAATTCATCATTAATTGTGTTATAACACAGAGTGTAGCTATAGTAAGCGGATGATTATCTACAGTGCCATCTAGCGAGTTATTTTTACGCCATTATAATTTTTATCAAATTTGGTTGGTATGTTTTCACTTTCATCGTTAAGCTACGAAATTTTAGTTATGAAATGTGGGTAAGTTACCAGTAAATACATTTGCTGTAGGTTAACATTAAGCGAACTCTTGATGTAGCTGTAATTACGACTGTTTAACATATTTGTGCAAGGGAGACAACTTTTTAAATGAAATGAAAGCCAATATTATAAAGCGCAACTACTTAATATTGAGCAGATAACTCTTGTTGCAACAAAACAGTTAGCATGCATTTATTTACAAATTATCATTTGGAGTTGACAGACATGAGACATGTATCGGACATGTATGTAAGGGAATTGGAACGAACGTAGACAAGAATGAACATCGACAGGAATGAATACAGACATAACAAAGGCGCATTCTGGAATGAACAAAGGCGCATTCTGGGATGAACATCGACAGGACTGGAATGAATGTCAACAGGTCTCCTGAAATAAATGTCGACTCTGCTATAAACTAGAAATTTTCGACTATCATTCCCGTAAGTTTCTACATTCGTTCTCGGTGATGTATAAAATATCAGTTCGACTTTCATTACAGGAGTTGTCCACTTTGGGAAAAATGATAATTTTTTTGTTCCAGGAACAAACATCAAAATCAAAGTTTATATGTCGCCAGGAATGTATGTATACACTTTTTATAATGAATGTCGAATTTTTCTTCTCTCTAACATAGTCTACTTTCATTTCCCGTCTGTTAAAAGGATGTGTCTACTTTCATTACAGCTATGGCTGCATTTATTCCTGTCGGTGTTCATTCCTGTCTATTTTCGTTCCAAATTCCGTAGGTAGGCCAGATACAATCATGGCTGCTCCAGTGCGGTTTTATTAAGAATATAGTTTCATGCAAGAAAAGCCACATGATAAACATGAAAATTCATCTAGAATATATATATTACTATTTCAGGCATTTCACAGACATAAAAATGGCTGGATGTATTGGCAGCCCAATTGTATGCAATTTTAGATTTTGTAACCAATCTACACCTACTGAGACCTATCATTTGTACAAGTCTACAAGACACAAAACAAAAAGACATTTAGTGGCCAAGTCACTTGATTGTCTTAAAATGCAGTTTATTTGACGGCTTATTGTTACTCAAGAATCATAAATATTGCGTAATAAAATAAAAATTAAATTAATATTTTTTCGTAGAGACACAGAAGTTGTAAAATTTCATTCCAAAATGTGACAATAACCGATAAATAAACCAATTTGATTGGTAATAATATTAGCAGAGAACTAGAGCTCGCAATACTGAGGGGCACCAATACACTTCCATGTAAAAGACCACAATCCATGAGTGTCATGCTCCGTCACATATACTTCTTTATCTCTGGGCTTGAAGTGAACATTGCTCACATTATGAAACGGAAGTTTCACTCTGCTATGAGGTGGTCCACCAGCTGCACCAAATACCTACCACAGAATAGTTATGTTTTTGTCTCAAATTCTTTCGAGTGATACTGTGAATAACTTATATCTTGGCTGATATTCAAAAAACGGATTCTCCATTTACACGGAGAAGCTCTAAATCTAATTTACAACAGTTTTTGGCATCTGTTGGAGAGATCTACAATAGATCTGGCCAGCATTGAGTTGAATCACATAATGCCGGATTGAATCTACTCACTTTGATTTATGTTACTGCTTTACTCAATGGGACTCTTTACCATTGGAGGTCTGAGATATAAACACAACCCTCGACCCCACACCCCCCCACCCCCACCCCCACTCTAAATCCAACTGAAGTATCACTCAGACAATAGCTAACAAGTATTTCCTTCTTTCTAGCTGTAAGCTCTTATAGATTATCAAATGCCGCTTCCAACTTCATCAATCAAATACCAAAGACATACATCAATCAGTCGCCATAGACATCAAGTGATAGCCTATTATCAGCATCCGTAAGAGCTGCTGCCTTTAAACACTCACGTCGATGTATCCTGAGCCCCAGTTGGCAACCAACAAATTACCTTCCACATCAAAGTCCATTCCATCAGGCCCTCCCTCATGATTGCCTGCAACAATGAACAATAGGTGTTAAATGCATTGCTATTGGCCAGTGAATAGATATACTAACCAATAATCATCGTCTCAAACACACGCAGTAGCCAGCCAAATATTCATTGGCCTGTTGCATACAGCGCAATCTTGAATCAAATTTATTTTGAAGTCAGCAAATATTGGATTCTGTCAACTTTGGAGTCGTCTAATTATGTAAAAGTCTCCCTTATTGATAATAGGTTATCTTTTACCACAAGCCCCCCCCCCCCCCCCCCCCCCCCATAAGCCAAGGTGGCTCCACTCCACAACCATAAGGCCCACCTATTGACAGCTTCCATAACTAACAAGATCTACCAATGAAATAATCACTCAGTCTGCTCACGAGTATTGGCCCAGGGAATTCATTTCCAAGCAGACAAAATAGTGGTTAAGAGACACTTTGGAGTTGTCAGCTTTACAAGAACAATCACAAATGAAGCAATGATTGGCATTTCCTTACCTGGACATTGGCCAAATACTTTTTTCTGCGCCACATCAACAATTTTATTTGTATCAGTTGTAAAAGGAATAGCCCAAAGTGTTTTCTTGGGAGTCTCAGCCACTATAAGGTGTAGTGGTTCACATCCATTGTATTGAATAGCAATTCCATTGGGAAACTTGTAGCCACCGTCGATATGTTTCATAACAGCAGCTGAAGTGTAACAATAAATAGACCCAAATGCCTCCTGCAAAAATAGTTAATACCTTGCATTTGGTGCCATTCTACAGCAGAGAACATTCTAGATGGATTGCAAGACTCTAAGCATTTTGACTCATGCAATAATCATAGGAACCTCATGCGTATGACAATAACAACACAGGTATGTGATAAAACGATGCAATAAATCCCAAAGGTACTGTTCCTGTACCTGCATTGAGCGCACATATGGAGCTGGGGCTATGGAGCCAGCCGGTGCTGTGAGCCACAAGTTGCCTTCATTATCAAACACACAATCATTACATCCTTGCATCGGCCTTCCATCTTCATCCTCAGTGCATACCTACAGCAAAATGGAGCCAGTGAAACTAGGAGCAGTTATAGGTTAATGATTAAATGCTATTTGACACCTACACCCACCTGTCTGCATGTGCCAGTCTCAGTGTTGATATGAAGAAGGCCAAGTCTCATATCTGCTACCCATAGATTACCTTCTTTATCCACCTGACACCCTGCAGGTATACCTCCATAATCGTCAACTGAAGGTTTTTGTATAATCTTCATCTAAACAATATACAGTGTAATGTGTGTACATTTAGACAAAAATTAGCCAGAAATGAAGTACACTACACAATTAATAAATTACATATTCTTATTTTTGCAATAGACCACCTCATCAGTGTTTGTATCTACAGACAAAACTTGACCGGCTGGTTTACCATCAACTTCTACTTCTGGTGCCACCATGTAGAACTGCGTACCAGCTGCATTAAATACTGGGCCTTCTGCCCCTAGAAGTCCTCTGGCTAGCCGTCTAAACTTAGGCTTAAGTATCTCCATTTTATTTTCTGAAAAATTGGTAGACTACGTATAGCAAGTTACAGGGCATTTTAAACTGGGAAAACAGATACGAATGTCTACCATACGGCGATGATGAGTTTATAAAGATTCTTTCCAGCAGTCTTCATAGACATCCGTTCACGCCATCATTTATATCACTATTTTGTCACTTGTTTTAAGAGTTATCTACATTAATTATTTTTAATAAAAGAAATGCCTCCGGAATGCTCTTGGATGTTTTGATGTATTGTTCTATTATGCTTTTCCATAACAAAACCATGCTGGCAGCACAACATACATTAGGCAATCACTGGTATATTAAGCTTGTTAGACTTAGTTTTTCACATGTCTTTTATATTGTTTTAGTAACAAAAACAACAAGTTTAACCAAATCCTTATTTGACAACCTACACAGCTCGTAAGATTGTAAGAGACAAAAGTATATGTTTTAAACTGATAAAGTACTTGAAGACAGAATGAAAAATACAGCAATTTTTGCCAAAGTACCACCATATTAGAAGTGTGGATGTGAACCTAGAAATGTAATGCTTGTGCCTCGTTAATCATAATGTAGCATATTTAAGTATTATTATACCATCAATGGTGTATAATTGTTATTGAGCATACACATATGAGCATACACACATATGAGCATACACACATATGAGCATACACACATATGAGTATACACACATATGAGCACACACACATATGAGCATACACACATATGAGCACACACACACATATGAGCATACACACATATGAGCATACACACATATGAGCATACACACATATGAGTATACACACATATGAGCATACACACATATGAGCATACACACATATGAGCATACACACATATGAGCATACACATATGAGCATACACACATATGAGCATACACACATATGAGCATACACACATATGAGCATACACACATATGAGCATACACACATATGAGCATACACACATATGAGTATACACACATATGAGCATACACACATATGAGCACACACACATATGAGCATACACACATATGAGTATACACACATATGAGTATACACACATATGAGCATACACACATATGAGCACGAACACATATGAGCATACACACATATGAGCACACACATATGAGTATACACACATATGAGTATACACACATATGAGCACACACACATATGAGCATACACACATATGAGCACACACATATGAGTATACACACATATGAGCATACACACATATGAGCATACACACATATGAGCATACACACATATGAGTATACACACATATGAGCACACACACATATGAGCACACACACATATGAGCATACACACATATGAGCATACACACATATGAGCATACACACATATGAGCACGCACACATATGAGCATACACACATATGAGCACACACATATGAGTATACACACATATGAGTATACACACATATGAGCACACACACATATGAGCATACACACATATGAGCACACACATATGAGTATACACACATATGAGCATACACACATATGAGCATACACACATATGAGCATACACACATATGAGCACGCACACATATGAGCATACACACATATGAGCACACACATATGAGTATACACACATATGAGTATACACACATATGAGCATACACACATATGAGCATACACATATGAGCACACACACACATGAGCACGCACACATATGAGCATACACACATATGAGCACACACATATGAGTATACACACATATGAGTATACACACATATGAGCATACACACATATGAGCATACACATATGAGCACACACACACATGAGCACGCACACATATGAGCATACACACATATGCTGCATTACAAAGACAACAGCTGCAATATGTTAGAAATGCTTAGGTTAGTAGTTGAACAGTGGCCGAGCAACTAGACGGATGCTTATGAAGTTCTCGCTGCTCATCTCAATAGTTTTCAAGTTATCATTTATTTATTGTACAAACAAGTGGAGGTGATATCTTTTGGTTCAGCAGCAACACACTACACTTTAAGGTATTTCAACATTTTTCGTGCCAGTTTTTAGAGTCTTTTTCAAGCTTTCCTGAATAAAAAAATCCAAGCCACAAATTTAGTAGCAATAGAAACATTGCTTGCGATTTTTCTCGATTGCATGAATGACTAATTGGCCTCTCCCTGAAAGTAAACTTAAAGGTGGCCTGCACTGAGGGTTTTCTGATCTAAAGAAATGCAGATTATACGGGTAATGAAAAATCAAGCATTTTAAAATTTCAAGTCGATTTAACCGAGTGATTGAACATGAACAGATACACATGGCATCCTATGATCAGGGCCAGCTACAGTAGTACACAACGTCTTACAAAGAGAGCCATACAATTAACTCTATTTAATGTAGCTAGATTACCATGTCATACAGATGTCATGTTTTCCATAAAATTCCACAATCAAGAAGTAGAAATATCCAGAAAAAATGAAGAAAAAATTTTACAGTACAGTTTGAATAAAGAAAAGAAATTAGTAACAATGTTATAATTTTGTTATATATACCAAAATATATACAGAAAAGTTTTACAGATATGTACATATCAGTTAATAAGCCAGATCATTTGAAGTATGATCAGTTGAGTGGAAGTGAGACAAGAAATTCGTAGAGAAAATGAGTTTTAGGGTGTGCGTTGTTGGTAATATATAAGCGAGTTGAAATAAGGTATTAGCGATTTAATCTTCATGCTGAAGTAAAAAGGTTTTAGAGGACTTTTTAAAAAGCTTGAGAGTTTTTGATGTTCTAATAGTTTTTGGTAGAGGATTAAAGGCATAAATTGCGAATTTAGGTAGTGGAGTGTGAGAGAGTGAGCTGGGTATCTTGTGATTGTGGTGAGTGGTACGTTCAGATGTAGACACGCACGAGGGTTCGAAGATGGTATTGATATATGGAGGATAGCGATGGTGAAGTACTTGATAAGAAAAGATAGCGGCAGAGTACGTGGCTGCATAAGGTGAGAGAAAAACTTGGGAAGATTTTTGAACAAGGAAAGTTGGAGTACGAGGTGGAAGAAATAGTGCATATTTTAATGCTTTCTTTTTAAACGTCTTCAGGGGCTTGGTTATTCTTTTGGAGGCTAACAGGTAATAGATGTTGTAGATGTAGATGGTAGAAGTTTTTCTGTAATTTGAAGTGGCTATGTATAAAGTGGTTGTGGAAGTTGAGTGCCAATGGTTTAGTTAGTTAGTGTCTAGTTGTCAAGAGAAGTCTTGTGTTTTGGTCCACTTTTTTCATTACAGAAAACACGTGGTCAGCTAATGTTGAGTGGTCGTTAATAGTGAATCCAAAGAAAGTTGTCGCGTCAACTTGTGAAAGTGGTGTATTGTAACGGTTTTCCCCGTGTTAAGAGAGGAATACGGTCACAGGTACTGCAAGATGCTATGTTACAATGGCTGACTCTGTGTTTCAGTGGTAACTGCGGCTATAGAGTGCAAGGCTAGAATGTCTCTCCTCAGACTGAGTCCAGTGCTGGTATCAACGGAAGGCAGGGAAACTTTCTCCGTCTACAGCGTAGATGTACCCCGTTCTTTGGTAGTGGTTGGTGTCCTCTGGTCCAGAACCTCTCTTCTTCTGGTGTCCATACACGCTGTCGCGTGAGCTGGAGGAGTACCGGCACTTGCAGAAGTACCGGATGAAGTGCTGGTGGACATGGACGGAGAGTTGTCGCATGTTCTTGGCCTGGAGGTGACATATGGGGCAGGTGCTCCGTCGAGCTTTTGTCAATTGTTTCTCAATGGCTCGTTGGGTGGAGGGAGCTATCCACTGCAGCAGCCGGCGAGCGATGGGTGGCATCTTTCCAGAAGCGTGGGGGGCGGTGAACTCTTCAGATACTGTTCTGGTGGGGGGGGGGGGTGGCATGCCAACATCAACAAGTTGCACTACCGGCAGAACACACGGGGAAGAGGTGCTAGCTCCTGCAGTAGTGGAGGTAGCAGGTGATTTGGAGGCAGGTTTGGGTGCTGGCTCAGCCTTACGCCTGGTAGGTATGAGCTGCAAGAGGGGAAATTTTTCCGTTGAACGGGAACCAACTTTCCTCACTCTCGTGGGCGAGCGGTCTGGCTTCTCCAGAGAAGAACTGGTGGTCATGGCAGTGGCAAAGGCGTCTTGTCCAGACGAATTGAGCAGTAAGAATGCTGGGAACAATCTTACCCAACGATTGCATCCGTTCTCTTGTAACGAGAAAAGGCATACGGGTAGCAGGATCTGTCTTTGCAGTGACTGTTACTGCGCTATGGCTAGGTCTCGTCATGGAGGCGGTGGTAGCAGGAAGGGGATCCCAGATGAGAGAAGGAACCGAAAATACCTGCTGTGAGGTAGGCGTACCTCTAAGGGGAGATCCGGTGGTGGAAATAGGCAGCGACGGAAAGTCTGTGTCCACCTGTTGTGACAGCACAGGAGACTCCAACGCTAAAGGGTCCTTTGTAGAGCTGTGGCTGGCAATCCATGCATCCATCTGGTCAGCTGAAGGGAGAGGTGATAACTTACCCCTCACTGAACGCTTGTGCTGCACCGACGGGGAAACCTTCTGTGTAGGTGGTGATCTCCTAGCGGGGTTCTTAGGGGGTAGCTGCTCTGCAGCATCGTCGATCTCCATCAAAAACTTCTCTTCTAACTGGAGAACAGCATCCTTAGCAGGTGAGTTGATCTCAACACGATCCATGGTTGTAGAATGGTTAGCGGTAAAGTTAGCAGCGGTAGAAACATGTCCTATAACTTTAGAAAGTTGCAAAGCAATGGCGTTTCCCGCGCTTAACTGGCGCCGTCCTTGACTCTTGCTTGGTTGAGTAATGCCTCTTAATGCACTGGCTAACGGGTAAAGTATTCAAGCACCCATTTCTTTGGACTGGGGGTGGATAGGAACTTAATTCTTCATCATCCACTTCATACTGTTCTCTCTCTAACGGTGTCCATCTTGGGGGTTGGCTACATCCCATCAAGGTTTAATATATTTTCTTTTTGGAACTAATCGTCCTGGCAATTTTCTGTCAGCGAATAATTGCCTGATTGTACACTGAGTTAACACCTCTACTTCATTCACTGGGTAACGTACTCTGAACCACTGTGCAGGTTGCAAACCCATTGTGGAAATCTCTAGGCCTTCTATCTGTGACCAGTTGGGGAGTATAGCAGCGACGACTGAGGTCTGCGCACTCTCTTTTATTTTATACAATGCACTGCTTGCTGTTTGTGGATCCACTCCCTTGGTTGTCATTGCAGCTGACTGGCTGTCATGTGTAGGCGGCTCGACGCTTTCATCTGGTTGCTTCACTAGCTAGCTAGTGAACTGGTTCTCACTATTATTAGGCCCTGGATTTGTCTCCTCTCGTCGTTGGGACAACTCCCCCACACTTTGGCTGTTTCTGACTAAACTACTTGGCCAATCTTCTTCAAACTTGCTGTGAGGGGTGGAGGGACTGGTAGGCAACGGTTCTCCTGGCTGCTCCAGCTTTAACTCTCTCTGACACTTCTTGGCCGCTGCTATCTTTGTTACTGCCATCTGAGTTACCTGTGTAGTCACTTCAAGTGGTTTATCCATCACAAACTCGATTTTCATTTCTTTTCCTTGTAGCCATCTGAGTGTCTCTGTCATACACAACGAGAGGTTGAAAAAGTCAGATGCAGGAATGGTGATGTTCTGGAGGTGATGTAGTGGTTAACTTCTACTTGAAGACTGTTGGGGATGGCTTAGCTGGTCAGTAGGAAGATAATTTTGCGCGCTGACTTGATACAAGTGGGGCGTATCTCCATTGAGGGGTAGCCGCTCAATGTGGGAGGTCCTATTGTTGTTCACAAGTCTGCTGCCTTCTCTATCTGTGCATTGCATCTCTCGTCCTGAGATTATTATGGCATGCTCACCGAACTTCAGGCGACAGTGGTGATCAGTGAGAAAGGGCATACCTAATATAGCATCTTCACTGATCTGACTGACTACGAACGTGGCTGCTGTCCTTATCTCTCTCAACTGCAAGGCTGCTTTCACCGTTCCGTAGAATGAAATTTGTGTTCCATCCGCCATGATTCTGTGTGACTCACTCATCTTCTTCTTCTTTATTGCTTCAGGCAGACGGTTGAATACATGTTAAGACATCAGGTTTGTAGTGCAACCAGTATCAACGAGGAGCGTGACTGGCTGGGTTTCTAACTTGCCGGCGAGGAAGTAGCTTGTACTATACGGCCTCTCCACTTTCTGTTCCAGTGCACGGGTTGGCTGTACTTCAGTAGCACGAGTAGGCGGAGGCAGCACTCTTACTGTTGAATGCGTGGCGCACTCCATGGGTTGGCTAACTGGCACGGCGACCGCTTGCTGCGCTTGGACAGGCTGAAACTTCAGGAGGCCGGCAATCTGCACCGGTGGTAAATCCAACAGCGACGGTATGTGCTGTTCTCTCTGGATTCGTTTCTCTCTCTCTTTGATACTACTGGTGGGAAGTGGCTGTTCATCCGTAGGGGATGGCTCACTCCTTGCATAGTCCCTCTGGCAGCCGGCAGGAGAGGTAGGCAACTTGGCATGCCTCACTTCATTCATCTTCTGCTCTCTTCGCAGGGGTGCTTTCTCTGAGGTGTGTGTCAACACAGGGTTCCGTCTTTCCACCTGGCTTTGTCCTCTATGCAGTGGCTCTCTGATAAAATCTGATAAGAGTAACGGAGTACGATCGCGTCTCTCCGGCTTCTTTACTGCTTTATTCCACCTTCTCGCCTTATCGCAGGTAGCCGGTGTAGTAACTACTGCGGGCGCTGCTCGTTTCCCGTCCTGGGAGTCTCTCTAGGTGTAGTGACAGTTGGCTGGCTGTATGGACAAAATCTGCTGTAGTGTCCAGGCAGTCCACAGCTCCAACACGGGGGAGATGTAGAATGGGCTGTCGAGAGTGGTGACCACGCATTACTAGGCGTGGCAGGTGACACAGGAGATTGGTGGTGTACCGTCTGTGGAGCCTGCATAGGAGGTTGAGGAGCAGGCTGCTCCACAGGAGTAGGTGTGGGCACCGTCTGTTGGCACCGTCTGTTGCCACTGTCTCATCTGACGCATCTCAGTTGTCATCTCTTGTACTGTCTGTAACAGTTGGTTCAGAGTATCTTCACGTGTAGGTGGCTGCTGAGGAGCCGGATAGTGGTGCCTCGTCGTTGGATAAGGATACTCCACTTCTCTAGGGGCCGGCGTAACCACGGCAGCCGTCGACGAATGATGGTAATGGGGCATGGAAGGTTTATGGTACTCTTCCTCATACCCGTATTCTTCCTCTTGCTCTTCTATTACCCGTACTCTGGATGGCTTGTTGTCGGTATAAGCTCTTACCTGCAAGAACTCCGCTGCCACACGAACAGCTTCTTCCAGGCTTCTAGGGTCCACTGCTAACAGGTGTCTCTGTAGATACGGGTGGCCCAGAGTGGTGGCAAACGTCTCTAGTACTAGACGTTCCACATGTCCTTCTGGCAAGTCTCCATACGCGACATGCACTAATCTCTCAACCTCTTTAGCATGCTCCTGCAGTGAGGTCTTGGGAGCTTTCCTCAGCTGTGCAATGTTCTGCAGGGCCTCACGGCGTGTTAGGCCAAAGCGGGCACGGAGTTCGGTGAACACAACTCTAAGGTTGTTTGGCTTCCCACAATCTACGGCCTCTTCTCTCAGGGCTTCTCTCACATGCAGTAAGGAGGCGTTGTCGTCCCATCCGTTGGCTTCTGCTACTTCTAAGAAACGTCCGATGAAGTACTCTATGTCTCCATCCCCGTTAAACTTTGGTGGCCTGAAGATAGGTGTACGTGGTTGTAGTACTCCTCTTAGGGTGTCAGCTAGGTGATTTAGAGCGGCTGCTTCAGGGTTACCAGCTGGCAATCTCCCTGCGCTCCTCGCTCGATGCGCCATACACGGAACTTCTTCTTCTCTCTTCTTTCTCCAGCCGGAGGGGGATGTTAGGGGATAGGGGGAACAGTGTCCGTGGGGTGGTAGTCTACCAGACTCTGTACACAAGGGGGAAGCACCAATACTCAGGACAAAAGGGGCAAGGAGTATTCGGTGTGTTTGGCCGTTAGCTATCTCTTGCAGTACCGGGGTGAGAACGTATTGTATCCCACCGCTGCCACCAATGTAACGGTTTTCTCCGTGTTAAGAGAGGAATACGGTCACAGGTACTGCAAGATGCTATGTTACAATGGCTGACTCTGTGTTTCAGTGGTAGCTGTGGCTACAGAGTGCAAGGCTAGAATGTCTCTCTGAGTTAGAGAAGACAGGATACTGCTTGTTAGCAGACACAACGGTATTTGGCAACCGGCCAAACAGATTCTAATAGATTGAAAGTGCAAGCAATGACTTTATTACTCCACTTTACTTAACACGCACAAAATTGCTATTAGATATAACTATAAGAAGTGGTTGTAATGTCTCTAAATATTGGTGTCCGTATACTGAAGGTAGGCGTCTGGCGGTACAGTCTCTTAGCTGGGCGTTCCTACAAGAGTTCAAAGCGTCTTCTTCTGATACACTTCTGGGAACTTCTCCTCTGTAGTCCTGAACGGCTCCTCAGCTGTCTGAGCTATAGCTGGCTAGTATCCCATTAGCTGAGCACGCACTACTCCTAGACAGTACCTCACAACAATGTCTGAGCACAACTCAACACTAACTCTAACTGCCCTGCTGGGCTAAAGCAAGTCTATATAAATAAGGCACAAAATCAAGAATGCGTATAATAATGTGATTGGTTAAGCGTACGTAAACAAAACAGCATGCGACACATGCCAGGATAAAAATAACTACAGAGGCGGGAAATGTCCTTCCTGCTGGCTTGAGCTAGCTGTAGTGCGGCCGCACTGCTGAAGGCGTTCAACCGTATGTAGGTGGTCTTGGGTAGCATAGGTTGATTAATATATATGTTTAGTGCCGGCTGTAGATGATGGCAACGCTGTACAATTCCATTACAGTATTGTCAATTTGTAGGCGAATAGATTTGTTTGTTGTTTTACTAATAATGAAGTGTGATTTGTCTATGTTTAAGTCCATACCATTTTGTTTGCACCAGGATACAATGTTATTAATGTCTTGTTAAGTGTTTGAAATTAGATTTTGAGTAGATAAATTGGAACCGTAGAAGATGGTGTCATCAGCATAAGCATGAGATTTTAGAAATTGAGTGGATGGTAATAGGTCATTAATGAATATTGAGAACAGAGTAGGGGAGAGAACAGACCCTTGAGGAATGCCGGCATTGATCCATTTACAGCTTGAAAGTGTGCCATTAATTTTAACTAGTTGTGTTCGATTATGAAGAAAATCTGCCAGAAGTTGTATAGCCGAACCACTGATACCCAGACGCTTAAGCTATTGCTGTAGCAGTATGTGCGGAACCGAGTCAAAGAAGATTCAATAAAGAGAATTTGCGCTTGTTTATTCCCGGTGTTTAGCCAATCAGAGTATAATTTGTACATTGCTGTCGTGCAGGAGTGGTTTGGTTTAAAACCTGTTTGGTTCGGGCTGAGAAGGTTAACTTTTGTACGTTGTTGATTAAGGTAACCAAGGATATGTTTTTCAAATACTTTAGAGAGAAGGGGTAAAATTGAAATAGGTCGATAGTTGTTTGGATTGTTCGTTGCATCTTTTTTGTGAATAGCTGAGATGATGGCGTGTTTCCAAGATATGGGAAACACATTTTTGGATACGGCTCGGTTCACAGTGTCACACAGTGGTAGAAGTAGACAGGGGAGGGCTAGACGAAATATTTTTGAACTAATGGCATCACTTCCAGTAGCTTTGTTTAAAGGAATAGAGTTTATAAGTTTTGCCAGCTTTTGAGGGGTTATGGGTGGAAATACAGTGAAATTGTCCGAGGGTTGTAGAAAATTTTTCATGTTGAGCAGAGAATCGTTTGTTGAGTATGACGTTTGTTTAGCAACAGAAGTAAAGTGCTTATTCAGAATTTCAGCAACTTCAGTGGGATTATTAGTCACAGTTTGACCATCCTGCATGCTGGTGGGATGACATGTACATGCTTGTTATTGACCACATCCCATATTAAGCGTGTGTCTTGGTTTTTTGCTTTGCTAATTGCTTTGTTAATATAGTCTCTCTTCTTTTTTTGATAAGATTTGTGGTGGTATTACGCTGTTTCTTGTAGGCTGACCAGTCTCCAGTTCGTTTCAAGTTGTCTCTCAATTTTATGCTATCAGTGACTTCTTTATCTAGTCAGGAGGGAAGTGTATGAGCTCTGATTTGCTTACACTTGAGCTTAATGTGTCTGTGGGTGACATCGAGAAGTGTTGAGTTGAAGCTTTCTAGCATTGAACTAGCACTGGGACTTACATAGATGTAATTCCATGAGGTGTGGGAAAGCTCAGTAATGAAGTCACGTTCAGCTGTTTCTCTCCATTTATGGTAAGTGATCGTTTGCTTGGACGATGGTTGCTAATGGTTGTTCCGACTTGTTTTACGTGTTGTGTGAATTAGAAAATGGTCATCGAGACTTGTGTTAAGAATGTAAGTATTAAAATAGTTTTGTTCTGGGGATGTGTGTATGTGGTCAATTAGTGTGCTGGAGCGATTGTTTATTCTGGTGGGCTCATCAATTAATTGAGACAGGTGTAAACTTGAGGTGAGGGATTGCCATAGTTGATGTGGTTTGAAAAGATCAATGTTAAAATCGCCGAGCAGTGTTACATCTGTACATTTGTTGCAGCAATCTGTTACATACTTTTGTAGATCGTTTTGCCATGCGGTTGGAGTGTCGGGGGGGGGGGGGGGGGGGGGTCTGTATCCACAGCAGATTATAAACGAACGAGTATTGGGTATGGCGATTGAAATGGCTATGAATTCGGATAGAATAATTTCTAGCTCTGAAATGCGAGTGTAGGATAAGGAGTTGTAAACGTATATACATGCACCACCGCCATGTTTGTTTATCCTGTGTGATACCTCATCAATGTTTTTATAAAGACCTCTGACATTAAGATGGGCAATCGAAATTCCTTTACGACAATACATTTTTAATTGAAAAGTGATTGTTGGAGATGAGGGATTAGTAGTTAGGTGAGGTAGATCTCCAATGATGTATTTCATCTAAAAGTAAGTTTCGAAGAAAGGTGCTGCCGTGTTGAGTTGGAAACCTTGTTCATCGTAACATGACATATTGAGGTAACCATTATACGTGAGTGGGGCAATTAGATCTATGTACTTCACATATTTGTGTTCACGACACAAACTACATAGGTCTGAGCAGAAACTAATTACATTAGATTTTTTTGGCGATTAGCGATTCTGGGAATAATGCTGCATACTGATGTGTATGCTTTGGGGAATGCTTTGTTTAAAGACAAAAGAAGTTGCTTATAGCCCATGAGGAGAATAAAGTTTTTTTAGATGGGCGGTTTGCTGGTATGTCATGTGAACCAATGTAAAGACATGTCTCTTATTGATTTGTTAGTAGGCATTTTTTTCTATTCTGCGGTAAATTGTTGAATAGTGATGCCGGCGAAGGTGCAATCGGTGAGTTTTTTGGTCTTGGGAGGAAGTATGGTTCTGTATGTTGCGTCTCCGAGCAATAGAATTTTACAATCTTCTGGTGCATTTGCATGTTGGTTTGTATTTTATAGGAAGGTTTTGGAAGTAATGTTGTGTTTCATTTTGTCATTCTTACTTAGATTCGCCGTGTGGTGACAATTACGTGGGGTAGGTGGGTGGAGTTGAATTCACAGATCGAATAGAAGACGTAAGAGATGCTTGCTCGGGTTTAGATTTGTTTACAGTTTTGGTAGTGGATTGTAAAAGAAATAAATGGCTGTGAGTTTCTCGTTGATTTGTTATTGTCTTCTGTAGTTTTTGACAGAAGTTTTGGTTGGTTTTGGGTATTATGGTCAATTTTAGATAGAAGTTGAATTACATTCCGTGTTTTGTTGTTGAATAATAATATGTGTTGAAATAATAATTATTCATTAAGAAAAATTACTCTTAGCTAATGGTTTTAATTAATTTACCATTAGAAGTGCGTTTTTAAAGCAATAAATTAAAAAAAAAATCTTTGAAAACAGCTCAAACTGGCACGCCCCACTTTTAAAAAGAACTTTAGTGTGGCAGCTAGTAGAACGTTATATTAAACTACCCAACCTACTATGCCCAATCATCACTCGCGATTAGGTTAATTGTCCAATTATGATACGAAACGATTCTAAAGTCATAAGTGTGGTGTTTTTTCTTCACAGCATTTTCACAACTAATGTCAAGACAAAATGTCAGTTGTATTTGCTCATATATTATTTATTCATTACAGTAGTTGTTATTTAGTAGATATTAGTGCAATACAAATAAAACTATGCAACTAACAACTGCTTGTGAACGATGCATACATACAAGCCTATGATGACGATTGTCATCGTCATTTATCTTACTTATTATTATTACTCACTGTAATGTAACTATAATTATTATAGTTACATTACAGTGAGTAATAATAATAAGTAAGATAAATGACGATGACAATCGTCATCATAGGCTTGTATGTATGCATCGTTCACAAGCAGTTGTTAGTTGCATAGTTTTATTTGTATTGCACTAATATCTACTAAATAATAATTATAATAATAATTAATAAGAAAATAAATTAATATTATTATATATATAATAAATATATATTATTATTCTTATTATCATTTTTCTTTAATAATAATAGTAATAATATTTATAATCATTATTTTATTATTATTTTAATTTAATTATTATTATGTACTGCTAGTGTCTGTGTAATATGTTGGGCTTTTTGCAAACAACGGATTGTATTGTTGATTTATTGACGGCTGCTTGCTTTCAGTTTTTGTTTGTATTTTAGCTTATAATAATAATAATATTAATATGTATGTATTATTTATTATATATTTTTGTTTGAAGTGGTTAACTATTTATTAATTAACTATTATTTATTTATTATAATAGTGTGAGTGAAAGGTATCAATTATTATATATAATATATATTAATAATTATATTAACAGTTGTCTGTTATGTAATATGTTGTATATATATGTTGTATTATAGCTAACTGGATAACTACGTCGTTGTCGATATTTTTATTACAACGCAAAATTTGCTAGATAAATAAGCTTTTGTCATATTAAAAAAGGCCTACTTCCATCAGCTGCTTTCAAATGTTGAACCATGAAAGGTTTGGTGGAAGGACCATGCGGTTTTGTGAATATAGACCAATAAATGGGTGTGGGCGAGTGAAATGGAATGCAATGGTACTAGTTTCCATAAATCAACTTTGTTTCGAGTTCTCATTATTGATATGAATATGTGTGTTTTTTTAATCAGTATTACATAGCAATGATTGATAATCCTTTATGAAGCCATGATTTTAACCAGTTACGGAATATTTCACATTAAACTTATTACTGATTTTACTTGCAAACCAATAACGTTATGCATTGATTGACTTTTACTATCATCGGTGTCAGCTTTTTTTGTTTCCTGAAGAACAATCGCTTGTTTACTTTTATTCTTGAAAACTACAAATCTTTTTTCTAGCAATACTTGAACAATTAGCAAAGACTTATTAAGACGTTGAACCAAATGGTTTTGGAAGTTCTGGCATTGGTTCTTTAACCAAAAAGGCTAAATGAAGTACATCACATTTTTTCCTGAAAAGTCCAGTTGCTTTCACATTTTCAAGAATAAGATAATTAGCACGGTTGAGTTGAGCAGAGTTTTATATGTACTGCACCAGGAAGCATTACCTTTAATAACACTAGTTGTTCTCTATATAGCAATTTTTATTGAATAGTCTATTGCCAACTGGACGTTTGTTGTTGTTGGTATCAGATCATTGAGTTGAGTAAATCTGTTGTAGGAGATAACTTCATGATATAATGTTTAGGTTCTCAAACTCACTACGCCTTACTTTGATCTCGAGTGTTGTCTTCTCTCTACAAACTATCTCTTTTGAGGAATTGCCTAATCTCAACACTGACACCTTCCACAGTCATGTTCAGAGAGGAACAACTTTTGTTATGTTCTATGCCCCTTGGTAAGTTTTGTTGTTATGTAAAAAGTTTTTGTATTGATGGTATGCAATAGAGCTCGTGCATGTAACATAATGCGAGTCTATAGACAGTGACTTGATCTACAATAGAGAGTTTTACATCATACAGGTGTGGTCACTGCAAGAAATTGATGCCAACATGGACAGAGCTAGCTCAAAAGTATACAGTAGATACTATTAATATTGCCAAGGTGAGCAGTATAGATGATACTACAAGATACTCCACTGGCCAAAAACTATTTTACATCTGCCAGCCAATCAAAAATTCTCTTTTGTGAAATGATAACTTTGTATCTGCAGGTAGATTGCTCAGTGGAAACTAAGCTATGCTCAGAGGAGCGCGTCCGTGGTTACCCAACGTAAGCACTCCTTTTTGACTATATACAGTTAGTACATGCTTGTTTATATATAAAGAGTGTATGTATGTCTAGTTACAGATAGTGCATAATTGTCTATATACAAACAGAATATACGTGTCTATGTACAAATGGTCCAAAAACTATGTTCTAGATTACTATTATATAATTCATTTGGTGGGCTCGAACAACAGAATGGTATAAGATTCTCTGGAGCTCGCACTATCTCTGCACTGACTGATTTCATTAAAGACAACAGTAATATCGATACAGCAAGCACGGTTAGTAGCATCTATGTACTTGTATATTATGTAAATCTTTAGTATATACACTCTATATGTAGTGTATGTGTACATATACATAATGTGTATACATATACATTCATATCTGCATACATCAATATAAACACTATATATTATTTTTATTGTGCTCCTTCACTTGTATTCTCGCACAAGGGGTGCTTCAACACCAGCCCTACTAATGCATTGTTATTCAACACCAATGCTTCCTGAATTTTTCCCACCCACCACCAATGTGCCATCTTGTCTCCTCTCTATGGTTACTGTGGTTGGTTACCAGGAGTTCGAGCTAGAAAATTCGGTCTATGTGATGACAAAGGACAATTACCTAGAAGTATTCAAGCAGAAAGCAGCATTTATTATGTTCTACGCTCCTTGGTGCAAACACTGCAACACACTCAAACCTAAATGGGAGCAACTTGCTGCTGAATATAACAAAGCTGATCATAAAACAGCAACTGTGATAGCAAAGGTATGGTACTTGTTTAATTCATCATGGATGGGCCATGCATTAGGTAGTTGTTGATGCCACTTAGTTCATAATTGTTAAATGGAAATTAACTGCATTTTAAATCATAGGGATAATAATGTTTGTAGCAATGCTATTAAACTGTTTTGCTATATTTTTCAAAAAGAATTATCACCTCCTGTATTAATTATATATCATAGGAAAATGAAGTTTTGCTAATTTGGCTTATTAAGTAGCGTATACGCTGAGTCAAGATCTGTTGTTTCTCAACCACCTACCGCTGCGTACTATGTTTAACTACGTATGCTCGTTAACGCTTTATTTTTAGCACTGGAATGTTGTGGTTTCCAAACACTGACTATGAACTTGTCATACACCCTTTGTCTGACCCAAAGCTGTCCCGTTTAATCAATTCTTTAGGGGTTATCTTCTCCCTAATTTCAAGAGAACACAATCTCCCTGTTTTGCTGTAATACATTAATCTTGTGAATATTTTGAACAGTCATGCTTAACTTATAGCTTACAAACTATGTGCAAAGGGCTTGAAAAATTAGTCTGTATGAGCATATGACAATGTGCTGTTTTACGATAATGTCTAGCCAATATTATACACAATTGTAGATGGACTGCACAAAGTATGTAAAAGTGTGTGCAGAGTTGGCAATAGATGCATACCCTTCTCTGCTGTATATGATAAAAGGTAAGGTAATCTCTAACTATAACGGACCTAGAGAGTTGGCCAATTTACAGGCATTCCTCGACCAGCAGCACAAATTACACTCTTCAGAGAGCGAAGGAGATGATATGGATGGAAAAGTTCCCTTGGCTATTGAACAAGTACGCATTATATTTTTAATGTGTTTTGTCATCCGAAAAAATCCATTGGTGGTTTTATTTAGTAATTCACCAATATCATCAAACGCTAGTCTCCACACGTAATCGGATACATGATGCCAACCATTGTTGACTTATGTTTCGTAGGACAGCAAACCTGTGCTGGATGTCACTGGGGCTACGTTTCAAGAAACCATAGGATCCAGTACCACTCTCACCTTCATGAAATATTATACACCCTGGTGAGTAACCTTGTAATAACTTGATAAACATTGGGTTGCTGATATTTGTGACCATTGCCACGTTATGTTTATTGGCTGGCGGATACAATCACGGCTTCTGAATTACTCCATGTTGTGGGCTAACCTTCAATAAATGGACTTGCTTCAGAGCAGTTAGACACGCTCAACTTTCTACGGAGAATGTATGATGATATTCAACAGGTGTGGGCACTGCAAGAAGCTGGCTCCCACATGGGAACAGCTCGCTGATCATTACGCAAGAGATGGCGCAGTTACAATAGCAAAAATCGACTGCACAGAACATACCCACATATGTAGAGCCCAGAAAGTAAGCTATTACATTTGAATTTTGCGAAACAACTCTTGCCTAACAATAATTTCCACATGATTGTTTCCAAATGACATGCAAGTATATGCTTTCACCTAACTGCGGTGCACTTAAATCTGGTGACATTATTATCATTCAACACAGACCCTGGTGAGCGGCTCTAGAACTAGTTTTCACCTCTGCACAGCTAAGTGCAATTCAAGTAAAGGAAACACAACAATCATGTTGGCTTTTCATGTTGTAGGTTGATGGATTCCCCACATTGAAATTATACAAGAGCAGCAAAGTGGTTGCAGAATACTCTGGTGACAGAAGCTTGCCCGACCTGATCAAATTTGTATCACGACACCAAACTAAAGATGAACTGTAACTTCTCTTGTGTTCTTGTAATCAGCGAAAATGACTAGACAAAAATGTGATAAAAAAACTACTAATGGGTCCAATAAATGAAAAGACAGATTTTAGCTTTCACTGCCAATTGTATTTGGTCATACAATAATACAAGGATTTTATTCATAAGCAGCGGCTTGTGGCATTGGATTGGCTCGTAATAAGTACACCTCTGTACCACATGACTCTACAAAAAAGAAAAACTATAAGTATGTGAAAGAAGCATACGAATCACATTATCTTACAGGCAGCAGCAAGTCAGTGTAACTATTCACAACATGGAATTTAGTACTTTCAGAAGGATCCACTTTGCTATCATCATAAAACTGCAATATGGCATTTGACATAGCAACAGGCTTGTGTGCTCACCTCTATTGTCCACCTGACAGCACGCTCAGAACCACCTGCAAATACAATAAACAAAGTAAATATACAGTTGAGATGTGCAGTCACTTTCCTCTAAAATGGCAGCAGCAAGTCAGTGTAACTATTCACAACATGGAATTTAGTACTTCCAGAAGGATCCACTTTTTTATCATCACAAAACTGCAATAAACCTTTAGTGCGCAACAATTACTTGCAAACTCACATCTATTGTCCTTCTGAAGGCATGCTCTTGATGATATCAGAATCACCTGCAAATTAACAATTGGGTTGTGCAAACAAATATTAAGATGAAACGGACATTTTGTATTTTTTTATAAAGGAAACCCTAAATGAAAACTCAAAAAGACCAAGTACTCACCAGGGTCAGTAATGCTTAAGGTACAGACTCGGTAGTATTTACCACAGGCTGTACCAAGCTCTATGTTGTTACCGCTGTAGTGGTGCACTCCAGTTTTAGCCAACATAGCGTAGTACTCAATCTCACTTTTCCTAAAACCCGATAACAGTTGAACAATGCAGCCAAAGGTAAGTGAGTCGCCATCTTTGCTTTCGCTCCGACGACCCACTGTTGAAAAAGGTGGACTATATTTGCCTGTTGAACCAGAGAAACCTCAAAGATCACAATTGCTGGTTATGATCATGCCGTGACTCCAAACACAATTACATCGCTAAATACCCTAAAAAGGAAACCCTGCAAAGGACAAACAAGAACATTGCACAGACACAACAACTATCTAAGGTTTGTGTTACTTGAAAACAATCAATACCTCAGTGGCGGAGTATTATTGGCAATTATAACCAGCTTTGCTTTGCCCATTCTCAATGTTTTTAATGTCTGTCTATATCCAAGGCAATATTTTCCGCTTTTCATCACCAGAGCCAGACGAGCATTGATGCTCTCTGATGTCTTCTTCTACAAGCGGATCAATTAATGCATGATCAATAATTAACACCGAGAAGAATAATACTATGATTATTATTATTCATTACTATTATCAACATCATAATCGTCTAATAATGTAGATAGTGCAAAACCATTGCGGTATACCGCAAATATGAACAAAAGCATTGTTATAAAAAATTGTCCCGGCGAAATCGCGATTTTTTTCAAGTCCCAAAAATCACATTTGTTTTCATATCTTTTAAACTAAAGCTCATAGAGACAAAAATACAATTGCTATAGCTAGAACAATCTACCGCGCAGGCATCTGTCTATGAACATTTTCCTCATTCCAGTCATAGACTTGGGAAAATGCCTTTAAATTTTCGACTTTTTATCCAAAATCTACCACGTCCCTGAAGGGCATCGACATATTGTTATAGGACTATAAAATAGACTGAGGAGTTAGGATTTGAATGGTGTATTATTATTGGAGTGTGTTCAATGTATTTTGATAATATGAAGGTTTTTCAAAAAGACGCCCCAACTAAAATTATTTTTCATCCTAGCCAAATATAAATTAGCCTAACCACAACCATTGCAAACACATCGCGGGCTTATCATGTGCGCCGTGTATTTTTAAGTAAATAATGGGTTTACAGCAAACGCTACGGTTAGTAGGCGTCAGTATCGCGGCTATTTATTTGTTATCATTAGCGTTTTAATTTATTCTGGTTCATAATTAATCTAATATTTTATCTGTTAATCCAGAAAAAAACATCATTGAATGATAACAGCTAGTGGTAATAAATATGATATAGCAAAAATGCAAAGTCATCAATAATAACCATTAGTTTTAATTATTATTTATTAATTAATTATTGAAATTTTATATTAAATTCATTTATTATTATTTATGATTATTAAATTAATTACAAGATTTCTGATGATGGCACCTGTCTATATCAACTGAGATACAGAACTTGTTGTTTTTTTTTGTGCAGTCCAGCTACTTCTACAAAATAATGTTATACAGCCAATGATTGCATTTATAATTGTTACATATACATTGTATAATTATTGAGGCGTACGCATGATATATATAACATGCGTCGCTTCATGCGTGCGTCGACACTAATTGCCTGCAAAAAACAAAGAACATTTACCATGCATTTTTTGACTTAAAAGTACATTTGGTAAAACTTGTTTTTAACAGTTAAATATTGAGGTCACAATAGCAAATTTGGTCTCATTGTATCCACAACATATTTTGCTACCCACTGAAACTATTTAAAAAATTTTCAGAAAAATTTGACAAAACTTTTTGCACTATATCTAAATAATGATGAAAAAAGATCGCTTTTGATGTCAACTTACTCCTTTCTTTGTACCGCCTCCTGGTGCCATTTCTTCGATGATTTATTATCGAGTTGACTGAGAACAACCTGAAAGCATAAACAGCTGTTAATTAAAATTTATGTAATTTTATATTTATATCATCATGATCGACGATCATCATCAACAACAGTAGAGTGTCTAAAACCGTTGCGGTCGCCGTGTAATATGAACAATAGCATTGTTATAAAAAATTGTCCCGGAAAATTCGTGATTTTTTTCAAGTCCCAAAAATCACATTTGTTTTCATATCTTTTAAACTAAAGCTCATAGAGACAAAAATACAATTGCTATAGCTAGAACAATCTACCGCGCAGGCATCTGTCTATGAACATTTTCCTCATTCCAGTCATAGACTTGGGAAAATGCCTTTAAATTTTCGACTTTTTATCCAAAATCTACCACGTCCCTGAAGGGCATCGACATATTGTTATAGGACTATAAAATAGACTGAGGAGTTAGGATTTGAATGGTGTATTATTATTGGAGTGTGTTCAATGCATTTTGATAATATGAAGGTTTTTCAAAAAGACGCCCCAACTAAAATTATTTTTCATCCTAGCCAAATATAAATTAGCCTAACCACAACCATTGCAAACACATCGCGGGCTTATCTTGTGCGCCGCGTGTTTTAAGTAAATAATGGGTTTGCAGCAAACGCTACGGTTCATGATGGTTAGTAGTCGCGGCTATTTATTTGTTATAATTAGCGTTTTAATTTATTCTTTCTGGTTCATAATTAATCTAATATTATATCTGTTAATCCAGAAAAAAACATCATTGAATGATAAGAGCTAGTGGTAATAAATATGATATAGCAAAAATGCAAGGTCATCAATAATAACCATTAGTTTTAATTATTATTTATAAATTAATTATTGAAATTTTATATTAAATTCATTTATTATTATTTATGATTATTAAATTAATTACAAGATTTTTGATGATGGCACCTGTCTATATCAACTGAGATACAGAACTTGTTGTTTTTTTGTGCAGTCCAGCTACTTCTACAAAATAATATTATACAGCCAATGCAAAGCATTTATAATTGGTACATATACATGGTATAATAATTATTGAGGCGTACGCATGATATATATATATAACATGCGTCGCTTCATGCGTGCGTCAACACTAATTGCCTGGCAAAAAAAGACAATTTACCATGCATTTTTTTTACTTAAAAGTACATTTGGTAAAACTTGTTTTTACGGTTAACTATTGATGTGACAATAGCATATTTGGTCTCATTGTATCCACAACATATTTTTCTACCCACTGAAACTATTTAAAAAATTTTCAGAAAAATTTGACAAAACTTGTTAGACTATCTAACAACAGTTAATAAATTTAATAATAATAATTGAACAACAGTTTTAAACTATATTTATTTATTACAAAAACAAATGCATCATCATTGTTGATGATTGAACAATATATATTTGTTTTTAATAAATATAACAATCGAAAATGATAAATTATAATCATTGATCATATATTCAATATTATTGTAATAATAATTATAATAACTACTACTACTACTGTAACTATAATAATAATTAATAACAGTATTTTTTCTTCTCGAATCGATAGATCTTACAACAAGATATTTTACTGTCGTTTGATTGAAAAAATATGAACATTTAGCAAAAGATGAAAGGGGTGAATAGAGTATTCACCATATTCAAGCAAGCAACACCGTCAACATGCAACTTACCACGACCACGCCGAGAAACAAAAAGGATGCGACTGGTCGGGTTTTGCACCCCTAGCGGCAAATATTGTGCGAGAAGACAACTTCATAGACCTGTCGTTAGTAGGATGCAGTACGGTACCATCAAGTCCAGGGTTAATTCCGTACTATAACAAGGAATCCATCAAGTGCTTCATGAAATGAAAACCAACTGATAATGAAAGTGACATGCTCCAAAATAAATATTACCTCTCTTCCAAATTCAATGAATGCTTGCGGTTTCTTTCCTCATTCATTTTAAAACACATCTACACTTCAGGCCAAACAACTATTGCCAGGTTATAAGGGTTATAAGACTGCATAACCCTGTATTATATATATTTATTTATAGTAGTACTGTGAATGATATAGCTATATATGTATGTATATCATAACTGTGTTTGTGCAATTACACTAGACTAGACCAAGAAATCAGCTCATAATATAGCAAACCGATGTTCATTTTTATGTAACCCAAGGTAGTCAAAAGTGTATAATGAGCGATGTGTTGCACGTTATATAATACTACAAATACAGGTATAATTTCATATACACCAAATTACACGCATGTACCATCATATACTAGATATATACATTTCATTGAGACAATTGTGCATGTAGGAAATACCACCAAATACACTGTACAAGTATATACAAAACCGATACATAGATGAGGCTGCAAGGTTACTGAGCAACCACAGATGGTATATCAGCTCTAGACCAAATGCACACCAAATTATTGTCTGTGCAAGCCACCAGATACTTCATATCAGGACTGAGGGAGGCGTGATTAATGAGAGGTGGATTGTCTATCTTCTTTAATCTCTTGTTAATCGGGTCACTGGTATCGGGTTTGAGTGTGGGCCAGCAAAGAGTACACCTGGGGGTCTCAGTGTCCCCATAAGCACTCTTGTCTGTAATACAAACAGCCCACAATGTGCTGGTCTATCAGATAGAGACAGTCAATGGATAGTCTATCAGATAGAGACATTCAATGGATGGTCTATCAGATAGAGACATTCAATGGATGGTCTATCAGATAGAGACAGTCAATGGATGGTCTATCAGATAGAGACAGTCAATGGATGGTCTATCAGATAGAGACAGTCAATGGATGGTCTATCAGATAGAGACAGTCAATGGATGGTCTATCAGATAGAGACAGTCAATGGATGGTCTATCAGATAGAGACAGTCAATGGATGGTCTATCAGACACAAACATTCAATGGATGGTCTATCAGACACAAACAGTCAATGGATAGTCTATCAGACACAAACAGTCAATGGATGGTCTATCAGATAGAGACATTCAATGGATGGTCTATCAGATAGAGACATTCAATGGATGGTCTATCAGATAGAGACATTCAATGGATGGTCTATCAGATAGAGACAGTCAATGGATGGTCTATCAGACACAAACATTCAATGGATGGTCTATCAGATAGAGACATTTAATGGATGGTCTATCAGATAGAGACAGTCAATGGATGGTCTATCAGATAGAGACAGTCAATGGATGGTCTATCAGACACAAACAGTCAATGGATGGTCTATCAGATAGAGACAGTCAATGGATGGTGTATGAAATGTAACTCACTCTTTAGGAAAGGCTCAATGGAGTAAAGAAGTATATTGCCTCTGTGGTCTCCAGCTACCAGCAGGCCATTTCTGCAATAAACCAGCCAAGTATTATGCACTGTACATATATACTGTATACTTAACTGACATATATACTGTAGGCTTACCTGACATATATACTGTATGCTTACCTGACATATATACTGTATACTTACCTGACATATATACTGTATACTTACCTGAGATATATACTGTACACTTACCTGGCATACATACTATATACTTGCCTGACATATATACTGTATACTTACTTACCTGACATATATACTGTGTACTTACCTGACATATATACTGTGTACTTACCTGACATATATATATACTGTATACTTACTTACCTGACATATATACTGTACACTTACCTGACATATATACTGTGTACTTACCTGACATATATACTGTATACTTATCTGACATATATACTGTATACTTACCTGACATATACACTGTAGACTTACCTGACATATATACTGTACACTTACCTGACATATATACTGTATACCTACCTGACATATATACTGCACACTTACCTGACATATATACTGTACACTTACCTGGATGTTATGTCGATGTATATCTCACTAGTCTTCACCCAAGGCAGTACCAAGTCTGGTTTGACATGAATAACTGGAGTCAACTTCTTACTTAGCACGCTCAAACTCCTACAAACAATATGGCAGCCGCCACATCACCGGCTATAGTAGTGCTGAGCAATAGGAGTTGTGTCTCTTGGCACGGGGTAACACTCCGTACACGCTCTCTGTATTGCTTTCTTAGAAAACTTCAAAAAGAGCTTTTTGATGACAAAAATTTTAATTGTCACACAAAACCCTAGAGTACAAAAAGGACTAAAGTTCTCTCTATGTCATATAACACATTACAGCTGAACTTGTTACTGTCACACATAGTATAGTTCTCTCTATGTCATATAACACATTACAGCTGAACTTGTTACTATCACATATAGTATAGTTCTCTCTATGTCATATAACACATTACAGCTGAACTTGTTACTATCACATATAGTATAGTTCTCTCTATGTCATATAACACATTACAGCTGAACTTGTTACTACGACTGTGTCTAGTTACAGATGTACTGTTACTATGACTGTGTCTAGTTACAGATGTACTGTTACTATGACTGTATCTAGTTACAGATGTACTGTTACTATGACTGCATCTAGTTACAGATGTACTGTTACTATGACTGCATCTAGTTACAGATGTACTGTTACTATGACTGTATCTAGTTACAGATGTACTGTTACTATGACTGTATCTAGTTACAGATGTACTGTTACTATGACTGTATCTAGTTACAGATGTACTGTTACTATGACTGCATCTAGTTACAGATGTACTGTTACTATGACTGTATCTAGCTACAGATGCACTGTAAACATTCACCACAACATTTCTCACTCAGGGTTGTCCAGCTGTAGCCATTGCATTTCAGTGGAAGTGGGTACAGCCAACATTCATACACCAACTCACATGGAAACTGGACTTCTCAAGTGACTCACCATATAAACACTGACGCGCTTTTGGAAAACTTGATAGCAACTGTAGAATCATCCAGAAGAGATATACCATCGCAGTAGTTATCAGCGGATGAAGTACCTACAAATTGTACACAGTACTAGTACACTATATATGTACATATATATGTACTACACATTGTACACATTGTACACAGTACACTATATATGTACATATATATGTACTACACATTGTACACATTGTACACAGTACACTATATATGAACATATATATGTACTACACATTGTACAGAATCGGTAATCGTAATGAATATCACAGGCAATAATTATGATGGAATAATAAAGGTGATGCCAACCTGGAAATGACAGCTGGCAGTCATGCGGCTGATCTTCTCGATCTTTGTTCACATTTTTCATCTTCCAGACGTAACATCCTTTCTGCGCTGCAGAAATGAGCCAGTTGTCCTTCACGACCATCTGTATGATATCTGTGCCGGTACAGTGGAACTACAACAGATAGAAACAGCACATATACAATTTGTATAAATACAACTTACATTATGTATAACTTATATATGCATAACTTATACAAATAGAACTTACATTTGTATATCTTATACAAATACAACTTACACATGTACAATGTATACACCTACAATACCAATACAGACCAGAAGACTTAATACCATAACACCATTACATTGAGCAATGTATCACAACACCAGTGAGATCATAAAACAGGCACAGGAAATAAGTCATACCAGTTTGATTTTTTGCCAAGAGATTTCGTAGTTAGAGGAGCCAGTAAGACCAGTGTCTATTAGAGCTATCTTGCCATGGTCAGCTCCACAGAATAGCCAGTTTACATTGGCAGGATGAACACGCAAACAGCTAATGTAGGCTTTCTTGAACACAGGTAGGTGAGCAAACATCTTGTTCTTAGAGGGATGTATTAGAGTCACTCTCCCTTCAGCACCTGTTAATGCATTGTCACTGTGAATAGATATACGGACTACTTTGGAAATGTCTTATTGTTTTAAAACTCGTAAGAAACCAGAGTCACAACACAAACATGAATGCAATACAACATGGAGCAGAACAGGATATAGAAGCTAACCAGCTGCTGCCAGCACATTTGTGTTTATTTTGTCAGCGAACTGTACAGTACACCAGAGCACGTCGAAGTATTGATCCTCGTGCTGGAGTAACTTAGCTTTGCACTCCCCTTTGTGGGAGTCTATGAGGCATATGTATGACCCCCCACAGGTGGCTACTATCCCAGTCCACTTGCTATTATCAGCAGGATCTGGTTCAAATGCACAACGCCAAATCTACAAGTTCAGGAAAAAAGAAAAACGTGAGCAGCAAACAGCTGAAATGGTAATATTTCTTTTTAGTCAAATTAGTTTATCCAATGTTAGTACCGAGATAGAACTTTAGTGAGCAATAAAGTTTATGCTGCCCTCTTTGGAAACCACAGTAAAAGTTTCAGAGTTTTGAATAACGCTCTGCATTCATGACCTCAAAATGGTAACAACAAAAAAACTGACCATTCAGTTACGGGATTGGAGTTAACATGGACAAGAATAAACACCAACAGACCTAAATGCTGACCGGCCTGGAATAAATGCCTGACACCTTTGAGAGTGCAGGTAGACAGACTTGGAATAAATGCTTGACACCTTTGAGAGTGCAGGTAGACAGACTTGGAATGAATGCTGACTCTGGGGTAAAGAAGAATCTCTCAACATTCACTTTAAGAAATGTTGACATTCGTGCCAACCAGAAGAAATATATATAAAATCATTTTGATATTTGTTCTATGAATTGACTGATTTGATAAAAATCGAGAATGTCAGCAATCCTAAATAAATATTGAAAAAGTATTTTATATCATATGTTACTGAGAATGAATCCCTACACTTCCTTTATTACATAGTCGACTTCATCCCAGATCTGTCAACATTCAATCTACGAGATGTCCATGTTCATTTCAAGTTTGTCTGCATTTGTTCCTGTCAATTTTTAACCTTGTCTACGTACATTCCAAACTCATATAAAAGCGTTAAAAAAAAACAAAACAGAAAAGTTTTACTAATTCAGAATACTAGTTTACCAGCCACTTTAACAAATTGGCAGCCTATGCTCTGCAACGAACACACATTTTGTTTCTTCAGCGTATCTAATATTGGAGAACTGATTACGCTTGATAAAGGCAGTGATTGACTAACTTATATAGCCAATAACAGTAAATGCAGCCCGCGTTATTCATTTTACTTTTTCATATTGAAATAATTGGCTTGTCCTTTTACAAATATATAAAAAGCTGGATAATTGGCATAATTATTCCAACTTGCAACAAATCACAGTCACATTACATATGAATAAAAACTATGTACCTTAGTTTCTCCATCAGCAGGATCGTCATTGTGACTGTGGCACCTCATAAACTGATGTGCTGGCTTGTATTGGAACTCTGGAAACTCATCTTTACCCAGAATTTTGGCAGCAGGCATTGCTTCGCTATCATAGAATTTTAGCTAGCTAATGCTTAACAACCTACAAACTAATTTTGACGGGCGTGAACAATAACTGATAGTTAAAAACATGAGCAAACTTTGACGAACAACATCAACTTGACAGCTAATAATAACGTTGATTGGTTCGGTTGATCTAACATGCTTAACGTATCAGAAAAACATGCAATAACGTATATAAAATAACAGCAATTGATTGAGCTTACAGCTTTTTAACATTGATTTATTCTTTTATATTGACATTTATAACTTTTAATATAAATAATTATTACAGCTATATCACAAATCCCTGATTCTAGCTGATTAAAATAATAATAATCTTGATTAGCAATGATGATGATAACTTCATTACGTAAATAAAAATTTAACTAATATAAGTAAACAAACAAAATAATAAATAAGCATACAAACAATTGAGTAATTTAATTGTTAGAATAAAATAATATTAATGATCAAATAATTTATCATTTATTATTTAAATACAACACACATTTTACAATTATTATTATTACTAAAACTATAAGAATAACGGTGTTGTTAAAATGATATTGTGCTATGTTCAAGTGTTCCGCAGGGATAATCAGGGCAAATCGGTAATAACTATATTTGATGCTTAGCAATGCTCTATCTTGGCTTGTAAATTCTTGAATATGCCGGCCTATCTGCTTCAAAAATTACTGGGTTTCCGGCAACGCGCTACGGTTCCATACAATGTTTAACTACTGCTGCTTGGAGGCATTTCTCTACGTTTGTGGATATAAAGCAGAAGTCACAAGATCTTTGACACGGCCTCGTCAGGAACAACCTTCCGAATTCAAATTTGGCTGGTAGATGTTTGTATTTTGTGAGTGTCCCCACAATCCTCTGTATCCAACATGGCGCAGTCGGCAGGATGTACAACAGCCAGAAAACAATACTTGTCACATATTGGTACCAAATCTCTGGGTACCTGCACCAAAGACTTACAAGAAACTAGATTCTACATGAGTCTTTTACTTCAGTCATATCATATGGATGAAGGAAAGTAGATCCATGGATGAGAAATTCTATACCAGCAAAATAAAAATCCGGAAGCTTCCATTGTGAATGAGGTCCTGTCTGCAGTCACGTGGCTAGCTCCAGGTGACCTGTATATAGGAGCATCTCCAAATACAATGGGTGGTGATGTATCCGCAAAAATTGATTGTTTTCTGAATTGGAGCTACAGGCTCAATACTGGAAGTGAGGCTGGCCAGGAATTTGAGAAAATGGCTATTGTAAGGCAGGCTCTAGCAACAATGACCAAGTCCCAGACCTTGTAAGCATAGCTTTTGTTTCACCGGCGGAAACCAAGTTTTCTATGGCTCATGAAACAAAGAGGCCTGCACTTGACAGTGTGGAGGGTGGGCTATAGACTTCATTTGACGCTTTGAGCAATAATGGTAATTTAAGCATTACTAGTTGAGTTGAACAGTTTAAACAGCAGAATTCTACAGTTCAGAATGTGAAATCTCATATCTTTGTGGATGAGTCTTTATTGGGAGAACGTAAAGAAAGGCTACACTCAGAGGTTGATGACTGCTCACAAATGAATTACAAGAGATTAAACACCGAAGCGATTGACGTCTTGCATCCAATGAGGTAGATTTGTCGTGTGTAAATGAATGGGATGAAACGCGAAGGTCAATCCCAGTGAGTCAAATAGAATGGGAATTTTCATGAGAGCTTGTATCCCTGAGTGCTTTATAGGAATAACGTTATCACAAATCTTTAATAAAGGTTTAGTGCTTACAGGCATATAGTAAACTGTCTTACCAATGACCTTTAGTTCTATAAGATACATCGCAAGTATTAATCAAATATTTATTTGTTTCAGGTCAGTTAAATTTCATTCTCTATATTTATAAAAAGTGCCAATCCTGCATGCTCATACAAAAAACGGCTTAGATTTGTAGGTGAAACTTTCACTATTCATTTCTAGAAGCTTCAAATTGTTTGCAATAGGTACTTTTAGGTAATTGGCTGGTGAATACTTATTTTTTAGGCTAACTGGCTTTGATGAATGCTAAACACGAATGTGCCTTTAGTATAAAATGGTAAGTGTTCCCTGGTACCTTTTTCCAAAGAGGGTGCTGGATATGCATACTTACACGGTTCAGAAATTACTGGTTTCAAGATAATAAGTAAACGTTTCACACAACATACAGTTGCTGCTACCTGGAGACGTCCCCTACACTTGCGGATCTAAAGCGGCTGTCACATGGCCTACAACCTTCTAAATTGAATCTTGCTGGGAGTGTTCATATTTCTTGAGTGTATCCATGATTCCATCCAACCAGCGTAAAGTTGAGGTGTGCAAAGTGACAGGATGTCCTTGTGGACTTATCATTTTTGGCAGCAAGAATGATTGGAAGCAGACAGACTCAAGCTAGACAACTTGGGTATGACCATAGAGCTTGAATTAGGTTATAGTTGCTGTAATCTCATACCAACAATAGTAATAATGGAAAAAGAATAAATGGAATATTTATAATAAATAATTAATATCATAAAAATAATGATGATTGTTATCATAATAATTTATTATTGTTCTTTGTAGTTATTAACAGTTACTACTACTATGATAATTATCATAATGAATTCATAAATAAATGAATAAATAATAATGGCAATAATAATACTGATTATAGTAATTAGTATCACAATTAGCATGGTTATAATAATATACAGACATTATTATTTATACAGTATTATTATTATTATAATAGTTTATATAATAATAATATTATAGGCCTATAATATAGGCCATTAAATTATTATTGTTATTATTATTAATTATTATATCGTTAATATTATGGCTTCGCAATAATTTGATAAATAATAATTATAATAATACTGATTAATTACTATTAATAAACAATACTACCACTACTATTATCATTATTTAATACACTGAATAATAATTATTACAAGATTATTACTATTATATTATCATCATCATGATTCAATCATCATGGATGGTGTGGTAGGTACATGATCATCATAATAAACTTTTATCTTTTTTTTTATAAATACCAACCAATCTAGAAACTTTCATTGATGACAGGTAGCACGGTTTCAGAAGAGGGCTTTCTTGTACAACTCAGCTTGTAACAGTTTTGCGTGACATGATGAGTTATATCACCAAAAATCAAACGATTCCTGCAGCGGTCTTAGATTTTTCCAAAGCCTTTCAGAAAGTTGACCATAACTTACTCATTAAGAGGATGCTAGCTTACCTCTTTCTTCCAAAAAGATAGGACCCAGAGAGTGGTTATACAGGGACATCCCTCAAAGCCCCTGCCAGTTATACCGGGAGCGCCTCAGGGATCTGTCATTGGTCCACTGCTGTTCCTGGCATTTATTAATGATATAGCTAACTCTTTAGTCTCCTCCTCTACAAGACTATTCGTTGATGATGCACTGGCCTACATGGTGGTGAACAGCCCAAAGGATCATGATAAATTCCGGCAAGATCTCAACAATTTGTCAAAGTGGGCTAAACAAAACCATATGCAATTCAATGTCGCCAAGTGTCAAACTGTATTTTTTTAGTAAAAACAAAACTTAATGTCGAGGCAGCATACACATTGGACAACACACCATTAATCCAAGTATCAGAGTTTAAATATCTGGGTGCCACTATATGCAACAATTTCAACTGGGATTCACACATAGACATGGTGACCAGTAAGGCCTCCCAAAAATTGGGAATGATCAAGAGAGCCCTCCATGACGCTCCTATGAAAGTGAGACTTGTGGTGTACCCCTCTTTTTGTCTGCCAGTCCTGGGCTATTTTTCAGAGACTTGGGATCCCCACTTGATTAAGCATCTGGAACAGTCGGAGAGAGTGCAGAGGCGGGCGATCCGATTCATATGTGGCCTACGAGGAGTCGTTAGTGTCACAAAGGCTAGGCTGGCTCTCGGATTGCCCTCATTGGAAGAGAGACGGAGGGATGCCCGTCACAAATTGTTTAGTAAAGTTGTCAGTGACAAACATTATTCTTTTCTTAGGGCTGAATTTGAAAACCACCGGAAGTCTTCCCAATCCAGTCATCTTACTTGATCAGTGGTTAGTTCAGTGACTCCGGTACAGGTTTGCAATACAAGTTTCATGCACCAAGGCTTTTTCTGTCCCACTTCCAGAGAGTTGACAGCTCAGCCCAAAAGATAGCGGTGCTGAATGTCGAGCTTTTCTTCGTTCTTTTACGATTTTAGTTTTGATAACTACACGATGTCTCTCTTTCCCCACACTCAGGGGTCTAGGAGATCTACACAAAACAAAACATAATGCACAATAATAAAACACACACAAAAAACAAACAATAACAACCCAAATAATGAGCAACTACTCTCTTACTACTATATAAATTATTATTATAATAATAATAAACACCAAAATACACTCTTATAATAATTATTAATAATAATTTTATTAATAGTTGTTATTATTATTATTATAACTATTATTATTAATAAATAATAAATAAATTCAGCAGTAGTAGTTGTTGTGAGCTGTAAAAAAACAAATCGCAAAATAATAGCAACAAATAATAATAAAATAATAATAGCAAAACATCAATAATAATATTATTATTATCATTATAATTTTTCATTACACTATAATAATAATTATAATTATTATATTGTGAGGGAAATGTGCCACGACCTCCCGAACAGGTCGACAATATACAACATATTGTGAGGGAAATGTGCCACGACCCCCGAACAGGTCGACCATATACAACATATGACCTGCCGAACCATTCATAGCCGTATTGCCAACACTACCGAACTGTCTATTTTACATTACTTATTATTTTACTACTACTTATTTTACCTTCATATATATTATATTGCTTGCGTAGAGCTACTGTTTTTACACATGTGCTTATGCACTCAGCCGTGCTGCTTAGCACCTCCTGTTTATACCATATACCAGTTCTATTGGCTTTCTATCAACCAATCTTGTGTACAGGCGGAGCCTGCCTTTGTTGTGTAGCTATCAATCATTATTATATAACTTTTTCTTGCATAAATACCCGTGTCTTGCCTAAATAAACTCAGAGTTACTGCCTACACTCTCACTTGCTTGTTTGGTCTAATAGCATAAGCGCACTTATGCTCGAGCACAGGTAGCTTGACAGAGATAACACAAGTAAGCACTTGCACTAATTACACTGGCGAAGGAACTTGCTAAGTTCAGCACTCATACAAATTAGTGGATAGAGGAATTGCACTGAAACCAGTCGACTAGCAACTAGAATAAACAGTCAATAGAAAGTGGTCAGTCGATCTCGACTCACACTGCACTTGACCTTCGGGCAAGTGATATTGGAACAGTTATTCGAACGGCTAGGTCGACCTGCTACACCTACTCCTCGGGATAGGTGGAGAGCGAGTCGAAGAGGCGTACACTGCACTGTTGTACTTACTTATTACTGTGGGCCGTTGTACAGGTGGTCGCTACCACTCTAGACAGTAAATTCCTGTACAATATTATTAATAATCATAATAATTGCAATAATCATAATCAATAGTATAGTAGTAGTAATAAAAAAATATATATATATAATATTATTATATATATATTATAATATATATACTTTATTACTACTATACTATTGATTATGATTATTGCAATTATTATGATTATTATTAATAATTATTATTATAATAAATGATATTATTATTATTATACATATATATCCATAATAAATATATCATATATATAATAATATTATTATAATTATTATAATAATAATAATAATAATGATAAATAACATTTTTTTTAAATAATTATTATTAGTAAAAACAATAATAATTAATAATAAATATTTTAAATAGTTATAATAATAAAATAATAATTAATACATACATATATAATTATGATAATAATATACTATTACTGCAAAAATTTTATTATTGATTTATTATTATTATTAAATTATGGGACAACCACCACCGACCATCATCATCATCATCGATCATTGGTAATAATAAATCAACTAATCGTTTTTCACATCATTATTATGTCACAATGACTAGGACAAAGGTCATTTGAATTAGCAGTTTTGTGTAAAGGCTCACAATAATAATAAAGTGAGTAATAATAATAATTACAAAAGAATAATGCAGATGAGGCCAAAAGCCTATGGTATGGGGCCAATTTTGACGTTTTCCAGATTTTTTTGAAGTTGCATAGATAGACCAGGCTTCGGACCTTGCGCGCAAACTTATCAGTTTCCATTGGTGGTTGTTGATGTTGTAGATCACTGTTATTCAATGTCTATGTATCTTAATTTTTTACAAACGTGTGGTTAGTTAATGCTTCTCATATTCCGTAAAAATGAGATCTTTTGGGTCTAAAAATTCAAATAATTTAAACCAGCTGTAGAGGTCAATGTTGCAACAATATCCATGATAATAATACTATCAACGATTATATATATAATCGTTGATAGTATTCTATGGGGAGAACGCAAAATAAATAATAATTTTTATTATTGGATTTTTTTTCATCATTTCACTTGTTGTTTGGGCTGTAGAATAATAGTGCTAATAGCACACTCATTTTCACGGATACTTCTTCTATTCCTGTTTGCTGCCGCTGCTACGTTGTTACTTACATATATATTATACTACTTAGACACTCACTGCAAACACTACTACTACTACTGCGGTAGTAGTGTTGTAGTAGTTACAGACACTGACAGTAGTAGTAGTGTAACACTACTACTACTGTAACTACTATAGTAGTACTTTTAAGTTCTTCTGAATCTTAGACTACTACTAGAGCACTACTAGATAGATAGACACTACTTATTATTATTATTTATTTATTTATTATTAATTATTATTGTTTTATTTTATATAAATAAAGTAGTAAGGTGGGTCAGGTAGTAAGTGGGTCAGGAGCTTCCTTACGGGTCGCACCCAGGAGGTGGCAGTTGAAGGCCACCACTCTGCCCCCTGCAGTGTCACCTCTGGTGTACCCCAGGGCTCAGTCGTAGGATCCTCACTTTTCTTGATATATATAAATGACCTGCCCAAATCAGTTAAATCAGAAGTCAGACTATTTGCTGATGATACCGTTGTGTACACAACCACCGACAAAAGAGACCAACTGCAAGACGATCTGAGAGCGCTCGAAGACTGGGAGTCTCTCTGGCATATGCAGTTCAACCCCAGTAAATGCGAACTCATCACTTTTAACAGGAAGAGGAGCAACAAATCAAACAACGCATACTCCCTTCATGACACAACAATCCCGAAAACCGACAATCAAATATCTCGGAGTGAAGATAGAGAGTACCCTCCGATGGAACACAAACACCAGCTACATAACAGGAAAGGCTTTTGGTAAGATAGGTTTCATACACAGAACCATACCATCATATCTAAACAGACTCAGAGACAAAACCTACTACTCTTCCCTGGTTAGACCAATCATGGAATACTCGTCCACGGTGTGGGACTCCTCGCTGACAGCCACCCAAGCCAAACAACTAGAGTCGGTGCAGCATAAAGCTGCTCGAATGGTGCACAACATACCAAGAACAGACCATATCACCAGTTCCACTGCCCTTATATCAGAACTAGGGTGGGAGCATCTCCAGGAGAGAAGAGAGAGAAGACTGGGTTTCTTCCGGGTGATGCACTTCGGGGAGGTCGCGACCAGTGTTAAGGACTTCCTCGACAGGCACATCCCAACTTTGGGCTACTCAAGACGCCATGACCAGCAGTACACCATGCCCCACTGCAACTCGAAATCACACCAAAAGAGCTTTTTCGTTGCTACAGCCAAAGTCTGGAATTCCTTGCCCCCCCCCCCCAGTAGCTCACTGCTACATGGTCCCCCGGTGGCTGGCTAGGTCCCAAGACTGGCAATCCCCTGATTTCCCGTTGACTACACTGGACCGATTACCGACAGACGGCTTGCCACATTGCCGGGACCTTCAGCATTGAAGTTGGCGATCATCCTAGAAGTACGAAGTAAGTAATATATAACTATGATGACAATAATTAATAACTATATAACTATAATTAATAACTATATAACTAATGATGACAATAATTAATATTAATTTTTTAGGTATTATTAATTTATTTATCAATAACAATAATTAATGATGAATTATCACATAATTATTATTATGTTTATTATTATCAATTATTTATTATTATGATTATTTTATTTTTTTTATCAAATGCTGACAAGTTATTATTATTGTTGTTGTTCATTTATTACTGAATAATAGTTAATAAATAATAATAGCAAATAATAATTATTCATAACAAAATAAATTCATTGTTGTTGTTATTTTATTATTATTATTTATTGAATCTTTAAATATTGATTATTATTATTATTTATTATTATTACTACTACTACTAACTACTACTAGTAGTAGTACTTCTACTGCTACTACTGCTAATCATCATCAATAAAATAATGTTGGTGGTTAGCTCCATCATCATCATCATCGTAAGTAGTATATTATTATTACTGGCCAAGAAATGAATGAATTGTTGATGAAAGTAGTAATGATGATGATGATTATTATTGTGATGATAACAGCAGTTGTTCTGAGTGTATGATTAATAATGTTATTATGATCCAAACAGCGAACAGCTGCATACGCAAACCAACATTCTTTTTCTATGCTTCAACTCAGCTGTACCATAACAGCTTCTTGCCTCGCACTGTCCAAGATATGAGAATAGGGCCCAGTCATTCATATCAACCACCCCAAAACGGTTAAATGCTGTACTCAAAAACAAAAATCAATCTAAGAAGCAATCAATTCTATGCCCTAGGGCAACTGCTAGAGCGTTTATTATCAGTGTGGTAAATCTAAATCTATTATTAATTATTATTAAAACTACTACTGTTGTACCTATTATTGAATCGCTTTTGGTTCTTATTATTGTTTTGAAGACGCATGAAAATAAAACTGACAGTCATGGTTATTATTCTTCCTATCCTTTTGCATCATGAGCAAACGTAGAGCCAAAATAGAGATAATAAGTGCGATACCTTTGCAGGTTATACAAACAGCTCTGCCAACCATTTTCCGGAACCTATGTAACAGAATAATGGAAAAATTTCTTAGGTAGTAGTAGGTCAGATTTGTGCAGACCTATTGAACACCTTTTTCAACAAAATAAAGGAAAGAAAACTTCATAGACAACTCTCAGTGGGACGGAACAAACAAGGGTAGTTATTGTTATAAACATCAACAGAATTGAATGCCAACAAACCTGGAATGAATGTAGGCACCTGGTAGAATGAACCCAACAATTCTTGCTGAAACAAATGTCTTCTATGGAGTAAAACCGAATATTTTGACACTCGTTCTTGCAAGTTTTGACATTTGTTCTTGCAAGTTTTGGTATTCGTTCTCACTGAATTACAAAATGTTGTTTAAGTTTTTGCTTCAGGAAGGTCTACTCAAATAAAAGTTCCTTGATCAAATGTTGGAGCGATAATTTATTTTACAGAAAATGAATGTTGACACATCCGAAAATGAGCATTAGAATATTTCTCTTCATCACATATTTGAAATTCATTCCGGGTCTGTTGACCTCCATTTTTAGGGATGGCTTTGCTTGTTATTGGCACTAGCTGTCCACGTTTGCTCTTGTCAATGTTTGTTTCAGTCTAGATTAATTACAATACGCGTTATGCAGAAGACTGTTTAACATGGTATCTACGCGCGTTTGATGAATTTTCGGTGTCAATTGCTAGTGATGCCTAATGAAAACACTATGTAAAAATCTGCTTGTGTCATCAAATAGATGAGACAAGTAGATTTTCACATTGTTTTCTTTAGCTATTGTTCGTAATTGGCACCGGAAATACAGTGCCTGCGAGTACACAGCCCTCTGCACAAGGCTTATTTTGTTTTTCCTGTCACTGCTCACAGAAACACCTACATTCCAAAGAATATCACTTAAAGTACATAAACTCATTAGAAACCTAATAAATGGAAATTTCGCTGGTCTAAACATGGACATGCTGATATGATCCCCTACTTGTTTTCAAGAGTTGTACCTCGATATTTTCAGCTTCCCTCTCAACTGGTCGTGTTCCTGTTCAGTAGGAGTCAGCTGATGTAATCCCTGTCTACAGGAGAGAATCAGCCGGCAGCTATCTTCTGCAGCATAATTTTTACTGTGGCTAATTTTCGATACATCCACCTTTTCCCATATTTTGTATTTAATGCTTTTTAAAAACAGCGGTAGTAAATGGCATGTACATGTTCCTGTTTAATCATATATAATTTTTCTAATTTTTTTCTTTATGCCTTGGTTGACATACGCAGTTTCTGTGGTTTAGTGACAATTCATTTTCTTTGTATGTACGAAAGCTCATTTTTAATCATCACGAATCATAGCATAAAAAGATTTGATACAAAGTTTTCAAGCGCTTTAAATCTTTTTTTATCTACTCAGGTTCATTTCTGTTATACTGAGTGTAAGCAATAATTGTTTCTTGGGCCATTATTGGCTTTCGATATGATGAAGTTATAGTTTTTCATGAAATCATGGACATGACAAATCTGTTTGTTTTTTTTGCATAATTCATATAAAAAAACATACATTTTTTAATAAAATTCGAGCACATTTCAGTTTCATAATAAATGTCAATGTGAAGCTCTAAAAAATTACCGAATTAAAACATGTCTATAAACATACAAATTAAAATTTTACACTAAGCAAAAAGATTTCAAATTAAAATATTAACTTTTGTGTAATTGAGATTTATCTCAATTGGTTACATCCTACTTTTGATTTATCAACATCTAAAATTATATAGTTTTCTGTTCTGTCGAGCCATTATATGAACAAAGTTGATATTCATATGTGTTTATGTGTAGCCTGTATTCACCATCTGTAAGTTTTTTTCTGTTGGTCTACTGATGCTGTGCATTCAGTCCCAAGAGGCTCAAAATAATCTGTAAGCATTTTGCTTGCTAAACTGAATAGCTTACTAATAGTGACGGAGTAAGTATGTTGTGATGGAGGCTTTTTGTACAGTGGGTAACAAGCCTTGAGTATTAGCACAATCAGCTGTAAAACTAGTGCGCAATATAACGCTTGTTATTGTCATTATGCAATAGAATAATGTTAGACAATGTCACACCTCAAGATATCAGGTATTACTCTGTGCAGGAAACAAAGTGCACAACTCTACTGGTTACCTTTATGTTTTGTTTCCGGCAACGAAAGTAAATAATAAATATGTTGTCATGCACCCGAAACATATATATAGATATTTTCTGTAAAAGTAAGCAGACACTGTAGGTATTTTATTCTAAATATATTATGTGTCGTGATCGTTTTTATTATTATTAGTCACGCGCCCATACATTTATTTATTATGTGATCAGTTTTGTTATGTAACACTTTTGGTATATAAGCTGGCTGTGCCCCTCTCTCGACTCTGAGTAGTAAGAGGAGCACAGCTGGATACGGACACAATAAAGACATTCGAATCTCTTCTCTCTCACAGCTTTCTCTATTTCTACCAGGAACAAGGCTGGCATTATCATTAATTGAAACAATTATAATAAAGCACATACAGATACCAAGTATAAGTACAGCAGGCAGGTCGGGATCCGGCCTATACTCTCCGCCTGCCAGTAGACAACTCGGGACTTGACGGTGATCAGTAGTTGTTCCTGGTAGGGAGAGTTTTAGGTGCATGTCCCTACAGTGATAGACAGTCGGTCGGCCAATAAGCTAGATTCCTGAGAAAGGTGCAGGTGTGCTACCACCCAAGCTGCTGTAAAGAGAGCCCTACAAAATCCTGTACAACTCTACTTATATAATACCATCAGCCATTTGATGATATCCGTAGGAAACATTTGTTGAAAAAAGCAAGTATTGTGGTAATGGTAAAATGCGAATCTACTGTATCAAAATTCTAAACCAGTCGAATCTACTGCAATAACCATCACCTCGCCAGCAATAAAATTTATGAAAATGTAATGGACTCAGTGTTACAACCAGTACACTGATACATGCATACAGAACAGAACAGATTTTAATCACTATCTTATATAACAATGTTATGAAACTTAGTACAAAAAAGTAAAAACAAAACTTACTTTCCTCTGTGAATGCAAATTCTGACTTGAGACTGGTATACTATATATGCTATAAGATTGTCGTATGAGTGGATGGGGCCTTAACATGGAATCTGCTTCTAAACAGTGAACCTGTAAACAATTTTGCAATTGGTAGCAGATTTTATTTCATCAGAAAATAATGGAGGGCTATGCGATTATCAACCTGACTAGCCAATTGGCATGCAGATCGCAGTGTTTCAATTTTACTCTCACTTTAGTTTATTGTATTTAAAAATTTGTTTGGCCTTTCATGTTTCACTGAACAGTTGCAAGCCACACAAAGTGCATATCCTAATTATTATAAAATAGGAATAATTGAGAACTAAATGATTGCATTAAATTATAATAATTACCAATAGCTTGTATTTATTTTCATTTAATGTTATTTTTAGTATTTTATTTGATATCACTCATTGGTGAACAACCACTAAAATTAACCAAAGGCCCCCCGGTTATTTAAGATGAGCAGACATATTATTATAAATAATATTACAGTTTGTTTATCAAAGAGCTGCGCTTCAAGCTAAATGATAATCGGGTCCAACAGTTGCAGGTGTATATTAATGCAAATAATCGGAGAAACCACTCGTGATTTTGAACAATAATTGCATTGCCAATTACATTGTAGTTTGATTGTTGCCTAAATTGAAAAAAACTGGTTCCAGCAGCATACATTTACCAGCGTGTGATTTTGCATTTGTTCATTATTGTAGCTAGAGAATGTTACTGAATTATGCAAGCATCTCATAAACTTTGACTTTGTATGAGTAACTTGCTAGTTGCATTTATGTACTGGACAGTTCTTGAGAGCTGTTATAATGTGCAAGAAAAACACGGCACGACTTCCTGTGGATAACCTGGAAACAAGTTGGAACATTTATTATTATACTGACAGTAGCGATTCCATTTAGTATATTGCTTGTTACCAACATCTTTTATCAAAACCGTTTATGCCTCTATTTTTTACTATTATATTTGAGGCTATGACTTTGAACCGCCCTAAGGGCAAAGGTCAACACTGGCATAAATACAGCTGCTGAGTCTCTCCCTCTTCAGTGTATTTGGAGATGCACAGCTGATATATTCTTTTGCAATATAACACAGCTTACACTCAATCAAGTTTCTGCTTGAACTCTGTGCACACACACAAGCATACTCACAGTATAGCTCGACCACTTGAGAGGCCAATTTTCTCTGACGACCTGCTAGGTCCAGTAGTGTTGTTGTCCGACTAGTGGCAGACGAGAGGCAGGCTTCTCTGGCAGACGCTCGCCTATCAGGGCCTACCTTCAGGCAGACAATGCTGAAGGGCAGATACTGATACAACCTGTCTGACAGTGAGCTTGTATGTAGAGTCTGGCTCAAGTACATGACTCTGCATACCCAGACGTAGTGCAGATGGCTACCAGTGGTAACCCGTCACAGTTACAATAGATTCTTGCACAATAATATGTTGTGTGAGACTAGATACTATAACTCACGTAACTACTGTAATTATAATTATAGCAAAATGTTTTTTGTTCCTGTTTTGTAATTATCTTATAGCTCTTTTATCTTTAGGATTGTATACTTGTGTAGCATTACGATGCCTCCAAAGGAAAGAAAGATTGCCATTATGGGATTCCGGTCAGTTGGTGAGTTTGATATAACATCAGATGTATTGTGATCAGATGTATGGTGATCAGATGTATTGTGATCAGATGTATGGTGATCAGATGTATGGTGATCAGATGTATTGTGATCAGATGTATGGTGATAAATAGTATAGCAAAAGCTTGGTTGTCTAATTTTTAACTATATTTTGCGTATCACTATTTCTAACATTTGGTGTTTTGCAGGTAAATCTTCTCTGACAATACAGTTTGTGGAGGGAATGTTCGTCGACTCCTATGATCCTACGATAGAAGACAGTAAGTGTGTGGTAATTGCCTTCCCTTTTTCTTTGCAATATTGTGCTCATAGTTTACAATAGAAACGAAACAAATTCAATAAAAATTAAATCGTTGGTTTCTGTAATGTCTTTTTTGCAAAAAAGTAAACAACCACTAAAATTAAGCAGTTTTTCAGCAGTATCAAGAAATGACAGTTTCGAAAACCATAGAAACAATCCGTGGAAGCTGCTACAGAGATTTTTGAGATGACAGCTGACCCCATTTTATTTGTTTAATGGCCAAACATAAATGTTTGTTGCGAAGTTTATTCTGGGCCGCAAAACTTTCCAGCAATCACACGCAAATAGGAAATAAAATGTTGGTAGATGTTATTTATTAACACATTACGCTGCTTTTAGCATTTGAAAGAGTTTATACTTCACCAAAGGGACAGATTTATAAACTGCAGCTGATAGATACAGCCGGCCAGGTGAGTCTTTTATACCTGGCAATGTAAGCTTTGTTATGTAATAACTACTTATGTCACTTTCATGGTAATTGTGATCACTTTTAGGATGAGTACTCTCTATTCCCACAGAACTACGCCATGAACATCAATGGATACGTGCTGGTCTTTTCTGTCAATTCCAAAAAGAGGTAAAACTACCGAGTGTTTGATAGCAGTCGGGAAAATAAAATAAAAAACTGCCGCACTAATAATAGTTGGAACAATTGACGATGTAATTATAAAACCAAGTAGATTGTGTTATTTTTAGCGCAAAGTGCTGTCATTGTACTGATTTGTTTCGTGAGTTGTGGTTTCTCTATCCCTCTCACTCCCTCTGCCCCTACACCCTCTTCCTCTCTCCCCTCTCACCCTCCTCCATTTTGTTATGATTGTTTTGTGATAAAACAATCGGTAGGGTTGATCCAGATACGACTTCTCCTTGAGTTGTCAATTTTTTCATAAGGTTAAAGCTGTTGTGTCACGAATTTTAGCCTGAATTAAACCTGATTATTTTATTTTAAATGATTTTATGCCAGAAAAGTGATTTGCGGAGTTATGCTCTCATTACCTCTATCTATATTATAAGAGCAATAGATGCCGACTTCTACAAAAAATTGATTTGATGCGCAACTACGCATATAAGGGCATAAAATAGAGTTGCAAACAATCAACTTGGTTGCATAGAAGAGAGCATCACAGGAACAGTCATTTACTAGGTTTCCATGCGTCAATTTTGAAGGATTTTATAACTACGGTTTGTCGAGATCTTTGAAGTTTTTATTTGGTGTACTTCCATTTACACCAATTTTTGGAAGAATTATGCAGAGTTCTCTACACCAAAAGACTATGCAAAGAGCTTACCTTTCGTATCAGTTATTTGGTGGGTTATTAATTACCTCACAGTATTGTTACAGCGAGTCATAAGCAGTTTCTATTAATTACCAACACAGCGAAATGTTTTTTACGACTTATCAGCCAGTGTATGTATGGCTTTCATAGCCAACTGAACCTTATAAGTATTAGTCAGTTGTCAAACTCTGATATAAATAAATAATAATTATTATTATTATTACAGCACCATTGATTATTGTTATTATTTTTCATTACGATGGAAGGGACATTGTAAATTTTTCAGGCAATTGCGATTTCTGATGATTTTCATGACGGATTATAATTTGTTATCACTAAAACTGCAAAGTTTTCAACTTCCATTATCCTACCGTCTAAAGTTTGTAGTTTTAATTTTCAAAGAGCTGAGAAATTTCATCCTTAGCATCGGCACCTTCAAAAGTTTGTAGTATTAAAAACTTCAAACTTTTGTTAGACTTCCATGCTTCGTAGGTTTGAATAATCCAAAAATCCGTCAAGACTTTGACTCATGGAGAGCTAGTGATTTTGCAGAGACTTGTCAGAGCATGAAGAATCTAAATTTGCAATTGTTTTCAAATTTTTTTAAAGCGTTCAAGTTGAGTCAGCATTTCAATTGATTTTTGGTAAATTTACTGTTATGTACAAGCCGGCGTCCACGCGACATATTGCATGGCCAATATCTCAAAAACTAGTGCAGTATTTCAGTCAAAAAATATTGTTTTCAAATTTAAAAAATTATTTTCAGATTATCATACTTTAGAAATTGTTTGTGAAGCAAAAAACCTGTCTACTTTGACACAAACGAGAAAACTTTATATTTTTGGAACAAACGTCAAGACTTCCAAACTACTTCCAGTAACGAACGTCAAAATTTTCTTCTCTATAACATAGTCAACATTCATTCCAGGTCTGTCGACGTTCAATCCAGGAGATGTGCACGTTGATTCCAGCTATGCCTGCATTTATTCTTGTTGACGTTTATTCCAATATCCCAACAATCATTTTCAAATCTGAATTAGACATTATTTGACTGGAAAAAACATCCAGGCAGCATAAAATGTAAATAGATAATCATTTCCAAATACAATACAAAATAAATATGAGCTAGTTTGTGATAATTTTTTGTAATTTGGCTGAGACTATTTAGCATTTTTGGTCATTAAAGAAAAGCCAACTCTCCCAAGTGAATTATATATAAAATCCTAACAACACACCTGCGATGTTAATTTTTCGAACAAATGGATTTTTTTGTCATTTTTTGGTTCGATTTACCTCTTTTGGTTTGTATTCCGTGTAAACACATTTCATCTGTGTGTCGGTTCGTCTAAACGTGTTAAGGCAGGATACTTTTCTACAATCAGATGGTTGGAAATTGTGATTATTTTAGATGAGTGCACGAGAATTTATCTGTTGTAATGATTGCATCAGAAATTTTACTGTATTGACTTTTGTTTATAGCCTTAACAGGCTGCCTACAGCGATGATTGTATGAAATAAATATTTTTGTTTTCACAAATGTTGTCTTGTTTGCCCTGACCACTACTTTTAATGTTCTATGGTCAGCAAAGAAACGGAAAAGTAATTGTGGTATGAAGGAACATATTAGCCTTTTTCGTCGGGTGAACGCCGTGCTGTGAAATAAATCAAAAAATAATTTTTAGACATTTTTAAACGAGCATAAATAACCTGCAACCTGCTTGAGTTTTATCTGAACATGGTTGTGCATTCAAGCGAATGATAATAATGTCGCCGACTAATTTAATTAGTAGTCGACAAGCTTTTAATGTGCAATCAAACTCCAAAGAGGGTAATAGACGCCTGCATTGCATACCTTTTCTTTATATAACTAGGTAACAAATGTGTTAAATCCCTTCGCTGCAATGAACTATAGCTTATTATTTATTTGTGATGTGTGGCCGCGAATAGTATTGTGGTCGATTGCCTTGTCTTCGCTTGCTTGAATGTTTGTATAGTAAAAGCCTCTCCGCACACAGCGCTTTACGGCCACAAATTTGTCATTTTGATAGGAGTTTTCCTCCTGTAGTCCCTTGCTGCACCCCATACACAACTATTATGCACACGACGGTGCTCATCAACGGTTTATAATAACGCTTGGGCTGTCACGACTGAGAAAATCAAAATAAGAAAAGGTGGATACGAACGATCTGCATTAACCAATCAGCATCAGGGAGTAATAACAAACATGCTTGATTTTGAACGATCGCGGCAAGCGGAGGAAACTTGGTTTGTTGGCGGTAAAATAAACAGCCTTTTCCCATTTCTGTGACAAAATTCTTGTGTGGAGAGGCCTTTACTTGTACCCCATAAAAACAAACGTGTAGAGCCGGCAAAAAAGCCTATTGTTTGTAATCAAAGTATTATTTTTGTTAAATAATGATGTTATTTGCCCTAAATTGACTCACGCTTGTATTTGAGAACAAGCGAGCATACTGTACAGGAACTACTTAAGCAATTCAACTCATACACTTTTCTCAACCGGTTCCTGTAAATATATAAAACCTTTGTGAATCGAACCATCTGTAAACAAAGGTAATACATTTTTAAGATTTTATAACTGATTGCATGATTGCTCCCAAGATATTCTATATTACTACTACTAATACTTTTAACAACCATATAACTACGAACTCTGCAAAACACATCCATTGTTGGTTAGTAGGCTACCTTTTCACATAGCCTACCTCTCTCTAAATTTTGCTTTGACATCTCGTGGTATTTTTTTCCACTGTTGTCTCCCCTCGCTCTCTACCCTTCCCATAGTCCTCTCTGCACTTCTCTTTTTCTTGTTAATTCGTTTGTTGTTTCATCATAGCACCCGTGTCATATATCTTACTTTATACTGCAACACTGATATAGTTTTCTTATGCTTAGCTTTTATAGCATTTGTTGTAGCTTTGATCTAGTACAAGTTATATCATGTATTGTAGCTTTGATATAGCACAAGTTATATCATGTATTGTAGCTTTGATAGAGTATAAGATATATCATGTGTTGTAGCTTTGATAGAGTACAAGATATATCATGTATTATAGCTTTGATAGAGTACGTGTTATAACGTATGTTGTAGCTTTGACATAGTACAAGTTATCCATGAGAAGATATTGGATCAAACAGGCAAACAAGTGTGAGTAGAGATCACTCTATAATGGAGATTAATGTCCAATACTGATGTTTGTGTTTAGAGGTCAAGGTGCACTTACATTCCATTAACTATACTACACTGTGCATGTATTGTATGTGTGTGCCCTGCCTATATATATATATATTATATAGTGTATGTGTTGTGTAGTGTCTGTGCTGTGTAGTGTACGTGCTGTATAGTGTATGTACTGTATGATGTGTGTACTGTATAGTGTTTGTATTGTGTGGTGTCTGTGCTGTATGGTGTGTGTAGTGTCTGTGCTGTGTAGTGTCTGTGCTGTGTAGTGTCTGTGCTGTGTAGTGTATGTATTGTGTAGTGTATGTGCTGTATGGTGTACACACTATGTGTGTGTATATATATTGTATGGTATATGCAATGTTACACAGGCACTGATCTATTTGCAGGGTCCCCTGTGTCATAGTTGGTAACAAGGCAGACCTTAGGATGGAAAGGTAACTAAACATTTTATAGAGTTTACCTAACAACACATTCACCGCATTCATAGTTTGATGGTTTTATTTCCCTGCATTTATCGCAGTTTTCATGAAATAATTATGGAAGTTTGATGTGGTTTTAGTATAATCAGGAACAGTGTATGTTTTACGACCTGCTCGATGAAGCACCAAAACTGAAGTTAGTGTTTGTAACTTTGAGGCCAGTATTCTGAGTTTGCTGAGACAGAACATCATTGTATTTTGTTGGCAGTTCTAAGGGTCAATATTGTTTTTATTGGAAACAGTTATTTATCATATTGCTTCAGTAATAAGTGGACTTGTATTGTACTAGTTGGCTGTGTTGTATTTGCAGGGTTGTATCTGTGGAGCAAGGCAAGTCATTGGCTGAAAAATGGGGTGCTAAATATGTAGACGCTTCAGCTAAAGAGAATCAGGTAGGAGGCTGCAGTATTGGATGTGCTATCAATCATTCCCTTCTGTATATGCTAATGAATGCGTCATGATGGGATGTTGGTGACAACATTTTCACTAAGTAACCCATGACTCAGTCTTTGTGACCCGTGACATTCCATATATCAAAGTTGTCTGCTCTCGGGTATTTCATATTTAATAGTTGTGGAGTTGTTTTCTCCGTTCCAATATTTGTTTTTGGAGTTGTTTGTCACTGTATTACATTTTTCAGAAAGTTCGTTTTATGAAAGTTGACTTTATTTATGAATAAGAGTGTTAAACCGTGGCTACGCACACCTACGTTTTGTCGGTATGCGGGGAAAGCACATTTTTTTCCTTTGCGGGCAACTTTTTTTTTCACAAAGGCGCTTCTGTGATTGAACAATTACTATCAGATAACCACTTTCAATTGGATAAAATATAAGGACGAAATTTGACGACTCCAGTTAACTTTTTTATATTGCGACCTTGACCTGGTCATTACTGATTGGGTATTTTTGATTTAAAAACAACTTATTATTATTTATTATGGTTGATAAGATTATTTATTTAGTAATGTAAACGATTATAATAATTAATTATCATAATTAATGTTTATAATAATTATTGTAATGGCTGTTTATAATAATTATACCCTTTGTGCTTCACTGGACAACCCGTAACGTTGCGGTGATCAAACATCTGTGCGTGTAGTCACCCGAGCGACACTACGAAACGTATTTCTCGTCACATTCCTACAAAACGTAAGTGTGTGTAGCCACGGCTTTAGAATTACATGTACTTGGTGCTAGCGCATGAACTAGCATGTTTACATAGCGACGTTCTGCCATTGCAGTATGTGAATGACGTGTTTGAAGGCATCATACAGCAGATAGAGAGAGCTGAAGGTGGTGCAACAGAAAAGGGATGTTTGATATCGTAATATTTATAATTACATGATTTAATTATTTTTATTAAGTGGCTACTCTCAATTTTCATATTTTTTTGTGATTTTGTAAATGTTGTACATAATTATTCTGTTTTCTCTGCTTCTCCATTGACTTTCTTTTATAGTTAACAAATGTGACTACTATTTCCTGTCCATTTATGTCTATTTTGATGCAGCTGCCGTTATATTTGCTGATAATACGAGATTGGCAATAATAATTGTTGACTGTTAAATTTATCGAACTTTGCATAAACTGAGAGATTTATGCAAAAGTTTCTTTTCAGCTCAACGTACTTGATATGTGTGTAATGTTGGTTACTTCACTTGGTGTATTTATTCAGAGCTCCTAATAAATAATAGATGATTATGCACAAGTTTCAGCTGTCTTAGTTATTAATGCTTCGTGAAAAAAACTGTCTGCGCCTATTTGTTGTAATTTGAGATCTATCGTATTTTTAATAAAACTAGTTTATTGTCTTGTTCTAGTTTATTGTATTGTACTAGTTTGTTGTCATGGTTTGTTGTATTAGTGTTTTGTGGTACTTTTTTTATTAGGATCTGATAGTTTAACTCACACTGTTGGAGGAATATACACCAATACATAAGATAGTCACTTGGATGTACTCCAGCCTATGCAATGCTGAGTACTAAAGAAAGTGCGTGGATGAGTGCTGTTCGATAGGACAAGTATCGAATGGTTATACAGATAAAATAGGAGTTGTAATGTGATCAACTCACGGTTCATAAAAGATACCCTTTACACAATGTACAGTTGTCAACGCTTTGAATGGCTAGACTAAATTTTAAGAAACTTTGACCATGACATTGCACTCTCACAGTTCGGCATAAGTGAAGAGCTGGGAACTTCAATAAAGCTTGCATACTAAGTTACCAATGATGCAAACAAGTTAAACAGAAACGTGAAATGAACAGCTTTTTAAAGCTACAAAAGTAACAAAAAAACTTGTTATACTGGCACAGCAGTAAACACCCTATTCTCTACACTTACATTTTTTCCCATGCACAATACGTTGTTGGTATCTGCAGGATCTGAATATAGTATCTGCAGCACATTGAATTAGCTTGTTAGCAATTGTAGATAGATATAAAATGATAATATTATGCTATGCATTTGCCGAGTAAAATGTGTTTATAAAAAGGTGTAATAAAAGTTTCGGTGCAATGAATTATATATATCATCGGAGTTGTGTTTTCAAAACTCTTTATTATTACACCGTGCAGATAATTCTCCATTTAGCAATGAGTTGTCGATAGATTAATCCAGAGTGCTCTGGATTAATCCATAGAACTATAGTACCTCTATGGATTAATCTGAAGGGCAACATTTTAGTATGGTGGCTCCACAGTCGTCTGGGTCTAAGTGCAGAAATCAAAGTGTGGCCAACTCACCTTGTCACGTGACCCTCTGGAGCCAAATGCTTGAGTGATTACACTATAACTTATAGAGAAAAGGCTCTACTTCAACAGCTAATAACTCTGCAAATTGACAAGGTACAGCTTAAAACAACCTCTCATCTGAAAGCTCAGGATGTCTCCTAGCCCACTGGGAATTTTAAACAAAAACATTTCAATGTAAGTTAAGTAATAAGGGCCGAAATATAGTGCTTATATTAGCACTTGTATTATCAAAAAACTATTTTTCTTATACCATTCAACTTTCATATCAAATTTTAAATAAATAAATAACAACTCTAGATATAAGTAATAACCATAATTTATTCATAGAATTATAATCTCAAAGTAGTTTAAATAATAATAACATTAAATATTCCAAAAAAAATAATCATTTTTTACGGTACCGATGAAATCAATTATTTTTTTTCAAAATGAGCATACTACTTTTTCACATTGTTTATAGTTCACTTTGGAGTAGTCTACAACGAGTTTTTGTTATTCAGTCAGATATTGATGAATAATAATAATAAATACTAGTTAAAATAAATAACAAACATTGCACTAGTTTTATTATTATTTCGTTTTTTTGCCGCAAAACCAAGTGGCACTTCGGTTGTCTCTCATATGGATGGTAATTAACGCGACTGTGCGCCCTGCATACTATTACAAAAGGTCACGTAAAGTCACTGGGATGAAAGCGAACGTTTTTTTCATTTTAGGGCACATAATCATTAGTAAACGTATCGGCAAACTTATCAATATACGGTACCGCTAAATATAGAGTTCTTCATCTGAAGGGGAGATGACTCCTGGCTCCAGTGAAGGCTCCAGTGACGGTTAAAGGTTTTAAACAAAATTTTACTCCAAAACTCCACTGAATAAAATAATTTTTCTTGCTAGATTAAAACAAAACATGTTCACAGAGGTATTACTGCAAAAAGAAATTCATTTTACGCAACAAATATTGAGTAAATGAGTAAAAACTATTTCAGCCAATGATGACTTATATGACCATTTGTGAAATTTGGCTCCAGTGGAGTTGTCCTTATATAAAATAGCGCTGGAAATGGCTGACCACACTTTGATTTCTGCACTTAGGTCTGGGTAGACGACTGTGGGTGGCTCCATTGAGGTATGCCTCTATGAGTGGCTCCAGATTAATCTTCCTTTACCTGCTGCTAGTGGTTCCATTTAAAATTGTTTCAAGTTTTTCATTTGGAGAAAGCGTTGTCTTTCTTTCTAACTCTGTTGTGAGCAGCAGTTAATTATTCTTATATATCATTGTTGCTATTCCATTATAACTTCCCATACAATACTCGATGCTGTAATTGACAACTAAAGCCTAAATTATTTTTATTTTGCTACTATTATTCTAAGTCAAGTCGCCGGAATTGTGCAATGATGATGATTGATTGAATGAATGATGATCGATGAATGAATTATTATCATTATTTATTAATTAACTTTATTTAATGTGGTTAAAGTTAAATTATCGTGTCATACAGATGTCATGTTTCCCACAAAATACCAAAATCAAAAGAAGAAATGACCAGAAAAAAAATAAAGGAAGTTTTACTATAAAATTTGAACAAAGGAACTTGGAAGGAAAGAAATAGTGACAACAACAACAATGTTTGTTATAAATAATAATAATAATAATAATGTCGTTATAATAAACACAAAATAATGTATATACAAAAAATTTTTTAATAGATTTACACAACAATATTTACAAAACAGTTTTACAGATATGTACATTGCAGTTAATAGGCCGGATCACTTGAAGTATGATGATCAGTTGAGTGGGAGTGAGACAAGAAACTTGTGGAGAAAGAAAGTTTTAGAAAGAACATTACATTGTTGGTAATATATGAGCGAGTTAAAATAGGGTATTAGTGATTTAATCTTCATGTTGAAGTAGAAAGGTTTGAGGCTTTTTTTAAGAAGCTTGAGAGTTTTTGATGTTCCAACAGTCTTTGGTAGAGGATTAAAGGCATGAATTACGAATTTAGGTAGCGTAGTGTGAGAGAGTGAGTTGGGTATCTTGTGATTGTCACAGGTGGTACGTTCAGATGTAGACACGCTTGAGGGTTCGAAGATGGTATTGATATATGGAGGACAGAGATGGTGAAATACTTGATCAGATAAGATAGCGGAGGAGTAGGTGGCTAGCTGAGGTAGAAGAAGAACTCGGGGAATATTTTTGAACAAGAGAAGTTGGAGTACGAGGAGTGAGAAATGATGAATACTTTAATGCTTTTTTTTGAAGCGTCTTCAGGGGTTTGGTTATTTTTTGGGGGGATAGCAGGTAGTATGTGTTGATGCCATAGTTTAGGTGGCTATGTATCAAGTTGTTGTAGAATGTGAGTGCCAGTTGTTTAGTTAGTAAGTGTCTAGTTGCCAGGAGAAGTCTTGTGTTTTGGTTTACTTTTTTCATTACACAAAATGCGTGGTGATCTAATGTTAAGCGGTCATTAATAGTGAATCCAAGGAAAGTTGTCTTGTTAACTTGTGACAGTGGTGTGTTGTCGATATGTAGGTGAATAGATTTATTTGTTGTTTTACTAATAATGAAGTGTGATTTGTCGATGTTTACGTTCATACCATTTTGTTTGCACCAGGAGACAATGTTATTAATGTCTTGTTGAGTGTTTGAAATTAGATTTTAAGTAGATAAATTGGAACCATAGAAGATGGTGTCATCAGCATAAGCATAAGATTTTAAAAATCGAGTGGATGATAATAGGTCGTTAATGAATATTGAGAACAGAGTGGGGGAGAGGGTAGAGCCTTGAGAAACGCCAGCAGTGAGTGATTCATTTGTAGCTTGAAAGTGTGCCATTAACTTTAATTTGTTGTGTACGATTATGAAGAAAATCTGCCAGAAGTTGTATAGCCGAACCACTGATACCTAGGCTCACAAGCTTTTGGTGTAGCGAGAGTCAATGAAGAGGAGAATTTGCGCTTGTTTTTTACCGATGTGTAGCCAATTAGAGTATAATTTGTATATTGCTGTCGTGCAGGAGTGGTTTGATTTAAAACCTGATTGGTTCAGGCTGAGGTTTAATTTTGTAAGGTGTTGGTTAAGGTAACCAAGGATATGTTTTTCGAATACTTTAGAGAGAAGAGGTAAAATTGAAATAGGTCGATAGCTGTTTGGATTGTTCGTTGCACCTTTTTATGAATAGGTGTGATGATGGCATGTTTCCAAGATGTTGGAAATACATTTTCGGATATGGCTCGTTTCATTGTGTCACAGAGTGGTAGAAGTATGTAGGGGAGGGCTAGACATAATAATTTTGAACTAATGCCATCATTTCCAGTAGCTTTGTTTAAAAGAATAGAGTATATAAGTTTTGCCAGCTTTTGAGGGGTTATAGGTGGAAATGTAGTAAGGTTGTCCGAGGGTTGTAGAGAGTTTTTCATGTAGAGCGGAGAATTGTTTGTTGAGTATGATGTTTGTTTAGCAGCAGAGGTAAAATGCTTATTCGGAATTTCACGAATAAATGATGATGACGATTATTAATTATTATTATTAATTATAAATAAATAATAACCAATCATCACCATCATTAATGATTATGATGATGATTATTATTATTAATAATAATAATTACACATAATAATACTAAATAGTAGTAGTAGTAGTAAATATTCAAATTCATTGTTGTTATTAGTAATAATAACAGTAATAATGATAACAACATCATCATTATTTTTATTATTATTATTGATTGATCATTATTTGTTAAATTTACCATCATCAAATAATACTAATTATTATAATAAATAAATATATTATTAATAATAGTGATCATTATTATTTTTAGTAATAATTATTATAATAATGACTACTACTACCACCACCACCCCTTCCCCCCCCCCCCCCTACTCCCCCTCCTCCCCTACTCCCCCTCCTCCTCCCCTCCTCCCCCTCCTCCTTCTCCTTCTAGAGTTGGCATGAAAAAAATATTTCATCATCTCCTACCAGTTATCATCATCATCATCATCATGGTATATAATCATAATGCAGGTGCTATTATTTTATCAATATTAATATCCATCTTTCTTCTGCTAATAACATTTGTTGAATAGTTTCTCAGCACTTCTGAGTTTTGGAGATTGAAATAAATGTAGACAGAAATTGACATCGACAAAAATGAATTTAGTTGCTTAAAGTTAAGGTCGACAAACATAAAGTGGATGATGATTGCACTTAAAATAATATTTTGGACTTCTATTTAGAAAATGCCCTTAATGGTTCACGGCAACATATAAAAGATTGTTTTAACATTCGTTTCAGGAGCTGTCTAGGCCACTTAAATAAATATAAGGCAAATTTGGAATTTTTTGAAAGAAATATTGAAACACATGGTAATCTATTTCTTGCTGGGAACGAGAGTCAATGTTTCCTAGAATGAAAACCATAATACTATTTTTGCTGCATAGTCAACATCCTATGATTGATTATTTCACCCATAGTCAACATCGTTGACAACATGTGTGCCAACTACGTAAACAAGGTTCAACAGCCTAAACACTGTCTCCATGGACTGCTGCATAAACCAGCCCCATCGCTGTGTAGGTCATCACATATCAAATAAAGACAGACTGATGTAAAATGTAAAACCAAACTCCGAGGCTCCACTGTTTTTCTCAAGTATAAAAATCAGGGTTGTTTGAAGTACTCTAAGTAAATTTTATTATTAATAATACTGAATCTTTTATTAATTTATTGCTCTTTTTATTTTTTCAACTCAGGCTGTCATAGATTTTTAGACTACTGTGCTGAAAACCTATAATGGTTGACAAATAAAGATTTATATTGTAGTGCTTTTTGCTGCTACTTGGCCACAACTGCTAATCTGCTTGTCTATCTGTGAATCTGCGACTCCCTATATAGGGCACCAACAAGACTAGTCGTGAAGTTTGAGCTTTATTGCAAGGAATAAAACTGAGCTCTCTGGCTCAGTCTCTCATTTTTATACAAAAATATAACATGTAATATAGTTAATGTCCGATCACATTTTAATTTAACAATAAGGTATATAGGGAATCACTTGAGCTTAACGCTTATTTACTGTCCTATTGGTCCTTGACAAGAAGAGGGGCGGGCTCCTGTCCGACCTTTGACCCTCTAATACCTTTGCTTAAATTGTCAAGACTTGTCCTCTCTTGATACCGTTAGGAGGACACAACTTGTAATCTTTGGTGTCATTCTCCACTGGTAATTATGGTCAGCTACAACTATCTCACCTGGTGCCAGGTGAGCTTGACTTGCCAGCAAATTCTCCCACAATATTATATCCATTCAAGGCCAATCAATGTTCATTCTAAGAGGTATTTACATCCATTACAGGTTTCTATGCATTCATTCCTTTTCTACGTTCAATTCATTAGCCTTAAAATGTTTGTGTTTATCCTAAATTTGATATTTGTTTAGATATATTAGAAATTAGAAATAATGGGGTTTATTTCAACTCAACTATCTAAACATTCACAAATTTTACTATTTTTTCTCGTTATTTCATCATCCAACCAAAGGAGGTATTTTTTTTGTAATAAACTAATTACCACTGTATTATTTTATAAAGTATATCATCTGTGTATATTATAGCGATACATTAATACCTGGAGCCTTCATTAAAAACTTAATCTATGTATTGTAGATGCTCTGTGCAGTTGTGGACACGGTGTTTTTGGGAAGAAAAGCTATTTCTTGTGCCTTACATAAAAAATTGTTTTTCCTTAAAAGATTTTCCGCTCCTAATAGCCAGTGCACATCTAGACTGTGTACCACATTATCTGACTCCAGAGCACAGACATTAGACGTCAGTAATGCATTACAAACTTCATATCGAGGTCCTTGTCAAGTAAGCGGTTGGATCAAGTCTGCTAAGCATCAAAGCAAGCACAGTTTTCTCCACCTGACTGATGGCTTATCAGGCAAGCATCTACAGGTGGTTTTACCTGCCGGTCAGAGAGGTGATGTTAGTGACTATAAACCAGGTGCTTCTGTAAAGGTAACTGGACAGTTGACAGACAGCCCAGCGATAGGCCAGCCCATGGAGGTTCAAGCAACAAAAATTCAGCTGCTCGGAAATATGGACAGTGAAAACTACCCTCTCTCCAACACTAAAAAACGTAGTACTGCAGATTATATTAGGCAGTATCCCCATTTGCGAGCAAAGAAACCAGAATTTGCTGCTATGCTGAGACTTCGTAGCGCGTGTAGACGAGCAATTAATGACTATTTCCTCGACAATGGCTACGTACAGATTGATTCTCCAATTCTGACTTCAAATGATTGCGAAGGCGCTGGTGAAACATTTTCTGTCTCCGCGAGTGATGTAAGCAGGCAGTCATATTTTGGTAAAGGAAAGGATGTAAAACTCACAGTGTCTGGACAGTTACATCTGGAGACAGCCAACTCTGGCAAGTGCGCTTTTTTGACTGTATTTCATGTCATAATGTATTGAGCACCTTGGTGCTTTCATTTAATCTCTTGCCATGTGTAAATGTGTTTAGTACTACTCCATTTTGTTTATTAAAAAATGTCTGTGGTGATAGGAGTTTGTAACAGTTTCAATATATTTAAAGGAATTTCTAAAGTATTTACATTTGGACCCACATTTCGAGCCGATCATGCGGTGAGCAGAAGTCATTTAGCTGAGTTTTACATGGTGGAGGGAGAGATAGCATTTGTTGATGGTTTGGATGACTTACTGCAGTGCGTAGAAGACTTCACAAAGAGTGTAACGCATACTATACTAGAGAAGCACCAGGAAGACATCTCTGCCCTCTACCAAGCCAGCTCCAGGTAGGCGAGCTTGCCTAGGCATCTGTGTAAGAAGTCATATGCATTACTGTTGATGCTGGTTAATGCTGATTGTTTATGCAGGTTTGAGCCAACTGATTTATCAAGATATCTCAACAACCCATTCCACAGAATAACCTACAGTGACGCTGTTCACTTGCTTCAGTCTGCCACCCAACAGTTTGAGATGCAGCCAGAGTTTGGTGATGATTTGCACAGGGAACATGAGCTGGTAAGTGTATTCTAACTGCTCCATGTAATAGGCTATTGTCTGTACTAACCTCTACCTGTAGTCCTTTGTGTATATGTTTGGTATAGCCTGTTTGGTCAGAGATAATACTTCAAAAGCTAGATTATTTTGCTGTAGTGCAGTTATATTCCACAGATGGCACATTCAAGTTTTTCATGTCTTCACTTTGACCATTCAATTTTTAGTGTCTGTGGTCATGTTCTTTTTAGTATATTCTACAAGCACACGACTACCTGCCAGTGTTTGTCACCCACTGGCCAAGCAAGCTAAAGCCCTTCTACATGTATTTAAATGACGATGGGCAGACGGTGTCGTGTATGGATCTGATAGTGCCCGGCTCTGGAGAATTGTTTGGTGGAAGCGTCAGGGAACACAGGTCAGTTTAAGAGTTGTACACGAATAAGACATGACAGTCACAACGCATCCTGCTAAGTCTATAATGGCTACAACCATTTTACTTTAGATATGAACAGCTTAAGAAGACACTGACTGATAACAACATGCTGGAAGACTTCAATTGGTATTTAGATCTGAGAAGGTTCGGGTCTGTACCACATGCTGGCTTTGGAATGGGTTTTGAGCGCTTTCTACAGTTCTTACTTGGTATTAAACACATCCGGGATACTTTACCCTTTCCTAGATATGAAAACAGCTGCAAGCTTTAAATCACCGGATATTTATTTATATTAGATTATTATATAATTCCACATTTTTAATCATTCGTGAAAAATAAAGATAAACAACAATTAGAGTATGTTTTTTGACACTGTATGAAAGTCGTTGGGAGTCGTTTGCTCCTGATTGAAATATCCATAAAAATAAAACATATAAAAGAGCGGGATAGAGATTTGAGAAATAAATTAAATCCCATTGGTTGAGCAAATCTTCAAATATATCATAAGCGTATTGGAGTTTTGTTTATATGCTGTCGTAACCTTGAAACTTTGGAAGAGGTTCTGTTGATTTTTTTTTCTGACAGCATATGCAAGCCCAGAAAAATGCGCAGCCATCCTACAAATTTGATATAAGAAATAAGCATCACAATTAAATTACCGTCAAACAGTCAACAAGTGTCTGTTCATAGAACATGCAGTAACCTTACCTGCAAGTTATCTGGCAGTTGTGTCCATGTCTCGTTATTTGGTACAACATCAACTCCTTTCCTACCTCTGCATATGTTCACTAGGCATCCCAGAGTGCAGTACAGGAAGAGGCCACTAAACCCTCTATCAGTACACAACACAAGCTCAGTGATAGTTCATTTAGTAACTAGACAGTTCATCAAACACTACCCATTGCCAGGATACACTCAAAGAAAAGCATTAAAACAAAGACATTCTGAGGCGAACACTATGGTGCGGTGTCGCGCAGGTACAGGATACATACTTACACAATTAGTATAACTGTGCCTGCACTAAGATAAGGAAGTGTTGGTGTAATATTAGGGCCAATTGGTACTATTTTAGCGCATGCTCCAGGATACTGCAGTTGTATGGTGTACTGGAAGTAAACGTACAGTTTGTGTGTATTAGTATTGCTAGTAGTAGCAGTAGTTGCAATAGCAGCATGCCTAGCGAGGCATAAGGCTCATCATTAAACACGCCACAACTTGCTAGTCACTTATTCTGAATGTTACACAATGTAAATGATTGCTGAGTTAACTAACAATTATTGTATTCGTTGGATGCATTCAACAATCAAAAAATAATTCCTGACCACCAACTGATTTTCCCAAAATACCAAAAAAGAATCCAATCTCAGTTTCCGATTTAATGTTTTGAGTTGTTTTATTATACAACTTTCTCTGAGTACAAAATATCCTGCTGCAATGTGTGGCACCACTGCAGGGTTGTTATAGATATACAAGTGAAACTTTCCACAGTTGCAGGTAGTAAATATTTGTAACTCGTTATAACCCCAACAGGCTTTAATTGAGTGAGCTGATGTTCACATCAAATGGTTTCCAGCCGATTCTCATAGTTTGTTATATTTATAAACAGCTTGTGGTTTCATTATTATTGGTTTAAAAAAACCCTTCACTTTGGATATGGAAACTTATTTTAGATTTTTATGGAGCTATCGTAATATACAGTAAAAGAGCTTTATAATTATACAAGCCAAGTTTAAAGCATAACTTCTAATTTACTCGCAACGCCACAAAACTGGAATGGGTGCAACTGTGCATAGAGCGAAGCTTAGGTTGTGGAGACCAACAAATATGCAGCAATCCTGACTTTGAACTAAGAGTTGTGTGCTCATGCATTACTCATGCTCAGAAGTAGAGGATATTACACTACTATATATAATATCTATGGTAGCTCAAAACAGACATTTTCAAAAATAGTTCAACACTATTGAAGTAGTGTAAATGATTTGCAAAGTGTATTTTTACATCGACAATAATTAAGAGGATGTCAAAGTCAAAGAATATCAAAAGAGTCTTTGTGTTTTCGATAAATGAATATTGGTTTTGCCTGTTACCCGCATTTCCTCTCTGAAAACGTAGAAAATTTGGAGTTGTCGAGTGTTTTTCAAATTATCTAGGCACTTTTGAAATGATTTAGATAGCTTGAAAAAGTAAAAAAGGTTTAACGCTATAGAAATAATATATACTATTTCCAAATGTATCAGCTATTTTGAAGCAGCTCGATTTATTTTAAAATAATCTGAACTATTTTAAAAGACTTGAATCGTTAAATAGAGCGTCTCTCTTAACCAAAAGCAGTTGTTTTCAGTCTCTTTATAATCTCTATGTAAAACAGCTATCACAGACATAATGATCAATAGACACAAAACAAATCATTCAACCATATGAATGATTTTTGGATGTAATCACCAACAACAAAGCTTTATAAAAAATGTAAAGGAGTTATTTAATTATTTAAATTTCTTTAAAATTTTTATGGTCAGTGTTTGGTGGAAAAGGCTACTTGTCGAAAATGAACTCACCATATATTGTAATCGAAATGGACCAACAAATTAACTTGGGTTTTCAAAGCACACAAACTACTTTGACAAAGCACTAAGACAGTCTACAATGCTCAAACAGGCTGGCAAGCATTCGGATGCTTTAAAATAAAAAATTCCAAATAATCTGAGCCGCCATAATTATACTAACTGAAAAGATGGTAAGGAAACATTTTACCTTCAAAGAATTCGCTGACAATTTGAGGTGCACGCTTTTGCTCCCAGGAATTGAATCTAGAATAATCAGACAGAACATGAGCATTTCAGAGAATAATTTTTCTTTGATGTTTGATAGCAAGCTAGTATTCGGTTTGAGCAATGGAGATGTGAGTGAGCAGACAACCTACTGGGTGCTGCAGGGCTCCAAAGAATGCTTTGATTACAAGAGAAGTGAACATCCACGCTTGTATTTAGTGTGGCATTGTTTTCTGGATGGACGACAATCATTCCAGGACTGAAACGTGCCACAAATCCTACTTTGCCTGTCAAATAAATCAAATTTTAAAACATTTTAAATTCTGCGCTACCAAATAACGTAGTCCATTCGATGATTGTCTGCCCTGAAACAAAATTCCAGAATATTATGGAACCTTATTAATGTTATATTTTCCGCTGCTGAAATAAGTTACATTATTTGGTTTTCAAAACATGGAAATGACACATAACAGCATGAATTATTTGAGCGTTTAGCATCCAAAGATTTGCCTTGCTGGTCTTTTAACTGCTTTTCTATGAAAACGACCATATCAGATATTGTTAAACGTCACTGGATAAGCTCAAATCAGTAGTGTTGTTATTAAAAGATTGACAACTCAGTGAAGTTATAACTAGTAGTAGTAAATCACAATATTATTTTGATATTTTTTACCAAAATAAGTCCATATTTAATTTTAGATAATACCATAGAAACAACCTAACTACAACCATACAAACAACTTTATCCACTGCTAACACAAACATGATTTATTTGTGATGAAGCACATTGCCTGACAAAAAAGGTTCAGCGTGTAGTTATTGAAAAGCAACCTTCAATGCGCTACATAGCTACGTACCAGACTTATATTTAGTAAAATGTGGGACGCTCTCATTTCCCCCAAGTTTATACTGTTTAGCTCGGATGCTTGGGTTTGTCTTGTCCATTTGACACACTCCAGCATCATTACATGGTGATGGGAAATTTAGAGTCTTACAGAATGACATGTAGAATGTGCAGTTTGGTGAGGTCTTCCATGAATCCAAACAAAAAGCATCCGATTGAAAAGACCAATATGGCGCACTACAAATGAAATTGACTTTTCGGAAAAAACAAGCTAAGAGCTTGACATCACTAGAAACGACCATAAATCTGTCTTATGCAAAAGCATAAATAGTTCTTGTTGTATATTTTTTTTTATACATTCTGTGTTATAATGCAGTTTTCTATGTATGGACAAAGATAAGAAATCACCGGAGTATTCAAACATCCTTTAAGGAGTTGTCTTTTCATGCTTTCAGCAAATTAAGCAGACAACTCCTGCAAGCTCATCTATGGAAGGAAATCTATTGGCGGATAGCTTTAGCTTGCATTAAAAAATGATACCTTTTTACAAAGCAATGTTTTTAATGTCACATAACGATAAAAAATTAACTCACTATACGTTATACTTGTTGCTGAATTTCAGTGAACATCCATAGAAGTTTTAATGGTGAATAGATTCGTTAAACAACAATTACATTCATTCGCCAATTATATTACGAATGAAACTAGATCAAGTTTTAGGAAACTTCTGTTTATATGCTACCAGTGGAAGATGTTTATTTGAAGAAATTCTCACCCTGTTAAAACCTTGGTATCATATCCAGGGATAGTGCAGCCATCATCTGCTGATATAGCTCCAAACCAACAAACTATGACCAAGCTGCACAGCATAGATCTGCGTACCAACCCAGTTTGATATTTCATCTTTATGTTGTGGCCACTTTACATCTAAAAACTTCAAACAAAAATAAATTGGGTAATTCTGTGGGCTATACTTTTCATACGATAGTTTTTTGTTGCTTGTACCGCTGTCATGATCAACATACTTGCTTGGCGGTTGAACCTGAAAGCCTACAGCAACATCGCTTGCCTAGTCGCCACACGCATTAATCATTTCACTAACCAGGAATCTCTTAGAGGAGAGCCTTGACAGTGAGTTGTACCCGTGTGCTAAAATACTGGAGATGCGACTCTCACCTATGGTCAACTAGCTGCTATGTGTGTGACTTTTTTGTGTTGGCCAAACAAATGGCCAACAAAAATGTCAGCTAGACACAATATTCACTTGAAAAAAAAATAAAACTTGTGGCAGCTTGGTGGATATAGATGAACGTGCTATGTCCATTGGTACAGCACACATGTACCCTTTACTTATGAAGCTCCCTTCTAAGGGTTGCCTGGTTGGTGAAATAGTTAAAATGTGTGGCCGCTGGGCTAAGCGATGTTGCTGTAGGCTTTTGGGTTTAACCGCCACGTTTCAGGCAGGTGTGTTGTGTCTTTGGACAGTTGCAGAAAAACACTCATACATGGTTGACCATGACAGTGGTACTAGCAACAAAGTCATCAAATGAAAATATAATTGCAGCGTGTTCTTTTGTTAGCGTATAGTTTCCAGTGAGCCACATGTGTTTGCAATACATAAATGAAAGAGTTGAATTGCCAAAAAAAAGACATAATTGATAACCTTTTTAAATGAGTTATTATTATTATTGTTTAAGACAAGGTGAGTCGTTTTTAATTAGCAACAAGCAGAAAGCTGCAACTAATTGTGAAGAAATAACAAAAAAAGTTAATCTGATTCTTAATGATGGGTTTCGATTTTGTTGAACGCTGAATATTGTCGGTTAGCTATTTTGTCTATATTGTCTGTCTGACCATATTGTCTACAAAGATGTTGCTGCATATACTAAATTTCCTCATTGCTCTAACAATCAGCCGAACTCAAACCAAGAAGCAGCAAACGAAATAAACTATTAAAAAGCTGGATTACAAATGAACCGTGAAATTTTTGATTGAAACTGAAATAATCAGGCAGCAATTCAAAAATATTTATTCAGCTAGATTCACAGATTTTTAATATATTCTACTAGCGATTGCTTTATACGCATATTTACCTACTACCAGGTAGCCGAACATTTCTGATGCTACAAATACTGTATATATACAGAAACTCGTGACATTAATTATACTGCACAATATCCATATTGCTGATACAAGCAAGAAAATTAAAAAAACTTGATTTTTTTGGTGTTGATGCTGTAAAGATTAATAGATTGAGGATGTAAATCAATAGCCAATAACAATTAATAATAAATAATTTAATTTTGTGGTGGACATGGTTTGAAAGAAAATAGATTGTCTTTGCTCTGGTGGTTAAGGGTGTTTTTAAATGACTTAACAAGTACCCACACTTTTTACATTTATTAAATAGTGAAAATAGGTGTTGTGTTAAGTAATAAGCCTCGAGGTATGCTGCTATCTATGTCGAATAAAATATAAAGTAAAGTTTTGGAAATTTTTAAAATCCAGTAAACGTAAAAAAGGGGTGTGACACAGCAAGCATCCGGAGAAACATTTGACCTAGCTGCGTTTCTCAAAGTCAATAATTAACTGCGGTTTTTAATAACACGTTCGATAATTGTTGTGGATCAAAAAATCCTTGCAATGTAGCCTTTGCTAATAGAAAACTACTAAGCCTACCCAAAGCCGTGTAAGGCTTTGAGCCTACTATACCTATCTCGAACAAAATTCAAAAACACAGTTTATTGATTGTGTCACTTTTTTCTTTTTTCGCGGCATGTAATAATTATAATAATGGGCATTTTTTGTCATTCATCCAGTTGACTATGTCTGTACTGTACTACTGGGGAAGTAGTTGTAGTAGTCAGCAAAAACTTTCTCATGTTTATGGTATAGTAGTGATCAGAATGATTCAAATGCTATCATAATGCAAACTCACAATAAACAATATTATTATTATTATTATTATAATAAATAATAATGATTATTATTATTATTATTATTATAATAATAATAATTATTATAATAAATTATAATAATAGTAGTAGTTATTATCATCGAGCTAGTAGTAGTTGTTGTTATTTATTATTATCATTAATTAATAATAATTGTATTTATTATTATAATAATTATAATTATTTATAATTATTATTTGTTGATTATTATTAATTTTTACTTTTTATAATAATAAATTAATAATAATAAAAATAGTTAATAATAATTATCATAATAATAATAAATAATAATAATCATTTTTTTTATTATTATTTATTTATAATGATTAATATTATTGTAATTATTATTTATTGTTGTTGTTGTTAATTAAATAATAGTTAATAATAATAATAATAGTAGTTGTTAGTAGTAGTAGAAGAAGAAATAATAATCATTCATATCAATCATGATCATCAATGAATAAATATAATTATAATAGTAATATTATTAATAGTTATATTATTATTATTTAGTTACCGATAATTAATAATAATAAATAAGTATTCTATATATTATTATAAATAAAAAAATGATAATAAATTAAATTATTTAATTTAGATAGATCATCATGATTTTTTTTATTAATTAATTATTATTATATGTTATTGAAATAATAATATATTTATTGTTGTTGTCAATTATTGTTTAACACATTTACAATAATTATTATTATAATCAGTTATTATTATTATTATTATTGTGTAGCTAGCACAATGTATTTTTTCAAAGGACAATTTTTTTCTCAAATATAACATCAGCTCATAGATTAATTTGTTGTCCATTCATTGATGATGCAAAAACTATTTGTGTAGCACCTGTGGTTGACTCATGAAAATAATTAAGAAGAAGTACCTTTGCTTAAAAAAGCAAATGATTTGTGGTCCCAATGTCAAGCATTTCTGACAACGAAATTGTTATAATGAAGCAAAATTGGTGATGCGCGACTGTGTATGCGATAATTCGGCAGAAGCTAGCTAACGGTAAGACATATAAAGTTTTTTTGTTTTTTTTTCGGAAATTGTTCTCCAGCAAAGTTATTTTTGTCTGCATAATGGGATTGCTCTGTGATAATTAGTATAGCACTGGGTCGGTGGGAGATTAAAGAAATTGAATCATATAACCTATAACCCCAAGGGCCCATGGCACAATAGGAAAGTGCCGGTTTACAATGCATTATCAATCCAATTTTTTTCAAGCCCAAAGCTCTGTAGGCAGTGCAGTGATTGGCTAAGCCTAGGCGGGGAATTGGAACAAACGTAGACAGGAATGAACGTCGACAGGAATGAATGCAGACATAGCTGGAATGAACGTAGAAAAATCCTGGAATGAACGTCGACAGACCTGCAATGAAAGTTGACTATGCAACAAACAAAAGAGTTTCGACTTTCATTCCCGGATGTGTCTATGTTCGTTCTCGTCAATATATAAAATGCCATTTCGACTTTCATTCCAGAAGTTGTCTACTTTGGGAAAATATGATAATTTGTTTCATTCTTGGAACGAATGTCGAAACGAAACTTTGTATGTTGCCAGGAATGAATATCGACACTTCCTAGAATGAACGTCGAAATTTTCTTCTCTCTAACATAGTCGACTTTCATTCCAGGTCTGTCGACGTTCATTTCAGGATCTGTCAACGTTCATTCCAGCTATGTCTACATTCATCCTGTCGACGTTCATTTCAGGATCTGTCAACGTTCATTCCAGCTATGTCTACATTCATCCTGTCGACGTTCATTTCAGGATCTGTCAACGTTCATTCCAGCTATGTCTACATTCATCCTGTCGACGTTCATTCCTGTCTACTCTCGTTCCAAATTCCCCTAGACGGGATATTGTTTGCTCTTTATACCTTTTTGAATTTTGTTTTTAACAGCTTCTGACCCCAAGCTATTAAAAAAATAGCCACACCGGAATATTTGGAGAATCGAAAAACCGTGCGGGACAAATCTATATATATGAATGCTTTGTCTTAATACCCGCTACGCTTGCATGAGTTTTGTACGCGCTACTTGTTGGCTGATGAACTTCAACGTATCCAAGTGTTCCTTTTTGCAAGCCGGAGTTGATGAAAGCTCACAATACTTTTTGAATAACTATTTCTTAGCCGGGTACCATCACATTCCTATTTGGGTATTGATCTGCAAAGCAACTTAAAATGATATCCTGATATCACCAATATTACAAATGAAGTAATTCAGCAGCTTGCAATGATTTGGCGAATGTTAAAAGGTGCTGATACAAAGACAAAAAATAGTACATTTTTCACTGGTAAAACCGCACTTTGAGTATGCAGCACGGGTTTTGGACCCCCATTTGTCAACAACCATTAAGCAGATTGAGAAAAAGCAAAGCATTGCGCTATATTTTTGATATCAAAGACCAAGTAAGTTTTACGCAAATTTGTAAAGACTCCCAATTAAGTCTCTTAAGAGCAGGAGAAAAGTGGCCAGAGTTAAGCTGTATTTAAAATGCCTTGAAGAAGGAATAGAAACTCCATTCCAACATAAGTTTGACATTGGACATTTTACTCGACGATGAGCAGACACCTATACCCACCCCTCCCCCATATAAAAACTGATAAATTTTTACACTCAGTTTGGTCTCAAACCATCTCCGATCACACTGACTCAATACTAGCATCAATCGATTATTTAGTGTTCCCACGCATTTACGCACACTTGTACGATCTAGTGGGAAAATACCTCGTCTTATTTAGTACAATTTATTTAGTACAGTTACTACTTACCGAGCTTAATGCGATGAAACTGTGGAATTTTAAAATTTTCTTGATGCTTTGCAAGTCATCCAAACTTTTTAACAGTAATTCAGACGGTTTAGAAAAGTACAAGTTGCTTTAAAAGTAGTATGAGCTCTTTTAAAACCAAAATTATCTCATTTTTTATTTCATTGATATAAACTATTCCGAAACAGTGTAAATTGTTTGAATATACAGTGTATTTTTAAAACCAAAAAACAACTTCCTTAATTTTCTTTCCAGTGTCTATAAAAAACTGTCAATCATAGACAAAATAATCAATAGACAGAAATTGAATCATTTGATTCAACTATGTAAATGAACATAATCTCAAAAACATATTTCTATAAAAATGAAGAGTTTTGTCAAATTATTTGTGATGATAATGGTTAAATAGTAATAACAATTGTTTCATTTAATGTACTTAGATAAAATCATATTATTGCTTGATAAATCAAAATAGATATTAGCCGTAAGCAGACCAAAGATATATATCTTCAAAGCAGACCAGTAATACTCTACGCTTTGAAAGAGTAGAAACTGCTAAATGGTGCGTTCAGACAGCTTCTGAAAGTTCAGTCGCTTTTCAAACTGTTCAGGCAATTCTGACGCTTAGCTACACAAAATGCAAAAAGCCCCCGTAGCAAACAGTTTATCAGCTCCTGTATACGATATACTCTGTGCTTTGTGTTTATATACACAGATATCATTTGTAATGTGATTGATCTCATCAAATTCAAGTTTTTTGTTGTTGAAATGTTCGCTATTGAAGTAAATTCCCTGTTCACGTAAAAATATATCACGTGACTGATTTGTTTGACAAAGGTTTTTCAGCATGGTAAACAATAATTTAATATGCTTTCTTTATCAAATGCTATCAATAATTTTTCCATATCTAATGAAGTAGTTTAGATAATACCTGGTCCACGTGTTCTTTTTACATTACTGATTTTCTCACGTACAACTTAATCTACTTTCATTTCAATAGCTTTGAGCTATCGTCCATCAAATACCTCCTAACTCAGTGATTGGTCAATACTGTATTATAACCTTTCCGCTCTGATTAGCACCCGCTCAATTTGACTGTAGCTTTCGTCTTAATTCATACAGTGGAGGATTGTCCTCGCATTCACTCACCTGCTTCTTGTCGAGTCTCCTCGCTTACTGTAAGTTTTTAACCAACTATAAAATTTGTAGCTGTTCTGATTAAACTTAAACATGGCCGACACAGAAGTTGATGAGCAAGCGGCACCTGAAGTTCAGAAAACAGAACCAGAGACATCAGAAGCCCCTGCTGCTCCACCTGATGCATCACCGGAATCAGCACCAGAGGCACCAGCGGCTGCAGAGGCGAAGGAGGAAACGGCTACAACAGGCAATAATGTTACAGTAGCTGAGGATGTTAAACTAAAAGTGTAAGTGGTATAGATATACAACTTTGGTGAAATTAACTGATTGCTGCAGTTATAATAATTAGCTTCTCTGTCAGCACGCCAGCAATAAATCCTGTTCATATTCAAGCTCAATAGACATGGAAACATAGACCTAGTTTTTAGCATAACTTGCAGTGATTCTTTTACTGTAATTTTACTGACGGTTAAATTAAATAGAAGCCTCAGTTCTCAGTGCTGATCATTCATAGATGAAAGGCTCACTAGGTTTGGTGTGCTTACTTATGCGAAACGTTATATGTTTGAATTGGCATTGACTGATATACAATAGAGAGAAAACAGGCGTTAAATGCTGTTAGCTCCACTGAATTGCTCCAGCAGCTAGCATTTATTCATGCATAGACATAGGTGGGTTATGATAAAACATGCTTGTATTGAACATAAGCGAATAATTCATGTTATGACAACGAGTGCCTAGAACAGTTCAATTCTAGCTGCGCTTCGATTAGGACGCCTAAATGAAACGGTGAGCTTTGTGATAACTATTGATTGAGCAAATATCTGAGATCGATCGATCGCAGATCTGTTTGTCACTAAGTTATACATTGGTTTTGTTGACAAATCTTTTTATTGTAACGTGTGGTATGGTATTTGTGGATAATAGATAACAATTATAGTGATGGCAAAACTGTTTTGAAATGTAAAATTATTAACCACAGCTATGCATAAATTTTTTGCAAACAATCGTGAATGTTGTGTGAGACAATGAATTTGATGGATGATCGAAATTCTTTGTAATGAGAGAACAGATTGTATAAATCGCTACCATTATCAAATTGGTGTTCCCAAGAATAGTCAGATTTATTACAGAAAGATGTGTACCAACTGCGTGTTGCGTAGTTATGTGGTTGTGTTGTGTAGAAGATTACCGTGCATGGACTGTTGTTATAGCACCACACTTGAGGGATCGATGGTTTCTATCAATCATGGGTGTCTTTTGTAAATGTTTACTGAGATATCAAAATGCACTTTTTTATAGAAATAGCCAAGTGGCCAATGAGGAATTGCCACCTGCTCCTAAGGCAGCAGGTAGGAACAATTTTCTTAATTAACATTTTTCTCCATTATATTTTTGTAGTTTTTAAACCTGTCAGCACATTCCGTTATGTAATATTCTGTGATCTCACCCTGTATTGGCTGCACATACACCTTGCTTGCTATGTAATTGATTGACTCTGATCTGCATGCACTTATTTCACTACCAGTTTTACCCAAAGAGTACATATTTGGTATGAGTGCTTTGCTTTGCTGCTGTTTACTTATTGCTTATATTATTATCTCTGATCTTCCCTCTATCCACTCTGTAATAAGTATCTGGTGCCAGTAGGGATTTGGGTCAGTGGAATTGCTAGCTACATGCCTACTACACCAAGATCGTTAATAATAGATTAATACCTGCAATGAGTTGCTCCTGGCTCTGGCCTTTCAGGCGTGCCTGTTGCTCACTTCAAATAATGTAGTTATGGTCTGCTAGCCATTTGTTCTACGTGGTGTGTGATTAATTGACCAACGCTTTGGATTGCTTCCCCTTGGCTGGATTCAAATTTCGTTGACTATTTTCTTGCACCTATGACATAAATGCACTCGTTTCCATCACTGTATTTAGATGGTGATAAGATTTGTGAGAGTGAAAAGCTTATTACATGGACCAGAGATGAGGCTGTTAAAATTCGCTTTGGTACGAAGGGTATGGAGGCCATGCCAGGGATGACGGTGATGTCCATGGTCAAGTCAACAGTTGAGAAATCGCCAAATCACAAGGCTCTTGGTATGTCTTACTCATATCAGTTGTTAGTTGATGAGTACTCAGCAATGCACTCAACTATGCCATCTGTCCTCTACCACACCCGCCACGGCACTTCATTGTTTTAAGAATTTAAATCTCATTATAGTGAGTGTTTTTTCTGTTAAGCTATGAAAAATAAAGATTAACATATTTATTCAACAAAATATTTATTTGAAGTGTTATATCACCTTGTTTCCACCCACGCTGATTAGCTGCCGTATTAATTTTGTTGGACTAATGCCAAGAGCATTGATAGTAACTATGGGTATACTATGTGTAGTATGACTGCGAGTCAATGAATGGACCACCCATGATGTGTTGTTGGCTCAAGGGTGGTTGGATGGCCTGATGCAGCTTATTATTGTAAGATTGATTCTATCTGTTGTTGAATCATCACAGCAATGGCAATGGCATGTGTAGTTGATTACCTCCCAGTGCACTCTGTGATGTCATATACAATCTTTGCCTCTTTTCATTTCTCGCGGATCTAATTTGTTTGTTTTGCAGCGTTTATTTATTGTATAGACACAAATTTCTACAGCTTCACAAACGCTATAAGCTGTCAGCTCAGAGCAATATGTTGGCAAAAGTATTTATCTACTAGCTGGCTGTAGTATGCCAGTAGTATGCTAGTGGTATGCTAGTAGTTGGTAGTAAATACTAGCTCACCTGACTCCATCTTGTATTGGTAGCCTTCAAAGTAGATGGCAAGTGGGATTCACTTACATACCTACAGTACTACCAACACATCAGACATACAGCTAAAGCTTGCATCAAGGTAAGCACTTGCGTGTATCTGTCCTGATATGGAAACCATTTGCTCTCTGTTGTGGCGAAATCAAAGGTTGCTGTCAAAGTCTTGTAATTCTTTGTGGCAGCAATAAACTCAACTTCCATGTGGTTCATTACAGGCAGGTTTGGAACCATTTCATGGTGTTGCAATACTCGGTTTTAACAGCAAGGAATGGTTCTTCGCTAATTATGGAGCTATATTTGCTGGGTAAGTGGTGGATTCAACATTGTGTCATGTGAGAAGCTATGTCACTACACTGTGTGACAAGTTATGTCGCTACATACTATTTCTTATCAGTAGAAACTGTCTGCAATATGTTGGTGGTTACTACCTGATGTGGGGGTGTGTGCCAGTGCAGTTATCTGCATAAGTTGACCAATTAGTTTGTATATGTTTGTTTAGGGGGCTGAGTGTGGGTATTTACACAACAAACTCTGCGGATGCTGTTGCCTACGTAATCAACACTTCTAAATCACAGATATGTGTGGTTGAGAACGACATGCAACTACAGAAAGTGCTCAGTGTTTGGGATGAAATGCCTGAACTGAAAGTGGTTGTACAGTATAGCGGAAAACCTAGCACCGATAAAGAAAATGTTTATGGGGTACGCATCTATCCTCCCCTGCTTTACCTGTTTGGAAAATCATGCCTAGCATTTTCAATGGCTATTCACTGTCAGTTTCGAATAGACACTGCGGTTTTTTATAGCCTGACCATTCATTCATGAAGAAAAATAATACTGCCATTTAATTGAAATGTTAAAAATGTTTGGAGGTTCATTGTATGCCATTTCTCTCAGATCACGTGAAGTTGTTCATTGTATACCATTTCTCTCAGATCACGTGAAGTTGTACATTGTATGCCATTTCTCTCAGATCACGTGAAGTTGTTCATTGTATGCCATTTCTCTCAGATCACGTGAAGTTGTTCATTGTATGCCATTTCTCTCAGATCACGTGAAGTTGTTTTGAACTAACCTGCATTTGACCTATAGAACATTAATATAGGTCATTGGGGACTTATTTAGGTCATAGAATGTTTATATAGGTCAAATTCATGTAGTTACTGGTATGGTAGATGTGTAGTGGTGCAGTGTGTCTCTCTCAGACTATTATTTTAGTCTGTACAGCAGTTGGGCTCTGAACATTTATTAAAGTGCTGTTGTAATTGAGACAAAAGGAAGTAGGAAAGAAACTGCTGACTAGGTGTGAAAAATTGACTAATTAAGCTGTCGCTGACAGACTTGATATCTAACTCGCTGACTGTAATTTATTTGTTTGCATCTAAATAAACTTGTATTTGCCTAAAGCACTGTTAGCATACGCTATTGTGTGTGAGAGCCAGTTGTCAATTCCTTTATTGTTCTTCTCTAAGGCTTTCATTCGATTCTTCATGTGTAAATAACAGTTTAGTGTTCAGTATGGTTGTGGTAATTGGCTTCCATCACTTTGGTTTATAAATATGACTGAATGCGCAGGTGCTTGTTGTAGTGGGAGGACTTTATCAAACTTGGTGCAGATGTATCTGATGAAGCATTGCAGGAAAGAGCAGCCAACCAATATGTAAACAAGTGCTGTTCCCTCATATATACGGTAAGTGTGTATGTTATATAGTGAGTATATACAGTAAGTAGATATATACTGTATATAATATATACACACATTGTATGTTGTAGTCTGGTACCACTGGCAGGCCTAAGGGAGTGATGCTAAGCCATGATAATGTAAGTAAAACTTCATGTATGTGAGTTTGACTGGAATATTATAGCCTTCATATCTTAAGAATATAAGTCTATGCTTGAACGAGACTTAACAAGACTTAACCTGTTTAACTACTTCAGAACACAATCCATTCCCGTACTGTAGAGAAAAAAATATATTCTATCGACATTTGATGGAAATATTTATCTGTTCCTCAGTAGGCTTATGTATTCATATGATGACAGCTTATGTGACTACATCTACATGTGTGCATGTGTACTCACGACTACTTTTGTACTTATGTGATTACATATGTAAACACGTCATGTACATATCTAGTCATGTATGTACTCAATGTAGACACCTATGTACATGTGTTGTTATATATGTAGATACATACATGAGGCATGAGTCTGCTCTAATTCATATTATATACAAACTTGTTTACTGCTGCCACTGCCAAGCATGCTGACAGTGACCTGTACCTTGGCCCAGTGCACAAATGTATTATATGGTCTCTTTATGACTGTATTCTCACATCATCGAGTGATATTCATTAGCAGTCACTCATCGCATAATTATCTAATATAGCACGGCTTTGTTTGCCACTAGGCTACCAGTTGTGCTGTGAGTTGTTTGTCCTTCGGCTAGTCATGGTCTACTACTACTTCATTGGAATATTTTGTGTCTAGCCAAGTTTCTGCGTCATACCTACATATATCCAGCACTCCAGCACTTGTACCTGTCTATGGAGTGCTGCCGATGCCGATAATCAATATCTGTATTCAACTTGCACAGTCACTCTCTTCGCTGTAAATAAACATTGGCCTCTGGCATGCATTTACACACTTAGTACACCAGCAGTGATATTGCATATAGTACATACTACTACCTAGTACTAGTACATACTACTACTACCTGGTACTAGTACATACTACTACTACCTGGTACTAGTACATACTACTACCTGGTACTAGTACATACTACTACCTAGTACTAGTACTACTACGTACTGCTGCTTAGTATTTCTACTAGTACTACAACATCCTACTACCTGATTTTTTTATTAATCTATTATATATTCAGTCGGATCAATATCACAAAACATATTTGTCTGGCGCACTGTTGTATTGTAATACGCTATGTAGATGAGATAGATGCACTATTGTATAGTCACACATACTCTCAATTCTTATAGATCACATACGCTGCGAGAGTAATAGGACGCTGCGTAAGAGTTCGCACGGCCACCGAGTCTATTGTTAGTTATCTCCCCCTCAGCCACGTAGCAGCACAAATGTTGGATATGTATCTACCCATGTGTTACGCTGCAACTGTGTACTTTGCTCAACCAGATGCACTCAAGGTGAGCTTTCATGTATAATGTGTTGGTACTGCGTAACATATGTCAGTACTTACTTGGTATGTGTCAGTACTATGTGTGTATCACATGTCAGTACTACGTCTGTGTCACATGTCAGTACTGTTTATGTCTGTGTCAGTACTATGTGTGTGTCACATACTAGTAGTATGTGTCATGTGTCAGTACTATGTAACATATGTCAGTACTGTTTATGTATGTGTCAGTACTGTGTAACCTATGTTTGTCCATCCTATACCCATGCCCATGTAGTAGAACTGTTTTTCTTCAACCTACATACATTGTATATAAATATACCCTGCAGGGAACGCTCCACCTACATACATTGCATATAAATACACCCTGCAGGGAACTCTCAACCTACATACATTGCATATAAATACACTCTGCAGGGAATGCTCAACCTACATACATTGTATATAAATACACCCTGCAGGGAACGCTCAACCTACATACATTGTATATAAATACACCCTGCAGGGAACGCTCAACCTACATACATTGTATATAAATACACCCTGCAGGGAATGCTCAACCTACATACATTGTATATAAATACACTCTGCAGGGAATGCTCAACCTACATACATTGTATATAAATACACCCTGCAGGGAATGCTCAACCTACATACATTGTATATAAATACACCCTGCAGGGAACCCCCAACCTACATACATTGTATATAACTACACTCTGCAGGGAACACTCAACCTACATACATTGTATATAAATACACTCTGCAGGGAACGCTCAACCTACATACATTGTATATAAATACACCCTGCAGGGAACTCTCAACCTACATACATTGTATATAAATACACCCTGCAGGGAACTCTCAATCTACATACATTGTATATAAATACACCCTGCAGGGAACACTCAACCTACATACATTGTATATAAATACACTCTGCAGGGAACACTCAACCTACATACATTGTATATAAATACACTCTGCAGGGAACTCTCAACCTACATACATTGTATATAAATACACTGCAGGGAACTCTCAACCTACATACATTGCATATAAATACACCCTGCAGGGAACTCTCAACCTACATACATTGCATATAAATACACCCTGCAGGGAACACTCAACCTACATACATTGTATATAAATACACCCTGCAGGGAACTCTCAACGATACAATGAAAGAGACGTTGCCAACCATATTCTTTGGTGTCCCTCGAGTGTTTGAAAAGATGGAAGAGAAAATAAAGGTGTTGATCAGTGAGGTAAACCCGGGTCTCAAGAAGAAGTTACTGGAATGGGCTCGTGGCAATGCAAGAAAAACTGCTGAAAATATGAAGAAAGGGTGAGTATAGATGTGGGAGAGTTTTGTTCAGTTTGTGTGTCTGTAGTTGTGTGTGTGTAGTTGTGTGTATGTAGTTGTGTGTATGTAGTTGTGTGTGTGTAGTTGTGTGTATGTAGTTGTGTGTATGTAGTTGTGTGTGTGTAGTTGTGTGTATGTAGTTGTGTGTATGTAGTTGTGTGTGTGTAGTTGTGTGTATGTAGTTGTGTGTATGTAGTTGTGTGTTTGTAGTTGTGTGTATGTAGTTGTGTGTATGTAGTTGTGTGTGTGTAGTTGTGTGTATGTAGTTGTGTGTATGTAGTTGTGTGTATGTAGTTGTGTGTATGTAGTTGTGTGTGTGTAGTTGTGTGTATGTAGTTGTGTGTATGTAGTTGTATGTGTGTAGTTGTGTGTCTGTAGTTGTGTGTGTGTAGTTGTGTCTGTAGTTGTGTGTGTGTAGTTGTGTGTCTGTAGTTGTGTGTGTGTAGTTGTGTGTATGTAGTTGTGTGTATGTAGTTGTGTGTATGTAGTTGTGTGTATGTAGTTGTGTGTGTGTAGTTGTGTGTATGTAGTTGTGTGTATGTAGTTGTGTGTTTGTAGTTGTGTGTATGTAGTTGTGTGTGTGTAGTTGTGTGTATGTAGTTGTGTGTATGTCGTTGTGTGTATGTAGTTGTGTGTGTGTAGTTGTGTGTATGTAGTTGTGTGTATGTAGTTGTATGTGTGTAGTTGTGTGTCTGTAGTTGTGTGTGTGTAGTTGTGTCTGTAGTTGTGTGTGTGTAGTTGTGTGTCTGTAGTTGTGTGTGTGTAGTTGTGTGTATGTAGTTGTGTGTATGTAGTTGTGTGTATGTAGTTGTGTGTATGTAGTTGTGTGTGTGTAGTTGTGTGTATGTAGTTGTGTGTGTGTAGTTGTGTGTATGTAGTTGTGTGTATGTCGTTGTGTGTATGTAGTTGTGTGTGTGTAGTTGTGTGTATGTAGTTGTGTGTATGTAGTTGTGTGTTTGTAGTTGTGTGTATGTAGTTGTGTGTATGTAGTTGTGTGTATGTAGTTGTGTGTGTGTAGTTGTGTGTATGTAGTTGTGTGTATGTAGTTGTATGTGTGTAGTTGTGTGTCTGTAGTTGTGTGTGTGTAGTTGTGTGTGTGTAGTTGTGTCTGTAGTTGTGTGTGTGTAGTTGTGTGTCTGTAGTTGTGTGTGTGTAGTTGTGTGTATGTAGTTGTGTGTATGTAGTTGTGTGTATGTAGTTGTGTGTATGTAGTTGTGTGTGTGTAGTTGTGTGTGTAGTTGTGTGTGTGTGTAGTTGCGTGTGTGTAGTTGCGTGTATGTAGTTGTGTATGTGTAGTTGTGTGTGTGTGGTTGTGTGTGTGTAATTGTGTGTATGTAGTTGTGTGTGTATGCAGTTGTGTATGTGTAGTTGTGTATGTATTGTGTATGTAGCCGTGTGTGTGTAACTGTGTGTGCGTAGTTGTGTATGTATTGTGTATGTAGCTGTTAGTACCTGCTGTATGTGTGTGAAAACAAATGAAATCTGACCTACTAGTTATATAGCTATAGTAGACTCAATGTCCTCCCCCAGTGTCCTCACTCTCTCTACCTTCACTTTTATGATATTTCTATGTTCACTGCTGCATAATGGCTATTCTCTGCTACAGTTCCTAGCCTGAGCTCTTTATCAATGCCAGTCACTTAGCTCATAACTTGCACACACTGATTACAAGTCTCATTCTATGTTTAGTCAGTCCAATATTTTTTCCATATAAATATGTGAAATATGCTTATAGTTAAAGGAGTGGCTATACTGCACTCATGTTTTTGGTGCCTATGTACCTATAGGATGGATCGTGACGATGTGCGGGTGGCTACATAGGCCGATGCAGCGTGCCGATGTACTCGAGCACATCGATGAGCTGCTGTTGAACTAGCCGATCATATGGCACAAAGTGCGGGGTTATGCCCATTTCATTTCCGACGACAAATAATTTTTTCTCTGGTATAATAGTAAAACTAATTGAAAAACACTTTTACTGTGGTGTATGTTCGTTTTTTCCACCATAAAAAAAAACATAATTTTTAATAATTATTTTAGTTTTATTTATTATTAAATCATGAGAATAGTGTTATTATTTAGCATTTATTTTATTTGTTGTACTTAATAATTAATTATTGTTATACATGAAAATATTATAATGTAAATATCAATGATAACTATTTTATGAGCCATGGGAAATAAATTTACTCGACTCAATTATTCTTGTCAACAACGGCGTTAAATCAAAATAGTTTTGGTACAAAGCATGGATATGCAAGTTCTATAACATCAACATTCCTATGGAGTTATCGTTGATAACAACGATATTATATACATAATCGTTGTTGATAAACAAATGAATAAACTTGATAAGCTTGTAAATCTATTTTTGACTTAACCAATCATAGGGGGCCGATGTGCCTTCGGCATCAGGCATAGGCAAGCATGTTGGTTTGGTTTACAATCAAGTCCTATGATGTGCAGATGTATCAACCACGCTCATCGTAAGGCTTCTGATAGCAAACATCGGCCTGTGTAGCCCCACCTTAAGTCTATCGAATGGGTTGACCAATATGTTTGAAAGTTAAGTATTCAGAACTATACAACATACATGGAGTCGTGTTCAGTCTGTAACAATAGATTGACTTGAATAGCTTTTAGAAGTTTCTCATATTTATGTGAGAGGTATTGGGTGTAGCATACATAGTATATCTATAGCGTTGCTATAGCGTCATTGTATTTATGTAAGATTCGGTGCTCCTTAACTCTCCAATACATCAAATTCTGTGGATCAACTGGCGCGTTAAATTTCTTGTTCAGATCTCATGCCAGTTTTGTGGCGACATTTAACCATTTAATGCTGACGCTAATGGGCTGTGACACTATTGGTCAAGTATGGGACCTGTTTTTGGCGGATGGCCAGGAATAATATAATATGTTTACTGCATTACCTGCTTTTGCACAAGCAGAAATACAACTATTGATAGAATATAAACAAATGCATACCTTACAGTTTATTTCAACCGACACTGCTGAACTTAACAAGTTCTACTCCTGTATCTCTACTACGTGCACCAATTCACATAGCTAAAAGTAGCCCCCTGTTACAGCGCTAGATTGTTATTGTGTGCAGTTTTCACCCCTTTCGTCATCCAGACAGATATGCGATTTTCTCTGATCTGTTTTAGCCACGGACCTGCATTTGCGAGCTCTATAGCTTACAAAATACTGAATGTCTTCCGAGTGGGCCTAGGGCTATCTAAAGCCCGCTATATCTATGCTGGTGCTGCACCTTTGAACTCTGAATCTCATGATTTCTTTGCCTCCATCGGAATTCCCATCATGGAAGTTTATGGTAAGTGTACCGCTTCTTATATTCTACTAGCCTCCACTAGCCTCCGCTAGCCTCTGCTAGCCTCCGCTAGCCTCCACTAGCCTCCACTAGCCTCCACTAGCCTCCACTAGCCTCCACTAGTCTCTACTAGCCTCTACTAGCCTCTACTAGCCTCCACTAGCCTCTAAGAGCCTCCACTAGTCTTCACTAGCCTCTACTAGCCTCCACTAGTCTCTACTAGCCTCTACTAGCCTCTACTAGCCTCCACTAGCCTCTAAGAGCCTCCACTAGTCTTCACTAGCCTCTACTAGCCTCTACTAGCCTCTACTAGCCTCCACTAGCCTCCACTAGTCTCCACTAGTCTCCACTAGTCTCCACTAGTCTCCACTAGTCTCCACTAGCCTCCACTAGTCTCCACTAGCCTCCACTAGCCTCCACTAGCCTCTAAGAGCCTCCACTAGTCTCCACTAGCCTCCACTAGCCTCCACTAGCCTCCACTAGTCTCCACTAGCCTCCACTAGTCTCCACTAGTCTCCACTAGCCTCTAAGAGCCTCCACTAGCCTCTACTAGCCTCTGCTAGTCTCTACTAGCCTCCACTAGTCTCCACTAGCCTCTAAGAGCCTCCACTAGTCTCCACTAGCCTCCACTAGCCTCCACTAGTCTCCACTAGCCTCCACTAGTCTCCACTAGTCTCCACTAGCCTCTAAGAGCCTCTAAGAGCCTCCACTAGCCTCTAAGAGCCTCCACTAGCCTCTACTAGCTGGAGTGAATGTAGTGCAGTTAGCATAGTATATAAGTGACTGTATGTATGTATATACGTACACCATCGGTGACGTATGTACATATATATGCGTGCAGGTATGAGTGAATGTACAATGTAGTATATATATATATGTATACAGGTATGAGTGAATGTACAATGTAGTATATATATGTATACAGGTATGAGTGAGTGTACAATGTAGTATATATATGTATACAGGTATGAGTGAGTGTACAATGTAGTATATATATGTATACAGGTATGAGTGGGTGTACAATGTAGTATATATATGTATACAGGTATGAGTGAGTGTACAATGTAGTATATATATGTATACAGGTATGAGTGAGGGTACAATGTAGTATATATATGTGTACAGGTATGAGTGAATGTACAATGTGGTATATATATGTATACAGGTATGAGTGAGGGTACAATGTAGTATATATATGTATACAGGTATGAGTGAGTGTACAATGTAGTATATATATGTATACAGGTATGAGTGAGTGTACAATGTAGTATATATATGTATACAGGTATGAGTGAATGTACAATGTGGTATATATATGTATACAGGTATGAGTGAGTGTACAATGTAGTATATATATGTATACAGGTATGAGTGAGTGTACAATGTAGTATATATATGTGTACAGGTATGAGTGAGTGTACAATGTAGTATATATATGTATACAGGTATGAGTGAGTGTACAATGTAGTATATATATATGTATACAGGTATGAGTGAATGTACAATGTAGTATATATATGTGTACAGGTATGAGTGAGTGTACAATGTAGTATATATATGTATACAGGTATGAGTGAGTGTACAATGTAGTATATATATATGTATACAGGTATGAGTGAATGTACAATGTAGTATATATATGTATACAGGTATGAGTGAGTGTACAATGTAGTATATATATGTATACAGGTATGAGTGAGTGTACAATGTAGTATATATATGTATACAGGTATGAGTGAATGTACAATGTAGTATATATATATGTATACAGGTATGAGTGAATGTACAATGTAGTATATATATGTATACAGGTATGAGTGAATGTACAATGTAGTATATATATGTATACAGGTATGAGTGAGTGTACAATGTAGTATATATATGTATACAGGTATGAGTGAATGTACAATGTGGTATATATATGTATACAGGTATGAGTGAGTGTACAATGTAGTATATATATGTATGTATACAGGTATGAGTGAATGTGCAATGTGGTATATATATGTATACAGGTATGAGTGAATGTACAATGTGGTATATATATGTATACAGGTATGAGTGAGTGTACAATGTAGTATATATATGTATACAGGTATGAGTGAGTGTACAATGTAGTATATATATGTATACAGGTATGAGTGAGTGTACAATGTAGTATATATATGTATACAGGTATGAGTGAATGTACAATGTAGTATATATATATGTATACAGGTATGAGTGAATGTACAATGTAGTATATATATGTATACAGGTATGAGTGAATGTACAATGTAGTATATATATGTATACAGGTATGAGTGAGTGTACAATGTAGTATATATATGTATACAGGTATGAGTGAGTGTACAATGTAGTATATATATGTATACAGGTATGAGTGAATGTACAATGTGGTATATATATGTATACAGGTATGAGTGAGTGTACAATGTAGTATATATATGTATGTATACAGGTATGAGTGAATGTGCAATGTGGTATATATATGTATACAGGTATGAGTGAATGTACAATGTGGTATATATATGTATACAGGTATGAGTGAATGTGCAATGTAGTATATATATGTATACAGGTATGAGTGAGTGTACAATGTAGTATATATATGTATACAGGTATGAGTGAGTGTACAATGTGGTATATATATGTATACAGGTATGAGTGAATGTGCAATGTGGTATATATATGTATACAGGTATGAGTGAATGTACAATGTGGTATATATATGTATACAGGTATGAGTGAATGTACAATGTAGTATATATATGTATACAGGTATGAGTGAGTGTACAATGTAGTATATATATGTATACAGGTATGAGTGAGTGTACAATGTAGTATATATATGTATACAGGTATGAGTGAGTGTACAATGTAGTATATATATGTATACAGGTATGAGTGAATGTACAATGTAGTATATATATGTATACAGGTATGAGTGAGTGTACAATGTAGTATATATATGTATACAGGTATGAGTGAGTGTACAATGTAGTATATATATGTATACAGGTATGAGTGAATGTACAATGTAGTATATATATGTATACAGGTATGAGTGAGTGTACAATGTAGTATATATATGTATACAGGTATGAGTGAATGTGCAATGTGGTATATATATGTATACAGGTATGAGTGAGTGTACAATGTAGTATATATATGTATACAGGTATGAGTGAATGTGCAATGTGGTATATATATGTATACAGGTATGAGTGAGTGTACAATGTAGTATATATATGTACACAGGTATGAGTGAGTGTACAATGTAGTATATATATGTATACAGGTATGAGTGAATGTACTGGGGCCTCCTCCATGACCACGTGGGTAGAAGATAACAAGCACTGGAAACCCAACAGCGCTGGATTTCGCATGCCTGGCTATGAATACAAGCTACTTGACAAAGATGAAAAGGGCAATGGAGAGATCGCAATGGTCGGCCGTCACGTATTCATGGGCTACTTGGACCAGGAGGAGAAAACTCTTGAAACATTTGATAGTGAATATCGACTCAAATCTGGTGATATCGGCATTACTGACAATGACGGTTTCCTGTTCATCAGCGGCCGAATCAAAGGTTTGTGTTTACAGATACAGGTTCGTCCCCTAGCAAACTCTACACAGCAGTTAATTAAGGCAAGAGTTCACATGATGGCATGTTTAGAAGTTTGCTGTTTACTGTATTCAAACTTGGAAAGAACATAATTTTTCTGCTTACAACGCAAGGTAGTTGCTAACACACCGGTACCAGTAGAAGATGTAGTTTGTTGGACATGTAGTGGAAGGGCTGTCTTTGAGCTGTCACATATTCTAGATAAATCAAACAGCATACTAGCATGCAATGAACAGGTGGTAGTGTGATGGTTGGTTTGCTTATAGAACTACTGATCACTGCCGGAGGTGAGAATGTAGCCCCAGTGCCCATAGAAGATAATGTGAAGGAAGCCCTACCTCAAGTATCAAACTGTATGCTTATTGGTGACCAACGCAAATTCCTGTCTATACTCATAACTCTCAAGGTAGGTTTGGTTTATTTGACATGGTAACTATTGAGCAGTCTTGTATATGTTGTTGTATATGTGGACTTCAAATTCTATATCGTGCTTGCTATGTTGTATTAATTGCTACTCTAATCTGCACAGTTCTCTCAAAAACCAATATGTATTTTCCGTTACATCGCAGTCTACATGCATTTTCTTACGTAGTTAGTGTATGAAACCTGATCTCTGATTCACCTTTTACTACATTTTGTACGTATGCATTCTCCGCTCGCACCTAACTCGGTACAACCCAGAGCTGTTAAGTGTGGTAAATGTAATGCTTGTAGACTGTAGCCGATCCAGAGACTCTGGTACCAACGGAAGACTTTACGCAGCAAACCATAGATTGGTGCAAGTCGATTGGTAGCTCGGCCACTAAGGTAATATCCTGTATTCTAGCAACTCCACTTTAGTCTGTTGTGTGCATTTAGTATTGTACCTGCCAGTTGTCAATCCACCCATTTTATTGGTGCTAGTGGTGTTTGCTCAGGAATAGCAGACCATCGTTTCCTTTTTCTAAGTGTTGTTGTGAAGTATAAATGAAAAGGTATGAGTTTGTAGAAGATTTCAGTTGTTTGGTGTTTTTAGGTGCCCGATGTGCTCGATGGCAAAGATGCTGCTGTCACTAAGGCTATCCAGGAAGGTATAAACAAAGCCAATGCTAAGAGCGAGTCAAACGCAAAGAGAATTGCAAAGTTTGCCATTCTATCTAAAGACTTCAGCCTCAGCGGTGGAGAACTAGGTGAGTGTACTCAGTCTTGGCAAATGTAAGATGTTGTTTATAGTTTTTTTCTGGCAAATTGTCAACAATCCAAGATTGATTCACCCCATATGAGATTATGATATTTTTCAAAGCAATTTTTGGCGTTTCACTTGAGTAGAGTGGAATTAATTAGTGACTAACATTTTGGCACGTATTGAAATCTAGTAAATGTTTTCAAGTTTTTGTGAGCACTGACGACATAGTAAGCGATTGCATGTATCCACATGTTACTTTGTTTGTGCTTTTCGTTCACCTCAGTGCTCTGAAACCTAAACAGTCGGGTGAAAGTTCTTTCACTTGACCTCATTTGCTATTTCATCTACGCACAGATAGATACTACAGTTGACTAAATAAACTATGATGTACCTTTTCATTTTCTGGTGGTACGCCAGTATTCATCAGGCTCTAACTTGAACTAGTCGTTGTTTACAGGTCCTACGTTGAAGTTAAAGCGTTCAGTTGCTGCGGAGATGCACTCGGCTGTGATAGACAAACTGTACGAGGAATGATCACCCACAGACCCTAGACTGCCCAGCCAACTGTAGCTGCGACATCTCCGTGTCCTCTTTAATGTCCTTACAATGCAAACTTAATATATTTAACACTAGCGGGTCCTGATATTACCTGATGGCAAAGCCAGGCTTACCACAAACCGGTTTGTAATTTAAACTAAATTATCGAGTTAATTGTTATTATTTTTGCATGTAAAATGTTTTAACTAGCAAGAGTGTTGCCTTTTCATGATTCCACGGAGCATTCCCATAATACTGTTTACTCCTATAATCTAATCTCTGCTGTCGCACAGGCACAAAGTTACATGTAACCCTTATTTGGTATTTACTATTGTAGTGGCATGTGTGATGTATTGTCTTGTTCACTGTTACAACCCTGTAGACAGAAATACTATTAACAGTTGACTCATGGTTTGCACATTGGTCAAATATATTTAAAAGTCTAACCATAAATCTTGTTATAAATTTCATAAATTTCAAACAGAATTGTTCTACCAAGATACGGACAGGCCAGAGCGGCAGTCTTCAGCTGTTGTGAGCAATAATATAAACAATTATTGATACTTTCATGTATTCCTAATCAATTTTTATTTTTTACTAAGAAGGTATTCAACACAAATGCTCTTTTCAAATAAATATTATAAATACTGTGCGCAGAGCAGGACTTGATGAAATTTCTCCGGTGAACAAGCTCACCAATACCTGCTGTCAGGCAGCATTCAGTGAATTTGACTTGGATTGCCGAAGAAAACAGAACTGGCCACAAGTGTACCACTTGATGCCAAGAGGGTAACACACTGATGACCAATGTATTAAATGACACTTCTAGTAAAACATGGGCATGAACCTACACTGCTGCTGTACGCAGGGTGCACATGGGGGTCACTGCCAATCGGGACAAAAATGTCATGCACAATTTGCTCCAACTGGGATTAGTGGATACAAGTGATAGTTAATCAAGCATCTAATCGCATTGTGTTGTTACTTCTTACATACTTAAGCATATTCGCCAAACTCAGAATACACTCCATACATTAAATGATGGTGTCCGCAATTAATCGCAGCTCCACCGAGAAGAGTTATAGAAGGGTGCCAATGTATCGTGATGAGTATGCATGGTGAGACCTTAATATCCTATAGACAGACGCTGCTTGTACATGTACGCCAGCTGTTTTGCTGCCAGAAGTAGCGTGTCGTACCTGCTGACACCAGCGTAATGGGCATGCCAGTCAGAAGGATCTATTGCAGTGTTGTGGCGGTACATGACACTACCGATGGTAACAGATAGTCCAGACCAAGCTAAGTTATAGTCAGCTGGAGTTTCGCTCTGAGCCTGCTGTACGTACTCTGTGTTGACTGGTGTGGCCTGACTGAATGTGTGCATAGTTATGTTGTTGACAGGGTCGGAGAGCATGAGGCACGCTATGTCATACCACCTGAAGAGACAGAGTGCAAGATGTAGATAAGAGAGTACCTATGATACGCCCACAAGTGCAAGGTAACACAGCCCAATGACACTGGTCACATCTTTAATCAGCAGCTACCGAATTGTGCAATTTATCCATGCCAGAATATAGAAATTTAAAACATTTTTGGAAATGGGAGAATAAAAATCCTGCATACTGCGCTGAGAGGTTGTACCTGGGTCACTGACGCCTACCACAAGCGTACTTAACACAGTTAAACAACCAAGACATCTACAATTGCACATATCACACTTACTGCTCTGACTGTAGGTCTACGATGAAGCTTTCAATAGCCACACAAACTTGTCTATCGCCGACTAGACCTGTTCTTCTGAGATTGTTGATTCTCTCTTCGCTACCTTTTACACCAGAGGAGTAACCTACCGGCTGTGGAGCAATGCTAGGCTGACTGTCCTGTAACAACATATCACATGCATGTTTGAAGCGCAATATTGCCATAGTATGATTAACTGCAGCAAACCTTGTACGCCAAATCTAATGTACCTTTCCATTGACTGTGGCTCTACCAAACGTTTTTTGGAATGCTTCCTTGACGGGCTCAACTTTGACAGGCTTGGAAGAGGCCACCACAATATCAATATCACCTCCTGAGACTACCAAAAACAACATTGCACCAATATTAAATCAAAAAAAAAAAAAAGCTGAGTAACTCCAGATAATGCATTAACAATAAAAACTTACAAAGAACATCTTTCATCTGTGGATCCATGGCAGTGATGACAGTTTCGACTCCGACCTGCACAAAGAAAGAACCAAGCGATACCGAATGAATGCATATATTTTTACATGCACCTTCACTAAATATTACACACAAAGACCTCGCACCTTTGCCTTCTGCATCATCTTATTGACTGTTTCATTAGTCTTTAGCCACTCTAGGAGCGAGCTGAGATCTTGAGGAGACTGCGGGATGGAGGGATTGCTGGCGGCAGCCTGTCCGGTAGGCATATCTAGCTGTACTATGGAACTATTGTTGGAGTGAATACCACCTGTAATATACCAGCTATTACTATGTATGGCCGAGCCTTGCCCCAGGCCTGTACAGCTAGGATACAGTTATTTATTGACCTCAATGTAGAAACCAAGTTTTTTAAGCACACAGATTCTAGTGATTCTCCAATGAGTATTGAATAAAAGGATTAAGTGTATTCCCATGCGTACAATTTAGTAGATTATGCAATTAAATTGCACTTCCTTTACTACCTAGTGAACATTGTCAAGTGAACCTCACATTTCCTGCTAGTGAGTTGGAATTTTACTAAAAGTAAATTTTTTTAAAGAATAAAATATTTTCCCTGAACCAACATTTGCAACGACAAGACTATAAAATGATCAACAAAGGTTTCTAATTTACTGGCATGAACAGATTTCTGATTACTGCCCAGCTGCACAGATGACATGAAGGCAGTGATAATTGGATAAGCAACTGACCAATAGGAGTAGGAGGAGTGTATGAGGAAGGAGGCCTCACAGCAGGGGCGCTGTACGGAGAAGGAGCTGCGTTGGGGTCATACACAGGAGTAAATATATTCACTCCAGTCTGAGCTGCACTGGATACAGGAGGAGCAGGAGCTTGCTGCAAGAGAGACTGATATTGTAGTACAGTAGAGCAGTAGTGCAGTAGTACATTGGTACAGTGTTAGGGTCAGCCACTGATAGTAGCAGATATATCGGCTCATTCTGTAAACAAGAGGTGATACAGCTGCTCATCAGCTGATGATCTTTAAACGCTCACAAATTCCTTCATTATCAAAACCGATAGAATAAGACCTTTGGAACAAGATGATTGCCAGTAAACATTTCTTATCAACGATATCGTTGATCTATCGATAGTTCAATGTACCAGAATGCAACAAACAACCCATACATCAGCTGCTCTCTCGCTACACAGCAGACATAAGCATAAACAATGATTGAGAGAGCAGTTGTACCAGATGCTGCACAGAAGAAAAGGCATTTCAGGAGAAATAATAATTAGTTGTTTAATTGCCAAAACTTCGGACTAGAAGAACTTGTAGCTGGGTCACATTTAGTAAATGTATCAGCTGTTTACTGCTTAATGGACAAACCCCTCTTTATTTGAATAGATATCAGCTAATTGTGCACATGTAGGTAATAAACATTTCTAAAGAAAAAGAAAATTTTTCGACACAATATTAAAACACTAGCAATGGGGTCCTGGCAGAGTAGTTTCACTTTAGCGATGCAACCAGCAGTAGCTTAGTCGATCGTTGAACTTATCATTGGAAATCACAACTTGCTTGACTATTATTTTGATTTGAGCGAATAATATGATAAAATGATGTTGTTGAGCAAGCTCAAAGAATCAATAAAGCCTTTGGAAATTATTTTTTGAAAAAAATTTGGCTTATTAAGTTGAAAAATAATAATTAAATATCATGTTCATGGGCAGAACCATAGTTTCGTATTTCGGGTTTAATTGAGCTTGCCAACGTAAACTAATGAAAGTGCTCCCTTGAACGATTACTGTGGTTTGCTTCCGCAGTGTCATTGTAGTGTTACAATTTATGTTGATGGCTCATCGTCAGTATTATAACCCCTAAACTTGACAGCCGCCATGAACAAAAAAATGTTTCTTTAGTATTTGTTAAAATGAAGTGACTTTCGTTTTAATAGTATTGTTGGTGGAAAGCGGGCTTCCAGGTTCTTTAATACTAGCCCCGCAAAAAAAAGTGCCAGGACCCCATTAATGTATTGTTATTTATTAGCTATGAAAGTAAAACTTGGAAGCAAAAATACAAAAATCTTTTCGTATTGGCTAATCAACTCAAGGGTTTACAAGTAAATTGGAAGTTGCAATTCCTTACATTGATAGGATAACTCTTACAAAACATGGTAAGGATGTTCAATGTATCAATATACTAAAACTTTCCAAACAATCACATATGTTTGACAGTATGCAACACCTTAGCATGGTTGGTGTTAGTTGGTGCAATTTAGTTAACTAAAGTTTATCCAGCTGATATAGCAGAATGCTTGCAGTGAAGTTTATCAACTTCCAAAACAAATTAGAAATCTAAAGTGCAAACAGTTGTATTTGAAATACCTGCTGAGGAGACCCTGTGATATGAGAGTGAGACTCGTACTCCTGTAGACCATGGGGTACAGGCTGAAATCCAGCTTTGGGTGGGGGACCCGGGGAGGAGGTCCCTATTCCACTGGTGGAGAGTGAGGTTAGAGGAGTTGAGAGTGGAGAAGGGACACCAGATAGTAGAACAGGACTTGTGTAACTACCCAGCTAAACATACAATGAGTATTACGCTATACCACAATAACTGTCGTTGAATGCAGAGTAATAATCATGAAATAATAGACTGAATTTTTACCTGAGACGAAAGGGTGGTAGTGAGAGGCTGAGGTGGACTAGACAAGACACTAGGGGGACCTGCAGAAGGCCGGCTCACAAGGCTGGCTGAAGCAAACTGCGACGGAAGGCTAGACACCTGGGGGAGGACACTTGACATTGCTACAACAAACTGCAGTCTCTAACAACGTACTAGACTGGTGTGACGAAATTGTGCGGCTATACAGGGCAAATGAAACATGAGTTTTCAAGGTAAGAATCGAATGAAAATAAATGAATTCATAATTTTTCTGATTATTGTTTATGTATTCAGAAAAAGCAGCGAGTGAAAGTGAGTTACTCATATAACTACCTGGGCTGCTGACAATCGTTTGACTGTCTAAAGTACCACTGGTGGCAGCGCTCGCTGACGGAGACTCGGATGCCGCAATCTCTTGCTGCATCTTGACAATGTTGTGCAAGCCCTACAGCCGGACTAAACAGTCATGTCAAGCTACGAGGTGCTACAAAGAAAATAATGATTGAGCCCCATTTTTATAGCATACATTATTATTGGGGGCATTCATTCCAATCTTTCATTAAAAATAATTTGTCACCATTATAGAGCAGTGAAACTGATTTTGACGCAAATGTTAAATCTAAATACTTAATACATTAAAAACCTCTATACAGAAATGGAAACTCAGTATGACATAGGTGTGTCCATAGCGATAAAGGAAGTCCTGTTCCTTAAAATTGAAACTCATAAACACAGAAGCAATGATTGCTGGCTAGGGTGGGTTATAACTTCATTTTTTGCAGCCTTTTCAGAACATTGTCTTGCTGAGAAGCATTTCGGACAAAGAAATGATTTTAAGTGAAGCACTTGTCGTAAAGATAAACAGATACCTAACTAGCACATTGACTAGCTGCAATGCTACTGCGCTCACAATACTATCATTATTTTGTTTACATTATGCCTATTTTTGTAGTATTATGATGAAATAAAATTCCAAAACTATTCAACTTGATAAAAATTTAAATATAATTTTTAATTTAATCAAGAGTAAATTTTTAGGGAGTTACACTGTCTAAAAAGCCTTTTAGTAGTGATTTGGTCACAATCATTTTGGAAAACCTCATGTCGTCACAAGTCATGTAAGGTCATCAAGTAAGTAGTCTCACTTTTCCAAGTCCTCATAGGAATGCAAAATAATAGATAAGAGGCAAATAATAAAAATTGCGCTATGCATTTTTTACACAAAAATTTGCTGAGAAATTTGATTAAAAACAACAAAAGATTTTTCTGGACCGAGTAGCAAATCATGGAGATGGTTATTTTCAGATTATTTTGCCATTTAAAATGGTGTGGATCAAATGGCATGAAACAACAGCCCTAACATATTCAATGATTAATAGTATAAGTAATACACTAGATGGTAGGAGAATGGTAGGTAACAGCAATCACCATTAAAAGTATTCCTTGCATATCAAACTTGGTATCATTTTAAAGCTCTCAGGCTACTGAGTTTCAATTTGATATTGCTTTGGTTCTATAGAACTTGTGCATTAAGACAAAGGGCAAAATATTTATTGAAAAAGGGTACTAAAAAGGTACTGGTGAGATTTGTCTCATCTTATTGATAGTAATGAAGTTGTCAACATAAACAACAGTCAATGCCAAAGACACTCTAAATCCAAAGACGACTTCGGTAAGAGCAATAACTACATTTCCATGAACTGAGACTCAAAATAAACAGCACACTAGCAAGTCCATTGATTCGCAAAATTTTACTTGGAGAACAAATGCTTGTCAAAGCCGTTATACATTAAATAAAAGACAGCACTAACTATCATTCCTGTGCAGTCAAAAAGATAATGATCTTAGAGGAACTCTTAGCTAGCAGGGAAAAACATGTATCAGTATTTATATTGTAATATTGTATGAGTATATTTTTCTCATCATTTCTCAGAGTCGTAACCTTTCATCTACTAATGACTACCCGAAAGTAACAATGCTCTTAAGTAAATATGTTACTATATACAATAATAGTGGTGGCTCAATAGTGGTGGCTTTATAGTGATGGCTCAAAATTTTCAATTTGGTGTTCTTTGCATAAAACTACCTCATTATGACAGACACCGATTTTCTGTTGGCTGTCAGAATGTTGCCAACCTTTTGATTTGCTAAACACTTAAGTAATTTTTTACAATGTGATAAATAGCCTTGATTGGGTAATATTTTAGATAGGCAGGCAGCTGAATTGATTTATGGTAGGCAGCCACAATAAATACCAATGATGAAATGTGGTAATGGCTCTTATTGTTTTGTGATGGGCTTGCAGATAACAGTGCAAAATTCTGATTAGCTTGCAAACTGGCTATTAAACCTGCTGTAAAAAAAGAACAGCTAGACACATGCTTTATTCCGTCAACAGCAGTGTAGACACTTCTAAAGAAAGTTGTATGACGGAGAAACGTTAAATTGATATTAAAAACAATGTGAGAAATCGAACGAATTTTAAAAAGTTGTTGCACTAAATACTAAACTTCATTGGCTTATTTTCTTTTTGTAATTTTAAGTGTTTTCTTAGCTTTAACAAAATCACCTTATTTCAATATCATTTTTTCATCAATACAGGAGTTAGATCAAATTGTTGTCAATGAGAACAGTTGCTTCTTGGCCCTCAACAATCTGTTATTTTATCTTATGAAAGGTACAGACTTAGTTGTTGCGATAATATTTTTTAGTCATGATCTACTGAGATAATATTTTGTGTCAGCTTAATATCAATGCACTCTGATGCTAACGACAATATTTCATTGCACCAAGACAATATCTAATATTGAAGCTCTCTATACCATTTTTCAATACTTATGTCTTCCATAACTTCTACCTTGTTATGTAGCAATATGAACCAAATCTTATTTTGCCTGCTCAGTATAAACTAGTTGGGAAGTTGAGATGCTTTTATAAGAAAGAAAGTTATTTTTTGTCTCTTTGCCTCTTCACACTAGCAAGTCACATTCACGCTCACTTACATCAGATAACATCAGCCAATCACGCCCATAGATGGCGACTAGAGAAGCTGTATGATAGCGGTTAACCACAATAATAATAATAATACTATTTTACGCGAAGAACTGATGACTCTAATGTGTTTCAATACGCTGGTTGTTGTGACCTAAATATTTTGAAACTTCGTTGAGGTGATAACTCAAAAACAGTTTAATCAAAATTAAGATTTATCAAAGCTTTTAATGGCAGGGGGGACAAATGACAAGTCTTATGAGAAGCTCTGTAAAAACAAAATTCTACAAAATGATAATAGGTTGCTGTACTTGCAACGGGTAATACCTGTAACAATTAAAACTTTTGCCAAACACCACTTCCACTTCGATTTATCCAGTAGTTTGGTAACTTCGTTTAGATTATGGTGCTGGCAAAACTAGCTGTAAAGGTTGTATTCAGGGGCGGATTTTGCTATGGTCGCATGGGTCTCACGACCCCAGTTTCATATCGAACAAAAAAAATTAGATTTGTCTTGCCATGGGTGTTTACAACTTTTCGGCATTTTTTGTTTAGATTTCAGCTCAGATTTTTCCATTGTTACCTAGCAACCAACAGGAAGCAATTGTATAACCAGTAATCTTTGGGATATGTTGAGTGGACCACCCCACTTCATCATAAATAACCATGAAGCTTTAGGGCTGCATTTCCGGATTCATTAGGTCAAGGTTAACTTTAGTAGTGATGACCAAAGCGTATGGTTTTATTATGTGTGTTTCAATCAAAAATTTTGTTGGATAATGAGCACATGATAGATCTGCAGCCCCTGTTGCATCATCACAGTTGCAAATTTCAGTGCCTACATCCTATTGACTAGTACTATCTCCCTTGGGTGATGATTGCTGTAGCCAAAAACACTTAGAATTATTATTGTGGTGGTAGAATTTTTATTATTATTTATTGTTATTATAATAATTATTATTATAATGGTTATTCTCAATATGTGAAAACTAGCCGTTTTTCTCATGTAAAGAGCTTTCATGTTATTAATTTTTATATATGATACATCATATTACTAGAAGCTAACCATAATAATCGAATAAGACTGCAGTGTAATTGATAATTAATTAATAATTAATTAATAATAATATAGCAAGCTACTAAATTTTTATTATTATCATCATTATTGTTCATCATACTCATAATAATGATCAATTCAATAGTATTTTTATAATTTTTGTTTGAGCTCTCTGATAATGGAATTGAAGGTTAGTAAGCTAGTAATTAATTATTTAGATACGGCATTGGTAATAAATAATTAATTTTAATATTTTTTTATTATTGTTGTAAAGTTGTTGACTGATGTTGTTCTTTACATCAAAATGTAGCTCTAAATGTTTCTAGTTCATTCGTGCACCAATGAGGGCTTTATTTTTGCCTGTAATAAAAATAATAATTACTTTCAGAAAAAATAATTTTCGAAATTTTTGGTCATTTGTGCAACAAGTGTCCAATTGTTGTTGCAGTGTTCTAACACTTTTCTTGCATATTTTTGCTTCAAATTTGGCTAGTCTTATCAAAATTTTGCCCTCTTTTCAGCTGTGCTATCAGTTTCACGTTTAGTGTGTTATTTTTTTTGTAACTGGTTGATCTGCTGAGGTCATTACTAAAAAATGGTCTCCGAACTAAAAAAGTAATAAAAATAGTTTAGACTGGTGGAATCAATATGATATTAATTCTCCTAAGAGAAAAGAGAATGCTGATTCATATGAGCATAAAGTTGTTACCATATCAGCTATAAGTAAATTTTAATAAAATTTTGAAAATTGAATTTTTTTTTGCAAAAAGCAGGTGATTCCTGGGGTAATTTATTGGTCGAAGCGGATGCAGTTCAAAGAGTTAACTAACCACCATAAAAGTTTCACCAGTATAATTTAACAAAGTCATTTTTTATTTATTATTATTAGCAGCCTATTCAATATCATTGTTCAATCATCAATATTATTGACAAACGGTTGCTGGTTTTGATATTATAAGTTATAGCTCTTATTATTAGTGAACTAAAAAAATACTGATTATTATTATTTTTCAATTTTTTTGCCAATCACAAAAATTTACAATTATTGGTTTGTTACTAAGACTGCTACTTTTTTTTACTAAAGTTGATTTCTCTCCCAATCTCAAGACATATATATGTAAATCTATCATTCCTCAGGTTTGAGGGTTTAACTATGGTGGCTCAGAACATATTGTGTTTTGCATTTTAAAATGTCTGAGCGATTTACAAACCGTTTGAACTCTTTTAAAATAGTATGAAGCTTTGAAGATCTTCTGAATGCTTTGTGAAATCGTTCGGGAGCTTTGAAAATCCGACCCGATTTACTTGTTCGCTCTATTGATCTAGTCAATCACTGGATACTAATGGTGATGTCGATAATAATAATTATTGCTAATAAATATTATTATAAAAATAGATAATAAATTTGATAGGTAATAAATAGGTAATAAAATGATGATTATTACAAATTAATTATTTGATAAAAATTAAACAATAAATTGTGGTTTTAATAATCATAATAATAATTATTATCATCATGCTTGTTGTTATTCCAATTCTTGTCGTTAGCATTATTATTGAGTGATATTATTTGGTTTTCTTATTATAATTATTATCATTATGATGATGATGATGCTTGTTATTATTATGAGTTATAATAATAATTATATGAAAATTGTAATAATTTAAAGAATAGCAACAACTGTTCCAATTAATTTTTAGTTGGTTATAATTACACTACAACTATGTCCATGATTATTTTTACTACTTCTATACTTCTAGTTTCTGTTTATTGTTATCATGTGAGTTGGCAGAAAAATGGTTAAGTAGTGTAGTAGTGTATCATAACTAATTCCACATAAGTGTGTATAAATTGTTATTGATATTTTTATAATTGACAATGACATTTATTTATCATACCAAAAAGCGATATCTTATTGTACATACTATATTGTTTATACGATATTTACATCGTTAAGATTTGAATAAATTTACTATCAGTTTTGCTCACATAGCCATAGGTGGTTAAAGAGAGAAAATTTCTTCTTTTTTTCGTAATAATACCAACGTGTACATTCATACAGCACTGACTTTGATTGTTGGTATTTAAATGTCATTCTATTTTACCAAGTCATTAATAGCCCTTAGCTTTCTTGGCCAACAGAATCAGTAAAATTTGCTTTTAAAACTGATGAAAACACCTTTTACCAACTGGTTGATTCTCCAAAATTTTCGACACGCGGGAGGGCGCTCTGCCGCCCCTCCTGCACCCACCCCGGCACGGGCCTGCGGCCCGAGTTTCCTCTGCCCCTACCGTCCCATAAAATTCTTTTGAACTACGGCCCTGGTAACACATAGGTGGAGACCCCTATTAATTATGTTGAAAATCCGCCCCTGGTATTCATTGATTGTTATCATATAATACGTATATTATTATTATTAATTAGATATAAAACATTATTTTATAAGACCTACTACCACTACTAAAGTAATAGCTAGTAGTAATCTTTTTAAGAGCACATTTGTATTTGCACAACAATCAACAACAATCAATCATTGATTATCAATCAATACCAGCATCATGATGATAACGACTGATTAATTATATATAACTATTTTAATAATTAAAATCATCGTATTTTTGGCCTGGAACCACTACTATTACTAGTAGTAGTAGTAGTGTACAGGAATTTACTGTCTGGGTGGTAGCCACCTGTACACCTCCCGAATGCTTGGTCCCCTAGCTAATGCAGTGCACAATAATTCTGTAATTATTGTTAACAGGCTACTACTGACTTTGGTCATGCAAGAGAACAACCGAACCTGGTGTGTAACAAGTGCTGGCAGTTGCAATAATTATCCAATAATTATTGGCTGCGTTTGAACCCCTCTAGGCTCGACAATAATCAATGCCGTGATTATTGTCTAGTTTATAGTTTGTTTCGAACTTTGCTGCATACAATAATTCCGCAGGAATTACTGTTTAGTTTATAGTTTGTTGCGAACTTTAGGCCACCGACAATAATGGTGCTGTAATTACTACTTGTCTGTTCGACGCAGTCGAGACCGACAATAATTACGCTAAAATTATTGTTGTGTTAGTTTTGTCTCGAACTCCACAGTTCGGATTGCAATGTGTGTCGAACTAGTAGGGCACCAGGTGCTTTGCGTCGTACACCTCGGGTCGAGGGAATACGCAGTAAGAGAGTGAAACAATCTTACTTTCCGCCAAGCCTCGTGCTTGCTAATAGTTGACCAGCGCTCGTAGTTATGCTGCTTCTAGCTGTGCTCAGTGCTTGCTTCTTGAGAATAAGATTCTTCTGAGAGTCAGGCTAACTCTAACATTTATTTGCACAACATCCATATATAAATACAGTAGGCGGGTATGTTTACTTAGTCACACCCTTGTGTAAAAATTGGTAGGCCACACCTTGCTAAGCACCAATTAGTACTGAGTAAAAGAATAATAATAATAATTTGTGCATAGAACTAACAGCATAGAAACTCGTAGTTAGGCACCAATACAATAGAACGACACGTGGACATAGACACTGAGTAGATATTGAGTAAATAATTATCTAACAAGACAACAATAGCACGCCGACAAGGTATAGGATAAGTGAGTAAATATTGAGAGTAATTGTCTAGACAGTGAGTAGTGATAGCGACGAGTGCTGGCGTCCCTCACAGTAGTACCAAGTACTTACTAACTACTAAGTCTACTAATAATTATAATAATACTACTACTCACTCATCATCATATAATACACACTACTCTTCTCTACTGTGTTGTTGTTGCTTTGCTTATTGTCAATTTTCATTATTATTATTATTATTATTATCATGTGCTTGACTGATTTAGATTATTTGGAAATTAATTATTTATGAGTTGAGTATCACTATACAGGTAAGCTATATCAAAATAATAATAATAAAATAAGAAAAGACAACAAGAAAAAGATAATAATAAATATCCTTTTTACTTGGTTGCGTGGCGAACTTTGGCATTCGGAGACCAGAATTTGCACAAAAATGTCAAGGTAATTTTGCAACGACCCACTTGCATTTTTGTAGCTCTTCATTTTTTCCAAGATACATCCAAATTCGTTTCTATCAAATTGTTTAAATGACAAAAAAAGCCTAAATAATTATATAAAAAATGATGAGCATCTTGCTCTTGCAACTTGAATACTCAATTTATCAGCTATATTTTTATCAAGTACAAAATTGCACTGATGATAATGGAGTTGTCTCCCTAATGCTGAATTGAATTGTCTTGAGTATGTAACTCCAACAATACTTTTATATAATCATAATAGATTTTTTGTACAGGCAGTTTACTTTCTACACACTAAGTGGAACATACTAGAGTCTTTTCCAAACAATCATTCTATAAATTTTAGTACTGTTTTGTTCGCTAACATGTAATTGATATAGGTAATCTACAACTTTACCTGCTCCTACAGTGATAAAGAAGTGGCAGAAGTCGGTGTACAAAAAGGGGAAATAGAGACTACAGAGTCTATAAACTCTCAAACTCTGGTACAGAGCCTCATACTTTCCTTTGGTATTGTAGCTTGTACCTACAGGTGCTAATACCTACCTGCAGTAGATTTCTTCTACTATAGATTGTGCTTGTCACAACATTTGCTCCAACAATACCACTGCCAATGCAAAGTCTTTTTTTCTGCCTCACAGACGGTGCAAAATCAATTACGCTATACATGTAGACTGAAATATTTCGTTTTATTTAAAACAGGAAAAGAACACAGTTCATCTCAAACACCACATGAAGGTTTGGGAATGGAAAACTGTATGTACATTTATAAAACTGAGTTGTTTTGTCTTGACTCAGCAGTTTGTTTCATCGAAATAAAATTTGGACACAATTTTTTCCAGAGATTCTGGAACAAAATGAACCAAAGAGCCCCGCCAGGTACTTGAGTCGTTGGGTCTAATCAAACTGCTGTAGCTGTATTTACCAAATGTTTCTGTTTGATTGCTCTTCATTACTTCACTAACTTGTTGGTTAATCTTTAGCAGAATCTGGTGTCACATTAAAAATGTTAAATATTTTAAAAATCAACATCTTATATATAGTTCTTGCTTGACAGACTGAAACTTTTAGCAGTGCTCTACTCAAATGTCTGAACCACACTTCTTGATATCTTGTGTCAATTCTGATTATTTATATACTCAACAGTTTGGAGATCATCTTGACTGCAGCTTGTACACTAGCCCAATTCTTTTAATTAGAATTATTTCCTAGAATGATAAATAATTGTAGCTTTTGATGATTTCAGAGCCATGCTGTATGGTGCACAGTAAAAATGGCTTACCAGGCTATGTTGTGCAATGATATTTTGTTCCATACTATGTATATATTTATAAAAATTGATTACTTTTTGTCACTAGCCACTCATGTTTCATGATCAATCAAAATTTAGCGTTCTAGGAGGGGAGAAAATTCTATGGTTTCATGCTTATTGAGAATGACATCAGCAGTTAGCAGTTGTGCTTTCTTGTCTCTGTAGAGAAGGCAACTGCAGATTTGTATTGTCTTGAGCAGTCAAAGGAGAACAATGTTTCATTATCTTTGTTATTGCGCTGTTTACTTAAAAGTGCTGATGATTTTAAATATTTAGTGACAACTAAATGCAAAATTTATATTTACCACTTCCCAATCTTGCAAAAAAAGTTTGGTATCGTATACAAAAAATATTAAATAAAGATTGCAACAGAAAATTTTTTACTCAATAATAAAGAAAAGTATAATGATAGTGAATTAAAACATATTATCATCCTGTTATATTATATTATTGGTAACATCTATTTTACTATCAATGCAAGTTGGTTTTTATTGATAGACAATATTAGTGTTCTACGATTTGTGCAGTTGTAACCTTCCATTGAATAACATCTGCTCCTATTATACTACTTGTGAAATACTGAAAAATAATTATTTTGACGATTTGATAATGAACAACTGCAGAATGATAAATTATACAAGTATTATGAGTTGTGACATCTCAAGTAGCATTGCCTTAATCTTTGCGGGCCATTATAGGGGTGGTCCTAATTCGTAAAAAGCTTCTGGACATTGGGGACTACGACAATTTTTCTCAAAATTTATTTAGTTCTGGGAATAACTTGCCACCCACAATAGCACCAAGGAATTTGATTAAACTAACCAAACTCCATAGTAGCACTAGCCGCCGTCGCGCTATCAATTATATATAAAGCATCAGAACCAAAGTCAAAACTCAAAATGCCAAGACCTATTTTCTTTCGCATATGGACAAAATTTATACTTTCAAAGCACTAAAACTTCCAACTAACTTTTCACGAGCGACAGTTATATATATTATACATGCAGCTGTTACAAAAGTTTTCAAGAGTTGTTTTTTCTGCAGGAGAAAATTTTGTTATAAATTTGGAGTTTTTTTGGGGGGGAATAATAGCTTGCTGAGTCATTCGATCAGTTGAAGAACGAGCAGCCGACTCCTTGTATTTGTACTCCTATAACATCGATTATATATACTATTATGATACATAACTCAATTACAACGAACTAGCACACAAAAGACACCCACTTGCCGCATGTCATTATCCTCAAGGACGAGTATGTCATTTAAAGTATAAAATGGCATACGGAAAGTAGGTGTAGTCTGTGTTCAACTTGGTCATTGAGTTACGTATCATAGTATAAATGTTATTGCTGGTTATCCGCCCGACCATTTGTACAAGCTACTTTTCATAATAATAGATATAATAATCGTATAAGCAGGCAGTTATTGTAGAACTGCTGCCGCTACATTCTTTGGTAGGCCTAAAGCTGTGACATCAGCACCCAGCACTCAACAATTGCTCTTCCAGTTTTCTTCAATTCAGATTTTTGCAGATCCATGTAGGAGTATGAGAAAATCTCTGAGCTGCTGGAACATTTACTTATCATTTCATGTGCGGTAATTTAATATTTTAAACTGTGAGTCTGTGACTATTGAAAATGTATCAGCACATATCTACTGAAAAAATACCATACAGTTTCTCATACAATTTGGCTTATATAAATTAACATACTCTTTTAATGGGTGTGATTCTATAGATTTGTCATTGATTCTGCACCTCCCCAACCCATAAAAATTGTCAAGTTTCAAGGTAGTAGTGTGTCTGTTAGTAATCTGATTGATTTATTGATCTCATTGGTTACTCGATAGGTTTACTGCAGTAGATATCTCCATTTACCAATGATATATCCTTTTCTAATCTTTCTTTGTGAAAACAACTCTATATAATACAACGATCATAGAGATTGAGCATATTGCTGTCAATTGTTAAGAGTGAAGACAACTTCAACACATCGCAAATGTATATCAAATTTCATGTGGTAAACAATACCAATAAATGCGCGACTTTTGTTTTAAGATACGCCATCAATAATGTACAGCAGAGGCTGCTGTCAGTAAGCAGCAGAAATGAATGAAAGTAAGCATGGGTGTGTGTAGATGTTGAATCATGTTGAAACTACAAAACAATGAGTTAAAGAATATTTGACATTGGACATGTGATAAAAACCAGAATAAGTTGAAATGTTAATAAAAGACACTTTTGTATGTTGCGATAGATTTTAGTGTCCGATTCTTTTGTGTCATCCCATTAGAACCTCTTCTCCCACCCCACACCCCTGTTGCTCTTCTCCCACCCCACACCCTGTTGCTCTTCTCCCACCCCACACCTCTGTTGCTTAACCATTTTCCACCAACAAACCTAAACCTCAGTGAAATAGCCCATCAGGACCCCTTCCTTCTTTCCATAATAGTAGATTTTCCCACATACTACTACAGTGACCCCCTTCCTACTAGACACACCACCCCAGAGTTACATGAACCCTCACAGCCTAAACCCCCACATCCCCTCCCGGCTCTACCAGTTTTAAGCACCAGACCCTTATATAACCTTCCAGCCCCATTTGAGTATTAGTATACATAGTCTGACACACTACCCAAGTTATCTCCCTCCGTATACATAGTCTGACACACCACTCAAGTTATCTCCCTCCGTATACATAGACTGACACACTACCCAAGTTATCTCCCTCTGTATACATAGACTGATACACTACCCAAGTTATCTCCCTCCGTATACATAGACTGACACACTACCCAAGTTATCTCCCTCCGTATACATAGACTGACACACTACCCAAGTTATCTCCCTCCGTATACATAGTCTGACACACTACCCAAGTTATCTCCCTCCGTATACATAGACTGACACACTACCCAAGTTATCTCCCTCCGTATACATAGACTGACACACTACCCAAGTTATCTCCCTCCGTATACATAGTCTGACACACTACCCAAGTTATCTCCCTCCGTATACATAGACTGACACACTACCCAAGTTATCTCCCTCCGTATACATAGACTGACACACTACCCAAGTTATCTCCCTCCGTATACATAGACTGATACACTACCCAAGTTATCTCCCTCCGTATACATAGACTGATACACTACCCAAGTTATCTCCCTCCGTATACATAGTCTGACACACTACCCAAGTTATCTCCCTCCGTATACATAGACTGACACACTACCCAAGTTATCTCCCTCCGTATACATAGACTGACACACTACCCAAGTTATCTCCCTCCGTATACATAGACTGACACACCACTCAAGTTATCTCCCTCCGTATACATAGACTGACACACTACCCAAGTTATATTCTCTCGGGGCACAGCTCCTTCAACATTGATGAATCAAAGGAGCTGGAACAAGAGAGGACGAGGACATCTGTCTGTACTCAAGAAGAATCAGAGAAGCAGATGAGCAAGCTGGCACATTAAGAACGTGACCAACCCAACTATGGTTTATAATACACCTGCTTAGAGAGAGCCAGTCGGATGTCTAGATTTCAACCGCAACCAAACTGTATAAATATAAGACTCAGATATGTTTGTGTCAGTAACTAGCGGTGATAAGTGAATGTTATACCTTGTGATTGGTTGAGGTCGAGTCTAGGTCGAGTCTAGGTCGAGTCTAGGTCGAGTTAATAACTTCATCAGAAGCCATCAATCAATTATTGCTTGTGTTAATAATATACCATCTGTCACCATACAACGCTACCTTTGCCTCCAAATGCAGTGGAAATGGTGAAAGTACATGACAAATTTCTCTACAATATCATCTTTTATAGTGTCGAAAGTTATGGAAGTCAGAGATTAACATAATTTTTGTTTTACCTGTGTTGCGGACTACACCAACAAAGTTTAAAAAGTACCTGCTCAAAGGTTGAATTTTTGAAAATGTGCTACTTGAAAGCAAACATAGTTATTTATGGTCAATTTTGCTTTAGTACAAAAACGATATTGTAGCTAATTCAATACTTCCTTTCTTACAGGGCACTTGCACTTCCTGCAATGAATAAATTAGGCTCTTTGGACAGTTATAATGCATTATTGATTTGTCAATGACAATATTAATGGCCATCAATTTGACAGCAAACTTTTAGTATTTAATTTTTGAATTTACAATTAATATTAGTTTTTCTTAAATACTAATGAGCATTTTATCATTTTAGTAATGTAACTTTTACCAAGGAATTTAATCAAACTCCTTGTTGTTACCTAGTAAATGATTGAAGCTATTTTGTTGAAAATTTACATAGTCTTAATGAATACTAAACATGAAATGCCATAGTTGAAAACTATCATTCTCAAGTGTTCATTTTTAAGTTGTCATTTTTTAAAAATGCAAACCCTGATACTGGCTGCATGACAGTACAAGACTTTTTATGCTGAGGTACAGCATGAATGAATGTTGTCACTTTGATAAACTACAGATTGCAGATGAAGCCCCTTGCAGAGAACTGAATGGTGGCTAATGCAAAGACATGCCTCCCGTACCATGTGATTTAATTGATAAACATTAGGGACTGCGACTGCCTTTCTCAAACGTCACTTGGCCCAGGAACCAACTTGCAAAATCTGTTAGTGCTATTAAACATACAGGAAATGTTGGTTAAGTTTTATTCTAAAGCAATAACTGTCATTGAAACATTTAAAAAGATTATTAAAACAAAAGTTGAACAACTCATTTCAGATGCCAACAGCAAACTTTTCGTCATAAAAAAAAAATTGTAATTTACAACCCTAGAATACACTACTAATAAAGCATGAGCAGATTAAAAATAGAAACAGTACTTGCTAAAACGAATTACATAATGGCTCAAATATTGAGGCAGCTGGAAATACTAATTGTTTTGATTACATAATTGACAATATTGACAATGACAATATTCGTAAATACCAAGACACATGAAAGCAAGACTTATAAACTGTGTGGCTTTGGTAAACTACATGCCATACCATGTGCTCTCTATGGCTTTGGTAAACTACATGCCATACCATGTGCTCTCTGTGGCTTTGGTAAACTACATGCCATACCATGTGCTCTCTATGGCTTTGGTACACTACATATCATACCATGTGCTCTCTGGGGCTTTGGTAAACTACATACCATACCATGTGCTCTCTATGGCTTTGGTAAACTACACGCCATACCATGTGCTCTTCGTGGCTTTGGTAAACTACACGCCATACCATGTGCTCTCTGTGGCTTTGGTAAACTACATGCCATACCATGTGCTCTCTATGGCTTTGGTACACTACATACCATACCATGCGCTCTCTATGGCTTTGGTACACTACATACCATACCATGTGCTCTATATGGCTTTGGTACACTACATACCATACCATGCGCTCTCTATCGCTTTGGTAAACTACATACCATACCATGTGCTCTCTATCGCTTTGGTAAACTACATACCATACCATGTGCTCTCTGGGGCTTTGGTACACTACATGCCATACCATGTGCTCTCTATGGCTTTGGTAAACTACACGCCATACCATGTGCTCTATATGGCTTTGGTACACTACATACCATACCATGTGCTCTCTATGGCTTTGGTAAACTACATACCATACCATGTGTTCTCTGTGGCTTTGGTAAACTACATACCATACCATGTGCTCTCTATGGCCTTGGTAAACTACATACCATACCATGTGCTCTCTGTGGCTTTGGTAAACTACATACCATACCATGTGCTCTCTATGGCCTTGGTAAACTACATGCCATACCATGTGCTCTCTATGGCCTTGGTAAACTACATACCATACCATGTGCTCTCTGTGGCTTTGGTAAACTACATACCATACCATGTGCTCTCTATGGCTTTGGTAAACTACATGCCATACCATGTGCTCGCCATAACACAGTCAAGTTTGTAATTAATGCGAAGTTGTGGATAGAATACTATAAACAAAACGAATAGAACAATAACTAACTTTTGCAACTGGTATGCAAGAAAAACTATGATTTACATTATAGGCACAGAAGAAATATTTTTAGACTGTTTTTTGAGGTTGCATTTTGAGAAAGAATCACGAAAAAGAGCAGTTTCCTAGTTCTTCATCATAGACTTACATTCACTGGCTTTCCATGGGTCGAACTTAGTCCGACTGCAGCTAGTTCGGTTCATGGAAATAAGTCACAATTCGGTCTAGATAGCTCTGACTCAGTTCGTCTGTGCAAACCGAACTCAGTAGGACTGCAGATAAATCAGCCCATGGAAATAACATGGTTCGATCTAGGCCGACTGACTCACACATCTTGGAGGTAGGATAATAGGAAATATTGAGAACATAACTCCACAAGTTCGTACTGGTGCTAGAATGGAAAAGTGTATTGGCTTTAGGTTCGTCCTGGCCCAAATAGACCGAGACCGACTGGACTGAAACCAAGTTCGACCCATGGAAAGCCAGTGAATAAGCTGTGACACTACCAAAAAATATCCGTGTGATTCACTGCGAGTGCACAAAGACAGCAAACAGGACACAGACGAACAGCACACTGACGCACCAACCAGCTGCCACACCAACCAGCTGCCACACCAACCAGCTGCCACACCAACCAGCTGCCACACCAACCAGCTGCCACACCAACCAGCTACCACACCAACCAGCTGCCACACCAATAAGCTGCCACACCAACCAGCTGCCACACCAACCAGCTGCCACACCAACCAGCTGCCACACCAACCAGCTGCCACACCAACCAGCTGCCACACCAACCAGCTGCCACACCAACCAGCTGCCACACCAACCAGCTGCCACACCAACCAGCTGCCACACCAACCAGCTACCACACCAACCAGCTGCCACACCAATAAGCTGCCACACCAACCAGCTGCCACACCAACCAGCTGCCACACCAACCAGCTGCCACACCAACTAGCTGCCACACCAACCAGCTGCCACACCAACCAGCTGCCACACCAACCAGCTGCCACACCAACCAGCTGCCACACCAACCAGCTGCCACACCAACCAGCTACCACACCAATCAGCTGCCACACCAATCAGCTGCCACACCAATCAGCTGCCACACCAACCAGCTGCCACACCAACCAGCTGCCACACCAACTAGCTGCCACACCAACCAGCTGCCACACCAACCAGCTGCCACACCAACCAGCTGCCACACCAACCAGCTGCCACACCAACCAGCTGCCACACCAACCAGCTACCACACCAATCAGCTGCCACACCAATCAGCTGCCACACCAATCAGCCGCCACACCAACCAGCTGCCACACCAACCAGCTGCCACACCAACCAACCAGTGCAGGCCCTTTGACCAGCATACTTGACCAGCTGTTTGATGTATAGGCGTAATGGACATATATTAAAGAATGCATGTTGCATCGATTATGCATTGCCTTATGTAATGACATTCGGTGCCAAAGATTATTTTGATGTCATAGAAATATTGTCCAATAGAATCTTATTTAAACCTTAGTATCAATACTTTCTTTGCTTGAGCCTATACAAGGTTCTGCTGTTGTTTTATCTGGTCAGAAGTTAGTTGGTTTGTTGCAGAAGCTGTTTGTCGAAGCGATCTGGGCTGCAACTAAGGCATTCTCTCACTTCAGAAATGTATACAGCAAAGAGCATTTATTGTAACTATGTCTTATGTGTGAGATAAGAGCCCACAATGGGGTTGTTGAATTGCTCTAACTTATTCCAGTGCTGCTTTGGATTTACTCCAGCCGTGGACTAGAGACTGAGGGAGTCACTCTAATTGTGAAAGTCTAGTGATACCAAAGCGAACAGGTTAAATCCACTACGCTGGTATAAAAATGAATGAGTTAGGAAACCATAAACTCTGCGTTTGTCTCACCCATCAACAAAATGGAACTAAAATGTCTCATGAAATGCTTATAAAAAGGTTGCCTTTATGAGAAGCTTGAAATCACATGGAATAGTATCGTTAAGGGATCACAACTATTATCAGTAAACTTTTAGAATCCAGAGAGCAGAGACTCTTTTACCATTTTGAGTTTTGTCACTTGAATTGTCAAAGGTCAGCACTGTTTTGAAATTTAGATCTATCATATTTTATATTACAAAAACAAAGCAAGTTAGAGACCATAAAAAAATACTGGAAAAAGGTACAGCAAGTATTAGTTGAGTTTTGGAAGCTAAGATGGCTTTTAGATTGTCTACCAAACTTCCACTCTGTAGCTGTATTGGTTTGAATATTAACCAGGTTGAAAGCTGTGTATTTTTATAGAATGAATAGAAGCATGGGAGTACCATCTAGCTGCACAAACGATGTGGGGGGGGGGGGGGGGGAGGGGCAAACATTCCATTGACAAATAAAAGCTTCTAATAGTTTTATTTTTGCTCACTCCTTGTTGAATACCCACTGAGGCCTGAGCTATTTCAATGTCTGGTTTTCGCTTACCAAAAAACTTGCAAGTTTAAGGGAGATAGATGAAAAAAATTTTCAGAGTGTTTATTTAGGAGGTGAACTGGCTCAGCTAATTAACTGTCATTAGAATAACAACATATTCATTGCTTGAACCCACGTCTACAGACAGACTGTATTAATTAATGATGGAATGAATTACAATAATGATTACACTTTTCTCGGCTATGTTTAGCATGTTTCTCTCCAGCTAGTCTAGCAATCAGAGCTCATAGTTCTATTATATAATAATAATAGGATCAGAGGTCAAAATATGTCGATGGCCAAAATATTGTTGGCCCAAAACCGTTGTTTTCCAATTTGCGCGCAATGAGCACCAGGCGTGGAACCAACGAATACATAGGATATACAATCGTTGATAGTTCAATGGCATCAGGCACATGATAGGGCATCGTCTGCTCAACGGGGTGACCTTGTAGGGTCAGTCACTAGCTCAAGAATCTAATAACTTTCTTTTGACCCGCACTTCTATCGTAGGTGGATGTGATTGATACAGTACGCAGGCATGCCCCTAACATCATTTCATTGAGTAGATGACAAACAACTGCTGCTTATCCATTGATTAATATTTTTAATTTGTAATAAATAAAATGATGTATATATATAGTGACAGTCGCATAGTGATTATCATGTACATAACTACAAAAATAATTTTAAAACGCCCAGTCACTCACTCATCAGATCACTCAGTAGTAGTAATACTAATTTATTAATAATTATAATAATTATTATTATTACTACTGAGTGACTGACCTTCTTACTACTACTACTATTGCTGCTATTATTAATATTATTTATTATTATTATTATAGTAAAGTAATAGTAGTAGTAGTAGTAATTATAATTAAAATAATAATTAAAACCACCTGTCCTGTTGTTAATTAAATAATAATAATAATGGAAGTTACTATTTATTATTGAGAAAAAAAACAATAAATAATAACAACAGTCCACAATTTTTTTCAATAAATTGTATTCACCATTATTGTTATATACTGATTGTCTGTGGTGTGAATATATGGCATAATGTTCAATGTTGGGCAATTATTGTACAGGATTTTATAGTCGGTTGGCAACGACTGGTAGCATACACCTGTACACGACCCCAGGTTACTTGTAGTTACTGTGTACGACCACTGCTACAGCCACGACTGACTGTCAGTCCCTACCACTGCCTGCCCAGCATAGTCGGACTAGCTGGGTAGGAGACTAGAGAGAGTATAGGGCTTTTACAAGCCGGCACTCCTTAGTCGTACGACAGTGTAGTAATGTAGTTGTTCTTGTAGGCGAATGAATAAGGCTTTGTGTTGAAGAGAGAGAATAGGTTTGTATTGTGTACTTGCCTAGCTGAGCTCTTGTCCTGCTCTGTTTGACAAGCAGCTTCAGCTGGCTTATAAATAAAAAGTTACATAATAGCTAGCCTCAGTGGCTAGTTAATGAATGTCAATTGCGTAATGTGATAAATATGAGTATGCATAGAATAAATACGCTGCCTAGAATAGTGGCTAAGTCACATGAGTGTTTCTTTGTGCTCACGTGCTCTCATAGAGCAATTGTATCTAGAGCGCATGTTCCTTGTTGTAGATGAAGTTAGTAATTCTACCACACACTCCCCCCCATTGGTCAGACTGGGGACCAAGAAAAAAGAGAGGGAGAATGACTAATAATATGTACCATGCACTCTATATATATATCTAAATACAATACAATATAATATATTTAATAATAAGAATAGGTTTTCGTGCTAGTGCACTACAGTTCTCCTGGTAAGTAATCTTGTTTCTTTGTTCATCTTCTTTCTCTTCGGCTCTGCTCTTTGCTATCTCTTTCCAGTTCTTGTTCGTCCTTGTTAATCATAGCTTTGAGTTCATCAACTCTCTTTAGGGCACGGTATGCATCTGCCGTTAGTTTGCCTACATCTCGTTGGCCTCGGGCAATTCGTTGCCTAACTTCTTGCTGCCACCTATCACGTCGGGGGGAGGTTGTCCTCCGTCGTGGGCTTCGGCATGGGGAGGTGTACACGACTACTCGTCGGGGTACGTCTTTCACCTCTGACTTTACGTCCCTTGTCTCCAATTTTGGGATTCGTGTTCCCTTTGTCCTGGCCTCTGTAGGTGGCGGTGCCGATATTGGCAAGATTCTGACGGGACTCGTTGTGGGTACTGTCGGTGGCATATTGATTTCGTCCGTTGGACTGCTTGCGCTGACTGGTGCTCCAAGGCGATCCTGTACGGTCAGCGTCCTCTTTACTTGGGGAGTCGTTTGCCTTTTCACCTCCGTAGGACTGGGTTTTCCGAAGGGGGCGGGTTTGCCCAGTTCATGAAGCTGGCGAAAGCTGTATAGGTTGCCTCGTCGACTTCAAATAGAGGGGCGAGTTGACCTCCGTGCGCTTGATCCTTATTTTGTCTGGTGATATGACGTCGGGTTGTATCTCTCGATGTGCTACGCTTCCCGCACGTACAGTAACAAAAGGAGAAGTGTTGATGTGTATGATAGGTGATGCGTCTCTTGTTGCCAGTATAGGTGCAGAGCGTACATTTGTAATTGTCCTCTCCGATCTTCGTGGCTGCTCGATCTAAGGCACTTAGTGTTTCTATCGACAACCACGTGGTACGGAGGTTGGGGGTTGTTTTCTCCACTCTTGGTATCACTACCTTTAGCTCTGTCCTCGGCGTATTTTCTTTCTCTGTAATAGAAATATGATTTACTGTGGCTGGCTCCTGCAGTTGTTTCCTAAACATCTCCTCTTTAGTGGGCGCTCGATTTTTACAAACCGATTGCCTCTTCTCCAATTCGCTCGTTACTTCCATTAAATATTCTGTCTGCTCACCCAGTATCTCAGCTTCAATCTGAGCATCCTCTTCTAATGATATGTCTGCCATTCTGTTCCTTGTTCGTTGAGTCTCCTTCAGCAATCCTTGTGCAATTAATAATAATTGTTCTGAAGAGAAAGTGTCAAGCACGTCTTGATAGTTGATCTCCGTGGCAGCAACTGAGCTCTCTTCTCTTTGTTCACTTTGAGCTGCGCGGGCCATTACGTAATTGTCCACTTCATTGGCCGAAATGCTGTCATGCTGCGTGACGTCATTTGTGTACATTGTTCCCCCTTTGCTCACGCAGTTCGGTATTTCAGAGCGGCTCGATGCCCTAGGGGGCGCTGCTTTCACGTTTTCACTTTGGGTGATAGTTGTTTTATCACTTTCACTTTTGCTTCTTTGGCGGCTGATGGGAATTATTTCCCCCTCGTTCTCCGACATTATTTTTCGTGGTGTTGTTGTTTGTTTACTGGAAGCCATCGCCTTCGTTGCTTCCTGATTCCTTTGCTCTGCAGACTCTTGGTGGCTTGGGTAAGTAGCTTGTTGTCCTACTTCACTTGTTTCATAATTAATATTAATTATTTCGGCATCTTCTTTCTGCTCTCCTTCTGTCGTGTGATAGCAATGATAGTCGGCCAGTCTCGATGGTGGTTTGGTATTTCTCTTGGGTCTAGTTGTTGCGTCTGGCTCATCCCTACTAGGCATAACACCTTCTGTACTACCCTGTGTGTCGGCTGTGGGTGGAACACTGGGTGTTGGTGGGTGGTGTTGGCTGGGTGCACTAGTTGTTAGCGGTGGCCATTCTTTATCCTGCTCCCATTGTTGACGTCGGCTACGTCGGGGCTCGTCGTTGGTTACTTCTCCCCAACAGGAGCTGGGTGGACTAGGACCAGTTGTGGGTGGTGTTGCTGCTCTGGGCGGTGATCTAATTATTTGTTCAAAAAGAGCCTCCAAGTCCCTGTGGTTGGCTGTGGTTGGTGTTGGCCGTTCAATGGCTGGTGTCCTTGGCTCGAGAGGGGGTTCTAAGACAGCGGGGGGTGCCGGTGGTGGTCGGGGCGCCCTCCTCTTTATGGCTCCTCTCATGTTGGGTCGCAAGGCTGGCTCTCTGCTTGCCGGCGCCCTTCCTGTTGGCTCTGGGCAGGGGTTGAACTTTTTTAGTCGTCTCTCATTTTGCGTCGACGTCTGACCACTCCTCTCAATGGTGTAGGTGTGGTTGTCGTACGCCTCCACGACTTTGTATGGGCCCACGAAGCTGGACTGCAACTTGGGATTGCTCCCCTTCGTACGGCGTTTGTTCTCTACTACCACGAGATCTCCTGGGGCAAACAGCAGGGGTTCCTCTGTGTCTTCCTGTCGTACCGCGCGCTGTTCCTCTCTTAGCAGTTCGTGGGCTGTCTGGAGCCGCTCTTCCATGTCCAGTACATATTCTGTGACATTCTGTTGCTCCACCATCGAAGGCCGTCCGTCGAGTTGGTCGGGCAGGCGAACCTCTCGACCCATCATTAAGAAGTTTGGTGTTTCTCCGGTTGCGGAGTGGGGGGTGCCTCTGAACGCTCTCATGATCTGTGGGAGCAGCAGGTCCCATTCTTCCTGACCTCGTCTCAGCAATAGCGTCCTCAGGGAGTCTCCTAGCGTCCTGTTTTGTCGCTCGACTACACCGTTGCCTTGTGGATGGTAGGGGGTCGTACGGGTTTTTTGTACATTCCATAGACTGCACAGCTCTGTCAGTATGTGGGACTCGAACTGCGCGCCCTGGTCCGTGTGTATCTGCTCGGGAAGGCCGTAGTAACAGAAAATCCGTTCATCCAAGGTAGTGGCTACGGTGGGGGCGGTAGCGTCTGGAATGGCTATAGCGTCCTGCCATCTCGTAAAATGGTCGGATAGTACCAAAATCCAGCGGTTCTTGCGCTTTGTCTCTGGGAGTGGGCCCACTAGGTCTACTGCCACCTTCTGAAACGGGCGGCCGGCGTATAAACGTGTCTCTCCTGTGGGGGTGTTGTCCCTCCTTTCTTCGCGACCTGGCAGACTTCGCACGTCTTCACCAGCCTCCTCACCTCACTGGTCATGCCGGGCCAGTACCAATCCAATTGGATTCGACGCTTGGTGCGGTCTACTCCCGCGTGCGATAGTCCGTGTGTCTCCCACACCACTTGTTGCCTCCTGGGCGTCGGGCATACTGCGCACATTCGCGTCCGGCCCTTGGGTGCTATCTGTATGATGAGCGTCCCGTCAGGTAGAATCTTCATGGCCTCTTTTTGTTTGTGCAGTGCGCGTAGCTCCCTGCTACCTTCGTCCAGCTCTCGTCTGGAGATCTGCTGACTGCCCTGCAGTTCCCGGTATATCCTGGCCACTGCTCCATTTCCCGTCCGCTGCTGCTCTACTAGAGCCGGACTCGTGACCACGCACATTGCAGGCGTGTCCGTCACCATCTCGTTACCCATCTGTGCCACTAGGGGTGCTCTCGTGACCACGCGCATTGCAGGCGTGTCCGTCACTGTCTCTCTTCCCGTCCGTGCCACCTGAGGTGCTCTCGTGACCACGCGCGTTGCAGGCGTGTCCGTCACTGTCTGGCGGTCTGTCCGCGCTATCTGGGGTGCTCTCCCGACCTTCTGACCGGTGGTGTTGCCTGGCTGGAGTCCTGGTCCAGGGGCTCTGGCAAGTTCAGCATGGGTCGGCCCTCCGTCCCTCTGCTCGATGGTACTGCATTGTCGGCAGTCTAGACATGGCTCCCGTCTACTTAAACCATCTGCGTTCCCATGCTGGTTGCCAGCCCTGTGCTCAAGTTTGTAAACAAACTCAGCGAGGATCTCCAGCCATCTGGCGATCTGGTTAGAAGGTTCCTTCCGGCGACACAGCCATCTTAGAGATGCGTGATCCGTCCTGAGTTTGAACTAACGTCCATACAGGTAGGGTCGGAAGTGTTTTACTGCCTTTACGACAGCTAACAACTCCCGCCGCGTCACGCAGTAATTTCTCTCGGCCGGTGCTAGAGTCTTGCTGTAATAAGCAATGACTCGTTCCTGTCCGTCCTGAACTTGAGAGAGGACTGCCCCTAGTCCTACTGCACTGGCGTCTGTATCTAGTGTGTACGTCAGTGACGGGTCTGGGTACCCCAGCACAGGTGCCGTGCTGAGGCCGAGCTTAAGCTGTGTAAATGCAGCTTGTTCCTCTGGACCCCACTTCCAGGGGGTGGCTTTACTGGTTAGGACCGTTAGTGGCTTGGCCGTGGTGGCGTAGTTCGGCAGGTACTGTCGATAATAGCCGGCTGTGCCCAGGAATGCCTGCAGCATCTTCAGGTCTCTTGGAGGTGGCCAGTCGGCGACAGCCCGTACCTTCTCGGGGTCGGTAGCAACGCCGTCGGCGCTCACTATGTGCCCCAGGTACTTGACCTGCGGCTGCAATAGCTCACACTTAGACGGTTTTACTTTCAGATTAGCCTTCTGAAGTCTATCCAGTACCTCTCCCAGTCTTTCTACGTGCGTTTGGAAATCCGGCGCAATGACGATAACGTCATCCAGGTAGAGCAAAAGCGTCTTCCAGTGCAACCCTTGGAGCACACGTTCCATCAAACGTTGAAACGTGGCCGGGGCCGAGGTCAGGCCGAAGGGAAGCACCTTCCAACGCCAGAGTCCACTCCTGGTGATAAAGGCCGATTTCTCTTTTGCGTCTGCGTCCATGGGGACTTGCCAATACCCACTGGTCAAGTCGAGCGTGCTGAAATATTTACTGCCTGCCAAGGCGTCCAGTGACTCGTCTATCCGCGGTATCGGATAGGCATCCTGCCTAGTCACATCATTCAGCCGTCTGTAGTCTACGCAGAATCGCCATGTCTGGTCCTTCTTCCGCACTAGCACTACTGGGGAGCTCCATGCCCCGTCTGCTGGCTCAATCAGGCCCTTCTCAAGCAGATCCCGAACCTGTCTTTCTGCTTCTGCCTCTTTCTCTGGTCCCAGCCTGTGGGGAGGCAACCGAATAGGCTTGGCGTCGTGCGCAACGGGAATGGAGTGCTTTACCAGGTCAGTTCGTCCGATGTCACCACTGTGACGACTGAACACTGCCTCGTATCTCACTAGCAACTCTCTCAACTGCTCCCTCTGTTGCCGACTGGTGCAACCTGTGCACGCCTGTTCATACAGCTCGGCCAGATGTTCTGGTATACCCGAGCGTCGCGTCCCTGGGCCTGTCTGAGGACTGGGATCTGTCTCTGCCTGAACTTCATCTGCCGTGATCCCCGTGAAGGTCCCGATCACTTCACCTGCTGGCAGGTGAATCGCGTCCTGGGTGGGGTTCAGACAGCGTACCAACACTCGTCCTTGTTGGTCGGGGGCGTTCACGCTGGTGGCCAAGGGAATACTGCCAGGTATACTCTCTATCACTCCCTGTGGGCAGTAGCTCCTGGCCGCCAGGTGGCAGGATATTGTAGCCTCCGTCTGTGGGGGTATCTCTGTCTTCCTCAAGACTTGCACCTTCGAGATCAGCGCTCGTCCGTAGCGGTCGGTGCATACCAACTCTGCGCCCTGCATCGTCAATGTGGGCTGGTTGAACCCCATGTAGCACTCCTGGTTGGCTAGGAAGGGCATTCCCAGGATCACGTCTTCACTTATTTGTGTGACCACAAAGGTCTCCGTATAAGCTACTGACCGGACGCGTCCTGTCACCTTCAACAACCCATAGAACGGCAGTTTCGTGCCGTCGGCCATCAACCCGTGGGAGTCGTGCTCTTGGAGGTCATTCTTCTTGTCTTCCGACAGCTTGTCGAAGACTTTCTTTGATAGCAAGTTCGTGTTGCAGCCCGTGTCCACAAGATACGTGACCGCTTTGCCCTCTACCTTTCCAGGCAGATAGTAACTCGACTTGAAGGGACGTTCCATTTGGTTCACACAAGAGGCCAGTGGAGTAGCCAGTCCGGGGGTGTCGGCTGTAGCGTCGTGCTGTGGGTAGTACGACCGTGATGCCGGCGTGGGTCTGACTCTTCTTGGCTTTGGCTCGTGTCGTTGGAACACCTCTGGTGGACAGTCGTCCTCGCTGTCTGTGAGTTCTTCTGTGGTGCCTTCTAAGTAGGAGAAGCGGTTGTGAGTGTGGAGCGCTACGGGTGTGGTTGGTGGATGTGGGTAAGCTGGCCGCCGTGCCTTCTGCCAACCCTGAGGGCTCGTCTTGATCGCCCTACTCGGCTCCCTATACTTCCTGTGTGCCCGTCTGCAGCCAGTAGGTTGCTCTACTGCTGCGGGCCGATATCGTTTCCCTGGTTGCTGTACCAGGGGTTCTGTCTACACTCCCTTTGGGTGTGGCCCAGTTGTCGACATCCCCAGCACCTGGGTGGCTGTTTGGGCGGAGGTCGGTTGACAGGGGGTCGGTTGACAGGAGGTCGGTTGACAGGGGGTCGGTTGACAGGGGGTCGGTTGACAGGAGGTCGGTTGACAGGAGGTTGGTCAATGGTGGCTCCTGCTCGAGCTGCGCTCAATGCGGCTACCTGCTGTGTCAGCTCACCAAGTACCTTTGCCATCTCTAGCAGGGGTTGCACTGTTGATGCCTGGACCTGCTGGCATCCTTCTTCTTCCTCCGACTCTACTGGTCGGATCTTAGGAGCATACGTCGGTTGCACTTGAAGAAACTCCTGTCCAGCACGTACGGCGTCCTCTACTGAACGGGGCTGCATCACCAGGAGGTGTCGTTGGAGATGAACGTGTCCCAGAGTATTCTGGAAACTTTCCAACGCGTGTTCCTCCTTTTGGGCGCGTGTAGCGTCGTTGTAGGCGGCCTCGACCATTGTCTCAATGGCCATAGCGTGCTCTCGGAGAGAGTGTTTTGCTTCCTTGTGGTAGCCCGATAGCTTGGCTCGTGCCTCTCGGCGCGACAGCCCAAAGCTTGCTTTCAGTGAGTCAGTTATGGCCCACAATGTCTCGCCTCGTCCGTACGGCTGTGCCTTTCCTTTCAGGGCTTGTCGGAGGTGGATGACTGCCGCTGCCGGCTGCCACTGGTTCGCTTCAGATACCTCCTGAAATTGTCGGATGAAATATTGGACGTCTCCTGTCCCGTCAAACTCCGGCGTCTTGAAGTGTTCTCTTCGAGAGTTCTCACTCATCTTTTCAAGAGCGTCGGTAAGGGCTCCAAACATGCGTCCTGCTGGATCTCTATCCATACTCATGGCACGTCGGGACGTCATGTTGATCGGTCGTTTGATTCCTGCGGGTCGTCTGTCGGGATTCGCTCAGATCCCACTGCTGCCACCAATGTACAGGATTTTATAGTCGGTTGGCAACGACTGGTAGCATACACCTGTACACGACCCCAGGTTACTTGTAGTTACTGTGTACGACCACTGCTACAGCCACGACTGACTGTCAGTCCCTACCACTGCCTGCCCAGCATAGTCGGACTAGCTGGGTAGGAGACTAGAGAGAGTATAGGGCTTTTACAAGCCGGCACTCCTTAGTCGTACGACAGTGTAGTAATGTAGTTGTTCTTGTAGGCGAATGAATAAGGCTTTGTGTTGAAGAGAGAGAATAGGTTTGTATTGTGTACTTGCCTAGCTGAGCTCTTGTCCTGCTCTGTTTGACAAGCAGCTTCAGCTGGCTTATAAATAAAAAGTTACATAATAGCTAGCCTCAGTGGCTAGTTAATGAATGTCAATTGCGTAATGTGATAAATATGAGTATGCATAGAATAAATACGCTGCCTAGAATAGTGGCTAAGTCACATGAGTGTTTCTTTGTGCTCACGTGCTCTCATAGAGCAATTGTATCTAGAGCGCATGTTCCTTGTTGTAGATGAAGTTAGTAATTCTACCACATTATTATTGTACCTTGGTTAGGACAACATCATGTACTATGGTATTATTTTATTATTGTGACCTCGCTGTGAGGTCTTGTAACGTAACGTTCTGTAATAACTGCCTGATTGGTCAATTCTGTATTATTGTGAGAGACGCCAGTACCTAGCAAACTATATTCTTATTATTCGTACTTAGTCTAAGCCTTTGACTCAATATCGTCTCACCCTTTGTTCTCATTGTCTACACATTGTCTGAGATATTAATAACTCACTGTCTACGCTTTATCTCAATATGTACTCGCTTATGTTCTGTCTATGTTTTGTCCCAGTTCTATTATTACGAGTGTCTATCTAGAACAGTTCTATGATGTGCCCAAATAATAATTATTATTATTTCATGTTTCTACTTTTTCCTCGATTTTAATTATATAAATGCATTTTGGTGCTAATGTAAGGACAAGGCGTGGCTTGCTCCAATGTTTTCCCAGGCGTGGTTTAAGTAGCTTGTACCCGCCTACCCTGTATAAATATCTATGTTGGTATAATAAAAATCAGAGTTAGCCTGGCTCTCAGAAGATTCTTTCTCTCAAGAAGCAAGCACAGCTAGAAGCAACAAAACTACAAGCGCTGACCTGGTCGACTATTGGCAAGCACGAAGCTTGGCGGAAAGTGAGAACGGTTCGCCCTATCACTGCGTGTTCCCTCACCTGAGGTGAGAAATACGACGCAACGCTTAGTGCCCTAATAGTTCGGCTCACATTAAATTCGGATTCGGGGAATCCAAGACAAGATAGTGCAACAATAATTACAGTGCAGTTATTGTCGATCTCGACTGAGTCAGATTCGACCACAAATAATTCCAGCACAATTATTGTCGGTGGCAACAGTTCGCAACAAACTATAAACTAGACAATAATTCCAGCACCATTATTGTTGGTGGCAACAGTTCGCAACAAACTATAAACTAAACAATAATTACAGCGCAATTATTGTCGGACATAGACATGTTCGGAAGCAGCCAATATTTATCAGATAATTATTGTAAACTGCCAGCAATCAGATTTGGCCGCACCCATAACTGCAGAAGCCAATGTACACACTCTAAACAATAATAGCACATTATTGAGCGCTGACTTAGGGTAGAAGCAGAGCACGTCGGGACGGTGTACAGGTGGCTACCACCCAGACACAAAATCCTGTACATTACTATATCATATGTTTTTTGAATCATTCGAATACACGAGTTTGTGTGACAAGGTTGTGGTGGTTTTACAACAAGTAGTAGTCTAATCTAAGTACAAGCTATTTTGGCTTATTGTAACCACGGCAGCAGTGAAAGCTTCAGATCTAATCAAATCTTACAAAGACAGTAGTACAAGTGGAGAGTTTACTATGTGGATAAGTAGGCTAGAGTTGGTTGCGAAGCTACAGAAGGTTGATGACTTGAAATTATTTCTGCCATTGTTTCTGAATGGACCTGCATTTTGTGGTTTACAGACCAAACACTACTACATTGGTGGCAGTGGTCTGGATAAACGGTACCTTTCCACGCAGATCCCTGTCAAGCTATCCTGGTGTTGCGAATGCATTGTAAGCCAGTTAGCTACCCTGTCACGCTACCCTGGCCTAGCGGATGCACTGCAGGCCAGCTATAATTTAATCTGTGGTGAGTAGATTGAGTGAGTCATTGGACACCAGCTATAATGGATCTCCCTGCAGACTTGTAGAGCTTCACTCCACCCTACGTCGACCATTCCGGCTCTGTGTGAAGAGAGATTTACCATTTGTACAATAATGTACCGGGTCTCCCTGCAAGATTGTCCAGTTACACCCCCCCCCCCCTCTCCCCGCAGCAACCATCCCAACTCTGTACAAAACGACACTGTAAGGTCATCGAGTTTCACTTCGTCCACAGTACAATCTATCAGAGACCCAGCTACATGCTCGAAGAGTTTTACTCTACCCTTTAGCAGTAACCACTGCCTTGTACCATTCCCTATTGGCCTGTTTGCCATTGAAAGAGCAATCCTGCAAGTACAACGCAGACATCTTTCCCATTAGCTTTGAGTTTACTCAGCCAGCTGCCCTGACCTCGGCCCTGTGTCTACACACAGGCCCCTCCACCACTGGCTGCAGGCTACAGCAGTGACCACATTTCCGGGCTACCGGATATAGTCACAGCATCCTAATTTTTGCCAGAGCCCTGGAACAGACTGATCCCAACTTGCGATACATTTCTACTTGTCCTCGTCTAGACCGGAGTTGAATTCCTCCTCCATGCTGCAAGCTATGGAGAACTGGAGAGCTCGCAGTGCTAGTCAAGTCCTGGCTGACTAGCCTGCGAAGATTGTTTAAAGTGCAAGTAGTACCTTTGAGCTAGAAATATCAGCATATGGTTTGAAATATGGTGATTCTGATGATAATACTAGAGTTGTTTTCAACTGATGCCATTTTTTAAGAAGCGGCAGCGATTTTAGAACTTAAAATTAATTTAAAGTCAGAGTTGTCTACTCTTGGTTTTGGAGTGAGCTCATGAAAATAAGATAGACAATCAGTTGACCACCTCAATGATCTATTTATATCCATTGGCTATGAGATAATCATGACCTTGCAGAGTGACGATTTCAACAGGAAGAAAACCAACTCCAGCTTTTAGTCATACACAACCTTAACCGCACTTTTTTTATAACTGTACATTGTGCTAAAATGAGAAAGAAGTCTAATGGAATATATCAAATAATGCCAAGCGTAACTGGTGGTCAGTCATTTTTCAGATTTTTTTCATTCGGCTTGAGTCTAGAGATTGTTGGTATGGTGGTTTGCCAGCCTATTCTTGCATGGAGTTTTATTTCTTCTGCCAATTCATTTGCCATATTTAAGATTTTAGTCTGATGAAAAATACTAGTTACTATCACCTGATGCTCAGTTACTACCTAACTGCTTGAATCTATGATGCTTTAAAAGTGCACATTTTGGAAATGTGCTGATGTGTGAAAACAACCACAAGTTTTAATGCTCAATTTTTGACTATGAGCTAAAGACAAGGTTGCGCCTAATTCAACACTTGTCTTATATTCACCCCTAATTATCATTTGTTTATACCGTTATAAATAAATGACGCTTATTTAGCAGAAAAATTTATTCTATGATTATAATTTTGTTAATCACCAGACAAGGAACCAGGGCTATTAAGTAATAATTTTAGCTAGTAATATAACAACATACTCTTTGTTTCAGTTTTTTCAAATAGTAATTTAACTTTTCGGAGGTTATGAATGAGTACCTTGTCTTTTATTAATGAGAACTTACAATGGTCATCAGCCTATCTATACTTTCAGCCAATAGAATTAAATACCTTGAAACTCTAGCGACACCTGGTGTATGTACTTTTATTATCACTATCCCCATTATTATCGTATGATACACTCAGATGCTGAAGAACTATTTGGTACTAAAAATTATCTGGGGTTTGATAATAAAAAAACCATGGGTAAACAAAAAATTTGATACACACAAATATCCCATTAATCTAACATATCAGTGACATGTGTTGATCAATAGATAGAGTAGCAACTGATTATTTACCAATTTAGAGAACTGATACATCTTTTAGTTTGGTTGTTTTTTATGAAACAAACTCTGCCATTTATATCATGTACTACCTATCATAAAAAAATTAGGATTGCAGCTGCATTCAATACATTAGGACGGCTTCCTGTGACTCACTGCGCAGACAATGAATAAGGGGGTGGAAACTATTATTAGTTTGTTTTTTTTCTTTTTTTTCAGATATTTTTTAAAAACTTTTTTGGTGTTAAATATACAAACAAAAAGAAGCAACATTTCAACTGATGCTCACAGGAATTTAGAAGCAATAAACACCCAAAATTTAAATACTAGCACATAGCTGCAATGCGGTAGATTGGTGATCCTACTACAGGGTCACTACTGTAGATTTGATGACAATTTGTTTATAGTATGCTATCTATATTGGGAGCTGGGTATTAATAATAGCGCTACACAGTTTGACAAAGATATTAGGGCTACAGTTATTGTAGGGAAGTTGTTTTTCCAACTGTCCCAATCTAAATTAAAGAAAAGACAACTTGACAATATCAAAACATATGAGCCATATGATCCAAATGAGCTAAACGTTCAAGTAAATATCCAAATAATTTACTGTAAGTCAATTTTAAGAATGGAAACGGTTTAATCACTGCCTGGGGAGCTTGTAACTTATGCAGAAAACTCAAAGGTGCTACTTGCACTTTAACGAGTCAGATTGTCAACTGCAAACCATAACTAATATCTAAATGTGAAGCGGTGTCATTGCACTATTTGCGGACAGTCTTTCAGTCACGCAGCCTCTTTATGAACATGAGTTGGTCAACTGCTCCCGCATAGCGGTTGGACTCCATGTGCAGTACTGTCTGTTAGAGGTGATGGAGCTGTTTCAGTAGTATTTGGAATGGCCTCAGCAATTCATTTGTCAGGAATATCATTTTGAGTGTCTAATGACTCTGAGGCTTCTTGCCTGAACTGTCTTTATCTCTCCGATTTCTCCTTAACATCTCTCCTTCATATTCCACAGAAAATGGCCGATTCAGCACAGTGGCCTCTTTCCACTCTCGCTTTTGGGCTTTGTAATCTCTGAGAAGCACTGGCATTCCCACTTTCAGAGGTGGTAGATGCTTCTCCGAGCAATTATAATAGTCTTGTACCCTGCACTGCTTGTTTCTCTTCTCTTTCGTAGCCAACTGACCATCATTAAATGAACTAGCATCAATCTGTTGAGAGAGGACAGAACGAGTTAACCTCCCAATCAAGCGTCGAATTATCTTGATGCCATGCCCTCTGTGACAGTGTTGCGGTACTCTAAAATTGCCAGCTCTGGATCTGAGGCCCTCCTTAGTTAGAGCTAGTTTAGAAACCTTTACGACAGCTTCTACCTTGTCATTTGATTGGGAATAGTGCTACTTGTAGTGTGCGCAAAACCCCATATAGCAGCAAACTTTGCGGACACAAACTCTGGACCATTATCACTCTGTACTGGAACTGGCACACCCCAATGGGAGAAAATCTTCTCGACTTTCGTTATCAATTCATGGACTTGCTGACTACCAAGTTTCTCACATTCCCAGTAGTAGGAGGTGTAGTCAACTACAAAGACGAATTCCTCACCTCTAGATTCAAACAGATCAGCCCCCACCTCATTCCCTACTCTGAGAGGCACGCTATGTGTCTGATAATGTTGTGCCATCTGTTTTGGGGCATCTTTTTGACAAACAGAGCATTGTTGACACCTTACTACGTCAGTGGACATACCAGCCCAGTATACTGTTAGCTGAGTTTTTCTGAGTGTGGCATTGATTCCTTGGTGACTGGTATGCAGCGTGACTAGAGTATCACTTTGCAAGCTCAATGGGACCACCAATCGTAGACCACGAAAGATTAATCCATTTTCCACAGCCAATTTGTCCCTGAAATTTCGGTGCGTATCTAGTCTTTCAGACACCTTAGATTTCTCATCAGCCCATCTTTTCATGATCTGAGCTGAGAATTCCTGTAACTCAGCATCATTAGATGTAGCTTCACGGTAACTCTCATACATGGGATCTGAGTAGGGCATATCCTCGGCACACTCACTCACTGAGAACACACGACTGCGAGCTACTTCCTGAGTATGTACCTCCATGTAGCCATCTCGAGACAACAAATCTCCCGTGATTTGTTCCTTTCCAGACTTCTAGATATCTGTGATACCCGAGTATCATAAGGACAGCAACATTGACTAAATACACCTGGGTGCCTTGAACACTGGCCTTTTCAACATGGCCTCTAACAGCTTGTGGCCAGTCTGTACCATTACATCAAATTATCCAATTACGTACTGGTCAAGCCTCGACCATGAATAGACCATGGCCAAAGTCTCAAGTTCAATTGGTGTGTAATTCATCTCACTCTCAGTGAGTGACAGTGAGATATATGTAACTGGCCAGTTGCCTTATGAAGAGTCACACCAAGCCCAGTAGTGGAGGCATCTGTTTGAAGGACTATCGGAGCATTCACCTTGAAAAATTGAACGGTATCTGCTCTTGTTAAAACCTCTTTCAGCTTGGAGAAAGCTCTCTGTTGATCCTATGACCACACAAATTGTTTTTGTTTGGCATGCAATAGACGATGATGAGGTTCTGCTTCAGCAGATAGGTTTGGGATCAACTTAGCCATATATGTTATGTGACCCAGAAAATGCTTGACTCTCTCTGGTGCAATGGGAGACTCAATTTTGCGAATGGCGTTGATCTTCTTTGTATCATGGGTTCACTCCCTTGGGTGTTAAGATGCGGCTAATATACGACAGGTCTGGTTCCAGAAATTTGAACTTTTTTCTATTTAGCTCCAAACCAGTCTCTCTGGCTCTAACCAGCAGCTTTCTCAGGTTATCCTCATGATAAACTCTGTCCTTTCCAAAAATCGGTCTATCATCAGCCACAACAGCAACTCCGTCCAAGCCCTCCAGCGTATTGCCAAGTGTTGCTGGAACTCCTCCGGTGCACCGGATATTCCAAAAAGTATCCTTTGATATTTGTACTTCTGTCTGGAGTCCGAAAGATTGTCAATTCAGTTGGCTCCTCTGCTAGGACTACTTGTTGGAACCCGCTCTTTGCATTGCACACCGAGAAGCATTTCTCCAAGTTGAGCTGTGCTAGTATATCCTCTAAAGTTGGCATTTCGACATGATTACGAAGAATGGCTTTATTTAAGTTCTGAGGATCAATGCAAATGCGTATGGTTCCGTTATGCTTCCGCAGAGGTAAAATATGGCTGATTCAAGCTGTGGGCTGGATCACCTCAATGATCTGTTTAGCTTCTAAATCCTTCACTGTCTTTTCCACTACCTTTTTCATTGTCAGTGGAATCTTCCTTGAGTGTACCTGCACATGTTTTACAGACTTGCTCAGCTCTATGAAATACGTACATGGCAGGACCCCAAGCCATCAAAAACATCTTCAAACTCTTGCAAAGTGCCTTCAAGGTCATCTGGTCCACCTAACAGACTCAGCTAAATTCATTAGCTTCATTTCTAAACACACTGTTCCAGAAAAAAAATGTGTTGACCATGTTCAACAACTAAAACGGTAGTTGAACTGTTGTTGCCCCACCATCAACCAGCAGATAACGCCATCCTTTAGGTATACAAACAGGTTCATCATACATTGTCAGTGTAGCTTTGGACTCTTGAAGCACAGGGCTGCCCAAGAGTTTGTGATCCCTTACAGTCAAAATATTGCATGTAGCACCAGTGTCAAGTTGAAATTCTATTTCTTCTGTCACCGCAAACGAGCTAACTTTGAGCATAGAAATAATTTTCCAGTCTCTTTTTGTAATAGACACAACATTGCTACTTTCCTCCTCTGAGGTGTAATTCCGCTCAGTGGCCTGGTGCAAAACCTCTCTCTTGGTGTTGGCTCGGTTTACTTTATTCTGAACTCCACAGCACCGAGAAAATTGGTTCATCTTGGAACATCTATAGCACTTGTGGCACAAGCAGAGCATGATTTTGGTCCATGCAAACCTCCACATCTAGCACAGCCGATGCTGACAGTGCATGGTTTGTTTTACTTCTGGCATCTCTTCTTTTGTACGGCACCACAATATTAATTTCCTCAGTTACTCTGCCTATCAATAGTTTTAAATCCTTATTAGCCGCCTCCATTGAGCGACACAAGGCCAAAGCATCCTGTAGAGCTATGTTTGGAGTCTCAAAGAGTCGTTGTCGCGCACGATCGCTCTCAACACCCAGCTAAAGTGCCTACCATCCTGTCATACATTTGTACAAAATCGCTGTCTCTTGTTATATTGTCCTACTCAGTTACAGACTGGTTGCATCGCTAAAATGAAACTGCTCCACTCATTGTTACCCTTCTCATTAATTATTTTGTGCTAGACTGCTGCAGATTGTTTTTATTAGTATTTAGATATGCAGCTTTAATTCAAAGGTAATGGTGCCAGTATGAGTATCTTTTTTACTGTATAGCATTGGAATCTGAAAATAATTCACCTGTGATGTTGCATAATGCTAACAGGTTTATGATTTTTCTGCAATACCAAACAGTTTACATTTTGATAATGCATATTGTGCGCTTTATAAACTTGAGAAACTTTAACATTCACAAGTTGATTGCATTGTATTATTTGAATGTAGAGAAAAAGCCTGCTGAAGATGTCTCACAAGCGGGCACTTCCAGATTCAGTATCTACTCAGTCAAACAAGGAACATGGCAAATACTCTGAAGTTGCTGGCTCTTTCATATCTTGTGTAAGTGTTGTGTATGGCAAATAATTTATGCAATTAAAACTTGTCTATGCTTTTTGTGTTCTGTGCCTCTGTTTCTCTAGTGGCTGTAGGTAAACTTACTGGGTTACCACAAGTTTTGTTTTCGGCCCTGATCACTCAAATACATAAAAAGCATTAATACTGACTGTAGTATTCAATTTTATTGTTCAAAGGCATAGGACAGGGATCGTGAGACGCACTCTGGGTGTAGAGTTGTTCTCTCCTTGAACAGTGTAAAACAACAAGAAAATTAACTTGCAGCAACTGAAATGCAATAGTTTTATGTAGGTCTATAGATGTCTGTGGCTGCAGCAGAGGTTGGTTGGCAGCATGGTTGGCAGAAGGGACCATCTGTGAAAGGCTGCTCTGTTATAGTATAATGTAATCAATCTGAACAAGCAATTGTCTCATTTTTTTTATTCTTTGTATCAGTAAGATGCCAAGTATTTAAGATTTACTTTTTTTTGTCACGAAAAAAACTAGGCTGAATATATAATTTCAGCAATGCTTTTTTGTCATCGGGAATTGGAACGAACGTAGACAGGAATGAACGCCGACAGGAATGAATGCAGACACAGCTGAAATGAACGTAGACACATCCTGGAATGAATGTCGGCATACCTGGAACGAATGTCAACTATGCAACAGACCAGAGAATTTCAACTTTCATTCCCGGATGTGTCTACATTCGTTCTCGGCGATATATAACATATCATTTCGACTTTCACTCCAGGAGTTGTCTACTTTGGGAAAAAATGATAATTTATTTTACTCCAGGAACGAACGTCGAAACGAAAGCTTAAATGTTGCCAGGAATGAATGTCGACACTTCCTAGAAAGAACGTCGAAATTTTTTTCTCTCTGACATAGTCGACTTTCATTCCAGGTCTGTCGGCGTTCCTTCCAGCTATGTCTGCATTCATTCCTGTCTAAGTTCATTCCAAATTCCTTGTCATCTCATCATACTAAATCCTACTGTTTAACCAATTTTAGCCTGAAAATTAAATTCTTGGTAATTATTATCCATTAGTTCTTTTGATTTCGATCACAAAATACTTACATGTAAAGGACAGTTTATACATATAACGGCTTTACCAAGGATGATAAATTTGCCGACTTGGCCAAAGCAATTCTGAAAAACTAAAAGTTTATTGGAATCTCATTGTTTCGCTGTCACCAAAGACTCTGCAGAATACCAACATTTGATTTACAATTTTTATTATTTTAAAATAAAACTATCATGTACGATATGTTTGGTAGTAAGTTTTGCTGTGATTATTTCTTACATGATTCTCACTGTTTGCTTAAACCAACATACTAAACATAAACAATAAAAAACAACGATGATGGCATGGCAGTAGCTGGTAGTGATAAATAGGAATGATAATAAACGATGAATTCTCAGTAAAAAAAAAACAGAGTTAATTATGATAACACCTAAAATAACAATAGTAATTCCAAAGTCCAATAATTATTTCTATTTCAGATATGGATAAATTCTTATTATTAAGGCACTGAGGCATTTTTTCGAAGTACAAAGGAAGCAACAACTAACCATTATAAATTGTTATTATTATCGTAATTAACGATCGTTGTTGTTTGTCATTACCATTTAATTACAATAATATTTTCTCCATTTGATTCAATTCGAAATAATTATTGGATTTCGTAATTATTAATATTGTGGAGGATCGGCGCCATCTTGAACATTCTATTAGTAAGTTCTATCGGAACCGTTCTATGTAAACACTCACTTAGTCTACATTCTATCGATCGGACAATTCTATGTGACACTCATTAGCTACATCCTTATTTCTATTGTATACACTTTAGAGCCGATAGCTCTATGTACATTTTTATTATTATCAGTTAACATGTAATCTTATATGTGTGCCATGTGAGTTTAGCCATGCAATCAGTCAAGGACCACCTCTTATATTTTATTCGCACACGCTGGCCAATCATTTGTGCCAGGTGTGGCCTCTTTTGTCTAAGCACTTGTCTATCACTTTTATTATGTAACAGTGTACATAAATATGGATGTTTGGTATCGATAAATCAGAGTCAGCTTGCACACTCTCAGAAGTTTCTTTGTTCTCTAACAAATAACTTCACTGCGCACCATTACTCGAGTAGTAATATACAAGCAGATCAGTCTGAACCTCTGCTGGTCGAACTTAGCCTTGCCTAAATTCACCTTCAATGTTCGACCTCTGCACTGCACTGAAATAGATAGTCGAACCTCTGCTGGCCGAACCTAGCTTGACTAGTTCACCCTTCAATGTTCGACCTCTGCACTGCACTGAAATAGATTAGCCGAACCTCTGCTGGCCGAACCTAGTTTGACTAGTTCGCCCTTCAAAGTTCGAACTTGCTATACACACTGATAACAGCTAACGCAATCGGCAGCTCACTAGTAACTGAGATGGTTAATCACCATTTCTCAGCCTACTAAGTCGACCTGTGGGAGGATTGTATCGCTAGAGCATTAGACACAGTTGCCATTACAGTTCGGGAGGTTGTGCAGGTAGGCCGAGCTACCAACTCACACCCCCACAGTGAAATCCTGCACAATATTTGTTAGTTAGTGTCATTATTAGCAACGTTTTCAACGTTAATTATATTAATAATAGTCAACATCTCGAATAGTGATAATTAAAATCACCGACATGTATATTAATTATTTGCTCAAGAACTGCTATTGCAAACCTTTTGTGATCATTAATAAATTATGAGCTTTCTCTGTAGTAATAATTGTCTTTTTTGCAAGTTATGTGTGTAAAAACCATAACTGAAAAATGTAATTGGAATAATAGAAAGAAAAAAGAGATGGGAAAACCAAGTAGTTATACAGGCCACTAATATTACTTTGTTTAGCCTTGTTTTCAAAGATCAAATTTTTGCTATTTTCAGCTAATGAACACCACAATTTATTGTGCGCTCCGGCATAGTTTATGAATTTCGATATAGTTTTCAAGTAAACCAGCAAAGCACTATGCCTTGCTAAAAAATAAAACAGCTCTCAGAAATAAATGGTGGCCCTTAAAAGGGCCGAGGGGGTGAGGAAGCACAAGTGCTTACTCAAGAGAAGGAGATCTCCTCCGCTGGGACCAGGCAGTCAAACTCGTTTGGCGTTTGCAGCGCCAGTGGAACGCGAGGATTGATCATGCGAGATCTCACTGAGGTAGTGGAGGCAGGAAGAGCATCTTCTGGCGTCGCCCTGCCTGGGAGCCAGGATAATGCCTTCCAGCCCTGGCTGGCTACCTGCTACGGCTAGTGGGAGTAGAGACCCTCTCCTCACTGCTGTGAGATCGCTCTGCCTCAGTCTGGGTCGATGTGTCCCTATAGTGGAGTGCCTGGTGAGTAAGCATGTCCGCCCTGTTGGAGAAGAATGCTGGGCAAAGATAACAGCTTACAACTGAGCTGTGTCTATGCTGAAGGCGAGTTATCAACCGGCGAGACGGAAAGTTTGCAGTACAGAAGTCACAACTGTGCTCTATGACAAACTGATGAATGCTGCCAATCTCACAGCTACAATATATGGAAGGCCGCAATCGCTCGTGACCTAGAAAGGAAACTGGCCAATCCAAATAGTGCAGTGTCAACTGATGAACATAAGTATGTCTATTTCAGCTAGAATGTATCCAGATAAGTTATTAAATTGATAACCAACTACTACTCAGAGGAAAATTATAAACACTCGTTTAACAGAAAGAGGAAGAGCTGTTGTATCTTCAAAATACTATCAGCACCAGCAACCTGCTTGAACTAAATGTTCGAGAACCAAAAAGATGATAAGTTGAACAGACTTTATTTATGTTTTGATTAAAGGTTTGGTTTGGGGGTGGTCTGACCTCGAAAAGCTAACACAACCATCAGATTCTCCAATGTCTTTTGTGTGCCCATCACAAATTTTAAGTCAATCCATCCATCACAAGCCATGTGGCAGCTTGTTTTGTACAGCAGCATTTGATAGCTGGTTGAAAAACATTCTTTTATATTGCGGTGATATCGTGACGTACGTTTTTCCTGTGTACTACTAAAATTTCTGCTATTAGCCAATGAGCATTTAGCTACTGAGCCGTGATTGGTTGAACTTCCGAAAAGCCTTGTCAACATAGTGTTGCGTAATTGAGAATAATTAACTATTTATTACTCATAGATGCGATTGAAGGATTGCAATTAGTGAATAAAGCCCTAATACTTTGATACAGTTCATTGAACTTAATCTACAATAACAGTTTCATTAGATAATCTGGTTAGTAATGTGGAGGACCGACGGCGCCATCTTTAATTACGTTCTATTTAACCGTTCTATGTTGACACTCTACCTTATATCACTCTATGTACATTTTATACATTTTATTCTCTCACCTTACCATACAAACTTATACGTGCACCATGTGCTAATCAGCCAGCCATATCCTTAAGCCATACCTACTTATTTCTTATTAGTCTAATTGCATATTCCAGGCGTGCCTTAGAGTCTAGTTGTTATTGTCTTTTGTCTTGTCCCATACCATTATGTAATCGTTTGCATAAATACGAATGTCTCAGTCAATAAAGTCAGAGTTAAGCCTAGCACACTCTCACGAAGTTCTTTGTTCTCTAACAATAATAACTTCACTGCGCACTGGTACATGCACGTACAATCAAGACACTACATCAGCGAGTAGTAATACATGAGCACTACACCGAACCTCTGTTGGTCCGAATTAGCTTTGCTATTTCTACCCATCAATGTTCGACCGTAGCTGCTGTCAGCACAGTCAATACAACTAGTCAGCTCGACCCTGTCAACAGTTGCCATGCAGCACTGTTAAAGGGCAAGTCGACCTGCAGTCAGTAGTCATTGTCAGTGTACACACAAACAGAGCCATCGCCGACCTGGAGAGGTTGTGCAGGTTAGCCAAGCTACCACAGACACATACACACAGAGTGAAATCCTGCACATTGGTGGCAGCAGTGGGATCTGGAACACCCACAAAACAGACCTCCCCACAAGATGGCACAGAGAAGAAGAGCGCTGAGTTCAGAGCGAGACCCCTCCAGCTTACAGATGATGGGCACACTTACGCACATCTTGGATCGGATGACGATAGCCACGACCAGAGACAGGTTCAGAGTACCGCAGTTTGACGGTACTGGTGACGTGGACTACTTCCTCACAAGGTTCCAAGAAGTAGCAAGAGCCAATCACTGGCAGCCAGAAGACACCGTAATTCACCTGCGCCAATCCCTCACGGGAAAGGCTGAGCAGTGTGGACGTGCAGACACCCTGGAGGAAGTGACGAGAACTTTGCAGGCCACCTTCGGACTGACACGGTCAGAGGCACAGGCAAAGCTACTTTGCTACCGCCGGACACCGAAGGACAGCCTCAGAGACCACGCGCTGACAGTCGAGCGTCTTATCAAGGCTGCTCACGGCAACCTTCCAAGACAGAACAGAGAGGAGCTGATACTCCAAACATTCCATAGCACACTTGGGCACACCTACCTGCAGCGCCACCTGTTGGCCGTACGACCCCAGAACCTGGAGGACGCTATACTAGCCGGGAACGAATTCCTGCAGGTGCCCCACCAACCACTAGGAGGACCACACGTCCGGACAGTGGAGACGGACCCTATGGACATGGAGACAGATCAGCAACCAGAGCCCGCCCGACACCGCGAGGTACAAGACCCACTGGCAAAGCTCCTGCGCACTGTGGAAGGGCTAAGTAAGGAACTAGCCAGCCTTAAAGCCGGACAGAAAGGAGACCCCCCCAAGAGATGTTGGGGCTGCCAACAGATAGGGCACACCAGAAAGACATGTAAGACTGCCCCCTGGCCTAGTCGTCAGGGAAACGACTACCGCCCGCAGCAGTAGGGCAACCTGCTGGCTGCGCACGGGCAACCTCGAGTCAGAAAGAAAGGACGCGGACTCCCCCCAGCTACCGGAAGGCAGTTCATCGAGCAGCTTCCCCTCTGGACCTCCTGACCAGTCCCCCCATCGCCCTGTACAACCGCTTCTCCAGCCTGTCGGTACCCGACAGCCCAGCCACGCTGGAAACGGACGGCGAAGGGACTCTAGAGCAGCAGGAACCAACCAGGCCCAGAAAGAGGGATAAGCAGACTCAGACGCCCCCGCTGGAGAAGGAGAGGTTTACCCCAAAACCGGTGACCGTCCAGATGAACCAGATCGAGCGGCCTTACCGCTCAAGCTATTACCTACCAGGAAGAGTAGAGGGAGAAGCAGTGACACACCTCATCGACACTGGCTGCAATACTAACTTGCTAGCCAAACGTGTCTTCGATCGGTTACCTTCCCATGTACAGCAGGATCTCCAACACTATGACTCCCATGGACTCATGGCCGACGGCACTAGGCTTCCGTTCTACGGACTGATCTCTCTGAAAGGGCGGATAAGCCACATCAGATTCAACGAAACCTTCGTTGTAAGCCAGATCAATGAAGACGTCATCTTAGGGATGCCCTTCCTCACAAGCCAAGAGTGTCAGTTGGGTTTTGATCGACCAGTACTGGTCATTCAAGGAAAGGAGCTAGCCTGCACAGATCGACATGGAAGGAGTTTGGTCTGCAAAGTACAGGTCCGCCAGGACACCGAGCTACCACCCCAGACAGAGGTAACCATCTCGTGTCACCTCAACTCAAGAGAGACATACCCGCAAGGGGTGATCGAAAGCCTACGTGGTGGAATACCAATTGCCACCAGCGTCAACAAGCCAGACGCCCGGGGGCGAGTACTAGTGAGATGCTTGAATCCGACCCAGGACACCCTAAAGCTGCCGGCAGGAGAGGTCATTGGCACCTTCACGGGAGTGGAAGAGGGCGGCATCCAGACACTCGCAGAACCCAGAGGGCTGGAAGGACAAGAAAGAGCCAGGGGAGAGGTACCCCCTCACCTACGAGAGCTTTTCGGACAGGCAAAAAGGGAATGTCAGAACCCAAGACAAGAAGCACAGCTGAGAGAGCTGCTGATCCAGTATCAGGCCGTGTTCAGTCGCCATAGTGGAGACATAGGTCGGACGAGCCTCGCTGAACACTCCATCCCGACTCTGGAAGGAGCCCGGCCGGTCAGGTGTCCACCCCACCGCCTAGGCCCCGAGAAGGAGGCGGAGGCCGAGCGCCAGATCAAGGACCTGCTGGACAAGGACCTCATCACACCAGCCGACGGAGCCTGGAGCTCCCCCGTCGTGTTGGTTAAGAAAAAGGATGACTCCTGGCGGTTCTGCGTGGACTACAGGCGGCTCAACGACATCACTAAGCAGGACGCTTACCCGATCCCCCGGATCGACGAGTCACTAGATGCGTTAGCCGGTAGCAAGTTCTTCACCACCCTGGATCTCACTAGCGGGTACTGGCAGGTTCCCCTGGACGCTGATGCCCAAGACAAGTCGGCCTTCACCACCCGAAGCGGCTTGTGGAAGTGGAAGGTGTTACCCTTCGGGCTGACGTCAGCACCAGCCACCTTCCAGAGACTAATGGAGAAAGTCCTCAAGGGCCTCCACTGGAAGACCCTGCTCTTATACTTAGATGACGTCATCATCATAGCTCCAGACTTCGAAACACACCTACAACGGTTAGGCGAAGTACTAGGACGTCTCCAACAGGCCGATCTGAAAGTAAAGCCTTCCAAGTGCGAGTTATTGCAAAGAGAAGTGAAGTACCTGGGGCACGTAGTCAGTGCCGAAGGAGTTGCCACAGACCCTGCCAAGGTAGAGGCGGTTAGAAGATGGGAGGCGCCCAAAGATGTCAAGGGACTACAGGCCTTTCTCGGGACGGCCGGGTACTATCGGCAGTACATCCCCGAGTACGCCACCATCGCCAAGCCCCTTACTGTGCTCACAGGGAAAGAAATGACATGGAAGTGGAGAGCCGAGGAACAGACGGCATTCGAGCAGCTCAAGGACAGGCTTACTCAAGCACCGGTACTAGGGTACCCGGACCCAACCCTGTCATACACCCTGGACACGGACGCCAGTGCAGTGGGCGTCGGCGCAGTGCTATCCCAGGTGCAGGAGGGAAAGGAGAGAGTAATAGCCTACTACAGCAAGACGCTGGCCCCGGCCGAAAAGAACTACTGTGTCACTCGGAAGGAACTCTTAGCTGTTGTCAAGGCAGTAAAACACTTCCGCCCCTACCTGTACGGCCGTGAGTTTAGACTCCGGACAGACCACGCATCCCTGCGCTGGCTCTGCCGAAGAAAGGAACCATCAAATCAGATAGCACGGTGGCTGGAAACCCTCGCCGAGTTTCGGTACAAACTCGAGCACCGGGCAGGAGTTCAGCATGGCAACGCTGATGGGCTCAGCAGACAAGGGCCCTGCGCCGACTGCAGGCAGTGTAGCTCCATTGAACGAAGAGACGGTGGACCGACACATGAAGAGCTCAGTCAGGAGGCTGAACAAGCACCCCGGACAGAGGGGCCAGGATATCTCACTATGACGAACCTGGTACATCCCACCCCAAGCCCGGCGCAAGAGCGACCAGGAGGGCAGGATGCGGTAGGCCGGATTCATGCCGTGCCGAGACGACCGGGGGAGACATCAGGGAGATTGGCAGAAGGAGAGAAGAGAAGGGAGCAAGTCAACTTCGCAGTGACAAACCCGGTACAATCCACCCGGACCCTTGCTCAAGAGCAGCGGGAAGGGCAGGATGCGGTAGGCCGGATTTATGCCGAGCTGAGACGACCGGGAAGCGTCACGGAGAGAGAGTTGGCCGAAGGAGACGCAGAGTTGAAGACACTGTATGAGAGGCGTGGGGCCATGAGTATCCGGCCAGATGGTGTGCTCATCATCACGCTTCCTCACCCTTCCAGGACCAAACACTGTGTGATCTGCCCTTCCAGTAGAAGAACCCAGGTCGTCTGGGAGACTCACCAGATGATACACGCAGGAGTGCACCGGACCCGGCAACGCATACTGCTAGACTGGTACTGGCCAGGCATCTCGTCCTTGGTAAGGAGACTCCTCAAGGACTGCGAGGTATGCCAGGTGGCCAAGAATGGGAGGAAGACGGAGAACCCCCACCGGCAACGGATGTTTGCCGGCCGCCCCTTCCAGAAGCTGGCGGTCGACCTCGTTGGCCCCTTACCGCTGACGAAGAGAAAAAACCGCTGGGCCTTGGTTCTTACGGACCATTTCACACGATGGCAGGACGCCATCGCCTTGCCGGACGCGACAGCCCCCACCGTCGCCACGGCACTGGATGAGCGAGTCTTTGCATACTGGGGACTCCCCGAGCAGTTGCACTCGGATCAAGGCGCTCAATTTGAGTCGGTACTGTTAGAGGAGCTGTGCAGCCTCTGGGGGATAAAGAAGACGCGGACCACCCCATATCACCCGCAAGGAAACGGTATGGTGGAGCGCCAGAATCGCACACTAGGAGACGCGCTGCGTACACTGATACTAACCAAGGGACAAGATGAGTGGGACGGATTGCTGCCCCAGATAATGCGGGCCTGCCGTGGCACACCCCACTCCGCCACCGGAGAAACCCCTAACATGTTGATGATGGGCCGGGAGGTCCGCCTTCCCGACCAGCTGACAGGGACACCTCCGACCCTGGACCCACAAAACATCACCGAGTATGCAGCGGAAGTGCAGGACAACCTCCAGACGGCACACAGCTATCTCAGAGAGAGACAGCAAGAAATCAGGAGTCAGGACAGCGAAGAGCCCCCTGTGTTCCAACAAGGAGAGCTCGTGGTATTGGAAAATAAGAGACGGGTAAAAGGGAGCAACCCTAAGCTCCAGCCCCGGTTCGTGGGCCCTTACCAGATCACAGAGGTTTTTCCAAACCACACGTACAAAGTGGAGAAGAACGGACAGTGGTCCATCCAAAGTGGACAACGACTGCGCCAGTACCGGACATGTCAGGAGCCAATAGGGCGGGCACCCCCCTGTCGAGAGCCGGCATTAATGCCCAACATGAAGGGGAACCGGAGGGGCCGGCCACCCAAGAGAAGTCAACAACCAACAGAACTCGTAGAACGCATGCCACCTCTACCACTCCCCCTCAATCAAACGGACGGGCGACAAAGCCCACGAGAGATTTCGCCACCACCCCTCCCAACACCAAGCCAATTCACTCCACCCCCCAGAAGAGAGGAACCGCCACCGCCCCTTCCAACACCAAGCCAATTCACTCCACCCCCCAGAAGAGAGGAACAGGTGTTGACAACTCCAGAGCTGGAAACGGTGGCCGAAGATCACATAGAAAGCCGAGCAGAAGAAATCACCAGAGAAGGGAACCCCCCCTCACCGGTAGAGGTCAACCTGAGGTCACCTAGCCCCCAAGAGGCACCCCCTCTTGACGAAGAAGAATGGCCACCCCTAAGCAGCCGACCAACGGCGACATCACCACTACAAAGGCCTCAGAGAGAGAGACTACCACCTAAAAAACTGGCAGACTACCACTGCTATGTAACAAAGGGGGGAGATAACCCCACACCCACAGAAGCAAGAAAAGAAGCCAGAGGACCCCTAGTAACAGCAACCCACTTACGACACCTCCCACCAGAAGAAAATCCGGTAGAAAACGGATGGAAATTAGCCGAACTAGATGAAAAACAATCAAAACGATCAGAAGGGGAGACGAGAAAGCTGGAATGGGGGCGAGATCACAAAAATACTCAAGAGAAAACAACTCCCATAGATGCGCACCAACTCCCTACCGACGGACCATTAAAAAATACCGCTACACTACGTCACGCATGGGAGGCGGAGCCAAGTAGCCACGTGGGCACACACGTGAGCTACCCAACCAATAATAATAAAGATCGAGGACGCAACCGCCAACGGTCATTTGCACACAAACAACGTGGGAGCTCTCTACCACCTCTAACAACACCGCAGCAAGATAATAAAATGGCTAGAACTACAGGAGAAAAACTGGACAAGATCGATGTCACCTCCACATCGGGTAAGCAGCTACCAAAAGTATCTGTCCAGTCCTTGATACAAGCACTGGATCAACAAGCCAAACAGCCGACAGTGCGAATACCTAGAAAAGAAGACATGATGATGACAGCACCACTTCTCATACAATCTGTTCGTGTTACAGACGATGCAGACACCTCTACACTACCAAAGTCGCTGAACGAACGGAGAGAGATTTGGCTCAGCAGCGACACTATGAAGGCAATAAAAGACGCCATGGAACAAGTAGGGACAGGAGATCAATGGCGATGCAAGAAGTGTGACCTGACACAGCCCAGAAGGAGGATGCTGTACCACGTCAGGCAGCATTTTACATTTTGTTACTGTAAATGTGGCAAAAAGAGCTCATCAAGGGATTGCATCCTACGCCACATAAGGCACCAAGGCGGCACCATAGAACATGGTGGAAAAAACAAACCCCTATACGAGGTAGACAGTAGTTACTACGAAGAGTTCTGCAACGTTATGAAATGGACCTCGCCAGCACCATTTGGTACGCCGACACCAAGCATAGAGAAGCCACCTATTACTAAGCGGCTAGGAGAAAGGATGGAGTTGTCGCCACCTCACAAGAAGAGGACAACCCCTCACAGGCATTCCCCCTCACCAAAAAGGGAAGCGACAAGGAGGAGCTGGCGAGCAGAGAAAGACCGCCACTCAGAAGATGAGCGACTACGTCGCCGAAAGGAAAAAATACAACGGATGGAGAAACTAGACAAAGAGCTCCACGAGGTAACCCACGGAGCGTTTGAACTATTAAAAAGGGCAGAAGACATCAGGCTACAGATGCAGCGAGAAGGCAGAGACCTATAAGAGATCAGTACACCGACACCGCCGTCACCTTGTTATTGGCTACCGTCGCCAATGGGAGGAAGTGTGTGGAGGACCGACGGCGCCATCTTTAATTACGTTCTATTTAACCGTTCTATGTTGACACTCTACCTTATATCACTCTATGTACATTTTATACATTTTATTCTCTCACCTTACCATACAAACTTATACGTGCACCATGTGCTAATCAGCCAGCCATATCCTTAAGCCATACCTACTTATTTCTTATTAGTCTAATTGCATATTCCAGGCGTGCCTTAGAGTCTAGTTGTTATTGTCTTTTGTCTTGTCCCATACCATTATGTAATCGTTTGCATAAATACGAATGTCTCAGTCAATAAAGTCAGAGTTAAGCCTAGCACACTCTCACGAAGTTCTTTGTTCTCTAACAATAATAACTTCACTGCGCACTGGTACATGCACGTACAATCAAGACACTACATCAGCGAGTAGTAATACATGAGCACTACACCGAACCTCTGTTGGTCCGAATTAGCTTTGCTATTTCTACCCATCAATGTTCGACCGTAGCTGCTGTCAGCACAGTCAATACAACTAGTCAGCTCGACCCTGTCAACAGTTGCCATGCAGCACTGTTAAAGGGCAAGTCGACCTGCAGTCAGTAGTCATTGTCAGTGTACACACAAACAGAGCCATCGCCGACCTGGAGAGGTTGTGCAGGTTAGCCAAGCTACCACAGACACATACACACAGAGTGAAATCCTGCACAGTAATACAAGTAGTACTAACAGTTTTACACGGCACTTCGGATGTGTAACCAATCACGGCCCAGTAGCCAGATGCTCATTGGCTAATAACAGAAATTTTAGTAGTACACAGGAATAACGCACGTCACGATATTGTACAGGATTTCGTGTCTGGGTGGTAGCCACCTGTACACTCTCCCGATATGCTCTGCTCGACCCTAAGTCAGCGCTCAATAATGTGCTATTATTGTTTACAGTGCGTACATTGGCTGGTGCAGTTTCGGTTGCGGCCGAATCTGGTGTAGAGTGAGTGCAATAATTATCTGGTAATTATTGGCTGTGTCCGAACCCTTACAAGGTCCGACAATAATTGTAAATTATTGTCTAGTTTATAGTTTGTTTCGAACTGTGCTCTGACATTAATTCCTCAGGAATTACTTGTCTAGTTTATAGTTTGTTCCGAACTGCGCTCTGACAATAATTATGCTGAAGTTTTGTAGCCGAATCTGGGCTCAGCCGAGATCGACCATAACTTCTTGCAATTATTGTTCGACTAGCTTGTTGGATTCCCCGAATCCGAATTTGATATGCCGAACTATTAGTGCACTAGGCCTTGTGTTGTAATCCTTGCCTCAGGCAAGGGTATACACAGTGATAGGGCGTACCGTTCTCACTTTCCACCTTAGCGTCGTGCTTGCTAATAGTCGACTTGTCCAGCGCTGGTAGTTTTGTTGCTCCTAGTAGTGCTTGCTTCAAGAGAGAGAAATTCTTCTGAGAGTCAGGCTAACTCTGATTTTTATTATCTCAACACAGATATTTATACAGGGAAGGCGGGTACAAGTTACTTAACCACACCTAGTGAAAATATTGGTGCAAGCCACGCCTTGCCCTTACATTAGTACCAAAATGCATTTATATAATTATTTCGTGGAAAAAGTGTAACAGAAAATAGTAAATAATTATTATTTGGGTACATCATAGAACTGCTCTAGATAGACACCGTAGCAATAGAACTGAGACGAGCATAGACAAACATAAGTGAGTACATATTGATATCGTAATTAGACAGTGAGTTCATATCTCAGACAGTTGCGTAGACAAAGAGAACAAAGGGTGAGATAATATTGAGTCAAGGGCTCAGACTAAGTAGGAGTAAATAATAATAAGCGTTCGCAAGTACTGGCGTCCCTCACAATATCACCGCAATATAAAAGAATGTTTTTCAACCAGCTATCAAATGCTGCTGTACAAAACAAGCTGCCACATGGCTTGTGATGGATGGATTGACTTAAAATTTGTGATGGGCACACAAAAGACATTGGAGAATCTGATGGTTGTGTTAGCTTTTCGAGGTCAGACTACCCCCAAACCAAACCTTTAAATATCTACTAAATAAACATTTCCCTATTGCGTTTACTTACATATCATATCTCATTGGATTTCGTGATACCTAAGGAATCATATTATCCTGTTTGTTTTATTGTATCATTCCTTTGCAATTTTATATTAATTTTTCTTTCTAATTATTATGTTACTCTTGTTATTTAGCAGTAGTTTCTTTGGCCAGTTAAGAATTGCTCTACGGTTATAAATAGTTTGTATTTTGCGAAATAAAATCAGTTGATATTGAGGCTCTGAACATACAGGACTTGAACTTTCTGAATAAGTAAGAGCGGAGTCAGCTGCGCTCTAATAACTACTCTGTTAGTTATTTCTGTTTACCTGTGCCCAGCACTAGAGAGATTTGCTAGCATGGTATTTGCTCTGAGGTAGATCAACCTTGGGTCGTAGTCATCTCCCCTCTAGTTGAATGGTCAACTAGACACGTCTGTGCCCAGCTCTAGGGCAAGTTCTATTAGCCAGATGGTTGTGCTGAGACATAGGCCTCTGGCCATAGTTGTTTACCCTCTGGTGGTATGGACAGCTAGTCAAGTTTGTGCTCAGCTCCTCTAGGGAGAGTTTCGCTAGCCAAACAACTGCGCTGAGACAGATAGACCTCCATTCGTAGTAGTTTCCCACCCTCCTTTCAGTTTCACGGACAACTAGACACGTCTGCTCCTAGCTCTAGAGAAAGTTCTGTTAGCCAGACTGTTGCACTGAGACAGATAGACTTTCGGTCGCAGTCGTCTCCTCACTAGTTGTGTGGACAATTAGACCTGCCTGTGCCCAGCTCTAGGGAGAGTTTTGCTAATCAGTCTACTGCGCTGAGACAGATAGATGAATGATTGTAGTCATCCCCCTAGTTATTTGAGTTACTAAGAATCACCTGTGTTCAGCTCCCCAGGAGTGCTGCTAGTCAGGTACAAGGATTGAGGCTGACAGGTAATTTACCTCACTCCCCTCTCTCGAGGAAGGATTGTCGTTCTCCATCTATTGCCTGAGATAGAGTAGTGCACCCTTGAATGGTAAAGGGTGATAATTACTTCAGTTTATGATTATGAAAGACCCGGGTCAAAGCACGATCATCATTCAAATTAGTCTAGTTTTGACCATTTAAAACTGCTAAATACAAACGTCTCCTATTTGTTAAGAATGAGAAATTTAAAACCTGCCATACATTAGATTAATATAATCGAGAATTTTTACAGCATGTTTTATTTTTCTTAATGTATCGGTTTAGGCGTCCATAAGCCTGGAATCACCAACACACGCGTGTACAGACATACAGACGGACGCTTTCACATTTATACATTTAGATTTTATTGATCACATCACCAACCTTCTAATCTTCTCCTTGGTTTCAAACAGTAGATGGACTGGCTATTCACCAAGCAGCTGTGTGCAGTATTAATTTTTTTTCTTGCTATTTAGGAAAAGGACTGATGTATAATTCCTATTGTTGTGTTCCGTTATACTTGAATTTTGTCAATGCATGCAGACATGTCTTAAGCCTTTTGCCAAGTGTTATTTTTTGGTACTTCATATCATCTTCCTGAAGAATTAGTTTCGAGTTTATGTGTAAGTTTAGCGATGTTTTGTTTTAATAAAATAAGTGATTCAGATTGGATTATTATCGTTGTTATAAAGAAACAATACGGAAAGTCTACATAAATAAAACAAGCAAAATGCTATAATTTTTTAGACTTTGGTCGTCTTGTGAAGGTCGGTTGTATACAACAGCAGATTTACCAAAAAATAAAGAAACTTGCTGGTTGAAGGAAAACAGTTTTAGAGAATAAGTTTTTTGCAATCGCATGTAATCTACACAATGAAAATATCTGGGAGGCTCCGTTACTGTGGAAATCAGCCAAGTTTTTAAAACTCACTTTATAGCGGTTTATAACATTGCAATTTTCAAAAAAGTTCCATTTAGGTCAGCACTGATTACGTTTATATAGATCGGTGTTTATAGATCGGTGTTTAACTCTGTATACATTTCTTTAATACTGGACTACTTTAAAAAGAGAGTTATTTTTTATGCCGTTCAGTTGAAAAAAATATAAAAAATAAAAGTTTGGTGGATCATAGTTATTGGAGTTGTTGTTTTGCTTTGCGACACAGTTGGGCGAAAGCAAAAATGAACTGAGTCCACGATGTTACACCATTCATCTACCGCAGCAGTGGGCAATGTGCGGCCTACAGGCCCAAAGTGGCCCACAAGTCAAAAAATATGGCGCTTACAAAAATCTCAGTTTAGGAAAGATTTTGAGTTTTCGTCACTTCACAGCAATTTTGCTTATTTCAGCCTGCGAACTCAGCATGCAAATTTCCAAGCATTTAGAATTCCCCATCACAATTTATGGGTGGTTCATTGAAAATAGTACCAGTAGCAAGCAGCATTAACATATGTACAGGCATTAAAAAATTAGCCAGAGAGGTGCGGCATCAAGCATCTCACCAGAAACTGCGCTTGGATTGTAGAGTGGATGGTTATTGAAATATCAAATTTGTTGTAATATTTTATTATAGCACTGGTTATGTTGTTACACAATTTTTGTGTAATATGTAACATACTTATACCATACAGAGTTTGCTACGGCAGTTTTTGTCACAATCGCAATAGTCTTTGTAACAAAAATATTTACGGATATTGACCTCATTGAGTGTGTGTGGCCACCGCCAATTACCGATTTCTGGTTTAAAAGTGAGTAAACAGCATCGGCTGATTGACTATGGCATGTATTATCTAAGATAATGAGATATAAATATATTTATATATTATTAGCTTTATCAAAGCTAATAAGATATAAATATATTTATATATTATTTATATTTATTTTTTATCAAAGCTAATAATATATATCTTTATATATTATTAGCTTTGATAAAAAATGCCAGTTGCCAATCAGCCGGAGTTGTCGGCTCATTTTTAAGCCAGAAATCCCCAATCGCGCGTGTGTGTGTGGCCACAAATAGTTTGAAAAATGTGGATTTGGCCTTTGATGCAAAAAAGATGCCCACCCCTGATTTACAGCCTCTAATCAAAATGTGATCAAATTTTTTTGTAGCATAATTTGTCTGGTCGTAGCTCTCAAAATTCTGAAATATCACTATGGTTACAAAGTTTCATACGCTCATTTGCACTTTGTTTTAGATATTCATATCTATGTTAGTAAATCGTACAGATGGTTTAATATGATATCCTGCTGGACAGATCTTTCTTACCCTCTCTAATCCACTAATAATGTGAAGACTAACCAATTCGCACTTCTCTGTCGATGTTGATGATACCCACACAGTAAAACCATAAAGCTAACCAAACTTTTTTACAATAGTTTGAAGTGATTTGTTTAAACAGACAATTGTTGTCTTGGGTCTTTGTTGACCAACTGTACTGGAGTCTGCTGGACTCATCTTAAGTGACTTTTTAGGAATGAATATCGCTCAAGTGACACGCATAAGTCAGTTACAAAAGCATCTATAGGGTGCCACAACAGAGCAAGTTTCACATTTATTTTATAATTTCAGGAGGAAATGGATAATGTATTGTTGCATAAGCAATTGGGGATGGTGAAGCGAGCCAAGACAGACTGTGGAGAAAGGATCAACCATGGTGAGACGAAATTGACAACAAGTGAACACTGCACAAAGCAGCAACTTGTCATTTTCTACAAATTGCAACTTTTCATTCTGCACCTACTCTATGGTTGCTTGTTAGCGAAACTAGGCTTTAACGGAGTTATCCTCTCACAGTTACTCTTGCTTAGCATGGATAATAGTGAGCTGGCGTATCCCTGATTTTGTTACCATAGTTGATAGCACTGCCCATGTTTATTTTTAAATGGTGTTGTGATTATCAGCTGTATGTTGTAGACGGTCATGTATGGCTTGTGGAAAGTTCTGTATATTAACATTTTAAAAGCATCAGCAGGACAAGTTGACTCGAAAAATGTTGTAGACGGGTGGACGTCCCTATCAGTTATAATGATTATTATTAACACCATCTTGTTGGTTATCATTCTTCTGGTGCTTTGGTTCATATATTAGTTTTTTATCATATTATCTGTAGGATAAGTTATCTATGATTCATTCGTAATTTGGAAGCAAAGCCTATTCATGTTCGTTGAATTACTATGGGAGACCACCAAACAATGATTTTACAATAAGACATTGCTGGTTCACATGATAACAAGCAAAGTTTTGTGGAAAACAATAAATTCAGTTTAGTGGGGCCTTTAAGGTGCTTTGGCCCAATACATGACAACAATACTCTAAATACGTCATACTAGATACGTCATATATATATAAATGAACTAGGTTTTATCCAATTCACGTCTGATTTGGCAGTTAGAATTGCTGAGCTGGTATAGACAAGGAGTTGTGACCCCATGCAACATCATTGCCAATAGTTTGTGAAGATTTATTGCTAGAGTATTGTTAGTGGGGTTTGTGAATCTCTCTTTCACTACCTACGTTGTACTGGAATGGCTTTTGTGTCAATGAATTACCGTGCTGTTGGATGTACACAATGATCAGTTTGAGCTGTTATCACAGTAGTTGAAGGTTTATCTGTTTAATAGGGCTTCAAACTGAATCGAATTATGTCAAGTTTCAAATGCAGCCTAGTTATCGCAGTGTTTGCTGGAAACAACCAATTAATGTGTTGGCATAAGAGTTGTCTGTTCAGTGTTGCTGTAGTATTTGTAAATTAGAATTGTTGATCTAACAAAGAAACTCTAATTTACAAATACTACAGCAACACTGAACAGACAGGAATTGCCGATATCTTATTTGGATTTTGTATCTGAAAATATTATGCTGTTGTTTGTGGCTGTAATGTACCTGTAAGCATATATAATTGTTAAATAGTAAATGATAAGTTATGTTTACATCTAGCTTAGTGTTCAGCATTTAGAAATAAGATTGTAAACATTTTTTTTTATCATATTTGTGTAATTGTGTTTACAATATTGCTCAAAAATGTGTGGAAGCCTATCTAATTATACAGATTAGAGAGTTCATTTGTTTGAAGCCTTGATATGATTTATTTGAATAGTGGATTGCTGACTGCGTCAAAGAGAGAAGATGACTCTCAGAGGATATAAAGAATCTTCTTTGTTTATACTGGTTGTGCTCCATTTCAAATCATTTGTGTCTATCTTGGTAGAAGTCAAAGAAGAGCCCACCGAATTATCTGCATCTGTAAAAGGAAAATCTAAGTTGAGTCCAATGTCTGAAAGTTATCCTGAAGCTCAGAAGGTGAAGACTGAGCCAACGGTGAATGACAGAGTTCTGAGGTTTGTGCCAAACCGTTGCCTAGCAGTGGCTGTATAAATAGGAGACTGGCTTCAAACTAGATTGTGCTGTATTGTGTATATTTGATTAGAGACGTCACACTGAATGCAATAGCTACTACGACTAATAAGCTGCCCGTTCTACTACCACTAAATAAAAGACTGTCTGAGCATGCAGCTACATGTACCTCTGTGGAAAACCACGATTCTACTAAATTACAGGTAAATTGTACTGTACACTGCATACACTACTTCGCTCCATATGCTTTTACTATTTTTTCTCATTCCAATCTATTTCTATTTACAGATGATGTATAAATTCCATCACATTGCATCACTTGCTTTTTAGTTTCATTTTTTGAATAGATGTGCTGTTTTTCGCTGTCCATGTATGCCTTGCTAAACACTCTCAGAATTGACAGACAGCCTATTGCGCTTTCTTAATTGTTGATGAATTTTATTTTGTAATCTGTCGCCATTGTAAACATGTATTGTACTTTTTGAGACTGTAGCATCTTGTTTAGTGTAGTAAATTTATCGCAAGTAGTAAAATGGCACAATTTCTTGTTCTACGACTTTGTTTGTGCAAATTGTATCGACAAGGTTTATAGCAGGGCAGAGAAGTTGCAGAGACCTATTGGGCACAATTTGATTTGGAGAGCTGATGTTTTGCAGATTATTTGGCAAATCTGTGGCTGGTCTTTTGATGACATGATTTGCAGAATGGTGATTGAATCCGCTTGCGTCAAGCCTGCCAATCGCAGTTTTCTCTTATTAGCAATCAGCCTTAGAAACACTTATTGTGTTATGTTTTACATTCTTGTAGATGCCTGAAGGACGTGTTCGTGTAGAGATTTGTGGTGACAGCCATGTGAAGAAGCTGGAAGAAGCTATAGCTGCAGATGTATGTGTTACATTTTCAAGTTTTTGTTTTTTTCTCGGCATCTGTTCTGAGTAAGCAGTCATGCCTGGTGCTTTTGTAGAGAATTTATGTGGACCTCCCTGATACTACCATCTTAATACACGGCGTGACGGATGCCACGTTACATAGCTCACCGGTGGGTGAATGTATGACATATTGTAACTGGATGGCTTTTGTGATATATTATTACATGCTTTCATTTACTTACCTCTTGGTAGGTTATTGCCATGTGGTCTGTCTTATTTTGTGCCATTCTCACACCCTCGTGTATGCTTGTAGCTGCCTTCACACCATAGCGACATCCTAGTGGTTCACTGTGGCGCTAACGATTTGGGTTGCACTGATATGACAGCATCGCAGCTGGCTGACGCCTACATCGATAAATATAGTAGTTGTGCAAAGAAAGTGATATTTTGTAGCGCGGTGCTTAGGAGAGTACCACTCAACGTAACAGCTTATGCTTTCGCACCACTAGCTTGTAAATTTAACCATTGTTTGAGAGATAAATTAAAAGTAATTCCTCATGCGTATTACTGGTGCCACCGTCGCTTGCACTGCCATTTGGGCAGCGATGGTGTCAACTTTCGTGAGCGTGGAGAACTTTACTTTTTTTTATCTCTCAAAAGGGCTATACGAAAATTTGGTTTTGCGGATGATAGCCAAGACGGCAGCTGATTACTCGTTCGTTGGTGTTCTCCTGTCACCACAAATGAGTCTTAAATGAGCATATTTTGTAATTTCATCAAAAGCAGTTGCCTAAATTCACTTTCCTTTTAGTGTATTCTCAATGTCTAGGCATGATCATGATGATAAGCGCCTCTATTGACAGAAACATTGAGCCTAAGTTTTGCCATAGTTAGCTAATATTTTTAAAACTCTATTGCTGTTATCAATAATTTGATAACTTCTACAATAAATCATTTTCGGCCGTGTGAGTCAGCTGCGCGCTGTTGTATCAGTCAAACCCTAATTGTTGTTCTCACTTTGAACCACCTCCCCAATAACCTGCTGCAGTCCTCTGTATACACATACAAGTGGTTTTTGCAATGCATATAAAGCTGAGACATGCTCGTCGTCAGCAAAAATTCGTCATCAGAGAAAGTTGGACATCGCAGTCAGGTATCCTGTTCATTCTCTCTTGTAGCTGCCCAAACTAATGGCGGTTCATCATGTAGACGCTTTCATTTTCAAAAGCATATGGACAGTTCTGAAAAGTCAAGATGCTTCAAAGTCTCTTTTTACATTAAAAATTATTGAGTAAATGCTGTAATTAGCCTAAAAACTGTTTCTCAAATTGGTCTATGTGCTTAAAATGAATAAATGTCCGCCACGACAGTAGCAAAATTTCATGCAATCGACGGTTTTGAAATCATTCAAACAGTTTGGAAATTGTATGATCTGTTTTCAAACCTTATGAACTATTTTAAAATTGGCCAAACTGTTTTAAAATTATATGAACTATTTTGGGAAGATTGAAAGGTTTGCAAATTGAATGGCTTTTGAACCAAAAATAGTCAATCTTATTCTCTTCGTAACCCTATGTAAAACACCTAATATGGATGTAGTCATCAACAGACAAGAAACACCATTTAAACATATATAAATGATTGTTGGATTAAACATGCTTGCAGCTAGGATAACGCAAAATCACAATCGTGACAAAGTGGCAAATTTTTCTTGTCGCGACGAGTAAAAAATAATAATTTATTCACGCGGTAACTTTGCAAGAAATTTGTCGTCAAAGTGCTTGTGAAAAACAATACTTGTCTAAAAATTAGGAGTTGTCTTTTCTGAATTTATGCGTCATAAATAAAAACAGGGCCGCTCTATGGCAATCAATTTTTCCTTTTCAGCTCCAGCAACAAAAACAACGAATTAATAATATGCATGCAACGATCGTTGATGCAAGGCCATTAGCAGAAGTTTAAATTAATAATAATATAATTTATGATATAATTTTGATATAATTTATGTCTAATAACTGTGTGCTATAGCATCAATATATATATTAGCAATGCCAAATGTAACTGCCATCTCATTGCATTGGTTTTGGAGTAAAAATTTACTTATTATAATAAATATTATTTTATTGCTGTTAAAATTTCTTTTGTTTTGTCTGTACGACATATAAGCGTTGTAAGAGAGACAAATCAATAAATTCACTTTTCCTCGTGGCTACATGTTTTGCTAGATTCACGTTAAAAAAAACTGAGGCCAGCGTTGAGAATGCTGGAAAAGCATTCAGAAAGTTTAGCAAACATTCAAACAACTTGGACAGCGTTATGACGGTTTTAAAAAGTGTTCAGGCATTTTAAAATGCAAAATACGAAACGTTCGGAGCAACTATATTTGACAGCTAGTCGTATTGATTTAGCATTGTTTGGTCCTAAGCAAAATTTATCTACTGCCTATTATAAATAAAATTAATCATTCAGCTCCCTGCTGCAAAAGGTTCCAGCGCCTTGATAATATTCTATTATGTTGAGTTAGTTTCAACATCATCTAAATTCCTCTTTGTAATAGGCATGTGCTTCAGAGCTTCTATGGTTTTCCAAATCAATATCGTAAGTGCTACTCCGTCGTCTCATTATGGTAAACGTCATAAGTTTTTTTTATTTACAGATAGTAATTATTATTATATGATGCTTCATTTTTCAGTTTTACAATTATGTAAGGACTGTTTTATTACAGTGAAATGTAGTTGCTAAAAGAGACAAGTTTCACAATCAACCTAAGGAAGTATTTGTGAAAAATGACTGATGGAATTTTGTTACTGGAGTAATTGTTTCGCTTCACAGCAATAATCATCATTTCTGAATTACAAGTTATTTGCCTAAAAGGTTACGGCAACGCAAAATAAAACTAGTGTATTAACTTGATTAATAAAAACATACATTATGAAATTTAATGGTTATTTGGTTTAAGCTATTTAGCACTCTTTTACATAGGTTTTGTCCATAGAAAGAGTAGCAACGCCAAAAAAATTGATTTTAAATAAAAGTATAAATCAATGGGTCTCTACTCCCAAATAGCACTGGTTGTAGCAAACAACCACAGCATTTACCATATGGTTGTGAGAAATGGGTTTGATAATCTGTCTCACCATCGGATTTATTACTGTCAAGTATTATTCGGTTAGTTTTCTTCGTTTTTTTTATGATTATACAGATTTAATTGCATATCCATTGTTTTGGCATCTATGGACTGATATGCTCAGTTTCTTCATTCTAGATTGTATGCAACATCTTTGGAAGTGTGGGGTGTATGGCAAGTCACTATTCCTTCTCGGTTAAGAACACCCATTTTGGATCAAGATAATCCACAAATACATATAAAAATGTGAATAGAAAGCTTAAGCTACTTGTATTATATTTCCATACGTCTCCTAAAATGGATTAAATCAATTAGTTGCTAAGATTATGGCATGGAATTTTTGATTTATGGTTTGACAAGACCCAACTGCATATTATATCAGTTGTGTTTAGATTTTTAGCGTATTTACTAGCGGTTTTGGTTGTGTAACACATTCAAATACATCATTGTTATTTCATTTTAATGTGTCAGTAATAAACATTGGGAGTACAATTTTCAGATACTTGATTTGCCTGACCGGTTGTCCAAAGGTTTCACCAGTTAGTATGTGCAGTTACATCCCGTTATTGGAGGTTTTTTTTTGGCTGGTCGTGGATCTGGATTAGAAGAGCTGAAGATCATGTGCATTAGCTTTTTTTAGAGTGTCTAGCGAGTTCTTGATGTTGATTGTGAGAAAGAAGAGCTGATACTACTACCACCACTACTAATACCACCACCAACGCCACTACTATCACCAACACCACCATTACTACCACCAGCCCTACAAACACAACTATCACTGCTACTACCTCCGCCACTACAGCCACTAGCTCTACTACTGCTACTACCAATATCACAACTGCCACCACTACTACCACTACAACTAGTGCCTCTGCTACTACTATCACTACCAGTACTATGAGCTGGAAAAGTTTAATTTGACCAAGGTACAGACCAGTTGCAGAAAACTTTTACAACACGATAAACCTCCAAACAGTGAAAAGTCCATGTGCAGAATACAAAATTAGGAAGTTAAAACCAGTTTAAAATATGTTTTGCAACATCTTTTGTGTAATAAATAAAAACTTATGTGACAGTGTGACACTGGGGTGTGAACAATTAACAGGTCCTGGAAAGAAGTGTGTAGAATATAATAAATACAATTATAAAATATGAAAATTGTACACCGAGTTTGTATGAGTTGCCCATGCTACGTAACAAAGGTAACACAATTGATGTCTTTGCCTGGTCTTGTATGTATATACTAGGTACATATATCATAGATGAAATAAAACAGGATTGCTAACTGCAGCCGTTTAATATTACTTCCATCAGGATTCAAATGCAGCTGTCTATGGGAATCGCCATGTTTACGTCATCTCAAGCAGTTGTCCGCTCCTGGAAATGTCTACCATTATATACCGAAATTCGATATCATGTACTTACCAGTTTTTCCAACTTTATCTGCAGTGGGTGGTACTTCACTATTTATGACAATTCAAATATGGTTGCTTGTGTGTACCATTTTCGGTCCTTTCATCAAAAGGCACCAGGTTAATGAAAATATATCTGTAATCGTTGATAATATAGCAAAAACCAAAATTCAACATTGTCTTTAGACCAAAATTTTTAGATTTTGTCAATGGTGGACTTGACTACTACATTTATCGCTAGTCGAATGTAGCTATTTATAAAAGTCACATATTTTCTGAGTCTTACATTGCAATTCAAAATCGCTAAAATTAGACACCCGAATTGAGTATCTGGCAATCCTGTTATACTTCATCCATGGTATATACTATCAAATAATTGACTGAATTTTTTAAATTTTAGAGTTGTGTCTCAGTGATGGAAACCAAAGCTGTGACAGTGAACAGCATGAATGATGAGGTCACCTGACCTATGCTAATTCTCTATACCTTAATTCAAAAATGAGACAGAAAGCTCGTATGTGCTTTGCACTCCTAATGTGAGTGCCACACAAACCTGTCTTTCATACCCAGAGACTGGTGACAAAATAGCATTTTTCTTAAAATATTGTTTATTACAAAGCTTATTATTATTGCTCAATTGATTAACAAATTATTAATATTAGGATATATGTTTTATAATCACTTATAACTGTTATTTTTTCTACTAACATATTTGTAATTTTTTCATCACAAAACATAATTCTTTAGAGAGTGATCCGCCCACGGTTACCTCCGATAGACCACATAACTGTTATAATATATACTAGCAAATAACTATTATGTATGATCTTTCCAAACACGGCTGAGAATCAAGATAACCTTGACCTGGGCACTTTTATCTCAAGAAATTACTGTGTTAAAAATTAACCAATAACAGAGCGGCGGACAAGATAAAAAATCGATCATCTCTATTCTGCTTCATCCTGTGCTGAATGTATCATCATGTGCGACAGAACAACAACTACGAGTGATATTCTGGGTCATGTGGCAGGCCCATAAAGATTGAAGCGAATAAATGCTGATATGATGAGCATAACAGAGGTGGTACTCTTGTATAACATTCGAACAGGTTTCTTTATCACCAATAAAGGTATGAAATCGGCAGTAAGAAAGACTGCATAATGGATGGAGTGACCAAAACTAACCATCAATATTAAAAAGCATGAACAAAAATTACAAATGTCAAACTATCTAAAATGTTAGATTAGCTGAAACGTGGAGTAAAATACGGGTGCTTTCAGTTACACATACGAAGGAGTTGTTGTAGGCACTTCATTGATGAGTGCCAGCTAAGTGAAGACCGTTTCATGTACTGGGTTAGTGTTTTTCTATCGCCTCTATGGTAATGCTACAGCGGTTACGGTTCACCATTTTTAGGATGAAAATACTGCGATGACATCATCTCGCTTATGAATCATGCGTATGATGTTATTGTTGCAATTTGAAGCTGAGCGCAGTGCTAATAATTCGGCTGGCAAAGATTGCTTTCAACTGCCACTGGTTTGCTCACAAAATCAACGACACTTTTATTTCTCAATTACTGACTCTTGCTCTGCTATCACATGATGTTGTAGAAAAAAAGATGCCCATTACTGCAATAATATTTAGCTTTGAAAAATATAGTTTCGCAATGCTATTGTTTAATCATTAATTTAATTCCTGTGTGTAGTTATGGTGGCTGTAACGTTAGACCCTTTCGCTTTCAATCCATGTGAGCAGTTTTGAAATAGTCTAGATGGTTGCAAGGCATTTTCTACACTAAAAATGATTGAGTAATTGTAGTAAGAAAGCCTATAAAATTATATTTAAAAGCAGTTGCGGGATTTCATGCAATTAAACTATTTCTTGTCTCTCAACCGTAAATTTCACAAAGTGTATAGTTGTTTTGCGAATGGTTAACACGGTTTCGAAATGATTTAGATGGTTTAGAAAATCATAAACCAGATGAATGCTTTAGAAATAATATGAACTATTTAAAAACCGTATGAACTATTTTGAAATAATCTGAACTGTTTTAAAATAATCTGAATTATTGTAGTAGAATGACTTGCACCTACTCTGGCATCAAAAAAACAAAGGAAATCGACTATCTATGTTTATCAACTCCATGCATTTATATTTAGAACATAAGCGACTCGTGTGATTATGGTTTATTTACAATAAAATCGAGAATCTTTAGTATCAGGCAGTTATAAAGCAGTTGCAGCAGTATTACAGCAAATATTTTATTTGGCTACACATAATGTACATATATATGTATTGTTGCAGAAAACATGACATTTGAGTGGCATGGAAACTTGATGGCAACATAAGGTTGAAAATACTTATTTGTGATAATAATAATAAATATCTTGATCATGTGCATTAATAGTAATATTATGAACAAATTGATCATTATGACAATATGAAAGGATATTCGTTTTGCTCAATAATAAAAAAACTACATTATAAATGTTATTAACTTTATATGGAGTTGTCTCCTCTTGTTCATCCTAAATCTAAATGAACGGCACCAAGTCACAAAAAATATTACATACATTTTGTATAAAAGCTGGCTCAAGTTTTCTGTAAATCAGAGCAGGTGAAGAGCTCAGCCAGGCGTTTATCTCTAATAAAAAATACAGAACTCTACCTTACTTCTTCTTGATAAGCTCTGGAGGATACCTGTTCTTCAAATACCTAGTATGACCTAAGGAGTGCCGGCCTGTAAAGGACCAATACTCTAAACGTTCTACTAACCAGCTAGCCTGACAACAGCTATAAACTGTCTGACTATGCTGGGTAGGCATGGGTAGAATTGGTTAAGCTGTTGTTTACAAGTAAATAATCTGAGGTCTAGTACAGGTGGACGCTAGCAGCAACTTGCTACCCTATCTAGAAATAGTTTATCTTAAAATAGTTTAAACACCCTATCTTAAAAGAGCTTAAACTATTTTGAAATAGTTTGAAAGGTTTGCAAAGCAAAGCGGTTGCCATAATTTTCTTTATAGCCTCCATTCAACTTTACCAACATAGACGTAGATCAATAAACATAGAGCAAATTAATTAACTGTATAAAACTGTTGTTGAAATTGATCTCTAAAATTTATTTTTTACAAGCATAATTGGGTTGTATATATTATTTAAAATAATATAAAACAAATAATATCTAATAAACAAAAACATTTTTTTATTTATTCAAAGGAAATTCAACTTTTTGGTGCTTAATAAAAACATTATCAATCGTGAATGAACTGGAGATCTATGATCAATAGAGCGAGCCAGCTAATCAGCTCGGATTTTTAAATCGTATAAACAATTTAAAAGAGCGTTTAGAAGATTTGCAAAATTGTTCAGACAATTTGGAACGCGTTTAGACGTTTTAAAACGCAAAATGTTCCGAGCCACCGTATGTAGTAGATTCAAAAGCACACTAAAACTTTCACCCTGATTAGGGTGCCTTTGAGGTGTGAGTGTAGTTGAGCTCCATAGATCTTTCTTTTTCTATCATTAGCTGCATAGAGACAGATGCCTACATTCCATTCTTTGGCTAATGGGTGTTACTAGACGACCTAGCGCATGCTGCCGCTATAAGCAAACAGCATAATATGATGTTATAGCAGCACAATTTTATGTATAGTCATACGTATAGTAGTATTGAGGAATAGAGTAGGTGCCATTAATTTATCTCGCAACATATACCTTCAGGTCTTTTGCGATGTGGCAAAGAAGCTTAGCCAACACCAAAAGTACCATAATTAAATTAGCAAATTTTTTTCGATTGATTTTCAAAATCAATGTATTTCAACTCTGTTTCTGGATTTTTTTTCAGACATATAAACGAAAAGCCAAAAGTTAAAATAATTGATGTTGTTGAATACAACTACGATTCAATGCTGGAAACACAAAGTTGGCAATAAATTTTTTCCAACGAAATTTTTTTTTAAATATGCTGATATCAATCTCTCGATAATTCTAAACTTTAAAATAATTTCTTAACATATAACTCGCTCTAGTTTTTGAGATGTTGACATTACAACATATCACATGGATGCCGTGTGTACATGATAGCATATTAAACAACTATAAATAAAACTTTGAAAACGTTAGAGTGATAAAATTTTAGCAAAGGGGATAGCGCCAATAAGAGAACATACACCAGGAGTTGCAGGATATTTAGCTAATTGATTCTATTGGCTAAAAAAATAAATAGGTTGAGAACTTTTGTCAGTTTTCAAGTAGGACGCCCCAAACTTTTAAAATAAGTGCAAGAGCTTTCAACTCCGAATTCATTGATGACGTTTATTTCAAGGACGACAGAGAGGCTAGATTATACAGACTACTGTCTTTAGCGTTGATGTTACAGTCATATCGTTATAGATAATTTTAAAAGTCTATAGTCAAGATATATAGAGAAATGCGTGACTTCCGTTTTTATAAAATACAAAAATTATTGCCATTTTTATATTGGTCAAAATGTCTATTTTAGTTACTTTTGCATGTTTTTTTTTTCATTTCAGTTTTGAAACTAATATGTTTTCTTTCTCCTAAATACATTTACAACCAACAAATAAGAACAAATTAAATAGCGAGTCTGAAACATATCCTTCTATATGACTCAATCTGGTGAAAAACTTTTCTGGTAATGGAACTGAGTGAGAAAGATGGTCGCAATCCCCAGTGAGGCAATGGGTTGTTGAGTGTTGAGAAAAAAAGTATAAAAGTTAATATCAATTATTCTTGAGCTCCAAAAGGAGCCGGAAAGAGCAAATTCCACAGCTGTATTTTTATTATAAGATAGTAAATTCAAAGAGAACAGTGGTTGCTGATTGGTATTTAAGGGAACTACGTACGTTAGTAAATGCGACTTGTGAAAGTGCGACCCGCTGATACCAAATAATAATAAACAGCATGAATTTTGATAACCAGATTGAAGTATTTTCTGACTGTCCCTTGTTCATTTACATGCAAAAGAAAAAATAACCTACACTAGGGAATTTTGCCAAATTGACGCTACTATCAATTTTGTTAGTTTCACGATGAAAATGTGACAATGCGTTCTCAGTCATTTGTGAAGGTTTATCAGTTTTATCCAGTAATGGATACCGATGATGACAAGCTGCATGCCGCAGGTGCCACCATCAAGAAAGAGTGATAAAAAGAATAAGGAAATACTCTTCTACAGCAACTAATCCACTTCATATTTATGGTCGTCCGTTGCAATCACTTCAGCTACAACTGGCAGCAGCCGCAACATCTCCTTGTTATTCAGCAGAGTAGTTTGCACAAATGCTCAGAACCACAACCAAAAGTTAGTATCGTTATGAAAATCGTATTGAAATGTGTACACTGGTAGAGCAGAAATGCTGTATGAGTGTTTCAATTTATCTCTGACCTACTGCTTACTTTGGAGAAGATGAAGTTTATGTACTTGGTGGTGGTGCCCCAATATCTATGCCTAATGTATTCTTACTAGCAACATTCTGATGATCTCTGCCCAACAATAATTATGGTTCCCTTTGACAATTCTGCAGTGTTTTCGTACCCTAATGCATGGTCATCATCATGATCTCACTACTCTGACTATCTTGCCCAAACAGAGCAATAATCAACGATAGTGTTTTTGGCAGGTCTGAGAGTAAAGCTAGCTCTCTTGCTCTTTAGCTAACAGGTTTTGGTTAAAATAGAGCCTCTAGACCACCAAAGAGTGGAAGCGGAGGCCTTTAAAACTTGAAAAATGAGAGAGATTGAACATAAAACAATAGTTAAAAAGGCGTTGAACCAAAATATATGATCAGGATCTCATATCTCTTGCCCTTCTAAAAATAAAACTGTTGAAAACTGTTCTGGAGTTGGAACAGAGAGCAACAGGTAACCATTTACACTTGTTTTAAATATTCTGTACTCAATACTTGATCACAGTCTATAATCAAGTTATGCAATTCACTATGACATGTATTTTTGGTTCTTGCCTAATTCTAGAAAACATCTTTTTTCTTTGATCTTTTCTTCTTGAGGCCAGTAAGTCAAACCCCAATATACTTTTGCTGTTAGTAACTCCATACATACCCTTGATATTTAAAATAAAAGGTACTGCCTTATTCTGCAGCATTTCCAACTCATCAAGACACTTGTTCAGGAAGGGGCTTCGCCTCCGAATGCGTACTCAAGCGTAGGCTGACATGAAGTTTTGTACGAAATTGTTTTTATTGATGTTGGTGCACAATGTAGGGTTTAGCGCAGGAGGCGCAATGTTTTACTTGCTTCCAAGCACTTTTTCTTAATATGGCTTTCCCAGTTACAGGTGTTATTAATATTTATCCGCAGGTATTTTAATGAGTCGGTCTCTGTGAGCTTCACACCTTCTAAATTGTATGCTACCTGCCCACCTTGTAAACTTTCATAAGTGACAATTGAGCATTTTCTTTTATTGAAATTCATCTTCGACTTGTGGGCCCACTCGAACAGAACTTATAATTCTTTTTGGACAATTTTAGTAGAGTCAGGATTATTTACGGTCAAATGCATTAGTTTGTCATCTGCAAATAGACGGATGGCCAAAGATAGCAATAATGAAATGTCACTGATATAAACCAAAAATAGTGCAGGACCCAAAACTAACCCTTGGGGAACACCTAAAGTTACTGCCTCGTATTCAGAAAAATAACTCTATAAAACCACTTTTTGTCTCCGGTGGGTGAAAAAATTGGAGATCCAAAACCAAATTTTGCTTGAAAAACCATTTTTTTTAGCTAGAGAGAGTGTGGCACTTTGTCAGAAACCTTTGCAAAGTCAAGAATAGGGAATTTGGAATGAACGTAGACAGGAATGAACATCGACAGGAATGAATGCAGACATAGCTGGAATGAATGTAGACACATCCTGGAATGAACGTCAACAGACTTGAAATGAAAGTCGACTATGTTAGAGAAGAAAATTTCGACATTTATTCTATGAAGTGTCGACATTCATTCCTGGCAACATATAAAGTTTCGTTTTGACATTCGTTCCAGGAATGAAACAAATTATCGTATTTTCCCAAAGTAGACAACTCCTGGAATGAACATCGAAATGACATTTTATATATTGCCAAGAACGAACGTAGACACATCCGGGAATGAAAGTCGAAATTCTTTTGTTTGTTGCATAGTCGAGATTCATTCCAGGTCTGTCGACGTTCATTCCAGGATGTGTCTACATTCATTCCAGCTATGTCTGCATTCATTCCAGTCGACGTTCATTCCTGTTTACGTTCGTTCCGATTCCCCAAGAATAGCAGTCTGCACACAGTTGCCTTCATCAAGTTCATTTACAATAGTTTGCGTTGTTGTCAAAAGCTGGGTGGTACATGATAGCACGCTCCTGAACCCATGTTGACTAGGTATTAAAATTTCATACAGTTTTTTACTCATGTTGTGTAACGCAATATGTTGAAGCATCTTGCAGCAGATACTGGTTAATGAGGCTGGCTTATAATTACTGGCTGACATTTTTAAACAACTTGTATAAATTGGAGTAACATTAGCTGATTTCCATAGTGATGATAATTTTGCAGTATCTAGAGAGTATCGAAAAATGAGAGTCAGAATCTCTGGTGTTTCATTAACTGCTAGGCATAACTCTCTTTTACCAATTTCATCAAAATTTGACTCTTTTCTCGCTTTCAACTTTCTGATGAAGCTTTCAACTCCTTTCACATCAATAATGATATTTGAGGTTATATTTCCAGGAATCTCAACGGCTTCTTCTCTTGGATCTAAACGCTTCTAAAGTACTCATTCAACTCACTAGCAATATCCACCGACTTTCCAAAATGCAATTTAGTTTTAGGCTGCGTAATAACTTTATCTGTCCTCACTTGCCCGTTTTTTATCTTATAAAACTATAAAAAGCTTCATCATCGCCACATGAATGGTTCAAAAAGTCGGGATTTAATGCAGTCTCTGCGTCCAATTCGAAAAAATTGTTTTATATGCTCTCCTGCATGTCCTGTACTGATTATGGTATAGTTTTTGCCAGTCTGTTTGTGTTTGTTATATAACTTACGTTGTTTAGACACTAGATTCATAGACTTTCTGTTAAACCACACTGGTTCATATTCAGTTCTTGCTCTAACTGACAATGCAGGGCCAAAAAAATTAATAATTACGAACAGACTATCACAAAAATGTTGCCAGCTTGTGTCAATGCTCACTTGGTTTTCAATTTTCTCTCTAATCTCAGTTGTTGTTGTCTGAAGTGCCTTAGCAACAGCATCATAGTCTGCTTTATCATATAACCTAATTATGTATGAAGTTCTCTTACTTTTTCATTTTTCAAAAGTGAACTAATGTCAATCTCCCCCAAAAAGTAATCACTAAAATCTGGATTGACTATAGATGTAACAACAATATTCCCATCAGAGTTTACAAAGACAAGGTCAAGAGTATTCCCCTTTAAATGCATTGGATCAAAAATCATCTGAGCCAATACATACTCACTAAAACAATTCATAAAATCTTGATGAGTTTGTTTTACTGCAACGAGACTCCTTTACTTTCAACTGTGCCCAGTCGATGTCTGGCGTATTAAAGTCACCCATGATATAGACAATACTAGTGGGATATTTTGTGATCAGTATATTCAAAATTTCCCTCGTAGGTTCAACCACACGTGGTGCATAGCAAGAAGAAGTGTAAACACAAGCAATGACAATAATCCTTAGAACCATAGCTCTTCTTGGGATAAAACTTGCAACAGCTTCGACTTACCTGGCATGATTATTATCTAGCTCAATTTGAACTCTGTAATGAATAACATCATTTGGAGCTGCAATAACTACTCCACCTCCATGAATATTTCTGTCCAATCAATAAACCCCGCATAGTCTGCATCAAAAAACTCTCCCCTGTCGATAGTGCTATCTAAGTGTGTCTCAGTAAGACACAAGAAAAATTATTCAACAAAAAAGCGTTCATTTTCGGAAACCTTGCTCTTGATAGACCTAACATTTACTAACAGAAGTCTCCATTTCCATTCCTGCAGATCAACGTTTAATCACAAATCTGCCTTCTCCTGCCTGAATTTTTTTTCCCTAAGCTCTTTTCGGAGAAAATCTTCTGCTTTCCTTGGATAGGTCAGTCAAGGCTGCTGGCAAAGAAAATATCCTCATCCATCCAGTAGTAGTAGTATCTTCAGTTGATTTATTATTCTCTTTAAAACATCACATTTGTAACTTGTAGATTTTGTACACAATCTTATTGGAATAGGTTTTGTACTTTTCTGCTGATCAAGCTTGCCTAATCTATACGTATTATTGACATCAGTTTTTTTTTATCAATGTGACCGTCTGCCAAAATTTTGTCTATTCTCTACCGTAACTACTTCTTCTTAGACTACTGCTGTGGCACGAGCTGCTGGGGATTTCCGGTTTTTAAATCGAGCAGACAATCCTAACAAGCATAAATTATCAATAGTTATATATACTAATAATTAATTATAGTATATATAATTATTGATAATTTACGCTTGTTGGAATTGTCTGCTCAATTTAAAAACCGGAAATCCCCAGCCGCCCGTGTGCTGTGGTGGTTCTTCCCAATCCACTCTTCTAGTTTCCTAAGGGATAACTAACTAACCAGAGAATACATATGGTAAATAGTCATACACTACGTTATTGATTTATACCCAGGAGACAAGAACAGTATATCGTTGTAATACTTCATCAACCATGATCGCTTAGAAGTTAGATGCCAATCAAAGATGTACCAATGTTTTGATGCGGGAAGAAGAATCATCTGCAGTAATTAAAGGTGAAGGTAGTTTGTGACGAGCCGCTGTATCTTTTCCCCAGAGTACTCATAAATGAGAGCTTTTTATTTTCATTTTAGCCAACAAATATTATTCAAAAATTTTTAAAAAGAATTAAATGTTGCAAAGTGAGTTGGTTTGAGCTAAAAGTTTCAATAAATATTTTGGGTTATCTTCGGCCTTGACATGCCGAAAACTGGACGAACGCTTTTGCGTTACACAGATAATAATAATTAATTATTATTTATTAGTTAGTAGTTACAGTAATAATAAATCGGTATCGCTATTACTGTGGCTGATGTTTCATAAAACTTCTCAAATAAATGATTTTTTCAAGATTTAGTTAATTGCGTTGAAGCTTCCATCTAGCTTGCAATAATAATCAGAGCTGTGAGTGACAAATAATCACGATTTTCATTCATGACTAAAAAAATATAATAATAATCATCATCATTTAAATTTTCCTTCAAATCAAATTTTTACAAGTGAGTAAAAAAGTCAAATCATGTGTTGCTCCGAATCAAATATTTGGAGCGTCATTTGCAGCAAATTTTCAAATCATCACTGAAACTATTATTAGAAATGTAATAAAAAAACAACCTTCAGCTTTTATTATTATTATTATTAATTAATATAATAGGCTGCCTGAACCAATTGACCCAAATTTAGATCACAATGTGTGTTTAGCTGGTCCCTAGAAAGCAATAGTCCAACTTGATTACTTTTTTTGCAAACTTGCATTTTCCTGCGTACACTTTCAAGTGGAACTTATTTATTGGTATGCCAACCGATATATAAATAATATTCCAAAACAATGCTTAGACTAGCCAAATGAATTAGCCAGTTCCATGCAATAGATAAAATGTACACCCAGTAGGGGTGTACATTTTTGGCAATTCTTTCATTGCCAAAAATCTGTCATTGTGGTAGCCTATTGCTAATAGTACCAGTGATACTAGATAATTGATAAATAATAGCAAACACTGAGAATTAGTTTGCATATGTATCAAAGCAATTATCATTATAGTACATCATCAACTAATGCATTACTCACTACAGATAAGTAAATAACCTGGTCACTATTCATAAACACTCTCAGCTCACCACATTCAAGTCAGAAACAAAAGTAGTCAACTGATAATTCAACTTTTGCTGATGAAAACTTAGACATAAAAGAAAAGGTAGCATAGTTTTCCATGACCCTTGATTACTATAGGCTAATAATTAAGTAGTTTCTTTTCACTGCTTTTGTTTATTTGCTACTATGAATTATGGCAATATCAGGTCAATTACAAGCATTAAGAAAAGCTGCAAACATCACTGTTTTTTTGATGATTTGCTATTTTTTTGCAAATATTTTTTCAAATCTTGTAGAAAAAGGCAAATCAAATTAAATAATGATGAAATTAACCAAAAAAAATCACCAGTTGTATTAAATATTCGAAATAAATCATTTTTCAAATATTTGAGTCACCAAATATTTGAATCACGGTGATTAGGTCACAGCTCTGATAATAATAATAATAAAATAATAATGTGTGCAGAAACAAAAAAGTCAACAACTTCTTCTCGAACAACAACAACTTGAACTTCTTTTACTACTATTACCTACTACTATTAGGCGGGAATTGGAACGAACGTAGACAGGAATGAACATCGACAAAAATGAATGCAGACATAGCTGGAATGAACGTAGACACATCCTGGAATGAACGTCGACAGGCCTGGAATGAAAGTCGACTACGCAATAAACAAAAGAATTTTGACTTTCATTCCCGGATGTGTCTACGTTCGTTCTTGGCAATATATAAAATGTTATTTAAACTTTCATTCCAGGAGTTGTCTACTTTGGGAAAATACAATAATTTATTTCATTTCTGGAACGAATGTCGAAACGAAACTTTATATGTCGCCAGGAATGAATGTCGACACTTCCTAGAATGAACGTCGAATTTTTCTCTCTAACATAGTCGACTTTCATTCCAGGCCTGTCGGCGTTCATTCCAGGATGTGTCTACGTTCATTCTAGCTATGTCTGCATTCATTCCTGTCGACGTTCATTCCTGTCTACGTTTGTTCCAAATTCCCTATTAGGCTACTCCACTGATGTCAGCAGTAGTATTATGCTTCTTAGGATTATTTTTATCAGATTAGAAGAAGATTAATAATTACTTAAAAAATTGATAATAATAATCATGAGATGATGATAAAATAATAATTAATAAATAATATTAATTAATTAATAATAAAACAACAACAACAACTACAACGATATAAGTCTTTACTCTAAAAATATTGTACCATACTATTATATGTATAATATACATATAATTATTACTACTGCTACGGTTTATTATAGGCCTATAATATATACTATATTATATAATAATAGTATATATTATTTATGAATGAGGATCATGATGATGAAGTTCAAGTTGGTTGTTGCAAGTTGTTCAACTTCTTCAATCAAGCAACAACCAACTTGAACATCATCATCCTGATGATGATGTTTAAAAACAAGCTGCTCTTTGCATAACAATATAGTCTCAGACAATTACATTGTAATTTAATTGGCTAGCTATATTATTATCGTTGTCACTGAGTTATGTTATCATTAGCGGTCACCGAGCCTCAATATTTTGTCTGCTTTTCCTAAGCGTCCAATTGACGGGACACCTCGGTAAATGACGACCATACAAATATATTGAATATGATTGTTGTCAGCAATTTGTATCATGCTGTTGGTAGAATTAATTCAAAAGAGTTATTGTTTTCACGTCGGTTATCTCAATGTTGCCGGTAGCAATCTCAGCGATTCATATGACTATATTGACATCGATATAATTAAATTCAAAAGAGAGTGACTGTTCCGTGTTATCTTTAATTTGCCAACGACACCCTCGGTAATTATATAAAAATACCCAAGTCTACAATGCACATCCAATTGAACACCAGAGAACCATTGTTCCATTTATTACATTAATTCCTGGTATTAAACAAAAATAGCATTAGTTGTTTGCCACAGTATAGTCGCATGCAATTGCAATAGAATTGAAAATATCACTGACTGTACACGATTGCTTTGTTACTTATACAGCACCAGATGCATACTCTGTTTGTGTGATCATTACCCTAAACTCAAAGTTGAATACAAAATAAAATTAATTGTACACATAATTTCTACACATAGTAAAACATATTGAGCAGGATTTTTAGGTGGCATCTAATAGCCGTAGTGCTGGTTCTCATGCTGGGTGACTGCCTACTAGCAGACTTACTGCTAGCAGACTGACTGCTGGCAGCCTGACTGCTAGCATAGTCTGACTGGGCATGCTCTGACCAGGCCTGACTACTGATAGGTCGTCCTGACTGACTGCTCTAAGTGGCAAGCCTTGTAGGCCGGCACTCCTGTAGGCTTGTATTTATTATAATTATGTGTATGCTAGTTGCTTCATGTAAACTGCAATGCTTGATCTGTAATTTATTGCAAGTCTTCAGTCAGTGCAATAATTAGTGGAGGCTGTGTTGAGAGTAGTTCTTTATTTTTCATGTTTCTGGCTTGGCTCTTCCTACTTCTCTGAGCATGAGAGAGCTTCAGCCAGCTTTTATATAAAAGGTTACATAATATTTCTTTGTGTAATAAATAACCCTAATAACTGAAATAAATGAGGATAAGAATAGTCTCAGTGATACATAAAAGTGGCTACTAGAAGAAATGGGTACAACATGTATGTCATGTACGCAGTCGTAGTAGTTAATGTTTCTGCTCAGTTGTCCTCTAGTAGATATGGTCACTCTATGACAGTTCGATATAGAAATAGGTAGTGTACAAGTGTTACCAAAGGAATAGCTAGAGTCATTACCTCTACAATATAAATGATTTATTACCTTACAGCAATATTTAACTCTGCAACAGTTCTGTTAATTATATTTTGTTGCAATAGAAATACGCACAGTGGTTGTTCATTAAATTAGCGATTGCAATTATTACGATTCTCTAAAATATGGTAATGGTGTAATGTTAATAATAATTGTTCATTGTTCATGAAATGGTGATTTTAACATAATCAATTAAATCTGGAGTGTCAGTGTTAGAAATGGGTTAGGTATGGTGGCTCATAACGTTAGACGGTTTCGTTTTCAAAGCGTATGAACGGATTTGAAATAGTCCAGACGGTTTGTAAAGCGTCTTTTACATTGAAAATAATTGGGTAATTGTAGTAAAATAGCCCAAACAACTACGTTTTAAAACGGGCTTGTTGGTTATAATAAATTGATGTAGGCCTCAGCAGTTGCGGGATTCATGCTATAAAACTGTATTTCCTGTCTGACAATCATAAATTCTGCAAACCGTATATTTGTCTTGCAAATAATTCAGACGACTTGGAAATTATTCAGATGATTTAGAAAATTACAAACCGTATGGACGCTTTAGAAAGAGTATAAACTATTTACAAACCGTAGGAATTATTTTGAAACAGTCTGAACTGTTTTAAAATAGTCGACTATTTTGAAATGTTAAAAAAGTTTGCAAAGCACAGGGCTTTCGAACCAAAAGCGATCGTCATCATTTTATTTATAGCCTCTATTCAACTTTATCAACATAGATAAAAAAAACATAGAGCGAATTAATTAAATGTATAAAACTGTTGTTGAATATAATCTCTAAATTTAATTTATGCATTTATAATAATTAGGTTGTATTTATTATTTAAATTAATTTGGAACAAATAATATTTAATAAATAAAAAAACCATTTATTTAAAGAAAATTCAACTGTTCGGTGTTTAGGAAAAACATTATCAATCATAAATGGACTGTAGATCTATGATCAATGGAGCGAACCAGCAAATCGGCTCGGATTTTCAAAGCCCGCGAACGATTTCACAAAGCGTTCAGAAGTTTTGCCAAAAGTTCAGACTATTTCAAAATCATTCATACGGTTTGGAAAGCGTTCAGACGTTTTAAAATGCAAAACAGAAAACGTTCTGAGCCACCATAGTTAGGGCTTATGTGATTGATAGATGATGTTACATGTTATTAAATATACAGAAATAAAGTCACTAAAGGCATTTGTGAACATCTACAAATAAAACGAGGAATGAGTATAACAATAAAAGTAAAAATTACCAGTTACACAAAAAATGTACAACCATCATATTGTCAACAATAATAATGATAGAGTCAAAGTATACTGTCCTTTACAAGAGCAATAGTAATAATCAAAATGAATAATAAACATATATATATATATATATATATCAATCTGATAGAAATAGTAGTAATAATATAGATATTTTTGAAATAATAACATATACATCGCATCAACTAAATGAGATTGTCCAGGTCATAACAACTACAGAGAAGGAAGCTCCAAAATTACTAGATGACAGTCTAGATTAACGCACCAGGCCGGGATGGTATGAATACATGCATGTCGATGTCATCTTGTATGCCAAAATACTTACCATGATTTCCCAACATTCCATTGATAGTGCGGGATTACCTGCAATTTGGAAGGTATCAAATGTAGTGAATATTGATGAACAAAATATAAAAGGAGTCCTCCAAACTACCAGGGTCATAGTTTAGAATAAATCTATGGGATGGGAGGCATTGGCAAACTTGGCCTGTGCTAGGCTGGGAGCTGTCTAGCGACCTCTCGCAGGTCCAATTTTTTTTTTAGAGTTAAGCAGTTGTAAGTTTATCAATTTTAAAACATTTTACTGATTCTGGTGGCCAGGATCTAAACTACTCAGAAATGAAGTTGTTTGTTGAGATAATTTAAGTTTTAAAAAAATTGCCATGCCCAAAGATTGATAGCGCTTTCAGACAGACTTGATCGAGCTCCAAAAAATTGATCAATAAATAAAAAACAATTTTTAGTATCAAGAAATGTCACAGCATTGCATTTGGGATATCAAATCATTCCACCTACTATGTAGGAAATGCAATTATTTCTTAAAACAGGCCAGCATCGAACAATTTTTTGTTGAATTTTTGAATATTCAAGTCTTAAGCAGTAGATTGATGTATTGAATAACCCTCTAGGCCTGCTCAGTCCTGATTTACAAGCCTGCAAAATACCCCTCTTCCAGAAATGCTCGCCAATTTTTACCCTGCGTAAAATTGATGTCATCTTCGGATCGGAAGTATATTTATTTCTTTGCCGTACAGTATTTATTTTACCAATCAGATCCCGCTATTTATTATTATTTTATCTATTATTACTCGACATACTACTGTCCATTCTTGTATGTTTACCATTTATTGTTCCCTAACTCACCAAAACAAGCACAATTTTTTTCAATCCTGTTGATTGAAAGAGTATAAGATGATCCTTGTTATTGTGATTACATTGAACCACCTGAAAAATTCTTCAAACGTCGCTTGTAGCCATTTCACATATGAAATTTGCGTAATAAACAAGCATTGATTTTGTTTACTAATTTGTGCACTAATTGCATCCATATTGAGAGAAATCACTAATTCCGATTTTATGTGCGCTACGAGCAAATTCAAGCCAGATGAAAAATGGCACATAATAGTAAAGCCCAGCATTAAATCTTATATCCAATTTTTGATGGGATGTCTTCATAAGAATTCTTTATTCCTGTTGCAATGAACCTCAGTAAACATAAGACTAAATGAATTGCCCAATCATATTTTATTTTAAACGCAGACGACGTAACTTCATTTATAAAAATTTGCCATTATTTATTATAATTGACCACGCCCACAATCCGAAGATGACGTACTCGGCAATCAATGCAAGTTATAGTAAGCTAAATTTCAGCTGATGCGACAAGCATTTGAGGATCATGTTTCACTCATGGAGCTGTGAAACCACAGCTCCATGAGTGGCCCTGATAATCAGGTTGGAGTTTATAGGCCCCATCTCTCAAGTATTTCTGTGATAAATGGCAATGAAAATTGAGGTTTTCGGCTAGACATTCAATTATGCTTCATATAATGAAGCTAGTGTCGGTCACAGGTCAACTGCTCGCATAGGTCACAGCAATGGCTGAACCAATGCAGAGGTTATTTTTGGTCGCATGCAAAACGAATGCTTTTATTTCTATTTTTGCACAGGTAGCGTAGGATTACACTATATGAATATGTTGTACTTGATTTTTTGACATCTAAGTTACACTTCCCTAATGTTTTATCCACTTAAATTCTTATTAAATAGGACCTTTAAGGTCTCCATGTGAAGTTGAGACCATTGCATACAAGTCACTGTACAGACCTGTTCTATAATATAGTTGTGGGGCCTGTGATCCACATATTTTAAAGCATATAGATTAAATTGGGCGAGTTCAGAATGGGCGGCAAGATTTAATATGAGTTTCAAAGGCAGGGATGGTAGTATGAGTTGTGGATAAGGAGGGATTGTGCTATAGTTGCTGTCTGGTACGCCAAACAGCCAGACTAAAATGCTGTGTCATGCAATGCTGTTGGACTAATGCATGAATTTTTTTGACTGACAATTTATGTCCATTTATAGCATACACTGAACACTTTGCTGTTCAGGTTACTCGCTCAGTGTCTCAATCAGTTCTCTATGTGTTTTTCACCAAGTATAATTTTTTTCACCACAGCTTTTTTCCGAGGACATCAAGGACCTGCTTTGCGTTGCAGACTAAAAAGCTCCTTAGTCAATCAATCGACAGTCTCGACTTTCCCAACTTGGGGACTAGGGACTTTCACTAGAAACACAGTTCAGAAATATCATCGTGGTTGTAATAAAAACTAATGATTAATTATTAAATAAATTTTCATACGTAAAAGTTAATAATAATAATAGTTATTATATTTATGTAAACTAGCAGTATTATCCGTCATATTCAAACACGCCGGCCTGCTTTATTCTCTCTCAGCCCTCTCGCCACCCTGCCTGCCCACTCTACTTCTCACCCTCCATGTTGTTTTACCCGCTCTACCGTTTCCATCTCCCCTTCCTCTCTTCCTCCCCGCTCAGCTTTAAAAACAACAAAGATAAACATAGTGCTTGCACATTGCAATCACTACTGAAAAAAGCAACTTGCAAACCAACCAATGTTATAAAAAATATTTCTATTTATGCATACTGGAAGAAAATGAGGTCAGTCATAAATCAACATCTGGTACTAGCAAAGCATGACTCTTTTGAGATTTGAAACCCTGGCCACACATGCAGTTTGTTCAATAGATTGTTTGTACAGCAGCTGTCATTTTTCTCAGTGTAGTGGTATAGGTATATATACCCATGGACAGAGACACGCAACAGGCAGACCCTACACAACTGATGATGTACATGCTTATATATATATAGATAATAATTATCATTGATTATATTACATCGGTATTGCATGTATAAATATACTGCAATATTGAAGGTCCCTGCAGCATTGAGCATTTGGTTTTCCAGCCCTGGTACAAAGATAATAATTATTTAGCTGTTGAAATTTAGATAATGCGTATTCGAAATTGAATAATGTAATTTGTATGTAGAAGGGGCATCTGTCAGTGATGTCAAACAAGAGGGCACACCCAGAGTCCAGTTCTGGCCCGCCAACAAAGAAACATGGAGGATACTCTGATGTTGTGGGCTCTGTTTCATCCTGTGTATGTTCTATTTACAATATTGTACTGCATTTATGTTACTGCGTTTTTTCGAAGCTTTAAAATTTGTTTTTTACCCCCTTGAAGTTTTTAGAACATACAAGTTGTCCCATAATGTGACATTTGTCGTGTCTTTCAGGAAGAAATGGATAAAAAACTACTGCGTTTTCAAAATCGTAAACTTGCTGAGCGAATAGAAGTAAGAAGGAGAGCTGAAGCTGACTTGCGAAACAGAATTGACCAATTAGAGACAAGGTTAACTACAGGTGAATATCATTTACCTGTAACATAATCAGTCTTTTACAAAATAAGCTACCATTACTTGCTGTAGTATACCAACTATTAGTGACCATTACTTGCTGCAGTATACCAACTATAAGTGACTATTGCTTGCTGCAGTATACCAACTCTAAGTGACTATTACTTGCTGCAGTATACCAACTCTAAAACCCCATGTACATATAGCGATTACTAAGCGATTTCCTTAGCGATTGCGTGATTTTGCAACTTCTGTTTCCTATAAAATCGGTAAGCAATCTCAAGCATTTTATTTGAGGTTATCCTCAGGTTTTGATCGACATCAAAAAATCGCTAGCGATTCTTTGATCAGCCAATCACAACGTAAAGAAAATTGACCCTTGTTTCCAATAATGTCTTGTCATATTCAGCGCTCCGATCTATAAACGATCCTGTAATAAATTGAAGGCTATGCTTTGTAACAGCGAATTTGACCGGAATCGCTGAAGAATTGCCAGTAGTGAAAAGTTGCGCAATTTGGGGGAGGGACTTCCCCAATCGCTTAGCAAAATCGCTAGCATGATCGCTATATGTACATGAAGCATAAGTGACCATTACTTGCTGCAGTATACCAACTATAAGTGACCATTACTTGCTGCAGTATACCAACTATAAGTGACCATTGCCAGCTGCAGTATACCAACTGTAAGTGACTATTACTTGCTGCAGTATACCAACTGTAAGTGACTATTACTTGCTGCAGTATACCAACCATAAGTGACCATTACTTGCTGCAGTATACCAACTATAAGTGACCATTACTTGCTGCAGTATACCAACTATAAGTGACCATTACTTGCTGCAGTATACCAACTATAAGTGACCATTACTTGCTGCAGTATACCAACTATAAGTGACCATTACTTGCTGCAGTATACCAACTATAAGTGACCATTACTTGCTGCAGTATACCAACTATAAGTGACCATTACTTGCTGCAGTATACCAACTATAAGTGACCATTACTTGCTGCAGTATACCAACTATAAGTGACTATTACTTGCTGCAGTATACCAACTATAAGTGACTATTGCATGCTGCAGTATACCAACTCTAAGTGACTATTGCATGCTGCAGTATACCAGCTCTAAGTGACTATTGCATGCTGCAGTATACCAGCTCTAAGTGACTATTGCATGCTGCAGTATACCAACTATAAGTGACCATTGCCAGCTGCAGTATACCAACTCTAAGTGACTATTACTTGCTGCAGTATACCAACTGTAAGTGACCATTGCTAGCTGCAGTATACCAACTAAAGTCTTGGAGCCGGTGTCAAGGTGTAGAAGAATGTTTCATTATTTTTTGCATGAAGTTAGATTTTGTATCTTTTCAAATGGATGTTGTAAACTCGATTATTTCCATCGAGTCCAAATTATTAATATAGTGCAGGCAGGTGTGACGTCCTGTTGAGTATATTTTGTGTTGTTACGTGAAGGCAACCACCATTGCAAGATTGTAAATAGAAAAATTCAGTACTTTTCACCTCATATTAAATCTCCCTGGCCAATGCCATAACAAAGTTATAAAGCTGTTAAATTTAACATGCGTATTCTTTAGAGTTATGTTTGGAACAAAGACAATAATGCTGCTGGATTTAAGATTATTTTCCTTCGTGAATATATTACACAGTATTTTTTTTGCATACCTGTACACAGCTAACACGCAGGGTCACATTGTGATATAACTATAGTTTTGAAATCATAAAGCTACGTTCACACTTTGCGATTCTCGGCCATGTGATTATCTGGAGGAATCGGGAGTTGCTCTCCCGATTATTTACAAGAGTTTACACTTGCGATTTTTTGTGCCCGATATCGCATGGCCTTGACATTTGTCAAGACACCAATTTTATTGTTAATAACAGAACATCAAATTATTAATAATAATAATATGATATAGCTTATATTACCAGAGATTTCAATAAATTATACTCATCAATAATAAGAGATAAATTACAAATAATAATAAATATTTGTAAGTAGTATATTTAACTATAATTAATAATAAATAAATGATTAGATAACTTTTTTGAATGCAATTATTTATTAAAATCACGGAGCTGGTGGTTGTTTTCTATTTATATTGACAATAATTAGTATACCCACATTAATATTTTACTTGTAAACAAGGCTTGCAATTGATCAGGGAAATATTAAAAAATGTTCTAAAATTGGTTAAATAATAGTTATCAAGCAGCTGCAAGTTTCTTGAAAAGTATTAAATTGAAAAGCTGTGATGTGGATGCTGATTGGCTAGACAGGCCGATAATCGTACAGAGCTCCATCACTGCCCGATGAAAAAAAATCTGCCACCGATTGTGAAATTGTAAGATTTCACTGTTCACACTTGCAAGCCGTTTTTTGGCTCCACCCACTCGGCCGAGAATCGCATAGTCTGAACGTAGCTTCAGTTTGTTTTACTGACCGGGAAAAACTGGTTATTATTCTAAGGGCTCGAAGCCGTGGCTACATAGTCCTGCTAATTGCAGAAATGTGCAAATCTCTGTGCATATGCGTGTGCACTAGTACTACTACTAGAAATGAAATCGGTGCTATTTACATGTTGAAAATATTTGTCAAATGAAAGTTGTAAAATGGCTCAGATTAATCAATCACGCAAGCATATATCACCAACATCTGACGATAAAATAACTCATTCCAAAAATACTGAATGAGTTGCAAAATTTGGATCAAATAACCAGTAATTATTTGTTGATTGGTTTTTTGATTTTGCTGCAATCTTTTTCTTTCAACGAATTGTTCACTTTGTATCTTATTCAATGTTTACATTGCTCAGCTTGGTTTAAACTTTGTTTTACTGTGTAGGAAATGGACTTTTGTGTTGGACTGTTTTACTGTGTGGGAAATGGACTTTAGTGTTGGACTGTTTTACTGTGTAGGAAATGGACTTTAGTGTTGGACTGTTTTACTGTGTAGAAAATGGACTTTTGTGTTGGACTGTTTTACTGTGTAGGAAATGGACTTTACCTTTCTCTGTTGATGGCTGTTGTCAACTGAAGGTAGCAGTGGAGTATTTGTCATCTTTAATGATTGATGTTTTTGTACGCTGATTAACCGCGCAGTTACTCTATTTTAGATGATGACGTGCTGATGATAGTGAACAGGCACTGGAATCAGCTAGATGAAGATATCAGAGTTCTCCTGCAAAGGTTTGATGCCGAGACTGCAATAGCCAGAGAAGGTGATATATTTCATTTAGATACCACTACAACATACATACACACAGCTGTCGTAAATATCTGTCTCCTCTGTGATTAGTATCAGCTCACTGACATTGGAAGTTGTGCTCTCGTTTAGCTGAGAGTGATAGCACCACCTCGTTCCTCACACAACTCGCCACATGGGACAAGGAGGAAATGAATGAGAAGTTACAACAAAGAGTTGGCTTCTCTAAGAGAGCCATCGGCAAGCTTCTACAGACGTTTGATGGCATGCAACAGAGATATCAGAATTTGGTGAACATGCTCAATGACAAGGCAGTCAAAGAGAAAGCTGAGAGTGAAGAAGGTAAAACAGTGTGGTATAGCAAATAATCAGCTCTATGTAATAATCACCCTATACGATTATTGGCAATGCGATTATTGGAAAGAATCGGTAGTTGTTCTCCCGATTAATTTCAAGAGTTCACATTTGCGCTTTTGTGCCCGATAATGCATGGCCTTGGCAGTTCTCGACGCACCGCATTTCATTTACAATATCCCCAACATCGAATTATTATCAATAATACAGCTTATTATCTTTTATTACCAGAGTTTTTTGGTGGATTAGAGTGATTTTTCACTCATCAGTAATGATAATAAATTGCTACTAATAATAAGTAATGATAAATATACTTTGCTATTAATAATAAATAATAATAGTTCTTTTTAATAGGTATATTCGCGACCTGGATCGATCCATACAACAAATTCAAGAAATAATCTTTTTTGCAATTTATTTAATGCCAATGGGTCGGTAGCAATATTTTTTTATGGATCGCAAAATACCCTCCCCCACGAGCAACAAAATATTAATTTGCGCGGCATACTCAAAGGTAGCGAACACTACCGATCCATAACATAAAAATTAATATATACCCACGTGGGTGACGTTTGTTTCAAAGCAGTTCATTCTCGGCATCATTTATTATTATTTTTTTGTTGTATATTATTAATTATTATATATGTTGTTTATTATTATTAATTATTATGATTTCCATGTACAATATTGATATATTGGAAATAGATGGACCAAAATAATGAAAAACAGAGCTATTTTGTTAAAACAATAAAGATAAATGTTATAGTTAATCAAGAATGAATTGTTTTGAAATAAACGTTGTCAATCGGACAAATGTAAAGCTGTTATTCTTTGACTCGCTACCACTATCTGCTACTTGCCGATGCATCATGCTAATAGTACCAATGAGGAATCAACGACACAATAACCGTCGCTGATGAATTGCTTACACATGTGAAAATAATTATGCTCACTACAACTCACGTTGGAATTTTATGCCCATACGTCTGATCCGGATCAATGGATATTATTTCTTATTATTATATAATAACAATTAAATGTCTGGATCGATGCGTTCGCCGCCAACTGATGTGGATCCCAAATATGACTAATAGCAGATGTTCATCGATCCAGGTCGCGAATACACCTAATATAACCATTTATTATAATCACTGAGTTTTTAGTTGTTTTTGTAATTATAATAATACGTATGCTCACTTTTAATATTTCACTTATAAATTGCTGGTAATTGATCAGGAAATATTAAAATCAAAATTCTAAACACGATAATAAAAGTATTTTAAAATCGCTTTAAACTACGTAATTGTCAAGTTGCTGTAAGTTTCTTGAATGTTTAAAATTGAAAAGCTGTGAAGTTGCCGCTAATTGGCTAGACAGGCTGATAATCGCACGGTCCATAGTTTTCCAAGAAAATAAATTTTCCCACTGATTGTCAAATCCTTGACATGTGCACGGTTCCCATTGTGAGCCAAGTTTAGGCTCCGCCCACTCGGACGAAAATCGTATAGTGTGAACGCAGCTTTATTGTTTCATTAATTACGCCTACAGTCCTGTTCGTACTCTTTGCTGTCGATGTGGCATATCCTCTCTATTTACTCTGGTAGAACTGTTGTTGTGGCACATCCTCTCTATTTACTCTGGTAGAAGTCAAAGCAGAGCCCCCAGTCCCGTCCACAGCTGTTAAGGAAGAGTCCGAGGAAATCAAAACTGAACCTGAAGAGGTCAAGTCTGAGCCGACGACAGATGACAAATCTTCAAGGTTTGTGATTCGCAATATGGTTTTGTTCTCCAGTTGCCGTAAGAATGTATAAGATTGAAGTGTTTTTCCTCTCAAGACTTCTATGTTTCGTCGAGTGATTAAAGAAATTTTATTTGTAACAAACACAACCTTCAGCCATGATGTGTTTGTGTGATTAGCAAGGAGGCACTGGATAAAATAGCTGCCCTGACTGGTGAGCTGTTGATTTTACAAAAAGAGAATAAAGGTTTGCATGAGCAGGCAACTCTGCTGCATGAGAAACATCATTCTACAACATTGCAGGTAAGTTTTATTGTATTGCTTGAATGCTAGGGGTTTGTGAAGACAGTAGCTTGATTCCTCATTCATTTTTGTTTTATTCTTGTTTACATGAGTAATGTTCATCATTTCATATAATTCTTTTGTCACCACATCTGCTTATATATTAAATTTCACTATTTATCATATTATCGATATACAGAAGAGGATAACGATGTCATTCTGAGATTTGCAATTGAAACCGTTACCATTATTAAGAGCTTTGAAAAAACTGTCTTTGAATATTTTGAAGTTGTCTCCTCTGTTATTAAACAGACAACTCTAAATTTATTTATATTTACCCATATTGTTGGGCTCCCCACTCAATATTGTATTAAATGATGTGTTATATAATGTGTAGTTTGCAAAGCTGCAAGAGAAAGTGGATAGGTATGAGACAGAGATAGCAGAGCTCAACAACAAGGGAGAGGATCTACAATATGATTGTGAGACAGCCAAACAGAGAGCTCACACTCTTGAGTTGAGACTTGAACAGGCTGAAGAACAAATACGGAAACGATTGCAGGTACCCCTTGTTTTGCTCTATAAACCGGAAAAAAAATTTTTCCGCCTACATCTGTGCATTTTGTGTCAAAGTATACAGATACATAGATTGTGTATATCTTCCGTATTTTCTTTTTGTATTATTTGTCATTTGAACAATGAAACTTTTTTTCAGTCACTGTGGTAGTTTGTTGGTGGTTAAATATATTATTTTATTACTACTCTGAAGGACTCTTAGTAAAGCATTCAATCATCAGCATCTGGGTATCAAATTTCAATTTGTCTTTTTGATCTTCAATATACTCCAAAATTCAAGTGTCTGTGTACCATTATGTAAGCAATGCTAGTGCTAAATGGTAACAGAGTTTGGGCTCACATCTCACCAACCAATCATCAAGTTACATTTCTAGCGTACACCCAAATGATTCTGTAGCAAAACCAACTTTTCTTTTCATTGCAATCCCAGCAAGTTTTAGCCAATCAATGTCTGATATCTGCGATATACACTTTGAACTGTAAACTATTGATGTCTATGCTGTGTGGGTAACTATGCTTTGTGTTTGGAGTTGTTCTCCCCATTACTTGAGTGCAAATACAATATTTTGCTATTTTTCTTGTAACTTCTCCTGTTTGACTCGTCAATGATATGTTTATGTAGATGATTGAGGTAGACGACAGCTGTGCTGGTGGAGATATGACCAGCATGGAAGGAGTTACTAAGCGAAAGGTATATAATTATATTCTATTGTTGATTACAGGCATTTGACTGCCCAACAATGGGGATGGTGAGAGTCTTTCTCAGTCGGTTCAATTACCGAGAAAGATTTATCGCCAGATTGAATATATGCGAGAATGCGTCTAAGATCTGCTATTTAATTTACTTTTATATCTTTCTTTATTTGCTTTTAATGTATTCAGAAGAAAACGTATTACTTTCAAAGCAGAAATTAAAAAATAACTTGCCAAAGGGTTTAAACTAGCAGTTTTTGCCGATACAAAAGTGGCAATAGTTTTTGTATTTTTAAAAAATTGAAACGTCCATTTCTTCGGATACCATGAACATAGACCTTGAAAATTATCTACAACAGTATGACTGTGACATCAACATCAAAGACTGTAGTTTATGTAAACTACCCTCTCCGCCATCTTAGAAATAAACGTCACCAATGGGCTCGGAGATGATACTCCTTGCACTTAATTCGACAGTTCGTGTTCGGGGCGTCCTACATGAAAACTGAAAAAGCCCTCAGCCTATTTATATTTTTAGCCAATAGAATCAATTACCTCAAAATCCTGCGGCTTCTGGCCTATGTACTCTTACTGGCGCTCTTCCCATTGAAATGTGCTGATGTCTCTCTCTATCTAAGCGATTACAATTGGCTCTGTTGGTTTGATGCAGTTCAATGACATGAACAGGGAGTTGGAGGAGCAGAGAGAGTTGGCTGCTGCAAGGTTGGCCGAGCTAGAGACCCTTCAATCTCAGTACCAATCTAGCCTGAGGACCTGTGAACAGCTCTCCATGGATGTATGTTGTACGGGTTTTGTTATATATGCTTTCTCAGTGTGCTGATACCCCCACATGTCTACTCGATGGTTGTTACAGCTGAAGACCCTGCCAGAGTCTGTTATACTTGAGACTACAGAGTACAAATGCCTCAAGTCACAATACTCGGTGCTCTTTAATGAGGCCCAACAAATCAAGTCTTACTTGGATGAAGCTAGGGCTCTGCTGCAGACAACTAAGACTGTACATCTGAGACATATAGAGCAGATGGAGGTAGGTGTGCTATTAACTGGTAACATCCTGCCAGCTTATACTTCCTCATAGCTTATCCGCAAGTGTATGCAATTTTTTTGTCAATTTTTTTATTGTTAAAGAATTGAGTTCACTTATTGCGAAATTATTGGATTATTGGATTTTACAAAATTTAATCTCCTAATCCTAAGCAAGCCTTTCGAGGAGGACATGATGCTTTGTATTGATTAACTAAAAGCTTTGATTTTTTGTGCTACACGAAGTTTCATGTCTGTGACAAAGAAAGTACTGGTGTATCTGATTGCTATGACATCTACAGGTTATGTATGTAATTGATAGAGCGATGAGCTGCAGTGCCAGAAGAGGTTAAGAACAGAGATAATACAGTTAGAGGATACCTTAGCTCAAGTACGTAAGGAGTACGAGATGTCTCGTATAGAACTAGAGCAGACATTGGCCGCTAACGAACAGACTGGCCCAATCAACAGAGAGATGAGAAACCTCATTAGCAGCTTACAAAACCATAACAGGCAGCTCAAAGCGGAGCTGCAGCGATACAAGAGGAAGTTCAAGGACTCACAGTCAGAACTCTCTAGATTAAGGCTGATGGATCGGGCCAGTCCCAAACCTGACCAGGTACTAACAGTAACTTCCCTTGACTTTAGCCGGCTATCCTATCACTCTTGTATAAGAATTTCATCTTGTTTATTGGAGTTGTCTTCCACTTTCTCTCAATCTCTCTTGTGTTTAATCATGTGTTTGCAGACAACTCTAAATTGAGATACTGAGTTTATCAAACTGGAGCAGAGAGCTCAGATTCTAGCCTTTGTTGTTACTTCAAGTAGAAGTTTATTGATTGATATGATAAAGGCTGCTGTGCGTTGTATTGTAGAGATCTGAGGCTAGTCCGTCTACGAGCTCCACCGACACCAAGTCAGTTAAAGACATCCAGACACAAGAACTTACTGGTAAGAAGCACGAGGTGGATGAGTTTGTAGAGAAGGAGAAGGCTAAAGGGAAGAATGATAAGGACATTGTATCCCATATGAAACAGCAGCTCAAGTGAGTTTAAATACGTTATTCTTGTGTGCGCAGTTCCATCATATCGGTTTGTGTTTGAGCAGTTCCATCAGATCTATGTGTGTGAGCAGTTCCATCAGATCTGTGTGAGCAGTTCCATCATATCCGTGTGTGTGTGAGCAGTTCCATCAGATCTGTGTGTGAGCAGTTCCATCAGATCTGTGTGTGAGCAGTTCCATCAGATCTATGTGTGGGAGCAGTTCCATCAGATCTGTGTGTGCAGTTCCATCATATCTGTGTGTGTGCAGTTCCATCAGATCTGTGAGTGTGTGAGCAGTTCCATCAGATCTGTGTGTGTGCAGTTCCATCAGATCTGTGTGTGTGCAGTTCCATCAGATCTGTGTGTGTGAGCAGTTCCATCAGATCTGTGTGAGCAGTTCCATCAGATCTATGTGTGTGAGCAGTTCCATCAGATCTGTGGGAGCAGTTCCATCAGATCTGTGGGAGCAGTTCCATCAGATCTGTGTGTGAGCAGTTCCATCATATCTGTGTGTGTGAGCAGTTCCATCAGATCTGTGTGTGTGAGCAGTTCCATCAGATCTGTGTGGGAGCAGTTCCATCAGATCTGTGTGTGTGAGCAGTTCCATCAGATCTGTGTGTGTGCAGTTCCATCATATCTGTGTGTGTGCAGTTCCATCAGATCTGTGTGTTTGAGCAGTTCCATCAGATCTGTGTGTGAGCAGTTCCATCAGATCTGTGAGTGTGCAGTTCCATCAGATCTATGTGTGTGAGCAGTTCCATCAGATCTGTGTGTGTGCAGTTCCATCATATCTGTGTGTGTGCAGTTCCATCAGATCTGTGAGTGTGAGCAGTTCCATCAGATCTGTGTGAGCAGTTCCATCAGATCTGTGGGAGCAGTTCCATCATATCTGTGGGAGCAGTTCCATCAGATCTGTGGGAGCAGTTCCATCAGATCTGTGGGAGCAGTTCCATCAGATCTGTGGGAGCAGTTCCATCAGATCTGTGGGAGCAGTTCCATCAGATCTGTGGGAGCAGTTCCATCAGATCTGTGTGTGTGAGCAGTTCCATCAGATCTGTGGGAGCAGTTCCATCAGATCTGTGTGAGCAGTTCCATCAGATCTGTGTGTGTGAGCAGTTCCATCAGATCTGTGTGAGCAGTTCCATCAGATCTGTGTGTGAGCAGTTCCATCACATCTGTGGGAGCAGTTCCATCAGATCTGTGGGAGCAGTTCCATCAGATCTGTGGGAGCAGTTCCATCAGATCTGTGGGAGCAGTTCCATCAGATCTGTGTGTGAGCAGTTCCATCAGATCTGTGTGTGAGCAGTTCCATCAGATCTGTGTGTGTGCAGTTCCATCAGATCTGTGGGAGCAGTTCCATCAGATCTGTGTGTGCTGGTAGAGGCCAAATGATTTTATCTTGTAACATTGAAATACAAACAATGAAACAACATCACCTGATCAACTAATATCTCCGTAAAAGATTTTATCATTTCGTATCTTTGTAAATAAGTCAATTTTCACCAAATATTTTTATTTGCATTAACTTTTGGTTTTAGTTATAATGGAGGGAAAACTCCCCATCATGTTCGTTTATCACATAAGTTGAATGGAGCAAACAGCATTGCTCTAACTGAAAGGTTTGTTTTTCTCACATTGCATCAATTGTATTGCATGGCATGTAACTGCTGCGTCGTACGTATAGGAAAGCTGTGGACAGCCAAAAAGAGATGAAGTTACTCCTTGATATGTACAAGTCTGCTCCCAAGGAACAGAAAACAAAAGTGGAGGTAATTTTAGTGATAAAATATTGTTTACCGTAGCCAAAGTTAGGTTAGAAATCACTTTGATGCAACATTGATGCAACTGTTTCCCTTCTGAGAGGACGTTGCCTCTCTGTGTACCAGATGATATGTCCGTCATTTCTAGAATTTAAATTGATTTTGTTTTGTAATCTGTACATCTGTAAAGTGCAGTCGCTGTTGCAATGGGTTTACTTTTTGTGGCAATAAGTTTCTGCCCGCTTCCCTATTTCAGTTATGGCATATATAATAGTATAATTAGTGAGTATAGAATAACCATGCCACTCCTCAACAATTAACAGTATATAAATAAATGGGATTGCCTTCACTTCCAGCTATTTATTGTCTGCTACCTGATGTTTGCCACCTTTTATTATTTAAATTATGCATAAAAATTATAATATATTAATTATAGTAATATTCATTCCATATATATGTGCTCAGTTATTTACTGCGATGTCCGCATTGTTCAGCTCGCGCATGATATATTATTTTATTCCTAACCTGTCTGTGTGAAGTGTTACTTCAACCAGCCTCTTTTTTAATAAACTCATTTTGTCCTCTCTCACTAAATTATTCCCAAACAGCTGCAGGGAAAACATGATTAGGCTTCAAAGTGCATTTGTTTACTGTTCAGTCAGTCTACGAGAGTTTGTCTTTCGTTATTTTTTTACCCTTCGGTGCTCCTCCAACTTTGTTGTGCATAGTTCTGCGGTTTTACAATGTTCTTTAGCAAAAGTATGTGAGTCTTCTTTCTCTTCAGGCTCGATGTGAGCAGATGAATTATCAAATTTTTTTGATCGCTTTTTTGCGAACAAAATATTTTAGCTTAGATGTTGACATTGGTTTTTGTAATGTACATATTTGTCACTGCCAGGTTCTACTAAAAATAAATACTTGTGCTCTTCTATGTCTTTAAAAGTTCTGTTTATGTGGAAGTAAAACTGGACAGGTAGCTCATTTCACTCACAGATTCTTTTCAACTTTGGATATATTTATAATTTCTTTACTAAAATGGGACTTTGACTTGTAACTTCGCTGAGGTAAAGCTGTCAATGTGTTGCCGTTTTCAACTCGGTCTTGTCGAGCACCAACACTGGAAGTAATGTCTACACCATAGGGCGCGGTCATCTCATACTATCTGAAAACTGCAAACTGGGAAATGGCTGACAGCTGTGAATACGCAATAAATAATTATTTCCTTCGTCATTTTTTTTAGGCAATTAGGCTAGTTAGAAGCCATTTAATCATATGGTGTAACTTGACACCACCCAACCCTCTGCCATCTCTTCAAATAGATCGTACACGTCAAACTGTCTATCAACTGACATATGCTTCAAGTACTTTTCTATACCGCGATACGATTGGTTATTGATTCATGAGAGATGAGTTTAACATCGTCGATTATTGCGTAGTAGCGTAAGAGGCTAATGGTTTGTAAGAAGGTGTGCTAAGAGACACGGTCTCTACCCTGGACCAGTATTATTTTAATCTATCCTTGTCCGCTCTACCCTCCCCACAGCACTAAGTACTATTCTACGAGATATCCCACTCAACACAATCTGCCAGCTAGCTTTACCTTTCCTTGTTTTCAATTTATCGTTATTTAATTGCGATTAATGCGCAAGTTTTATATGTATTAACACCGAAAATTAGTCGGCTAGAAAAGTTTCACCGTGCCGACAAAATATCATTATATCTTAGTTATTTTTAATATCGTTTAATCCGTGTTGTATTAATGTGATATTTACTGTTTAGTAAGGACATCTGACATGTTATTTTTGAGACATCCTCGTTGTCAAGCTCGCTTTTGACCGCCTTTTTATGTATGGCTGACGGAGTCGTTGAGTTGCTTATCGAACAGCTGCATATATACATTTTTGTGACACCGAGCTCTCATCAATCATGATAGGACAACATTGCTGTGTTGTAAATCTGATTAAGATATCAGTCATCGCAATCCGTCAGATTTACTCTGCCTTCATCTCTTGCCTTCTTCCTACCATGAGCTAGTCAACAATAGCATTAGTATCATTATTGTTATATGAAGTGTGATTAATGTCTTGCTATAATGTGGCAGGATTGTGTCATTTCTGCCTGATTGATTATATTATTATATAGCAATCAATCTTTGTGGCTACATGATATCATTGGTTCCCATGTAGAGATCTTGTAAAGGGTCTCTATCCTCACCAAATAACACCAACGTTGACACTCTTTCCCCAAGTATTGCTGATCTATTCAACTACTCCATCTGCTATAACTAACCATTTACAGATGTCTATTTTTTTTGTTGTGGTTGGTATTAATAATGGCAAGTCTGTCAACAGCTATAAATTGTTGTTATATAAATTTGTATGCGCATAAATCAATAGATAAATTGTAACACTTGGACGTTTATGAATATTTAGTTTTTTGCTAAATAATTTTAAGTTGAATTTGACTCATAGACCTCTAATAATTTACTTCTCTTACTACGCATCTGCTGCGGTTATTAAATGAGGCTTGTTTTCATTTTTTTCATTTCTAAATATATTTGGCAATTTATCATTGAGCTCCACGATTGATGTAGCTGTGGTGCGATGATGTGGGAGCATTAATTAACCAGTTTTTAGATGTCGTGTTTCGAGTAATTAGTATTTTTCCAACAAGCTCACTCGATTGATTTGACAAGACAAATGCTTCCAAAGTTGGAGGACTGTTTGTTTTCTTGTTAACTGGTTAATGACTATTTACAACTGGCTTAGAAAAACAAATTTATCAGCATTGATTGGTTTCTTTTTCTTAAAGCGAGTTAAACCCAAATTATTACGTGGTGTTTGTGCTAATTTATGGCTAAGGCAATATAATCGTCTACAGCTGATGACTGATGTGAAAAAAGCTCGACAGGAAATTGACGAACTCAAGGAGCATGTGAAAGCAATGAAAGAAAATGAGAAGAAGGAGAAGAGAAAATTGGCGGATGGTGACGCTCTCAAAAAGATAAAGAAATATGAAGAACAGATTAGTGAACTGAGAAAAGAGCTGGCACATCATAAAGCGGTAGGCATTATAATGGGCTGGCTTCTAGAGACAGTCGTCTAACTAACTAACTAACTAGAATTTATACTTTATTATTTACATCCGGTAACCTTCAAATAGTTGTGTAAGGAGTTGTTTTCTCTATTACATTCTTTGTTTTGACCCAACAAAATGTAGGTTCAATTTACTATGTAGGTTAAATTCTATTTATTGCTTCGAAAATTGGTTTAGTGTGGTTTTAACTTGAACTTGAGAATGTTTTGTCTTTGATCTCTGCTCATACATTTATCACTTGGACAGGTTTGTTGTGTGTACATAGTTGTAAATGTCTCACACGTCACAGCATATTGTAAATGTTAATTTCTAACATGGTCAAATATTTCAAGATTAGCAAATTTTTTTGTTTTACATAGCTATTGGGTAAGACTTCATATGAAAAGCCGCAAGGTATTGTGTGCAGCATCGGTACACTTGTTGCCGTTACGATGACCATTCAAATCATATTTTATAAAATGCATGATGATGTTTCATCACGGTCTGTCTTCTGCGGTAAATGGCGTTAACCGTCCCCTCAATATGATGCATTCCCTGCGCTATATATCCCTTGCTCATAGCTCTTTACTCTTGTTTACGTGAATTGAAAGTATCAACTTATTGAGTATATCATTGCCTTGAAAACGTCTGCTAATATACTGGATGCTCTCTCACTGGACAGACAATCTACAGCATTTCTCCCACCAGGTAATTTTCTCTGTTACATTTATGAAACAGTCTTTTTGTGAATGAATCTCTTCCTATTTGTATGAAATATTCTTGTATGGAAGCATCCCCACTATTTATAGCATTTATATATCTTTGTATTCTTCTGTACTACTTACACGGCTGCCCCGTTGGAATATTTCACTATTCCAGATTTTGTTGGAAAAAGATCATCCAAGAAGAAAAGAACGGTTTCGAAGACTAAGTCCCTTGGATGGTTACAAATCATCAGTAATGGCCGGATATGTTTAACCATTTGTAAACTACCAGTGAGTGGATCACCGTAGCAAGGTCATGCTGAATGAGTGCAGCGCATATCACAATTTGGTAATGATTAAGACGAGGAAGAAGAAGGATGGTGCAAGAGCTATGTTTGTGTAAATGATGGCTTTAATTTGGGACCATTTCGTACTACCGTGAAGTTCTAGAGATCTATTTGATGTATGATTTCCTACACTTACACTCAAAATCGTCATGTCCATGAGTCAACAATTACACAGACAGGTGCAAACAGTCCACGCAATACCTAATTTGTTTTACAAAACCAACATTCAGATGGCCTTCACAAACTTTCTCTCTAGTGAAAGGACAGCTGGTGATGTTGGACAGGTGTGGAGATGGCACAACAGTCGCCAAATGCTGCGACATCTATCAGATAATTATTAATGATCGTCAAGTGCAATAAATCAAATCGTTGTAAGATTTGTGTCAAATGTGTAGTGTTAGAGCCATGGTGGCACTTAAACAAGCTCTATTACAGCGAGCCATGCGTCAATGCCACGTAGATTGTCATGTTGTGTATGAGCATTTTTGGCAGAATTTTAATGAGATGAGATGGCATTTCAAGAATTAAGTGTTTAGTAATGTGTAATTTAGGTACAGATAAGGCTCTAGTTGTATGTGATGTTACTCACCAGTTTATTAGGAGTATTCCTTAAATACTACCAACAATATTCTAACTCTGAATAGAACACCATTGGTGCGCAAAGTTACTGGATTTGGAGAAAATACCAACAGTTATTGTGGTGGCGTTTCTTTCAGCCCCAAATATTTGAACGGAAATACTTTCAGTATCATAATATTATATTAATGCATTGCTTAGTGAATAATGTGCGCTGAATCTGGGTTATTTACTGGCAGGTCATGGGCTTAGCGTCTAGTTAAGCTGCCTTATCTTCTACTATATTAATCTCAGTGCCTCTGCGTCAAGTCTTTGTTGAATTCAGCTGTCAGTTTCTCTTGTCAGATCATTTATTGACCATCTATCAGTGACCGACATCCACATAGAAATTTCCAGGGTTTCTGTCAAACGGATTGCATTTACCTAAGAAGTATCACTATACCCCTATGTCTAATTTACTGAGAGTCATTTTTAGTTTTTGTGTATGTAAGATTACTTTACTATTTTTCAAGCTAATCGTTGGGGGAAAGTTATCTCTAAGTTCTTGTTTATTTGTCATATATATAATATGCCACCGGGACTATAATCTTACTTGTGTGCCATTCTGGAATTTGTTATTTTACTTTTTTATTGCTAGCGATATTTATGGTTTCAGTCCAAAATTTAGATTTGTAATGAATTATGGCAATGTTTTGTTCAGAAGTTGTGGCTTAATGACTACATTCCTGGTGGTAAATGGATCTTGCATTACCTTTGGAGTACCCTAACTAATAAAGATATTTTTTTCACAAATAGCCAAAACCAAATTATGAAGTTGACTCACTTTTCCTCATTGGTATTGCTTGCAAAGGTGATGCAATCAGTATTTGAATTATATACAAGGCAATAAAACATTTAGTTGTTATACCTGTGTGACTCCTACTGCCCATGCAATGAGTTACAACTTTAGATATTCGTTTTCTGAGTACAATTACTTTAGAAGCTGATATGACTGTTCAATTCTATTTCTACCGAGTCACAACATGTCTACCTGGTTTTTACCTTATCCAGTTTTATGTTTTGATATTTAAAAAACACTTGAGAGTGATTACCAATAAATATTAAATATGTTATTTATTACAAAGCTCCAATTATCTGGTACAATTTATGATTATATTATACGGTTCTTCAATAGTTTGAAATATTTAGATTTAATTTGTTTGTCTCCAGGCCAGCTGTCAGTAAGTGACAGGTTTTGTCGCCCCTTCTCAAACCAACAACGTAACATCAAATACCACTATTCAATTTACTTATGATAATGTCCACTTCTTAATTTATTTTGTATATTAATTTAAATCAATGTAACCACATGTATTTTAGCAATACTTTGTTTTTAACAACAAAGCTAGTCTGAGAGCCTTTTGATTTGTAAAGAGAAAGTGGTCAAAGTGGGAAGAAGTGCCGTGAACTGTATGATTAATTACTGGTAATTTGAGACATGAAATGCTTGAACTCATAATTAATTGAAAAATAATGTGTTTTTCGTTCAAATACCTTTCCCAGTCTCATCTCCCATGTAAGCTGTGGGAAATCTTTGAAAATACCGGGAATTTTTGTTTTATGATGTGTCAAATTGAGTAAACTGAATCTAACTCCTTGTCTGGTAACACTTGCCCGTCATTTTTTCAACTACCACTTTGTAAAATTTTTGTTTTATGCATTGGTTATCTTTTATTGAAATTTTCAATTATTACAGATTTACAGAAACCTATCCAAAAGCTACAACGAAAATCTTATATGATAGGCAAAATGAATGCTCAGCCTTTCAAAAAGTTTAGAATTCCAAATGGCCTATAGTTGCAACTTCAGATGCATGTTATTTACCACTTAATGCTAGGTACTCGTACTGAAATTTTTTTTCTGGAATGTTGCGCAAAAAAAAGTACACGCTGGTGGGTGGTGAATGTAGTGATTCTGTCACGACTTTGTCCGCAGGAGGAGGAAGAGTTGCTGAAAGAAATGGAACTCACTGGTCAGGCATATGAAGAGAAACAAGAACAAAATATCAGACTAGTTCAACAACTCAAAGAGAAAGATGATGCAAATTTTAAACTGATGTCAGAGGTCTCGACTTCTAATTATTTTATTCTATATAACCCCATACGTACTGTTACAAGTGCTAGACCTGTCAATAATTTTTAAAAATTACCTCAAATCATTCAATTACTTATTGTCACAATTGCGAGTGTGACACTTGTGTACTCTATTGTCTAGTGAAAACCCTTTTCTCTCTTGCAGAGAATCAAATCAACCCAAGTACACAAGCTGCTCAAGGAGGAAAAGGATGCATACATAGAGCAGGTGGCCATGTTACAGCATCAGGTGGAGGCACAAAACAATGTTGTTAGGAAGTTGGAAGAGAAAGAGAGGATACTGCAGAGTGCAATATCAACCTTGGAGAAGGAACTTGGGTAAGGAGGAAGAGTGTGATCAGTCAAAGTTTTGCACTGGACATCAGTGCATTCGCCATTCTATCCGACTTCCTCAACTTCTATCTTATTGTATAAATTTTATTTTAATAATTTTTTTATTAATTTCATGTATTTCTTATATTGTGTCATATGAATAATGTAGGAGAGCCAATTATGCATTGTGTGTCAGAGGTGACATCAATTATGTATATGGCACTGATGACCTGCTATGCCAGACAGGGAGGCTTAGTTATGTAGATACTGTCCGGTTATCAGCGCTTGCCTTACATTTTGGTCTACAAGCGGAATTAGTGGGAGATCAGCTGTCACTGCAAGTTATTTCTATTGTTGTCAACCTGCAACGCTTGCCAGATCCGCCAATTCATTCGCTCTTTACAACACAAAAAACACTTGATGTATTTTGACGTCTTATTACTCAAAGATTAATCTCAAATCTTTTGTGCCTTAGGCTGAGACAACAGGCAATGGAAAGTTTTAAACGTAAAGCAATGGAGAGTTCGCAGACAGCGGCTGATCTCAAGCTACATTTAGAGAAATATCACTCACAGCTGCGAGAGGCACAAACTGCTGTCGCTGATAAAACTACGGCTCTAGATCAGCAGTCCTTTAAGTACAGGAGAATAGCTGTAAGTTATATGGCCTGTACGATGTGCCTGCATCCATTTATTTCATTTTACATTGATTTGGTCCGTCCGGTATAATGCTTTTCTTCTAGAACGCTAACCAATGGTAAGCTTTGGTGATTTTATACCCGAGTAAGAGTGGTGTATGTTTTCGAATTGATAGATATTTTGGTGAGTTCGTAAAACCAATTGTAATAGAGTAAGCTTGTTCTATGACGCCATTTTATCGCATATGCATATTTTATATACATTACATAAATAGCACTCACCATCTGTCACCGGCAGCCCTGTTCTATTTGACCTACAGTAAGCGTTCTAGAAGGGGAGATAATTCTACGGTGTGTCCTGTTCAATAGCAACCAGTAATGAAAGATATTGTTATCTTAGTTATGATTTAGATTGTGCATCAACTCAAAAAAACTTTTGAGTTCGTCTGAAAAATGATCAATTCTAATTCAGTAGAAGATATTAGAAGTTCCAAAAACCAAAAGTTAGTTTATATTTTAGTGTTTTAAAGTGTACTGTTGTGGTAATCACCGGGTGAGAATAATCTAGAATCATCTTTATTATATCTGTTATTAGTTCATGGATAAACTTGTGTTTTCGCTAAGTTAGATGCGTTTAAAAGTTGTTTAAAATATTCAATAACATTCTTTCAAGGCGATAAGTTGAGCTCTGCAACATTCTGTCATCATCGCCTATATCTCTTTGTTACTTTCATCTAAAGAGCGTCTGACCTTTTTATCCCTTCCAGCTGCATCGACTATCAAGCTAAACCCAGACGTAGTTGACAATCTACTAAAAGTAAAAACTTCTCTTTTGTCATGACAAAGCGATGTCATGCTTCTATTAAGTCTCTTTTATGTCAGTCGACTTTTTGTACATTACTATTCCTTTCCTTGTGATAGACGCTGAAGCGGCAATATTGGTAAATAAATAATAAATTATTGTCAAGCTTCGCCAAAAACATTTTATTTTTGCCTGAAATTGGAAGCCATAACTGACTGATTGATAGTATTGATCTAGTTACTGCCAATTAAACTCTTGTCACTATTTTGAATACTATTAGTCTTTGTTTATATAATATATATTGTTTTAATTAGACTATTGTTAATTGAAAAGTCTTTTCAACTACGCCAAGTCAAGGTGGCAGTTATGCATCTTTATAAACAATATATACCTTGTGAAATCCCACTTCCTTTTTTACAAATGATGAACTTACGCACGTACAAGTATATTTTGTCCGCTTTTTGCCACAACTGCTTTAGAGAAGCAGAAAACATGCTGCAGTAAATGCTCAAAGAATAACTAGGCAAAGTTGTGTTTAACTCTCAGATGGTCACTAATTTTTGATTAAATTAATCGTTCTTACATTAATCTACTAGATTACTGCTTAGTGGCACATTTTTGTGCGACACAAACACATCAGATCAGAGAGGATGTTAGTGAAGATCTGGCTATGTTATCACGTCACTTATCCACACCGCGATCATTTCTAGATCTTATCATTATTTCGAGAAATTTTCGCCATTTCCTTTTCACTCCTTGGAATGCAAACTTTAGCGCTATATCCAATCACAAAAACCTCTGACTGCCTCATGTATCTCCTCTCTGTTTTATATCACCAAAAGTTTTCCAAGTTTAAAATTCTGTTTTAAATTCAAACTCACTCAGCAGTTGTTATCGTTTGTGAAATTTATTTCAATTAATGTATTTTCGTTGAATGGTGTATTCTGTTAGCTGGGAAAGGAATGGTGTATTCTGTTAGCTGGGAAAGGAATGGTGTATTCTGTTAGCTGGGAAAGGAATGGTGTATTCTGTTAGCTGGGAAAGGAATGGTGTATTCTGTTAGCTGGGAAAGGAATGGTGTATTCTGTTAGCTGGGAAAGGAATGGTGTATTCTGTTAGCTGGGAAGGAATGGTGTATTCTGTTAGCTGGGAAGGAATGGTGTATTCTGTTAGCTGGGAAGGAATGGTGTATTCTGTTAGCTGGGAAGGAATGGTGTATTCTGTTAGCTGGGAAAGGAATGGTGTATTCTGTTAGCTGGGAAGGAATGGTGTATTCTGTTAGCTGGGAAAGGAATGGTGTATTCTGTTAGCTGGGAAAGGAATGGTGTATTCTGTTAGCTGGGAAAGGAATGGTGTATTCTGTTAGCTGGGAAAGGAATGGTGTATTCTGTTAGCTGGGAAAGGAATGGTGTATTCTGTTAGCTGGGAAAGGAATGGTGTATTCTGTTAGCTGGGAAAGGAAAAAAGTTTTTCATATATATATCTAAAGGGTGTAATAAATAATATGTTGGTATCTTCTTCGCGTTGAATCATAAGGGTAATTCTGTAACTGATTATTCGATTCACAGCGATTATTATTATTTGTTTCTCATTAATTATGTTGCATTACATTAGAGTATACAATATGATTCCCTATCCTTGAATCATAGGGCGTTTCTTTTTTATAATCAGATTGTGCCTGGGCCCGGGTGGTGTTGTTAGTGAAATGAAGAACAGAGCAATGATTTGAGAGTTATAAATTCTTCACATATGTCATACATTGGTGCGCGCCAATGGTCAGTGAAAATTGTTTTGGACAACATTATCGCTTACACGATTGGAGAATGTAGTGTAGGTGTCAACTGTGGCACCAAGGAAACTATTAAACAAGTGCTTGCATGTGATTCATGTTATTTATATATGTGAAGTGACTGCCTTCTTGCCAGCTTCCCTGCCCAATATGTCGCTACTTGGAGCTACTTGCTCGGCTGGTTGTGTCTGCCACCGTCTTTGTTCTCTTCATGTCTCATTAAATAGATAGCAACACTTGATTTTTGTCTCCCTGTGGCGCGGTTACATCATTTGTATGAGCGCCGGAACCTTTTAATTATGTTAAATATTGCATGTATAATCGCCGTGGTGACATGTAAGCAGTGAGGTGCAGCAATAGCACTGAGATAGTAAGATACAGGCTCACCGACCATTTATCAACTATGTATCAAAAATATGATTGATTGGCAGTTAGCGAGACTGAAGGCTGGTTGCTTGTGTAGGATAGAATATGCTTGTCGCTTACAATCCTTGTTTACATGAGTTGTACCATCGGTCTTTGTCAAGCATTACCATAATTCAGGAAGACGTGGCATATTAATCACACCATCTATCACTGTCAAACTTCGGTGTATCTTCTATTTTCCCATCCAGCTTAGGCAATTGATTATGAATATCGATGTTATAAATGGTCTTATAACGGCCAGAAACTGCTGTCAGCCAATCGCGGCCATTCGAATAACTCATACATCAAACGAAAATAAAAGTTATTTTTTAATTTATGGTGCGGGTAATCTTCAATTTGTTATGAACAAAGGGCTTAGTCTGGCACATTATCGTGATTGAGTGAGATTTTGTTATTTGATACGAAATTTTACATTTTTTTAAGCTCCAGATTGTCTCCCAATCCAACTATTTGGATGTATGATTACTTTCTCTGCGTAGGTCTGGTATGTGGTGTATTAATTAGGAGTCTTCTAGCGTGTCAAGTTTAAACCTATGCGGTTATACTTTACTTTAGAGTCTAAATTATTGTATGCGTGTTACGTGTTTGTTTAAAAATATGATGGTATATTTCCTATGTCATGATTGGATGAATGACATGATGTGGCTATGGTTGTGGATGTAGGAAGAATTGGCGTCAGTGGAGCGAAAACTCGAGAGAAGTGAAAAGATCGAGCAGATGGGTAACACTGATGAAGTTTTACTTGAAGAAATTCGAGAATACAAGGTTAGTTTTTTGACAGTCGTAATAGTTGTTGGCGCTAAAAAGGCAGACGACTCTGAGGGCTGTGATTACGTAATTTGTTTTTCTGATGGCTTCCATACGCCAACGCATCCATCATTATTATGTAAGATATATAATAATGGGCCATGACAGGTTGACACTGAATCCTGTTTGGAACAAATGCCATCGGTTTGCACTGAGATTTATGGTGGCTACTGAATTATCATTAGATTAAATGGTTAGCAATATGCAAAAAAGGGGCAGTGTTACACATATCTCATTGTGAGTTTTGAGCTGAGGCTATACATGTCACTCTTTCATGTGAACATTCCATGACTACTGCTCTCGTACCAGTCCCAGAAAAACAGTTGGTATCCGATGTCGTTTTGTGGCTGCAGCTATCCGTCTGCTTCATTCTCTGACACCCAGTCTAGTCTGTCTCTCAGCAAATGATTTCAAACTCTTCCGCCGTGAATCAAATAAATTATTCTATTTCTATCGTCCCAACCCTAAGCTGATCTATTGTTTTTTTTAGGAGCAGCTCACGTGTCCATCATGCAAAGTAAAAAAGAAGGATGCTGTGCTCACCAAATGCTTTCATGTATTTTGCTTGGAATGTCTGAAAACCAGATACGAAACTCGTCAGAGGAAGTGCCCAAAATGCAATGCAGCTTTCGGAGCGAATGATTACCACAGAATTTATATCTCTTAGTGATGAACATTTATTTATTATGTTCTCATACGGTTTTATACCAGAGGTAATAAAATTAACGTTAATCTTGTTGATATACAAGTTGAAAGAGGGGATGTTGTGTGAAACTATGCTAATGAAGTTAGACAAGTCAGTGCTGGTGATTGTATAGTTATGTCATAGTTAAATCAATTATTGAATATGTATTGTAATTATTGTTATTAAATAAACAATACATTGAAGCCGCTTGTACATAGAAAACATTATAATTATTTTATATATTTGAAAATAAAAATAATTCTAGAATAATAACATTTCTGTAAATTGGAATGGATTCTAATGGAATGGATTACGCACTCATTATGTCAACAGAGCACACAAATAGATAAAAGCAACTCCTACAGTCAAAGAAAAGAAGAGCAAAGAACATTTATCAGAAATGACCAGACATAAATGCGAGAACAATTGGGACGGATCTTAGAAGAAACAGTTTTCCATATAAAGTAATATGTTGATGAAAATCGTTTTATGAGTACAATGCGTATGTAATAAAAAGGACAACTAAAGTAAAAATTTATGGTTGGTTTGCAGATAAATTGAAAATTGCACCTGCAGGTGTACAATGTCACTTTTACGGTAATTTCAAGCATATCTTTTAATTTCCATTGTTGAGGTATTTCGTCATCTCATCAATTTCTCTTGGTGAAATAATATACGTGTAACATGTCAGATCTCAGTAAATGATAAATTACACAGGCATCAAGTAAAAATTGAGCAATGTTTTCATTTTTTCAAACCATTGTACTTCTCTTCACAGCTGCGAACTTTGTCTATGTAATAGTATTCATTATTGATAGCTGCCAATAGGTCTACCTGTACAAGGCACATGCTGTCATACTTATGAAGTGACAAATTATCAAGGCTGGTCCACGCTCCGTCTTTTCCTCTTTCGCATACGTCAACTATGCTATCTCCATGGTGTGGCCGATAATTGTCGTCAAATATTATGTGCTGGTAGTCAGTATCGTAAGGGTCTATCCAAAGAGGTTTTGCACAGCTGTGTTTGTAGTCGTTCTGTTGCCAGTACTCAAAATCATCTCGAAATCCACAAACTCCTTGAAACTCACTCATAAATTTGTAGATGTCGTCGGGTGTTTTCAGTTCACGAATTACACTTCCATTTTTTCCCATCTAAAATTGCAAAAAATAATGTAACAAGCAATGAGCTTGAGTTGAACATTTCTATTTGTTGGCAACGTGCTTGTGTTCGTCAGCAAAATTGAAATACTGACTACATTAATCATTACTGGTTACGGCCACTATACTCGCTGAAATATTTAATGGTATTAGATTATTGTTGTGGTCTAAACTGAGAAACTTCCCAGAACCACTTAAACTCTTTGACGTACCTGCTGCATGTGGACTGTGCCATCGAATTTGCGGATAATCCTTCCCGATGGCTGGTATAGAGGCAATTGTGGTAGATGCGGAAATGATGGGTGTTTACTACCATTTAACGAATGGTCTAAACTATCCAGCACATTTTCACAGTCGAGTCCATATGTTCGAATGATCAAATTGAAATCCCTTTCAGACTCGTGCAAGTTCTCAATCAGTTTGTAGACAGCGGGCAAGACGTAATGGTAGTGCTTGCCATCGCTGCCAGGCATACTCAGCTTGGAGTCAGCAGGCAAATGACTCCACTCAAGTTTTTTGAGATTTTTGTGGTAATAAGATTCAAACGATGCTCCCATGTCAGTGTGTACAAAGTCGCCCACTTTCAGTCTTAATTTGGTTCTATCCACTGGAGCTTTCACCATCATTCTCTCCAAATGCTTGTAGTATGTTGTTGTTCCCTAAAAGTTACAATGAAAAAAATTAAATGGGGAGTTTTTAATTACGTTGTCCAAATTATTCACCTGTTTTAATTTGACACCATGTTATTCAAGAACATAGCACAGAAGGGATTCCTGACTAAGAATTGTAAAGTTTTAGGAAGTTGATTAAACTTGGTAGATTTAATTTTGCAATTCATTGTTGTAAATGAAAATCATCCGTCACTATGGTAACAATAGAATCGAAATTGTCTCATGAGTGAGTCAAGCGAGTGGCGCTGGTGGATTTATTCAAGTCTCCAGGAAACTCATCTTGCTAACCTTAGTTTTGGTGACTCATAACGGAATAAGAATAACTTGAATTACATCACTCACATATTTAACTGTCCCATTCTGCAGATACCAAACTTACCATCAACATGGTTTGACAAATCTGCCAATGATTGGTGATGGATGAAAATATTATGATCGATAATTGACTCACTGGCTCTGGAGCGCATAGACTCGGGGCTTTACTTTTCCATTCCCAATCGTCTTTCTCGCCTTCCCGTCCCCACAACACTCCAGTTAGATAGGCATTGAGCGCTTGTTCTACTGTAATGCTAGTTACACTATCCGCTACTATCAGAGTGTTTCTAATATCAAAGTGGAGCACCAGCTTTTTTTTCTTCTTGTTTGCAATCACCAGATTTTTGTTGATGTCCATAGGATTTTCACTAGTCATTGCAGGTCCGCTTTTGAATGAAGGTTCTTTGCCCTCTAAACTGGTAGAGCTTCCTTTCAGCTAAAACTGAACAACATTTAATGAAATTAAACTAAATAAAATTTTAATTATTTATTATTATTTACTCATTAAAAATTTTACTATTTATTATTTTAGAAACCATTTTCTAGCTTCCTGACTATCAATTTTTTCCTTATCTAGCTAAAAGCTTACACTAGATGCATGACCAGTCCGTGGAAAACCCTTGTGTGAACTCTTATCACTTACCTCAAATAAATGAATGAATAAAATTCCTATATAAATTTTTTTCTAGTACTACTTGTAATACTCAAACCGCAACTCTTACTAATATTTTTTCAGCTGCCCTAACTTTTCACCTTGGAACCAACGACAAGTTTTCTGCGGACAGCTAATTGTGCTCTTCCCTCTCTCTCTCTTCAGCTGCTCTACTTCTATCTACTTGTCAGACAGCCATCTTGTATCCAATGTAAACAGGCAATATGCAAACAATGAACTTAGCGTAGTTCAATGTCACTGTAATGAATATTGGATTGAAAGCAGGAGCGCATTACGCTCATTCATTTCATTTATCTAAGGCTCAAGTAAAAGCACACTGCTTGTCAATAACCTTGTTGTAATCTTTTGTTAGTCAGCTCACACTCACTCTTTTGAGTTTGCGATTATTATATGTCAGCAAGTTCAATGCATTACCTGTTATTCTTGCGCAAACAACTTTTATCTAAAATATTTTTCAAGAGTTGAAAAGCATTTACCTCGTGAAAAACAAGACAGTTGACCAGCAATTGGATCCTCGAGATGTAATTATGTTTTGAAACTCCAAGAAAAGCCATAAATCCTTCTGAAAACTATTTTTAGCGCAACAACATATTTAGATTAACATAAAACGCTAGCAACGATATCATTTTGTTGTACATATATAATTAGCAGAGTGTCATCGTGTCTGTACACTGGGGCCATGCAGTTGAGTCCTAGCAGCCGGCCGGACGTACTGTAGTATGAGCTGTTTCTAACAAATGAATCAATAATGCCACTATTAGTCAGCAAGCCCTTCACAATTGACATGTTTTCGCTCGATGAGTTTCAAGAATTTCACGATTGAAAAGCAAAAACCATCTGTGACAGAACCCTGCCATAGAATATTTTGTAACATTTTCTGATCCCCAAGGCCAGATATAGATCCAGATTCCTGGAAAACTAATTGGCTGGACTAGAGAATAGGTTAAAATAAAAAGCATTGCATAATTGTAAACGCTATGGCTGACAAAACGACTGCCGTTTCATTGTAATCAATTCACTATAGGCTTTATTTTTTATAACAAAATCCGTCACGGTGCCAAATCTTTGTTTCATAAATTTGTTGGCGTGAAGGAGGAGGTAATAACAATCACCTGCATTTGACTGCCATGGCAGCCCCATGGCAATGAGCACCCTATATCTCAACCTTATTGTTCCAATCACCAATTTTTATCGCCATTTAAATAATTTGGGCCTCAAGCTAAGAGTTGAGAAAGTAGGCGGATAATATTATATATGGCTAAATTGATGTACATACATATAATAGAAATATATTTACAGGTATTTGGCACACAAAGCATGATGAGACGAAAAACCTACGTATTTATTACCAGTAACTTTTAAAGACCAGGTCCATGTGTTTGCAAGCAGAACTGTGAGTAAAGCTAGACAGAGACCATCACTAGATGGTAGAGTCACAAGGGCATAAGCTTATCCGCACAAAATATGATTTACTCTCTATATATCATTAATGTCAGTCAAGACATGGCGGAGTGTCATGGTATATTTCCAAGTGATGTATTACAGCGTAGATGTTATGTTGGTCTAGTTATAGGGAATTACAAAAGTGATAGATAATTACACCGATAACATCTCCTAGGAACCTCCACTTTATGATCCAAAGCGATGAAGGAAATTTTCTTTTACGATTTTCGTTAAATCACCAAGAATTTAATTACATTTATACCAGTTGCACTTCAGTAAGAGGGAGAGGGTGAAGTTAAAATCAACTGATACCATTGATTGGTTTTTTACTCCCATAGACATTAGCTGCTGGCTTGAAAATTGATTTATATTTAATTACTGTGGGACATGACAAAGAACTAAACGACCTGCTAGCATCATAAACGAGGTGCAAATACCAAAATGAAATGGTTTTCAACCATGACAACAGTAAGCAAGTCGTCAAAACTATCAGTGACTTGATAAAGTTAAGTGGGTGTGATTGCATTTCTTTCAAACTCTTCAGCATTTGGGCTATGCAAGAGATAAGGCTTTCTGACTCATACTGGCAGAATTGGCTTGACATTTATACTTGTCATACCGAGAGGCACCAACTCATAAGTGTCAAACCTGTATTTGTTTACTTGTGTCTGCATAATGAAATTATAATTTATTTAAATTCACTTTTTGTTAGGTGTTTACATTACCCTAGTATTTAAATTTATTCTGTATCATTTCCACTCTTCAGAGTCTGATGAGTGTGTGATTTTGAATAACCATCTGCATCTGTTGGTTGGTGGCGCTTTGCATGGCTTGATAGGAAAGAAGATATCAACAGAGCTACATCGTATATCGTTAAACCTGCTTTGAAGTGACGGGTTTACAATGCTACGCCACAGATCATTACGGCATTTAGTCTATCATAAATCATGCAGATTGGCAAGAATCTGTCAGTCACGCTGGTAAATGAGCTGATGATGAAGAATTGATTGAGGGTTGTTATTTGTCAATCTGCCTTCTCACCGATTATTATTGACAGTGACAGCTCGTTTCCATAGCAACTGTTGGTGCTTTGGAGAATTTCATGTTATTTTATTGGCTCTTGATTAACATCTGCTCCTACATAAAGTTGTGCACTAACAATAACCACGTTATTTGTGAGCAACGCATCAGTCGATAACATTCAACTTTCATGACTATCTCGAGTACGTCACCACAGCAAGGAACAATGACAATGCAGAAGCCTTGTCAAAACGGACAACTATTGCATCAGCAACAATATGTTAGACCAGATTCCCCAGCACCATCTTCGGTAAGAATATGCCTAAAAATATTGGTTGATTTTTTTTCTACTAGTCTATTTGTTTTATTCTTCTACTAAACATGTTGATTTTATTCTACACTTCTACATTTTCAGGTTAAAAAGTCCCCGTTAGCCATGTTGGTGGATGCATGTAGTAATATCGGACAGGAGCTAACCAAAACAAGCAAATCAGCGGATATATCACAGTTGGAAGGAAGAAAACCAAGAAGTACAGGGTCACCATTGAGTAACAACAGCAGTAAACCAAACTCCCCACCCCCACCGTACAGCCAACGAATCATTGGCACTTCATCTCTATCAGCTCGACCCAAAGGTGAACCACAGGCTAATAAAGAGCAGCTATCGGTTGCCGCTAGTTTGGCATCACAGTACCAGCTGATGTATCAACAACTTCTCTATCAGTCAGAATTGGAGTACCTGCACAAGAGCAAAGGGTCAATGGCTGTTCCTCTTACAATGAATAAAGCCTCCCAAGAGCTAGCTAAATCTGCAGCGTGTAACCTATGTCGAATGAACCCAGGCTATAAGGGATATTGCGTTCATGAGAGCAACAACTCTCTAAACCAAATGTTGGCGATGCTCAATCCCGCATCAGCGGCAGCAGCTGTACTCTCCTATGGCAGCAAACTAGCCTCTTTTCAACAACCATATATGGAGTCAGCACTACCCACCGTCTATCCCAGAACTGCTGAACAGTCAAACACCACAACAAATCTATCAGTTGATAGCAGAAGAACTTCAGCTAGTTCAATAACTAGTAATTCTCCACAACGCAATGGCTCACCAAAAGAAACCAACACCGAGCAACCAATGGACTTGAAAATTGAGAAATCAAAAAGCCCACCGGCAGCCAGTACCCAGTTGATAGAATGTCATTGGGTTGGAGCAGAAGGATACTGTGGTAAACGTTTCCCTTCGCAAGACAATCTCATGCAGCATTTGAAGCATCATGTGGCCACTTGTCCAAATGTAGTGGTAGCTGACGATGACAACAGACCACACACAGCCGACCGACATCAGGCATCGAAAGTTTCACCCTCACACAAGCACATTTCATCCGCTACAAATCCCAACGGTCTGTTGACTGTAGGAAGCAAACATCAGTCAGCTCGATTTCAACCGTACTCGGTGTCAGATCGTATGATACCAAGCGCGCTACTTTTGGGTGCTCCAAGATAGCTGCCACATTTATATATTAGATTACTAACTTATTTCCTATTTTGCAATAATCCTATTTAATTATATTGACATGAACAATCTCTCAGCTGTTTGAAATGTGGACAATGTACAATATTAAACGTTGTATGGACTTTTCAGTGATTTTTCCACTATTTTTAGTATTGAAACAATATAATATGCATTACCACAAACAACCACTTTAGTCCATTTGCTATTATCCATAAACGGAAAGGCGCACCTGTCAAAAATGTTTTGGCAGGACAATGTGAGAAAAGCAGGATAAATTTTAATTAGTTAAACACCATTTATCATGAAGGAATAAATAATTCCTTTGTATATAACTGACATAATATACAAAGCATTACGTAGACACTTCTACCGTAGGCACTTCTACCCGACTTGTCAAGTGTATAATGTATCGTGTATTATGTGCACCAATGACAGCAATACTTCAAGTGTACGTGAATCAGGCATTCTAGCAATTGAGGCCAAAGTGTCAACAAAGACTTGCTTGCTTCCATTTTCATTATGGTAATATAATTATATATTTTTTAAATACCAAAATAATTGCATTACATCTGAACTGACAGATTTTGACAAATCTAATAAATATTTATAAACTGCCAGCATTGCATCAGCACAAAACTGTCATCTGTAAACATGATATGCAAATTAGGGCAATCAGTGAATGCGGTAAGCAACAAGTAAACTGAGTAGGAAGAATTGACTGCTTCTCTCCAACAGATAACAACAAATGTGTGTATATAACATGGCCTGGGCTACAAGCCCATTTCATGCTACAAATTATGGAGATTTTCAAAGAAAATAGATAAAATCATTCTAGGAATAAATGAAAAAGTAACAATTAATTATCTTTCCATTTAATCAGAATTTAAAGTTACTCAGCAACAACCGCTAGTATTACATAAGAATGCACAACGTCAACTCAGGCTAATTTCTCAATCATTCCTACGTTTGAGTTGATTCTAAAACCGAAATGGCAATTTACTCTCAACCAACAGACCGTACTGGTGCCTGTATGCATACCCGTAACTAAAATGCGTGCAATCATATAACTTATAGATCGACTAGGAGCTTTCCACTGACTATGCTAGAGGAAGCACAAACACATTCTGTTATATCAGGAGTTATTCCCACAATCATTATATAACAGTCATGTGAAAAGAGAAGATAACTGACAGTAGAGAGGAGACAACTGAGCACACATGATGTACAGGAATGTAGACTTAGTTAATTTTATTGTCTTCAGACTTAGCTCTCTGATTGTGTAATATCAGAAGAAGGGACTATATCGTACACAACCCCCAGTCTAGTAAAGAACTTTCTTAGCATTACTCTGAGTTCCAGCTTTATATCGGCAGAGACGAGCTCACAAACGGCTGTGTAGTGGATTGAAGCGTGCACACGAAACTGCAACAAACAAGAGAATATGAAACATCTCAATAAAACAATAAGACAAAACACATACAGTAGATGAGCGGACAAGACGTACCTCCTCATCAGACAACTTGAGCAATCTACTAAATGTTAGCAGCATCAGATCTCTCCATGCATCTCTATGGCCGTCATTGCTCAGGGACAAATAGTATGATAATGCTTCAGAGCACAGCCTGGACAATAGATGCAAAGACAATAATAGATGCAAGAGCTGGCACACTAGCGATGTCAGTGTAAACCGTACCTAACTACATAACAGATTTAACAACAAACAAAGCTCTGTTGACCAATCATATCGCTTGTTGTAATATACAAGATCTGTAAGTCAATGGAAATACCCACTCTATAAGTTTATGCTCTATTTTAGACTTGAAGTCTGTGAGCCTCTCATCTCCGTACATGCTGAACAATATGCGCAGAGAGCAGGCCAGTGATTGTGTCTCTTGTTTCAACAGATTTGGCTTGGCTTTTCCTTTGAAACCTGCAGTGCAGCACGACTGTGTACAATTATATATATATATGAAGTATGTATAACCATAGATTTAAAAGAATATACAATATATAGAAACTGCACTCTCAGTTGTACAAAACGTACCAGCCTTCCAGAGGATGTTGCGCTGCTCATGGTTAGAGTTGAACTGAACAGCAAACCGATGGGAGTCATTGAGGCAGTCTACCAGAGTGAAGAGTTGTTCCACAGACAGGTAGGAGTACATGCCCTGCTCTCCAATACTCGAGGTGATAGAGTCTGAGTGTGCCTTTACTTCGTCTCCATCTTCTGCTGTCGAGCTCTGTAACCATAGCAACACGACGACGTACAACAAACTGACTATGAAAGCCTCAACAGGGAGACAACTTGTCACGTAGAATGTTATATTACCGAGATACAAGGACTTGTATTTGAGAACTTTTACCGATTATTTACACAAACGCTTATCTCTGCAATGCAATCCATACCTGCTGCGCTGCCACAATATTCTCATGATCATCTCTTTTGCTGGTGGTGGGAAAGAATATTACGTTGTCTATAGTCTGTATCAGCTCTAGCTGTACTATACACTTGATAAGTAGTGAAGAGAACAGCTTGTCCTGAGTGTGAACCTCTACAGATACAGTAAGAAATGGGCTCAACCATAAAATGTGGCCAGTTTAGCGCCAGTTTAGCACGCACGAGGCAATGCCCATTAGTACATATTAAAAGATTTCACTGACAGTTTTAGAGATAGAGAATGTGTTGTTATGAAAAAGCCAAAGTTACATAAATAGGTTACATAGCACTTCAACTGGCGAGTCTTATTAATCATTGCTTGCCCACATAATAGTTTATTTCTCATCAGTTCCCACACAATGCAATCATTTACACAGACATTAATTTAAGTAACAATGACAAGGGTAAACAATGCTTTGGTTTCAACTGATGAAGCAATTATTGTTCTCTCACAAACTCCACCACACTTTTATCTCTATAGAATTATGGCAGATTTAGAAACTGGCCTTAAAATTTAGAAACGTGGCAGCAAATAAGACCAATTAATTATTAGGATGCTTTTTGCAACATCAAAATAAATATATCATAAAAAAACAAAACAATTATAGTCCTTTAAGCGATAAGAAATTGACAATGAGCAGCTAATGACATCTAATTCTAGGCAATAAAAAGTCTCTCGTTCTTACATAACTACATTCAACCCCAATCTGTATCGCATGATTAATGTTACCTACAAGAGCCAATTTTGTGCTATTTTATATTTTTTACGGAGACAGCCAACTTATAGAAAAAAGCATATCTAAATGAACCTTTTTGCTACGTTCATATGAAATTTAATATAATATTTAATATCATTAACTTAATGTCCTTTAAGAGTTCTTGCTAACACAACCAATTTCCAATAAGCGTATTAAACTTCCAACAGTGTATAATTTTTAGCACATTTGAAAACTTTATTGGCATATAAATAAAACAACTCATCTCAATAATGTCTCTCAAATATGGTACTAGACAGATGCTTGGCAGACATTTTGTAATATTACGCTAGTGCAACGTTACATGCACAATCAGGCTATATAGAAAAATAATTATTAAATCATTTTTAATAAGTATTAATTATAAAGTATTAATTATGAATGACGAAGTTGATGGACACAGTAAAAGTGCAGTTGAGTAAATGAGAGAGACTAGGGGTGGAGAGAGAGGGGGGTGGAGAGAGAGGGGGGTGGAGAGAGACTAGGTGTGGAGAGAGACTAGGGGTGGAGAGAGAAGGGGGTGGAGAGAGACTAGGGGTGGAGAGAGACTAGGGGTGGAGAGAGACGGGGGTGGAGAGAGACTAGGGGTGGAGAGAGACGGGGGTGGAGAGAGACTAGGATTGGAGAGAGACGGGGGTGGAGAGAGACGAGGGTGGAGAGAGACTAGGGGTGGAGAGAGACGGGGGTGGAGAGAGACTAGGGGTGGAGAGAGACTAGGGGTGGAGAGAGACGGGGGTGGAGAGAGACTAGGGGTGGAGAGAGAAGGGGGTAAAGGTGGAGATGTGAGTGGGAGAGAGACGAAGGCTAAGGGAGAGCAGATGTAGGACAGAGAAAGGTCACACAGAAGGAATATAGAGACCAAGGCTAAGGGAGAGCAGATGTAGGACAGAGAAAGGTCACACAGAAGGAATATAGAGACCAAGGCTAAGGGAGAGCAGATGTAGGACAGAGAAAGGTCACACAGAAGGAATATAGAGACCAAGGCTAAGGGAGAGCAGATGAAGGACAGATAAAGGTCACACAGAAGGAATATAGAGACCAAGGCTAAGGGAGAGCAGATGTAGGACAGAGAAAGGTCACACAGAAGGAATATAGAGACCAAGGCTAAGGGAGAGCAGATGAAGGACAGAGAAAGGTCACACAGAAGGAACGCAGACAAGACTCACTCATGTTTGGTATCTTCTGATTGCTGGCCTCCTGAGACAAGACACTATTTTGGCTGTGTAAGCTCTGCGCGCTCCCCCTCCTCTTCAAGTCCCTTGCTGGGTGGTCGACAGAATGTGCTTCACCCACGGAATCCCCAGGTGCCCATGACATGAGCCTACCAACAGATACACATGGTTGTACCGTACATGGCTACTCACAGACAGATACACATGGTTGTACAGTACATGGTTACTCAAGGCAATTAAACAGGTACAAAAAACTAGAATTCCTTCAGCAGCCGGAGATATTTGTACTTTGGTATGGCCAAGAGTTGACCTTTAGCAATGACTATTTAATTACCACGACCAAAACAACAAAGTTCTGACGGCTCAAGGTTTAAAAAACAGCTATAACATTCCATAGACATAGCAATCATAGATTAGCGCAGCAGCGACATGTCAACCAGCCTTCTGACGAAAACCTACCGCTGAGGAATCGTAGTCTGAAATATTTTGACAATACACTGGCAGGTCTCATCCCAGACTGCTGTGGAGAATCTAGCACCATTAGAAATAACGAGGTTTTCCAGGCAGTTGGTACCAGAGCGAGCGAGTTCCTCATTATCTGTGCAAATATATATTATATACAAGTAATGGTACAGAGTTAGCTAACGTTGGCCGCTATATATAGAAATGACAAAGACCTGAGCAATGATTGGTATGTGTTACAGATTGTTGGTACCCAAGCTAACGCGTGGGACAAGTCCCCACATTAAGCGCATTATGCAACATCATATGTAATGGATAATATCACAACAATCAATTGCTTGGCTAATAAGATCTGTTGTACCAAACTCTCTCCATGCCAACACATCTGCACACAGTACAGTGTTCACTAGTAGATAGTCAAATTATTTCCTTGAGTAGACCAGAAGACAGGGCAATTATATAACACCAAGACTTTATTTACACCAGGTGGAATAGGTGAGAGTGGGCGGGCCTAAACCCGTATCTAACGCGTTAACACAAGACACGTTGCTGATGTAACGAGTTGTCTCAAATTTTTTTAATAGGTTGCTGCTTGCTATTTCACTGAAGAACTGTTTGTTTAGCCAATCATCTCGCAGACCACAACTACAGCTGGTCAGTTTAAAACTTTTACAATACTTACAACTATGATGCTTACAATCTGATTTTTTCTTTTAATATTTATTCAATCAACTTGTTTATTCTGATCAAAATGCTACGAGAAAATGCCAACAAGATCTGAAATTTACTATCGGTTCTGATTAAAATATTGAAGTGAAAGATAAGATCTGTTTAGAAAATTATTTTTATTATTAGAGCCAACAAAACCGCTGACATCAGTAGACACTAGACATCAGTACACACTAGACATAGACATCAGTACACACTAGACATAGACATCAGTAGACACTAGACATAGACATCAGCACACACTAGACATAGACATCAGCACACACTAGACATAGACATCAGTAGACACTAGACATAGACATCAGTACACACTAGACATAGACATCAGTAGACACTAGACATAGATATCAGTACACACTAGACATAGACATCAGTAGACACTAGACATAGACATCAGCACACACTAGACATAGACATCAGCACACACTAGATATAGACATAGCACACACTAGACATAGACATCAGTAGACATTAGACATAGACATCAGTACACACTAGACATAGACATCAGTAGACACTAGACATAGACATCAGCACACACTAGACATAGACATCAGCACACACTAGACATAGACATCAGTAGACATTAGACATTAGTACACACTAGACATAGACATCAGCACACACTAGACATAGACATCAGTACACACTAGACATAATGGATTGTGAACTTCGATAATGATGAAAAACAATTGCATTTAAAGTGGATATGCTAATGCTGTAGTTATATTATTATTCAAAAACTGTTGTTACGTCAAATATTAATAATTTGTTTTTACATCATATCTACTATTAAAAAGCATCTAATCAAACAATAACTAAATTCAATAGCAATAATTAACCAATACATTAGTTACCAACACATGCAATTGTTTGTATGATGTTTTAAATGTTATCACAAAATGTTTAAAACAATTGATAAGACAACTCACAATTTTTAAACAGAAAGTCTTATCAATTATTACATAATAGTGTAAATGTAAATTAAACGATACAAAACTGAACCATTTAGATTGAGTATAACAGTTAATATAGGCTGAGTACCCACCTTGCTGCACACACCAATGCAACTGTTCATAGAGATCAGATAAAAGAACATCCTGTAGGACACTATAATACTGAGTGAACACATCAACTATTGCGTACAGTGCATGATTGCATGTGGTCGTCATCCACTCCGTTTTCTGCAATAAAAATATTCAAAAAACGCTGAAAAAAACTGGGTAATAGTTTTCTGCTGAAATAAACGATAGGCAGAGAAGCAAAACCAAACATATAGATACAGACAAACAGACAGTTTTATTCGAGACAGGACGTTGTGACAAGGTCACCTCAGATTGCTGCTCAGGAAGCTTCATGTTATCAAATATACGAAAGATGATCCTGAATAGATCTTTCCACCAGTGCCTCTCGAAATCCATTCCATAAGTCTTCATTATCTCAAACATTACAGTGAGCCCCCTAAACAAGGTAATACAAGGCTAACATTACAGTGAGCCCCTAAACAAGGTAACACAAGGCTAACATTACAGTTAGCCCCCTAAATGAGGTAACACAAGGCTAACATTACAGTTAGCCCCCTAAATGAGGTAACACAAGACTAACATTACAGTTAGCCCCCTAAATGAGGTAACACAAGGCTAAAATTACAGTTAGCCCCCTAAATGAGGTAAAACAAAGCTAACATTACAGTTAGCCCCTAAATGAGGTAACACAAGGCTAACATTACAGTTAGCCCCCTAAATTAGGTAACACAAGGCTAACATTACAGCTAGTGCCCTAAATGAGGTAACACAAGGCTAACATTACAGTTAGTTCCCTAAATGAGGTAACACAAGGCTAAAATTACAGTTAGCCCCCTAAATTAGGTAACACAAGGCTAACATTACAGCTAGCCCCTTAAATTAATGTAACACAACAGTGATGTAAACTAAACAAAGACCAAAGGGAATGCATTAATATTTATCATGAAAAATATATTCTCTTCTTTGCCCACAAATTTCTCCTTCGATAGAAGACAAAAACAAGTAAAAGCAAGCATCAATTTTAGACTTTATCACTAAGCCGAGTGACATAAATAAGAGCTCCTGACACAAATGTTTTTATTATTAGCTTATTAACACAGTAATTACATTCCGTGGGAAAATGGTGAGCAGTATTTAGGGATGATCATCGCACTTTTACATGACGATAACTTTAATCTTACAAATTGCTTTCCACCTGTTCCTGCCACTAACAACATTTAATAACATCAGTATCAGAGATGGCCCAGCAGACAAAGTAACACATGCAGCTGCAAGCAGTACAACTCATACAACCACACGTCCTTCACAGAGAACATTTATCCTAATTTATTTGATATGTTTACTGAAGCTGTAACACTGTCACTAGAATATCATCATAATACTGATGAATGTGTAACACGTTGCAAGGGAATTAGCTGTAGTAATACGAGATAAGAAGCATGAATGAGGTGTCCAAGCGACAAAACCACAAAGCAGTAAACAGAGCTGTGGTATAGAGAGTGCAAGTTCTACCAGCGCTGTAGGAGAGATTAGAGCAGAGATTAGATGAGAAGACGGTGGCGGTTGGTTGCCAGCCACTTACCAACACTTACACCTGGCAAGCATGGTAATTCCCAATGCGGTTTGTACCAGTTATAAGCCTAATTGATAGCGGACACAGTCACAAACCATTGAGAAATTAATAATCACAAGAAAATAAATCATGTTTAAAAGATGGTTGGTAGGTTTGAATTTCAATAACAAGGATTAGGGAGATTTCTCATGAATCAGATGATATAGAGCTGAATCAGAAACAGTCTAAGAAAACAACCTTGGTTTAAAACGTTTTCTTTGATTGCCAGCAATATTACACTGAGCTGCGTTGGTTGTGCCACACACCTCTGAGATAATCCTGGTACAAAATATTATATATACTTTAGAAAAAATGTTGTAATTTAAATCGGTTGAGGAATTCTACAGCTGCAGTCTGTTCACGATGAGGACAGAACAAAGAATTGTTAAAAACCAATATCAGCATTTTCTGACACAATTTTTGTATGTTGAAAAAGTGAATTATCATTCTGTTATATGGAGAGAAAAAACGTTGTTGGGTACCACAGGAGGCCACAACAGATGCGGTAAGATGAAATAATACCGTCACAATACAAAGGCGCCCATTGAAGTACTCTGCTTTACTCACCGAGTTCTAACGTCCATCTTACAACGACTGATGATACAAGAGAGCTCAAAAAGTACAGGGAACCAGCCCTTCGCCCACACCCTGTCTCCCTCCTTCACCTGCACCTGCGTCTCCCCTTGCTCTGCACCATGGGAAACTCCACTCTCTCTGAATAACTGACAACACACTTTACACTATAGCTTTACTCTATCAGAGCAGACAACTCCCAATTACAGCTACATACAATAACACGTACTACTACAGCTACATACAATAACACGTACTACTACAGCTACATACAATAACATGCACTACCACAGCTACATACAATAACATGCACTACCACAGCTACATACAATAACACGTACTACTACAGCTACATACAATAACACGTACTACTACAGCTACATACAATAACACGTACTACTACAGCTACATACAATAACACGCACTACCACAGCTACATACAATAACATGCACTACCACAGCTACATACAATAACACGTACTACTACAGCTACATACAATAACACGTACTACTACAGCTACATACAATAGCACGTACTACTACAGCTACATACAATAACATGCACTACCACAGCTACATACAATAACATGCACTACCACAGCTACATACAATAACACGTACTACTACAGCTATTAATTATTATTAAATTAAAATCAACTTTATTTACTGATCAATGTACAGTTTGTAAGCAATATACAAGGTACCAATGGATCATGTTTGACATTAGCTACATACAATAACACGTACTACTACAGCTACATACAATAACATGCACTACTACAGCTACATACAATAACATACACTACCACAGCTACATACAATAACACGTACTACTACAGCTACATACAATAACACGTACTACTACAGCTACATACAGTAGTTAACAGTAATTAACAGATGAGGCGGGTACCTTTGGTTTTTCAGCTACAATCTTTGCACAAGCCCGGATCAAGCGAATGGCCTCCATGCTGATGTCAGGGAATGATATGTTACAGGCAAACTCTGACAGGCATTTCACTGCATCCTGGAAGCTGCCCACTACAGCATCAAAGTGCTGCGCAAACACCGTGCCTGCAAAATACCAGGTGATGGGGAAAGCAACTCCAAAATAAGTCCCGGACAGATGATAATGTTGTGTTACAAATACACTGTGTAATATATACACACACATCTATAGTACATACTATATACTAACTACTATACATATATACTATATACTAACTACTATACATATATACTATATACTAACTACTATACATATATACTATATACTAACTACTATACATATATACTATACTATATACTATACTATATACTAACTACTATCTATAGATATATAAAGGTCTATGGTGAATATACAGACTTCACAGGAATCACTCACTTATGATCTTGCCGCTGGTTTGAAATGCGAGGGAGACAATATTCTCTTCTGACTCAGAAGCTGCCAAATGAAAGACACTAAATATATTCTTCCATCCAGATCTGATGTTTGCCATCTGCGCTTGGACCATCTGTGATACGCACTGTACTACCATGTCTCTGATAGAGATGGACCTATATATAGTATATAATACACTGTACTACCATGTCTCTTATAGAGATGGACCTATATATAGTATATAATACACTGTACTACCATGTCTCTGATAGAGATGGACCTATATATAGTATATAATACACTGTACTACCATGTCTCTTATAGAGATGGACCTATATATAGTATATAATACACTGTACTACCATGTCTCTGATAGAGATGGACCTATATATAGTATATAATACACTGTACCATGTCTCTTATAGAGATGGACCTATATATAGTATATAATACACTGTACTACCATGTCTCTTATAGAGATGGACCTATATATAGTATATAATACACTGTACCATGTCTCTTATAGAGATGGACCTATATATAGTATATAATACACTGTACTACAATGTCTCTTATAGAGATGGACCTATATATAGTATATAATACACTGTACTACAATGTCTCTTATAGAGATGGACCTATATATAGTATATAATACACTGTACTACCATGTCTCTTATAGAGATGGACCTATATATAGTATATAATACACTGTACTACCATGTCTCTTATAGAGATGGACCTATATATAGTATATAATACACTGTACTACCATGTCTCTTATAGAGATGGACCTATATATAGTATATAATACACTGTACTACCATGTCTCTTATAGAGATGGACCTATATATAGTATATAATACACTGTACTACCATGTCTCTTATAGAGATGGACCTATATATAGTATATAATACACTGTACCATACACAGATCTAATAGACATGCAGTATATAATACACTGTACCATACACAGATCTAATAGACATACAGTATATAATACAATGTACCATACACAGATCTAATAGACATACAGTATATAATACACTGTACCATACACAGATCTAATAGACATACGGTATATAATACAATGTACTATACACAGATCTAATAGACATACGGTATATAATACAATGTACTATACACAGATCTAATAGACATACAGTATATAATATAATACACTGTACCATACACAGATCTAATATACATACAGTATATAATACACTGTACCATACACAGATCTAATAGACATACGGTATATAATACAATGTACCATACACAGATCTAATAGACATACGGTATATAATACAATGTACTATACACAGATCTAATATACATACAGTATATAATACGATGTACTATACACAGATCTAATAGACATACAGAATATAATACAATATACCATACACATATCTAATAGACAATTACACAAGAAACTCACCGATTGCGTTTCATGATATGCTCAAATGGACGCAAGAAATCCTTTTGGAACCTAAAGTTGGCGAATTCTCCTTTTTCTAAAAACTTCATGGACAGCTGTCGCAGTGAGTCGACGGCAAAGAAGGCCACATCTTCGTTTTGAATACAGCCGACCTGCAATAAGGATTGCAGTCTAAACAGAAGTAGGAAATCTACGCTATGTTACGCTGACATCAAAACAATTTTACGCCCGAGAAATGAGTTTTTGGTAGAGTTTTTCAGACGAAGGTTATAACATACTTTGTTGAAGTGTTCTCCAAGAACAGCCCATATCCTGGACCACTGTAGCCTAATTCTCCCCATGTTATAGTATGAGATCTCTACTATCTTCTGCAGACTGAACATACGGGGGTGTGAGGTATTAGACAGTTCATCCATTGACACAGCACACAGTGCAGTCACAAAGTCCACTGTAACAACCACGTACCATGACAGTGTACAGCACATCAACAAAGGGCTGTACGAGCTTTTTAAAGATATCACCAATAATTCTGAGAACAAAATTTGTCTCTACTGGACAGGTAATCTAGTGCAGCGATCGTCACTGGTTCAAACAACATGACAAACTAAACATTATATCAAGTGTTGACAGATTGTTTTTGTCTAGATGAACATACCATGTTTGTGAGTTATCTTCTCCTAAGACAAAGAGTCGTTGAACAAAGCAAGACAACTCCTATATTAACCGTAAATAAAGCTTTTCAAAATTCTCATCCCAGAAAGCCATGAAAAACCCTCTATCTGTAGTGTGGAGGCTCAAACTAGCTACAAACCTATGGCGTCTCCATCCAGTTTGACAGAGCCAGTAAATATCCTATCCATGGCCACAATGACACTCTGTGAGCTGGTTTGTATCATTTGTCCTTGCAGAGACGCTAGCTTCTTAGAGTCAGCGCGAGTCAGCACTGCAGATAACAACATCATTGGTCTAAACAAACATCTCAACTAAGGCTAAACAACTCAAATTCTTAACAATCAATGTTCGGGTGAGGAGACAATTACCACTGCAGACGCTGTGAACATCGCAGAGTTTTAGTAAATGTGAACTAAGACTATTATAAAAAGATGCGCTGATCGAGAAACAGAATTATCCAAACTAATTGCTGCTGCTGTTTGCTGACCTTCAGGGTCAAATGATTCCATAGGATGATGAGCTGGATGTTTGTTTTTGTCTTTGGATTTGCCTCCTCCGCCTTGCAGGTTGTACTTGACTCCAGAGCCAATGAGCTGTGCAAGTTCTAGCTGAGAGATGCATTTCAATATCTGCAGCAAGCCAAGACATCAGCAATTACACGTACAGTCATAATAAACTTACACTGGACTAAAGAAGATGATGGAAATTTTTCTTCCTGTAGTCCGTAGCGGTGTAATGATATCTTTAGTTAGATTGGTCGAGTATAGACGGCACCGGCTACCGTTAGACATGCTCTTACATAATAGCTATTCTATTTATCAGGGTTGCCAATAAATTGCTAAAAAAGAATAAATTGACCTCTCACCTCTAACCAAGTGTGGCCTAGATAGTTTCCATCAGTGTGTGCTACGGAGATCAGTGCTTTGATAGTCTCAATATTTTTTGTCTTCATCTCAGTGAGTGGAGAGTTGGCAGTCAGCAATGTGAACCTATAAGCAGCACTATTGGTTGACATCCATTCATTCCACCAATAGCAGGGTGCATAACACAAGGCCAGTGAACCAACTCTCACCTAGCGAGGGCTTGTACGTAGGCGTCCCTTTCCAGCTCCATTCTAAATATACAGGCTATCCTGATGGCACACCGTATTCCATCTAAGCAAGGTTCATACATGTTGGAGTCGTCGGAGTTCTGTAGTCCAATGCTGAATGAGGCGAGGAATGGAGTCCAAACCATCTGCATTAAAACATGTTAAATACATGTACGTGTTGTGTGTGTGTAATATAGTATGTAATGTATGTAATATATGTAACATATGACATGCATGTAACGTATGTCACTTGTGTAAGATATGCACCTTGAACATGGGTCTAACATGCTCATGATGTTTTGCACTGGTAAACTCCACTTTAGCATGCGAGACGCTCTCCATAAGGGCTTTAGCGACAGAAGTCATCTGTAACATCTCCGTGTCAAACATGGTCTTCCGCTGTTTGGGTGTCACAGTAGTACCTGCAAGCGACCAGAATACACAGTGGCACACAAACTATTGAGCGGTGTGGAGGGAAGAGGTACGTGCAGTGATAGACAGTAAAAGCAGCATACAATGAGCTCTAGAGTAGACTCACTAGGTAGGCTAGCTGAAGAGCCATGTTTGTTGGATATCGGTGCAGACGTGGGCTTGAGTTTAATCTCACTGATAGCAATCTCATCGTATATATCAGAGAGGTACTCGGGGGGTAAGTCTCTGCTGTCATTTATACCTCTGTTCATCTTTATATACTGCTCCTTGGTCATCTTGTTCTTTACCTGCGGCAGGCAATACTTCTATTTATAACCTTATGTTATCAATTGAGCTACGAAGAATATTTATAAAAATGATGCAATAAATTAGACACAAAGAGCATAACTCTACTACTCAGCAGATCTTATCAAAATGCAGAGTTACTTTCGGTCATACACTGTCATCTCAAGAATCGAGTACAAGAAAGTTGAATCCTATGCAACCGAATCAATGCAATTACATATTTTTTAAAGTCCCAAAAACTGTCAAAGCATTCGAGTGTTTTAAATAGATCATATTAGATCATATTTGTTGAGGCTCGAGTACCAACAATAAAACAACAACAACACAATAAAACATAGCTCTTGACAATACATTCAAATAAAACCATTAAAGCTATGAGCCTCTAGAATTTCAACGCCAACATCTTGCGAAGAGGAAGCAACTCCAGAAAGTCAAACAACTTTTTTCACATACGTTCAAGATTAAAAGTAATTTATCGGAAAATTTTACTCAGTGACCTTCAAACTTGAACATTTTTTCCCATGTAACAACTTTTCATCACCTCAAACTGACATACTTTTGGTTATTGCAGTGAAGTTAATTCCATAGCAAATTTAGCACATCTGGTGAGCCAATGACAAAAGTAAGATTAATTTAGGCACAGGAGAAGATTAATTGATAATAAAAGTTACAGGTATGAGCGGGTAAGATTAATAGCGAGGTACACAACCACATATTTGTTGATTCAACTAATCCATACACAAAATAAATAATTATCAAAAACCAAAACTTAATCAATACAGTTGGAAATTAATCATCAGGCAGAGCAAATAGCAGGTCCATATGTCTGTATCAACAGATTTATGGCTAGCAATCTATTTATAACAAAACCAATTTGCAGGGAGAACAAACTCTTACGCAAGATACATGGCTCAGACTACAAACCTGGGAACTGTGTAGATCTGTGGCTAACATGATGATAGAGTAGGCAAGAACATAAGCTGCATCAGCACTGGCAAATATCGAGTCGCTGAAACACAAAGTTTGTCCCATTTTACTGGCTATGACAGACGTGATATCCACCAATCATAAACATTACAATATCCAGTTAAATCTACTAGCTAACAATGTCAAACTTACGGTGACCAATTGTATGTTACAGGTAGATATACCCACCTGTATGTTACAGGTAGATATACCCACCTGTATGTTACAGGTAAATATACCCACCTGTATGTTACAGGTAGATATACCCAATGTATGTTACAGGTAGATATACCCAACTGTATGTTACAGGTAGATATATCCAACTGTATGTTACAGGTAGGCATACCCACCTGTATGTTACAGGTAGACATACCCAACTGTATGTTACAGGTAGATATACCCAACTGTATGTTACAGGTAGATATACCCAACTGTATGTTACAGGTAGATATACCCAACTGTATGTTACAGGTAGATATACCCACCTATATGTTACAGGTAGATATACCCAACTGTATGTTACAGGTAGATATACCCACCTATATGTTACAGGTAGATATACCCAACTGTATGTTACAGGTAGACATACCTCTGATTACACTGACAGTATCTGGCAGCGAACTTCTCCATCAATCTGTCAATCTTTTGCGCCTCTCCAGGAAGCCTGAATCCTTCTAGAAACTTCCGTAGAGCCGGTACAAACTGAATGCCATCAAAGTCGAGCAGATCTACATATGTGTACATGACCTCCTTGTTTAATCTACAAACAGTACAACAGTACAACAGTACAATACTCAACATACAGCGAAAGCACACAGTTACCTTTGCATGAAGGCAGATCAACTGGACCTCTCAGACTTAAACTAATGAGATTTGTGCATAGACATAGATCATGCTGATGGCCAACAATAAGGCTACCAATCCATAAGTATGTGTCATCATAGAGGGACATCATAGTCATTCATAAGGAAAGACAACTCCTATTTACTATTAAAGTCTACAGTTATACCAATCATACTACCAAAGCAGAAAATATATCAATTCCATCACCATCTTAAGCAGCTCTGGCAGATTTAACAAAATAACTCCAACAGACGGAGGTTCCTGGTAGGACTGAGGCGCATGTGGCTAAGCTTAAAGGAAACTTATGTTTAATTAATTATGGTTTCACTGATATGCAGAGTAAGCGAGAATATCCTGTTCGCAAGTGCTAAACAATCAATCATAATTACTTAAAAAAGACATTAATTATTTACCAATATATCGCGATATATAACACAATATATCGCTAGTAAACCACTGGATGTTGTCATAGCATGTCATGTGCTCGAGAGACTGCACAAAAAAAAAACACCAGTAATCGCTTTTTAAAATCAAACCCTAGATATACGTAACACGCAATACCTATTATATTTAGGCGTTGCTCGTTAAATCCTTTTTTTACACTTCAATGTTATTTATTTATTTATTATTATTTTAAAGAAATGCGTACTTTTCATTCTCTCCCATGAAGTCTCCTATGACTGTCTTGTCCAGACGCTCCTCTGCGCGGAAGAATCTGGCAATATCCTCCGGAGTTGTCCCTAGTAGCCCGTGCTCTTGTAAAAACGCTAAACCTTTCTTGGCCTTCTTGTTGAACCTACACCATCATAACACAACATGAGTTGGATATACAACAGCAATCTAGAGAGCAGACAACTCTGATTTCATTAAGAAATACAACAATATGAGGGGGGGGGGAGACAGCTCTGTATAGTGAGTGGACAACTCTACAGAATGAGATGACACTTTAAAGAGGAGAGACAACTCTCAAGAAAGAGAGAGGAAACAACTCCTTATGGACACACATTTCTATGCCAGCCACAATAGTCTCTTTCTTTTGCTTGAGCTCCTCAAACTGTTCAGGACTGTCCAGTGTTGTGTTGGATTCATTCAATGAATTGGCACTGTTGTAGCTAGCCATAGTTCCTTTGCCTGAGTCAGAGTCTGGGTCCACAGGCTGAGGCATGACCTCATTACCTGGTATCACACAAAAATAAATAAATCAACAGAGTTGTGCATTCATCAGAGAAAGAACATACTGTTGATAGTCAGATAGTCCCGGCAATATCCCAATTGATTATTTACAAACACCCACAAACGTCTGCTGTAACATCTACACTCGATGACATATTTCTATAGAAAAGTCCAATTAGATAGAAAGCAATTTCAACCAATCAATGAGATCAATACATAAACCAATGAGCAAGAGGTCCAATATCACATATCGTGTCAACAACTCTAATATCTCATAAATATATGCAGCTGGCAAGGTGGATGGAAAATAAAGATTACCAAGGTTTGACTGCTGATGTGGGTTGACATACAAGTCATTGCTCCACTCTACCATACACTTTAAAATGGAAACTATACACTCCAGTCCCTTCAGCCTGATGTTGTGTTCTTGGGCAGGGGTGGCACCTGGAATTAGGACACAAAAATATGGCTATATGACTTACGAAAGCAAAGCTTCAAGGGGTGGTACCTATCGATAGCCAACATAGAGCTGAAAGGGATGGGCACTATTGAGAAAAAGCACACACAAATAGAGCTATAGGGGTGGCACCTATAGTTAAATAGCGCATGAGAATCAAGTTACCAAAAAATGGCACCTACAAATAAGTAGCGCACAAGAATAGAGCAATAAGGGGTGGCATCTACAGATGATTAGTGGGCAAAAATAGAGCTAGAAGGGGTAGCATGTATAATAAATAGCGTACAATGATAAAGCTATAGAACATAACATCACTACAGGGTCTACCTACTAATGAAATCAGCGATGCACAAATCAATTTATAAACTTATACGTCCGGCAGAGACAACCAATACAGTATTCAGAAACTAAACACAATTTTATATGTTTAATTGCTTTATGCCTTGAAGAATAACAGGTCAACTATACAAAAAACTTAAAATTATTTGATTTCATGTCATATATGGACACCATCATTCATTTTATAATACTAAAATTTCTCAGATAGATAAACTGCTTGCAGACTGTAAAAAAAATAGAGAGAAACAACTTATTAGAAAAAAATCCAGATTTCTAAGTAACTTGGAAACTTCTAGAACATAATCTGTGCGAAATTAATAGAATATTAATCAGGAGAAAAGAAATAATGGCATTATATTCATAAGACATCCTGTATGTTGGGCACGTAGTAATGGAGACACTTCTATGTAACCAGAGATATACAAGTATTATAGCCTGCAAACGATCACATAGCGAAGACTCTATCATATAATTCAAAGCCAGGAGCAGAGACATCCCATATTGAATATCTGCAGGATATTTGAACTGATGCTTTACTCACCGTACACAATAGCCTGAGCTCCTGTACTCACCGTACACAATAGCCTGCTGTCCTTTACTCACTGTACACAATAGCCTGCGGTCCTTTACTCACTGTACACAATAGCCTGCTGTCCTTTACTCACCGTACACAATAGCCTGCGGTCCTTTACTCACCCTACATAATAGCCTGCGCTCCTTTACTCACTGTACACAATAGCCTGCGCTCCTTTACTCACCGTACACAATAGCCTGCGCTCCTTTACTCACCGTACACAATAGCCTGCGCTCCTTTACTCACTGTACACAATAGCCTGCGCTCCTTTACTCACCATACACAATAGCCTGTTGTCCTTGGGCTATCTTGGTCAGGTCAGTTATAAGCCTCTCAAACACATTAGCTAGATCTAGGTCACAGTCATAGTTGACATATATATCCACGACACACTGTGCATCTTCGCACACCCTGGTGAGTGCCTGCACCACCATCCACTTGTGCTCAAATGAGCTGCTTGACGTCTCAAGGATGAAGAGGAATATATCTTTGAAGAACACCTACAGTACATGCAGTATACCTACAGTATATCTACAGTACATGTAGTATACCTACAGTATACCTACAGTACATGCAGTATACCTACAATATACCTACAGTACATGTAGTATACCTACAGTATACCTACAGTATACCCACAGTATACCTACAGTACATGCAGTATACCTACAGTATACCTACAGTACATGTAGTATACCTACAGTATACCTACAGTATACCTACAGTATACCTACAGTATACCCACAGTATATCTACAGTACATGTAGTATACCTACAGTATACCTACAGTACATGCAGTATACCTACAGTATACCTACAGCACATACAGTACACCTACAGCACATACAGTACATACATACAGCACACCTACAGTATACCTACAGCACATACAGTACACCTACAGCACATACAGTACACCTACAATACATACAGTACACCTACAGCACATACAGTACACCTACAATACATACAGTATACCTACAGCATATACAGTATACCTACAGCACATACAGTACACCTACAGTACACCTACAGCACATACAGTATACCTACAGCACATACAGTATACCTACAGCACATACAGTATACCTACAGCACATACAGTATACCTACAATACATACAGTATACCTACAGCACATACAGTACACCTACAGCACATACAGTACACCTACAGCCCATACAGTATACCTACAGCACATAAAGTATACCTACAGCACATAAAGTATACCTACAGCACATACAGTATACCTACAGCACATAAAGTATACCTACAGCACATACAGTATACCTACAGCACATACAGTATACCTACAGCACATACAGTATACCTACAGCACATACAGTATACCTACAGCACATACAGTATACCTACAGCACATACAGTACACCTACAGCACATACAGTATACCTACAGTATACCTACAGCACATACAGTACACCTACAGCACATACAGTATACCTACAGCACATACAGTACACCTACAGCACATACAGTACACCTACAGCACATACAGTACACCTACAGCACATACAGTACACCTACAGCACATACAGTACACCTACAGCACATACAGTATACCTACAGCACATACAGTATACCTACAGCACATACAGTACACCTACAGCACATACAGTACACCTACAGCACATACAGTACACCTACAGCACATACAGTACACCTACAGCACATACAGTACACCTACAATACATACAGTATACCTACAGCACATACAGTACACCTACAGCACATACAGTATACCTACAGCACATACAGTATACCTACAGCACATACAGTATACCTACAATACATACAGTATACCTACAGTATACCTACAGCACATACAGTACACCTACAGCACATACAGTACACCTACAGCACATACAGTACACCTACAATACATACAGTATACCTACAGCACATACAGTACACCTACAGCACATAAAGTATACCTACAGCACATACAGTATACCTACAGCACATACAGTATACCTACAATACATACAGTATACCTACAGCACATACAGTACATACATACAGCACACCTACAGTATACCTACAGCACATACAGTACACCTACAGCACATACAGTACACCTACAGCACATACAGTACACCTACAATACATACAGTATACCTACAGCACATACAGTACACCTACAATACATACAGTACACCTACAGCACATACAGTATATCTACAGCACATACAGTACATCTACAGCACATACAGTATACCTACAATACATACAGTATACCTACAGTATACCTACAGCACATACAGTACACCTACAATACATACAGTATACCTACAATACATACAGTACACCTACAGCACATACAGTATACCTACAGCACATACAGTACACCTACAATACATACAGTATACCTACAGCATATACAGTACACCTACAATACATACAGTATACCTACAGCACATACAGTACACCTACAGCACATACAGTACACCTACAATACATACAGTACACCTACAGTACATACAGTATACCTACAGCACATACAGTACACCTACAGCACATACAGTATACCTACAATACATACAGTATACCTACAGTACACATACAGTACACCTACAATACATACAGTATACCTACAGCACATACAGTATACCTACAGTACACCTACAGCACATACAGTACACCTACAGCACATACAGTACACCTACAGCACATACAGTATACCTACAGCACATACAGTACACCTACAGCACATACAGTACACCTACAATACATACAGTATACCTACAGCACATACAGTACACCTACAGCACATACAGTATACCTACAGCACATACAGTACACCTACAGCACATACAGTATACCTACAGCACATACAGTACACCTACAGCACATACAGTATACCTACAGCACATACAGTACACCTACAGCACATACAGTATACCTACAGCACATACAGTACACCTACAGCACATACAGTACACCTACAATACATACAGTATACCTACAGCACATACAGTCCACCTACAATACATACAGTATACCTACAGCACATACAGTACATCTACAATACATACAGTATACCTACAGCACATACAGTATACCTACAGCACATACAGTATACCTACAGCACATACAGTACACCTACAGCACATACAGTACACCTACAGTACATACAGTACACCTACAGCACATACAGTATACCTACAGCACATACAGTACACCTACAGCACATACAGTATACCTACAGCACATACAGTACACCTACAATACATACAGTATACCTACAGCACATACAGTACACCTACAGCACATACAGTACACCTACAGCACATACAGTACACCTACAATACATACAGTATACCTACAATGCATACAGTATACCTACAGCACATACAGTATACCTACAGCACATACAGTATACCTACAGCACATACAGTACACCTACAGCACATACAGTACACCTACAGCACATACAGTATACCTACAGCACATACAGTATACCTACAGCACATACAGTACACCTACAGCACATACAGTATACCTACAACACATACAGTATACCTACAGTACATACAGTACACCTACAGCACATACAGTATACCCACAGCACATACAGTACACCTACAGCACATACAGTACACCTACAATACATACAGTATACCTACAGCAGATACAGTATACCTACAGCACATACAGTACACCTACAGCACATACAGTACACCTACAATACATACAGTATACCTACAGCACATACAGTATACCTACAGCACATACAGTATACCTACAATACATACAGTATACCTACAGCACATACAGTACACCTACAGCACATACAGTACACCTACAATACATACAGTATACCTACAGCACATACAGTATACCTACAGCACATACAGTACACCTACAGCACATACAGTACACCTACAATACATACAGTATACCTACAGCACATACAGTATACCTACAGCACATACAGTACACCTACAGCACATACAGTATACCTACAGCACATACAGTACACCTACAACACATACAGTACACCTACAGCACATACAGTATACCTACAACACATACAGTATACCTACAGTACATACAGTACACCTACAGCACATACAGTATACCTACAGCACATACAGTATACCTACAGCACATACAGTACACCTACAGCACATACAGTACACTTACAATACATACAGTACACCTACAGCACATACAGTATACCTACAGCACATACAGTACACCTACAGTACACCTACAGTACACCTACAGCACATACAGTACACCTACAGCACATACAGTATACCTACAGCACATACAGTACACCTACAGCACATACAGTACACCTACAGTACATACAGTACACCTACAGCACATACAGTACACCTACAGCACATACAGTACACCTACAGCACATACAGTATACCTACAATACATACAGTATACCTACAGCACATACAGTACACCTACAGCACATACAGTATACCTACAGCACATACAGTATACCTACAGCACATACAGTACACCTACAATACATACAGTACACCTACAGCACATACAGTATACCTACAGCACATACAGTATACCTACAGCACATACAGTATACCTACAGCACATACAGTACACCTACAATACATACAGTACACCTACAGCACATACAGTATACCTACAGCACATACAGTACACCTACAGCACATACAGTACACCTACAGCACATACAGTACACCTACAGCACATACAGTATACCTACAGCACATACAGTATACCCGAAGGTGAAAATTTTCACCCTCCGTTAAACAAATAATTGCGTCATCAAACATTCGTAAAAATTAAACAGACGGAGGCACCACGTAGGAGGTTGACACAAACAGAAAATGTTTTTGTACAGTTGGTAGGCACATCTGTTTGAGACAACAATTGACTGGGACTATTTATACCTTCAGTGTGACGGCGAATAAGGGCAGGAAAACATAACTTCAAATGTATTTAAACTTTCTAGGGTGCTCACGAGTAATTCAGTTGTTACTATTTCCAATAGTTCAAATGATTACATTCACTTAACTATATTTAGCAAAGAAAACTAAACAAAAAAGTATTCATACTTCTAATTTAAACTAAACATCATTCCATAGACATAAGAACCCGCACAAGCTGACAAAACAAATAGAGACAAATCTTTACCTCAATCTGCCTCTTGAGATGCTGTTTAAAGTGAGCCAGTAGAATGAGGAATATGGCTAGAGACAGCTCAAACACATCAGGCACAGATGAGGCTCCATTCTTTGATAGAGCTACACAAAGGTACTGCTTTATCGCACTAATAAACATTTCATTAGAGCGGAACACAGGTCCAGCATTCTATAACAGACACAGAGAGCGTGTCAACTGTCTCGCAGTAACAGAATAAACAAACAGGTATAATCTATAAGTGGTTTATTTTGGGCTTGGCTCTAAGGCTATACAGTTGGTAGGAGGTTGTACGGATGTCGGTTTCTTTGCATATTTGGTCATGAATTATCGATAGTTCATCAGGATGGACCGTCAGGTGTGTCCATTAATTAATCAGGTCTTAATAAAGACAAGAACATTATAATTGGGTAAGTGAAGTGATAGCATCGGGCGAATACAATTGTGAAAGACCGACAAATATATGTGCACACAATGTGCATAGCTAGCTGTGCACACAAAACAACAGACTGTAAACAATAACATACAAACCTGTAGTATTTGTAGCAAAAGTTGTAAAGACAATATTTTAGACCTCAGTTCATGTGACCTACAAAATGCATAACCATAATTTACAATTGCTATAACTAGGGCAGTATATTGACAAGTAGCAAAACACTTTTCATTAGAAATCAATAAAAAAAATAATTTAAAAAGCTTTTATAGATATTTTTTTAAAAAGTCCAGAATAGATTTAAAATTCTGAAATTTTAATTTCATAAAGATTTAATCCGGATTAATCATATGGAATTTTAATTTATTAATTTAAAATTCAAAAAAGTTCTCAAGCCAATGCACTCTAAACCTATTGCTCACCAAATCATGTAGCAAAGATTAATAATGAACAAATAGTATACTAACTGATATATTTTACAATTACTGTTTTTTGTGATACATTCACCTAACTACAATCAATGTGCACTTTAACTGTATCACCAAATAAAATTATGTTTTTTCACTAACAGTTTACCAAATTTTTGTAGAACAGAACTTGGTTCTTTCAAAAATTAAATTATTATAAAAAAATAAAAGAGAAGTTTTAGAGCAGATGAAATGTATATCAGCTGACCAAACATTTAGTGACAAAAAGAGGAGACAACTGACAATAAGTTGACCTATGAAGTACAGAAATAGGCTCTGGGTATATACTTGGTATATAGTGGACATACTTAGTCTATAATGGACATACTTAGTATCTAGTGGACATACTTAGTATCTGGTGGACATACTTAGTATCTAGTGGACATACTTAGTCTATAATGGACATACTTAGTATCTAGTGGACATACTTAGTATCTGGTGGACATACTTAGTATCTAGTGGACATACTTAGTATCTGGTGGACATACTTAGTATCTAGTGGACATACTTAGTCTATAATGGACATACTTAGCATCTAGTGGACATACTTAGTATCTGGTGGACATTCTTCGTATCTAGTGGGCATACTTAGTACCTGCTGGGCATAGTTAGTATCTAGTGGACACACTTAGTATCTAGTGGACGTACTTAGGATCTGGTGGACATACTTAGTATCTAGTGGACATACTTAGTATCTGGTGGGCATACTTAGTATATAGTGGACGTACTTAGGATCTGGTGGACCATCTGTACTCAGTGGTTTCATGCTTAGCTTGCAAAGACTTCTAAACACTAGAAAGGCATCCATCTGTAGAATGTTAGTAAATGATGTTACATTGACACTGTCAGCACTGTGTATACTGTCTGTGTCGCCAGCTACAAGTACATAATATTACAGGTGTATTACATGCGCATTACATGTGCATTACATGTGTATCGTAGCACAGGTTACTGAGTGTTACATGTGTGGTATATGGGTATTACATGTGTGGTATATGGGTATTACATGTGTGGTATACGGGTATTACATGTGTGGTATACGGGTATTACATGTGTGGTATACGGGTATTACATGTGTGGTATATGGGTATTACATGTGTGGTATATGGGTATTACATGTGTGGTATATGGGTATTACATGTGTGGTATATGGGTATTACATGTGTGGTATACGGGTATTACATGTGTGGTATATGGGTATTACATGTGTGGTATACGGGTATTACATGTGTGGTATATGGGTATTACATGTGTGGTATATGGGTATTACGTGTGTGGTATATGGGTATTACATGTGTGGTATATGGGTATTACATGTGTGGTATACGGGTATTACATGTGTGGTATACGGGTATTACATGTGTGGTATATGGGTATTACATGTGTGGTATATGGGTATTACGTGTGTGGTATATGGGTATTACATGTGTGGTATATGGGTATTACATGTGTGGTATACGGGTATTACATGTGTGGTATACGGGTATTACATGTGTGGTATACGGGTATTACATGTGTGGTATACGGGTATTACATGTGTGGTATATGGGTATTACATGTGTGGTATACGGGTATTACATGTGTGGTATATGGGTATTACATGTGTGGTATATGGGTATTACATGTGTGGTATACGGGTATTACATGTGTGGTATACGGGTATTACATGTGTGGTATACGGGTATTACATGTATGGTATACAGGTATTACATGTGTGGTATATGGGTATTACATGTGTGGTATACGGGTATTACATGTGTGGTATATGGGTATTACATGTGTGGTATACGGGTATTACATGTGTGGTATATGGGTATTACATGTGTGGTATATGGGTATTACATGTGTATACTATTGCATATTACGAGTGTATTACATCTCACACATCAGACTATATATATATACAAAAAGCCATCAAGTTGCTGAGATAGAAATTATTATCATTAACAACAAAGAGGCAATACCAAGGAAACAATTATGTGACCACATAGATGACACTTCTGGGATTGTCACATAATCAAATATCCTCTACGCTGTTGTTAGTGCAACTGACCAATAGAAATGATGTAGATTTCAGTTCAGTTTCAATAAACAAAAAATTTTATCAGCTGTAACTACCACAGTATTATTTATCATTTAACATTGAGGTGACTAGACTCGCTAGAATCTGTTCAACCACTCAGAGCACAATAAAAACGATGAAAACTTATTGCGTTCCTTTTAGTTCATTCGGCATTGGTGAAGACAAAAACGACATGTATGGGAAACGAATCGACCAGAGCTAAATAAAATAGAGATACAACTTCTAGCTACATGGAGATAAATATAGGATCACCTGTAGATATGTGTGGTGGGTGAGGAGTGTTGTCTATACCATTAGCTACCACTGTAGCTGGTACTTCTGATTCTGTCGGAGTGGGTGGATCCTTGCTAGCTTCTTCATCCACTGCTACAAACCAAAACTGGACATAACATACCGAATGGTCAGTCTCAGGTGTGGTATAGGTAGAACTCAAGCATCAGAGAGGTTACATATATATATATATATGGGTGTGTATGTAAGTGTGTGTAAAAGATAGAAGTCCTGTGAATTCTACCTGCAGATAATCAATAATAAAATCTATCACATACATAGACATATTATCGCTGTACACTCACCAGTCTCATTACTGTCAGCTGTCACCTGGTCTATGACATTATTTAGTATATCAGAGACAATCTGTGCAGAAGGAGAGTCTTCGTCGGTGCCTTCACCTCCATCACTAGCCTGTACAAGTACACATATACTGGTATAACTAGCCTGTACAAGTACACATATACTGATACAACCAACTGTACACATTATATACACCGTACAATATACCTTTTGTGTATCTGTAGACTGAGAGTCTGACTGCTCCTCCTCCTACAACAAAATAGTTGAGATTTACAAAAAGGTGTGATTACTCTTCGGGTGGTTTCAGATACCCTATGCATAGTAGCTAACAACTGTTGATGCATCTGCAATTAACTTTGTATATCAACGTTTATTAAATATGTAAAACATTACCAAAAACACTACTGAATGTAGAATCCTGCAGAAGGTTGATTCATGTAGTTATTATATTAGACAATCAAGTGATAAAAAGAGCAAAAGAACATTTATTGCATAACAAATAACAACAAATAGCATGATCACTGACCTTCTTTGCTTTCTCTTGCTGGAGTTCTGCTGCCGCTGCTGCCTGTGCCACAGCCTGCTGCTCCATACGAGTAAATATTGCACTGATCATCTGAGTCAGCGTTGCTTTTGCTGTCGTTTGATTTATCACATTCTTGCTACAAAAACAGTAATGTTTTCATGTACATAGACATCCAGTATAACAAACATATAATTTGAATGAGGAACAAAAAGTCGACAAAACTTTATTACTGCCAAAGGCAATCTGACATAAAAAATATTTTTAAATAAATAACTATGCCGGGTGCAGATTTCAAATAAAATGAAGGAAGACGAAGACATACCTAGCCAAGTATATATTATAACAGGTTCTAACCACCTGTAGTATAGTTCCTTCATGTATCTCTACACTATTAGATGTTATAACTGTCAATAGACACTGCAAACAGATAAAATGACCATATCTACAAACTCACATGGAAGCTGGAAGAACTGCATCGGCTACAAATATAATATATAACAATCTCTAGCAAGAGGAGTTATTACTTTGATGATCTGAAGTTGAACTCCTTCATCTGTCTGAGTTCCTATGAAACAAGCGCATACAGTCTCTACCACTCGGTCTATCAGTCTCTTGCCTGGATGCAGGGAATCCTCGGAATTACCAACCAAATGTCCGTATGCAATCAGTTTCTGTAAGAGTTTAGCAACAATAAACTTGTGAAGGTTTCATAAGATCAATGTAAGTGATAATAAGGTCTATGGATATGGAGATGGATAACTAATCAATATACCTGAAGTACATCTAGTGAAGTATTAGTAAATCTGCTGTGCATAGACTGGCAAGCCAATTCAAATGGTAGAATATATTTCTCCACTTTAATACATTCCTCCTCCCCTACTGGCACGGGTAATGTACCGCTGTCGTCGACTTTGCTACAAGTAAGAGTATTACGTAGTCACTAGCGCACTCTATGTATGGACAATGAAAAGCTCAAATCAGTTGACAAATTGTAAACTTGCCCCGCAACTCTTGACTATTTTCAACAAAAAACTAATACACAATTATTTATATTTCAAAATTAAAACAAGATAGTTGAGTCAAGGTACATTATTATGCTAACACAGAAAATGATCTCGATGCAAAAAAGGGATAGCATACACGTAAACCACAGAAACTATAAACTTTGCCACATTTTCCTATCGATAATCATAAGTTCGCATTATTTTTTTTATGCTGAAATAGATGAATAGCATAAATTTTGGTAATAGTATATGATATGCTTACCTTTCACCTGCAGGATCTTTTTTGATTTGCTCTACAAGAAAAATAGTGAAAATTAAATATAAAAACATAGTTCATGCCAAGATAGTTCAAGTCATCATTGTTGCAGGTAGCTACGACGTCATAAATAAATGCAATTATTTTGGGAGTTTAGCAGGAGTCTTTATCAGAAGTATATGATTGATGCCCATGATGGCAATTGGCAGTAGATATTTCAGCAAGAGCTTCGTGACACTAGCTCATCAAGAAAAAAATCAATGATGGGCTCACTCATCTATCATACAGCCTTTCAACAAACTTTCTATAAATCAAATAACAACAATAATAATATAATATTCAAAATTTAGTAAGATATATTTATAATTATAAATTGCCATTTTTCAAGGAAATAAATAATAATATGAAATGATTAGCAACAAAGATAAGCTGTGTTTTTACATCAATTTATTTTGTTTTTTCATCAATTACTTGTAACAGCATTATAACAAAAATCGATATTAATGATAATTTTCAATAATAATTATAAATAAATAATAATTGTGATTGTTGCAGCAATAGTAGTAGCAGACTACTAATTAACAACAACTAGTAGTAATTTAAATTTGCATTGCTAATCAACCTTTTCAAGTATTATAATAATATTACTAAACTTATAGTAGTAGTATTAGTAGTATGCATTTATTATAATAACCATAAATAATATAATAATAATTAATATTAATAAATAACAACAATATATATATATTATTTAATTTATATATATATTATATATAAAATAATAATAATAATAAATAAATAAATTATTATTATTTATAATAAAAATCAAATCATCATCACTGGTGGTTCGAGTATACTAATAATAATCAAAAGCATATGAATAAAATACAAATCTGAACACCAATATCAAAAAGTGCGCTATAGTTTAAAAAAACAATTATCATTGCTATTACCAAGAGCCACTTGACATGTTTTCTTCAGTTGTGAGTAAGCTGGTTTCTTAATTTCTTTGTCAGAAAGAATCTTTTCTAGAGCACGACTGACAAACATGTCTGTTTCTTTACGCACACTCATTATTCGTACATTGTATCACTGACAATACATGTGGCCTGCGTGAAGTTTGGGCACTACAATTATAGTTTGAAGTAGGCAATAGTAATTTCTTCTGTAGGCGGTTTAGGAAAATAATAAAACATTTACACTCCCAGCTTCCGGTTGTGCTCAACAATTAGAAACATTACTGAGCAGGCGCTATCCCAGAATTGTTTTGTACAGTAATTTATATGGGTACTGTTTCTTTAATCGGACTAAAATAGCAGGTTCACGACGTCTAAAAATAATTCAGACAATTGGTTGTCTTATAATTGCTTAATAGTATGGGACCTCAAGAATAGTTTGGTTTTTATTGTTTTGTCTACGTTTTTATGAAATATAATCCTAGAAACTACCGAAAACTAAAACTCAAACTATCTAACACAACTCAAGTATTTTTATTTTTCATGCTTATGTTTTAAAAGAAAAATATTGTTTTGTGGTTGTGGTAATAACAAAAATAAATAATCATAATAATCAATGTAATGATTATAATGGCTGGATAAAATCCTGCTTAGTTGTGTTGTTTTGTAAAGCATAATTGAGGTTTTCAATATAACATAGAAAACCGATGGTTTTTGCCAGTAAACGTTGGCTAATGTGCCATAATAATAATTAATAATAGAGAGCCATGATGATCATGAATGATGATGATGTTGTTGTTGTATGATGATGAATGATGATTATTATTATAATTATTGGCGACGAACTGGAATTGTATGAAAAGTAATTAACAATTTTTTTTTTATATTAATATATATGATATTATATACATTGTTATTGTAATGTGCACCCAAATACAACATTTTTTGTGCACAACAACAACAAGGAAAACGACGACAAAAAAATAACTCCTTGCAACTTCTTCAACATTTCTTCTTTCGTTTCGTCTTTATTATTTATTTATTTATAAATATTATTAATTAACAAAATTTTGTCTGTAGTAGTTATAATAATGTTGATGATTTGTTGGTGTTTAGTGGCAGAGGTATTAATTGATGATGATGCTGTTTGTGAGTAAGCAAGTAAGTGATTATTATTAAGAAGAAGATGTGATGATTGTAATAGTTAATTAATGATAATAATGTCAATAATAAGTTGCTGTAGCTCATTGATGGTAACTGTTCTTATTATTATTATTATTAATTTATTATTATTAATAATTATCATCATTAATTATTTATCAATTAAAGATGATAATAGATTTTTAAAAATAATATGGAGCTGTTATTATTACATTTTTTCTCAGCTTTATTGATAATTTGTTTCTTTTTTATTAACAAGTAGAGACAGGGGCGTTTTGAGTTAAAAATCCAACCCCCTAACAAATTAGATAAAACCGCGCGAAGCGCGGAAAATTTTTTGTTAGGGGGTTGGAGGAATTTGTTAGGGGGTTGCCTGTTAGGGGGTTCACCATGAATGTTAGGGGGTCGAGTTTTATTAATGTCATACTATATTATTATTACTTATTAGCTAATCATTATTCTTTTTTTCTAATTTTTTTAGTTTATTAATGATGATAATAATAATAATAATTACTATTATTTTATTATTTATGTGTTTTATTATTTTGATTATTTATTGTTATTATTATTAATTAATATGTTTTATCTATCATGTTTTTTAATTTTATAATAATAAATAATAATATAATTTGACTGCTTCAAATTATTATTAACTGTTATTTATAACAATTATTATAAATAATAATAATAATTAATCAATTTAATAACAACTACTACTACTACTAACTATCTAATAATGATCATAAATAATAGTAGTGGTGAAGTGGGGGAAAATCCAATCATTATTAATTATAATAATAGTTACAGTAGTAGTAATAATAACTTTAACCACCAAGCCACATACAGACAGTTGTTAGTTGTTGCATAGCAGCTTTATTTGCGTGTAATGTAAAGAAATATTTCTTTATGGTAGAGCTTTTGTCCAGAAGCACGAATATCCATTTATTTGATTGGTCAACCATATGTTCATGAGCCAATGATGTGCCTTGTTAGTTTTTTGATAACTTTATTGTTTTATCACAAGGGTGGGTCAATGTCAATCCACAAAAAAGTAAAAGCATGTAGTTGGGCTAGGTCTATGTTTCATGTTGTAATGCTAAGATAACTCCAAACAACCATCAGAAGAAAAATCAATCCCCGCAAACCAAAACAATACCCGACAAATTTGACCCCCTAACGTTAGGGGGTTGGGAGTTGTACCCCCGACTGTTCGGGGGGTCGGGGGTACTCAATACGCCCCTGAGTAGAGACGAAAGATAAAGAATGATAACGATGATCTAATTAAATTAATATAATAAATGAAAAATACCTAGTTTTTATTAATAACAAATGAACGAATGATAATAATAACACTAAGTAGATGAAGAATAATTAAATGTATTATTATTCATGATGATTTCTATTTATCATTTATCACCATAATTGTTAAAGTCATTGCTTCTTACATTGGATTACAGCGAGCCATCAACAGTATCAAACTCATTATCAGGTTTTAATGGCAAGATATATTAGAGTGATAGTCCAATCAAAGTGAAAACATAATGATCAACTTCGTAGCAAATTAAAAAGTCCCGGTGTTGATCTGGATTGTATTAAAGACACGCTTTACAACAATATGCCTACCACAGCCAGACTGCTCTCACATACTAACTTTTTTTGTTGGCAATTGGTTTAGTACGTTGGTCCAGTATGATCCCTACTTACAGATACAGGTACACAGAATTTAAATGCTATAACACAATGCCATCAGATTCATTTGCAACCCATCAGAGTAAGTGAGACGAATACTGGACTGATTGTCGAAAACCGAGATGGTGACAAAATTGGATCGACGGGCGACAAAGTAAGTTAGGTTGGTGAAAACTTTAACCAGTTGGTCGACTAACTCACTTCGATGTCATCAGAGTAATTCTAGACAACTGCTAGTTTTTTTTAGCCACAATTTTCGACTTCAAACTGTACAGTAGAGGACAACTCACATTTTTCAGCACAATCAGCTTCTTTTTTTCTAATAATTCCATTAATATGGGAAGAACGTCAATCAATCTCTACTAAAAATGCGCAAAAATGCTCTATGCGCATATTGGATATGATATGCAAATATATTATATATTGCATAATATGCGTATTATATGAAAATCATGAATTATATAAAGTAAACGGTATGGATGTATCATGCGGTGGTGTGTTGTGATACCCATGGCTGGGCTCTGGTGATACCATGAGTGTCCATGACAGTCATAATTAGAAAAGTCACCTCTTGAGTGCCAGGAATTTATTTAGACTGTCCAGTAATTAATATAATTGTGACATTGCGACAAATTGACACGGTGGAGATTACTCAAAATGAAATAAAGTAATCTTCTGCTGCTCAATGGATTTCTGATTATCAGGTGACAAAATGTGAGACAGGATCACACGATGAAAAATTTCTTGCCATAGTGATTGCAGTGTGATAGAGCGGATCAAAGTATGTTTGTTCGATTTCCTGCTAATATTGTTTATTTTCTGCTGCGGAAAAGTGCTGTCTGATTTTTTGTCATTTGTTTTCCTTTTACAGATTTTAAAGCCTGATTTACCCGTCCCTCCACTCGTCATAAGGCTATTTAGCATACTTCCTGCACCGACCTTGTGACAGCCACTCCCCCAATTACAGGCTTGAAGTATAATCATTGTTAAAAATTTTGTATTACTACACCACTGCATATACGGTATGGCAACAAATCAAATATGTAAATCACAATCAAAAGACTGAAAGTGGTAGTTGTCTTCTTTTATTAGTGCAGACAGCTCCCAATGTTATGTATGAGGCAGTAATAATATTTATTGCTTACAAAAAGTAATGAATGAGTGTGAGAGTAACATAAAATGATCAAAAATTAGAATACATCTTTGAGTAACTCTTTCCAATGATTTATTTCTTTATTTTACGATAAAATATTTTATTTGCAAAAAGCAAACTAAAACATAGTTGAAAAGTATACAGTGTAATTAATCAAGGAGTGTGATTAGATCATATCAAACTCCTTGGTGTAATAATTCCTGCTTTGTCGACATCCTATCTAGGCTAGTCGACAATCTGGTCAAAATTGTCGATAAGCAAACCAACTTTGTCGACATTCCGCCATTCGACAATCAGTCCAGTTACCGGTGAGACACTGGGCCTTTAATTGGTAAACGAAAGAAAGCCATGTAGTATTTCCGCTAATGTGTATCCTCTCTAACAAAGAAAAAACGTCTCATTGGCATATGACTACCTAAATAGCAAAACAAAAATAGAGTATCCAAACTCCCTATATACTTCATAATAAACTATTTTGTAACAGCTATTCTAGACCTGAACACATTCTAGACCTGAACACATTCTAGACCTGAACACATTCTAGACCTGAACACATTCTAGACCTGAACACATTCTAGACCTGAACACATTCTAGACCTGAACACATTCTAGACCTAAAACATAGCAATGAAGTAGCGTTATGCTGCAAGGTTAATTATACTGCTGTTGCATTTGGAAACTAAGCAGAAAAGCACTCTTTCCACCATAATGGTGATCTACTGCATTCTAAGAAGCATATAGGTAATCAGCTCATTACAGGCTGCTTGGAGAGAGTCGTGCTATGGTGGTTCATGCAAATCTTTTTGCAAATAAGTGTGATAATGTGTTGGGAACCCAACGTAAACCATCCATCGTTGTTGTTGTTGTAGATAATTGTAATTGCGATGGTTAGCAGGTAAATGACAATATAATTTTTTTATAATGTTTCTTTTGCTGATGATTTCCAGTATTTATTCCATTTTTGAATAAACTTGTATTCAATATTGTTATCATAGTTTTTATGTAGTAAAGAATCTTTTATATCTTCGGTATTGGGCAAATCCGAATAATTTAAAGATACGTTGAAGCAAAACAAAGATAAAGCATACATTTATTAACAGTCAAATTATTTCTTCCTATTTAGGAATTTTTTAACTCTAACATTTTACAGTGGCGCTGAGTGAAACAATGGAAGAGCTTGGATTAATTAAATATCTGAAAGCATAATTCGAGTATTTAGCATTTAATTTAAGAATGTCTTCTGTTGCATATTCGTGAAAATGGCTACTGATTAATTACTTGCAGTCTATGCATAATAAGGTCAAAGTTTCTGAGACATTAATCACTCTTTTCTACCATTTTACTGGGAATAAGTTTGTTTACATTCTTGCCTCATGCCAGTCATATTCGTAAACTCTGTGATTAATAAAATTTGATTTAGTCATAGGCTGATAATGCGATTGAAGTAGTCTGCTATTCTGTGAGGTGATCATTTTTAATCGTAATTTTAGCTGGAGTTATACATTCATTTTTTTTGTCAAGTACTTACTGATAGTTGACAACTCCAACCCTGAAAAGCAATGGTTATTTGCGGAGTTAGTAGAGACTGAATACGGAAAAACAATTGCTTCATTAACTGTAACTTGTGCTACAACTTACCGTATTATGCTGAAAGATTAATGGTTAGACATATTTAATTAACTTTAACTGATGTGTGCAGCTCTGGGAATTGGGTACTAATAAAATGGCCTACATTATATTGTTACAAGGAGTTATGTATAACTGAGTAATATGAAGTATTGTAAACAATATATTATGTTGAATGCAGTTAGCTAATAAATTCTCCCTGCCTTAGTTTCTAAAGTTTATATCCGTTGAATGAATGTTTTAATAATACAATTTATTATTAGTAGGAAAGTTTCTCTTTTAGTCAAGTCGCTCCGTTTAAAGTTTACTGATTGTTGTTGGGGAATTAACTGTGACTGAGGTACGTTTTTATCATCACATCACATATTTTGATAAGTTGACTAGAAAATGTTTTTAACACCAACAAGTTTTTTCCCAGCAATGGGAAGATATCGATTGTTATTATCAGGTTGGTCATGGATGTTTGACTGTTTTATGGCATTTTCTAATGTTTTGAAACTCGACAATCAAGCAACAGAAGTTTCTGATTACTTTTTCCCACACAGTTTATTGTTTCTTTGATTTAGAAGAGATTATTAATAGTTGTGAAGGAAGTTTTGAACAACAAATAAATTTGATTGAAGTTGTTTGTGGAAAGAACATATTGATGTAGTTTGAAAAAGGTTTACCAGGAAAAGTGGATTGCACATAAATTTTGTTGTTCAAAAATATTGTGAGATAATGAGTATGGTTCAAATAACAATTATGATTGATTATTGTGTACTCTTATTGGCAATTAGCCAGCATTTCCAAGGTTCTTTTTCCAACTGCCTATCTAATGTAATATATAATAGTACATGGTTTCACACGGTTACTTCCAACTAGCCGTCAAGTTACTTCTGTGATGAAAACGACAATAAATCTCAAACTACTGAATATTACTTTATCATAGTGATATACTCGTACATATCACTAAATGGTTTTTGCAGCTGTGGTAATAATGACATGAAAATTTGTTTTACCAGATCTCATTATAAAAATTGTATGTATTTATTAAGTCATTTTTAAACGAAGGTTGTATATTCCAACACACCTTTTCAACTGACATCTCTTTATTTATTTTAAATGGGGTCAATGAATGCTTACTTTGCAAAAATTGTTTCAATTATCAGCATGAAAGTATCAGCGGTTTAACATACCAAACCATGTCAGTTTCTCCTCTTTTTATTTTTAAGATACAAGTTGTTTTTCAACAGTAAAAATGGTTAAAAAAAAAGTTCTTACCCAACAAAAAAAATTTGTGGTTGCTTGTGATAATAGGTTTTTGCATTGCATTATATCTAAATGCAGGTAACAGGTAGCATACAAATTAGACGACAAAAGTTTGTGTGCACGAGGTCAGATGTTTCTGTAGTCCAAGTGGTAGATATGTTACTTTATATGGTGATTATATGCATAGTTTGGTTTACAAAATGGTTGGGGTCGCATCTCACCACATTATTGAGAGGGGCGGGCGTAGCTTTTGTAACTAACTGCACGAGGTTTAATATTGTTGAATATTTTAAATAAATAATATTTAGGGTGATTTGCGAGGGTTTTGTGGAGTTGTACCTTCGGTATAATTTTGCTTTTTCCTTTAACTCCTGGTAGACTTAGTACAACAACAGGCTAATGCTACTAACCAAAAGCAACCTATTTTGCATTATAGAATAATGATTGGTTGTAACAGTACTCAGCAGTTGCCAAGTTCAGTTGCTATGATAATTACAAAGATAAATTTTGGCTTGAGGTGTGGCATATAACAAAATGTTGGCAGCTTGAATGACGTGGCAAGGAAATGTTTCTTCTGGCGTTGGAATAGCAACCAACATAACAGATTTTTGTTATTTTGTCATGTGACCTAGTTTACCTGTGTCTAACCATCAACGTTTGAGAACCTTGTCGCTGGCTGCGTATAATGATATTAATGTTTCATGTTTTTTAAGCATTAGTTGGAGTTTTTTTGTAGGCTAGGATATGGGGTTATTATTTTTTTAAAAATCAAAGTTTAATCGTTCCTTGTGATACTAAGTGTAGTTGGAGTTGCATTTGTCTGATGATCCAAGTTCATACAAACACTAGAGAAAAGTATTAATATCAATGTTAATACCCAAAAATAATCTATGCCAGTCATTTGTGTTTACATTAAAAACATTATTTTTGTAACGAATATGTATAACAAGACTACAACAAAATAATACAAATCGTACTATGCATAAGTTTTGCCAATATTTTTCAGTTATTCTTGAAGCCAGCATTAATTTACATCTACTACTGCCCCTGGGTCAAGGGATATTAATGAGCTACTTGCTAAATCAGACAAACGATAGTGTCACCTGTCATTTGCATTAGCATACGCCATAATAAATAGCATAAGCTTTGCTAGTTACTTGGCATTTCTGCTGGTCCTTATCTAGTTATATGTTGGCAATGATAAAATACTGCATATGCAAGTAGTGATAAATAATATATACATATATACGTGGGTTGTTATATATATACATATGAGTAAATATATATGTTACACAATGATAGGGTATGTTTCTCTCTTCGCGATTTGATACTCCAAGTTAAACTATTTATTGCTGACTCAACATCTGATGTTGTAAGATTGAATGTTAAGGGTGACACTTAACACCAAGACAACCCACTGTTTCATCTCATCTAACAAGAGGATTATGTTTCCTTAATGTAATACCAAGTTTTTTGCACAATAATTGCAGTGGATATGATTCTTTGTTCAAAACAGTATCGATTCTATGTATTGATGTCGTCAAAGGTTTAAGAGCTTTTTGAATTTAAATTGCACTAATAAATTTTGTAGTACCTTACAAAGTGGGTTTTACCTTTTCCACACCTGACGGAAATCACTTATTTTTTTCATCAGCTTGATTTAATTATAATTTTTTTGAGGTTAACATAGCCATCTGGCGTTAAGTTGCAATTTGTTTGTTGATTGTGTAATCGGTGTATTCAGGTACTCATCGCAATAGAGATTCTAGTGCAGTAACTTTTCCGCATATCACAAGCCATATTATGCATCTGGCTGCCACTTTGAATATCAAGTTCTACATACCAACTGCAATTTTGGCTTTTCTTATTATAGTCGTTACCGTATGTCTATCTAACTCTTAAAACTAGAATAATTTAATATAATATATTATATTGCAGCTGTTACTCTCCAAATTCCGGTACTTGTCAAACAATTAAATAATTCATATCATGTTATTCATCAAAGTGCTTCGTGTATATAAAAGAGAATGCTCTCCAATTGGTGAGAGCTAGAGAAATCTCTAAATTCTGTTGAGAAACCTGGTCACACAGTAAGTTGATTGGTATTATATTTGGTGTCTAATACTGTGCATCTCTTATTTCTCTATCAATTTAATGGACCTATGTTATCTTCCGCAACTTCCAATTCCTTGTATATCACCTAAAACTACTTGAAAAATCACTATGTTTAAAAAAATAATGTTCACACCACTTGTAATGAGATTTAAGCACCATGATAGCATTGTGATATAGCAGAAATAACAGAAAGTTGAGTTGTGATTTATGTAATTATATCCATGTGTAGTTGAGCGTTAAATATAGTTAATCTAGATAGTCTTATATGATATCTCTACACCTCTATTTCTGCTCGCTGTTAGACTCTGCTGATTACCACAATCGTTTGATGGCACAAAGTTAGCCAGGTGTTTGTTTAGTTTATTAACAATTAGTCTTAGCAAAGTTAAAACATTTCACTTGAAATAAAAAATATTGTACTGATCAAGTTATCTTTACAAAACAATACAGTGACAGCTATCAACTTGTTACTATGGCAATATATGGTTTGTTGTGAAATTTAAATACTGTCTATGGGGAGACCAAAGATTTTTGGATTTATACCTTTCTTTGGTCAGTGATATTGGGAAAGTCATAATGTGTGACATAACAAAGCATTGAGGTATCAGTAAATTTGGTTACATCCACAGAAACAAAGCAGTGTCTCCAAACGACTGTACCGCGGTATATAATAGACAAGTATACGAATACAATTATATATTGATAGCCCTCTTCACACTTATTATCTGATAAAATTATGTAACTGCCATGAATCACTGGCTGTCAATTCCCTTTGTCAACCCTAGCTCTGTTTCAGTAGCACAGATTATTGGTCCCTCAACTACTGATAGCATCATATGTAGAGGCTATTAAAAACTTAAGCTCAAGGCTACGTTATGTAACAGCACTTAAAATACTGGAGTAAATGCCTTGGCTAGAATCCAAATTGAACTTGGGTTCAGTAATTAATAATTATCAGCAGATGGAAGTCATTTAATGGGTTTAAGTGAACACAAAACATGATTCTGTTGGCGATGCCTTTTATGTGAGTATTGATGGTAAATTGACCGTGATTGAGTTTGTCGGAAATGTAAAAATAGTGTGATTGGATATCCTCACTGATTTGAGCAGGTAAAATTATTTCTCCAGATTATGGAGGCTTTGTGGAGGTTAACAACCTGGTAATAATAATATTTAAACACAGTTTGTAAGTTCTCAGGTATAAACTTCTTTTAAACTTTGATATAAGTCGACTCATTTCTAGCTGATTTGTTTCCCTCAATTCTACTCAAGACTTGTGCGATCTTTGACCTTAAGTTCAGAGCAACATCTGGCTATGATAGACATGCTTCTAATCCTTCTAGTTGTCTAACTTAGAAATAACATCATTTCTAAATAAACAGTATTGCCATAAATTGGTAATTGGTAAAATTTCAATTGTCGTTTGCTACTCCTCATTATTCTGGTGACTATGTGGTGTTCTTATGGGTAATTTAATGGGTTTTTTATATGGGTTTGTGAATATTATATCGAAAATAGAATATAGAAATCAATATATGATAGTTGATAGATATTTGGCTGCTACCCATTTGTTATTTTACATTCAAATACTATTTGAATGATGCATCATCAGTTGATCAACACCAACAGTATATTATGTAGTACATGAGATCGGCATTAGCGTAGTGGCTAGAGCCGTGGATTGTGATGTACAGTTCATGGGTTCAAGTCCCAACTGGGGTCAGAGTTCATGGATTGTGTTAAACAGTTTATGGTTCTGGTGCCAAAAGGGTCATTGGTGGTGTTGCTGGTGTTGTCGAAGTAATGTATATTTATTTGCCTTATAGAAATAACATAGTTGCCAACATGATCTATTGGTACCCTGTATATCGTATACAAGTTGTACAATGATCAGTAAATAAGGTTGATTTAAGAGGTAATCGTTTGTTGCCTATTACTTATACTTAGTTACATAAGCTGTTTTATGGTTTCATCCACTCTACTATGTATACAGCTTATACTACATTTCTATTTTGTCTCCAAAATTCAATTGTTGTACTGTTAGTAATATTCGTTCAACTCTCTACCTCTACCCCACCAGTGACAATGCCCTCCATTTATTTCACTAACTTACAATGTGCTCATATAAAGTTACAAATCTATCAAAACATTGTCACTTCTTGTGATTTTTACTGCTTTTTGTGGTCATAGAATTTAATTTAGATGTTTCCTTCAAAACTGAGTTGAAAAACTTTCTCCTTTCTCTCCTACAATACTGTCTCTAGGACCCTAACTGAGAGTAATTAAAGCTTTTTAATTGACTAGTCTCAATGCTTTTGTGTAAATGTACTGATACTGCTGAAATTGTTTATTGATCAAATTGGGTCAACTTAAAACAAAAGATAATCGCTCATCGCCTGTGACACTTTCCCTGTTCCGTGACAGTCGCCACAATTCTTTTGTCGTTTACTGACAGGTTGTGGTTGAACATTAGCTACATTGTACTTGTTACTGCAAAAAAGTTACTGTCCAGTCATTGAGAGTAATACAAGCAAAGAGCAGATCAATGACTGACAGAAAACCTAAAACAACAAGTAATTAAGTGTAAACAAGCATTTCTCTTCAATCCTAAAATTTGATGAGAACTAATGTTCGACTGCGGATGAACTCTTCTAATTGCAGTGCGGGTCAATTATTGCTGATTAATTACTAAACGGACAAGATAGAGGAGGCTCGCTGTCAGTTAACGGAATCTTTCATTATGCAAAAACCATTTAATTATATATCCACCCATTATTTGTTGTTGCCACCCTTGCCTGATGCTAGATAGCGATGGGTGCTGGTATGTGACAGGGGTATTGCATTGCGTTATGTCATCGCGTCTTTTATGGCATGGCATGGCATAGCCTAGCGTGGGGTATAGTAGAGCATTGAGCGTAACTATTGGTGTTCAGTCGCAGTATTCAATCGCTAGCGAGTGGGTGTGGATCTGCTAGTAGTAGTATATTTGTACACATAACTAGTAATAATATATCTACTACAGGCTGTGCATATTCTTCTACTCAATACAAGGATTACTCTATCATGACTGATCGAATTTTGTGTAAGTAGTTTACATATTCAGGTTAAAATTTCGGATTAATAATAATGCTGATTTTATCAAACGTTTTAGTTGAAAAGTTGAAAGTTTGTAGTGAGTTTAATTTCAGTGACAATTTTCTGCTTGTTTATTGTTTATGAAGATGTCTAGGGATTTTCAATAGAAATTTATTCAATGCATTTTCATAATCAAAGCTTCAATATTCTTATCATCTCTTTTCAGTTATGGTTGACTTTAGAAAACATTTCACTTGTATTTCACATGGAACAATCCATGGCACTTCTTGAGTTGCGTTGGTTTCATCATGGATGAAAATAACCTTTGTTGTTGTATTCAACAGTGTCTCCCAGTGTGACACTTTTCTTTTTACTTGTTTTTGTTTGTGTTGTGTGTGGACAAAGTCTATATTGGTTGTGTTGTGTGTGGACAAAGTCTATATTGGTTGTGTTGTGTGTGGACAAAGTCTATATTGGTTGTGTTGTGTGTGGACAAAGTCTATATTGGTTGTGTTGTGTGTGGACAAAGTCTATATTGGTTGTGTTGTGTGTGGACAAAGTCTATATTGGTTGTGTTGTGTGTGGACAAAGTCTATATTGGTTGTGTTGTGTGTGGACAAAGTCTATATTGGTTGTGTTGTGTGTGGACAAAGTCTATATTGGTTGTGTTGTGTGTGGACAAAGTCTATATTGGTTGTGTTGTGTGTGGACAAAGTCTATATTGGTTGTGTTGTGTGTGGACAAAGTCTATATTGGTTGTGTTGTGTGTGGACAAAGTCTATATTGGTTGTGTTGTGTGTGGACAAAGTCTATATTGGTTGTGTTGTGTGTGGACAAAGTCTATATTGGTTGTGTTGTGTGTGGACAAAGTCTATATTGGTTGTGTTGTGTGTGGACAAAGTCTATATTGGTTGTGTTGTGTGTGGACAAAGTCTATATTGGTTGTGTTGTGTGTGGACAAAGTCTATATTGGTTGTGTTGTGTGTGGACAAAGTCTATATTGGTTGTGTTGTGTGTGGACAAAGTCTATATTGGTTGTGTTGTGTGTGGACAAAGTCTATATTGTTTGTGTTGTGTGTGGACAAAGTCTATATTGGTTGTGTTGTGTGTGGACAAAGTCTATATTGGTTGTGTTGTGTGTGGACAAAGTCTATATTGGTTGTGTTGTGTGTGGACAAAGTCTATATTGGTTGTGTTGTGTGTGGACAAAGTCTATATTGGTTGTGTTGTGTGTGGACAAAGTCTATATTGGTTGTGTTGTGTGTGGACAAAGTCTATATTGGTTGTGTTGTGTGTGGACAAAGTCTATATTGGTTGTGTTGTGTGTGGACAAAGTCTATTTTGTTTGTGTTGTGTGTGGACAAAGTCTATATTGGTTGTGTTGTGTGTGGACAAAGTCTATTTTGTTTGTGTTGTGTGTGGACAAAGTCTATATTGGTTGTGTTGTGTGTGGACAAAGTCTATATTGGTTGTGTTGTGTGTGGACAAAGTCTATATTGGTTGTGTTGTGTGTGGACAAAGTCTATATTGGTTGTGTTGTGTGTGGACAAAGTCTATATTGGTTGTGTTGTGTGTGGACAAAGTCTATATTGGTTGTGTTGTGTGTGGACAAAGTCTATATTGGTTGTGTTGTGTGTGGACAAAGTCTATATTGGTTGTGTTGTGTGTGGACAAAGTCTATATTGGTTGTGTTGTGTGTGGACAAAGTCTATATTGGTTGTGTTGTGTGTGGACAAAGTCTATATTGGTTGTGTTGTGTGTGGACAAAGTCTATATTGGTTGTGTTGTGTGTGGACAAAGTCTATATTGGTTGTGTTGTGTGTGGACAAAGTCTATATTGGTTGTGTTGTGTGTGGACAAAGTCTATATTGGTTGTGTTGTGTGTGGACAAAGTCTATATTGGTTGTGTTGTGTGTGGACAAAGTCTATATTGGTTGTGTTGTGTGTGGACAAAGTCTATATTGGTTGTGTTGTGTGTGGACAAAGTCTATATTGGTTGTGTTGTGTGTGGACAAAGTCTATATTGGTTGTGTTGTGTGTGGACAAAGTCTATATTGGTTGTGTTGTGTGTGGACAAAGTCTATATTGGTTGTGTTGTGTGTGGACAAAGTCTATATTGGTTGTGTTGTGTGTGGACAAAGTCTATATTGGTTGTGTTGTGTGTGGACAAAGTCTATATTGGTTGTGTTGTGTGTGGACAAAGTCTATATTGGTTGTGTTGTGTGTGGACAAAGTCTATATTGTTTGTGTTGTGTGTGGACAAAGTCTATATTGGTTGTGTTGTGTGTGGACAAAGTCTATATTGGTTGTGTTGTGTGTGGACAAAGTCTATATTGGTTGTGTTGTGTGTGGACAAAGTCTATATTGGTTGTGTTGTGTGTGGACAAAGTCTATATTGGTTGTGTTGTGTGTGGACAAAGTCTATATTGGTTGTGTTGTGTGTGGACAAAGTCTATATTGGTTGTGTTGTGTGTGGACAAAGTCTATATTGGTTGTGTTGTGTGTGGACAAAGTCTATATTGGTTGTGTTGTGTGTGGACAAAGTCTATATTGGTTGTGTTGTGTGTGGACAAAGTCTATATTGTTTGTGTTGTGTGTGGACAAAGTCTATATTGTTTGTGTTGTGTGTGGACAAAGTCTATATTGGTTGTGTTGTGTGTGGACAAAGTCTATATTGGTTGTGTTGTGTGTGGACAAAGTCTATATTGGTTGTGTTGTGTGTGGACAAAGTCTATATTGGTTGTGTTGTGTGTGGACAAAGTCTATATTGGTTGTGTTGTGTGTGGACAAAGTCTATATTGGTTGTGTTGTGTGTGGACAAAGTCTATATTGGTTGTGTTGTGTGTGGACAAAGTCTATATTGGTTGTGTTGTGTGTGGACAAAGTCTATATTGGTTGTGTTGTGTGTGGACAAAGTCTATATTGGTTGTGTTGTGTGTGGACAAAGTCTATATTGGTTGTGACTTGCCACAGCAGTAGCCACATACCAACGACTGAGTCAGCATCACATGTGCTTTACATTCTATTGCAGGAGGACAGCAATGGTCAGGTGCTTTCTACTACTACTACTAGTCACAGCATTTGCTGTCAGCTCCACGGTGGTTGGTCTCAAATTGCAGACACAACCCACTGGAGTTTCTAAACCGTCTACGGAACCAGAACCCACCACAGAGCCTGAAATAGAAAGTGAACCTGAAGGAGAACCAGAACCTGAAGGAGAACCAGAACCTGAAGGAGAACCAGAACCTGAAGGAGAACCAGAACCTGAAGGAGAACCAGAACCTGAAGGGGAGTCTCCGCCATCTTACGCCGAACCAGAACCGGATTGGGATGTAGCGAAAGAGCTGTGGGGCAGTGCTTGGCAGGTGAGTTGAATTTTATATCCAGGGTGCTGCCTGTTGTATGCTTGGATGACAGCTTGCAATGGCACCACTCATAGATTGGCGTTTGCTCAATACATGTCAGGTATACATCTATGACCGGTAGTGAAACCGATGGATATCTCGGTGTAAGACAAGGATAATGACCAGAGCACCTGAGCATGTCAACTCTTTAATTACTGTTAGATGTTAGATACTTGTGAATGATGTTTGTTAGCAGTGCCTGCAGCTTCCCTTGCGCCTCTATCAGTAATTAGGATCAAACCAGGAGCTTCTTATGCTGCATAACTAAATTATCTCCTACGCAACCTCAACATTTGAATAAAATATTCATTTACCCAAAAGTCGCTCCTCTAATGTAATTAGTTCTATTGTTTGCGGATTGCTCCTTCAATGGCCAAAGTGAATCATAGATTTGTCTGTTGCAGGTTCATGTCTACTTCTTTGGAGCTGCGTTTGGACTTGTGGCTCTCTATTCACTATTCAGTATCATAAGACTATATAAGAAAAAACATTTGCTCAGTCAGCGGTACTTCATATCATTAAACTTGCTCATACTGCTAATGGGAGTTATCAGATGCGTATATTTACTGCTGGATGCGTACAACTCCAACCAAGTAATGCCTGACATTATAGCTTACATGTTGTACACGCTCTTTCTACCGTGTGTGACATCGGCTTTTTGTCTTCTCTTTCTTTCTCTGCTCGCGGCCACCAGAATGAGGTTCATTTCACCGTCGATACAGAAGACAAAAGTAATACTAGGCGTAGTGATTGTACATTTCACATTAGCTATAACTGCAGACATACTGACTGTATTACATCTCAACGCTATGGTCATTCTATTCATTTGTCAACTCTTCTATATCATCTGGGGAATTTTTCTTTTTGTTGGTTTCATGTACATATTTGGTCGGCTTTATAAAGCGGCCATAGACAGACAGGCCCAAATGAACAAATACGCCCTAAAGAGAGCGGGCAGCACAAATAAACAGAATGATAAACCGGAGCGTCACAAACTAACCCTAGGTTTGGGTACCATAGTAACACTGATATCTTCGATACTTGGATTGCTTACTGTTATACTACTCATCTACGGAATGGTAGATGTCTATGGAGTATTCGAGCCTACAAGAGAGATTAGACCGTGGAGATGGTGGGCATATCACACAGTGTTTAGGACACTGGAGTTGGCTATATGCGTTACAGTTAGCTATGTGGCTACTCAACCATTCAGGTACGTCTGCAGCTCTTCTGTATAGAGACTCCGTATAGACTGAGTGGTATTGGTAATACTTGAAGCTTGCCTTGCGGTAATCCTTTAGCCAAGCAGTCTAAACACTCCGGTTTCTCTAATGATTATTGTTGTTGTTTCATCGAACTCAATCAATCATGGACATCGCCTGTAGTTGCCTGCAGTTGGCTGCTACTACTACATCATTTAGTAGGAAGGGTTTGGCATTAACAATTTCTAATAATTATTCATTAAATTTGTGCTCAAAATTTCATCAAACCTCTTGTCATAACTTCCTGTAAATATTTTATTTGCCAAGGTTGTTCTTTGATTTTTATGACCGGATGAATTAGTTGCACAAAATTATTAATTGTGGGTGGGACCTCCACTTCCACAGCTAAACCGCTTTCTCTGTTTAAAAATCGGTTTTAAACTTCGATGGTTTCCTCACGCATCTAAGATAGACGCCTTCTACAAGTTGACTTGTTTCTTGACTTTGAATGGTTGTGACCTCAGAAGGCCTAGAATCGTGTGAAGTCTCTTGTGAACTTTGGTAGCCCTTGTTTTTTGGTTGCTTCTTTGATGTTTTGATCAACTGCACTGCCAATGTTACTCCCCATGGGCTAGCGAAACCCATAGCAACCATTTAAAAAGCTCATCGGTGACTCATTTGCACTGCATTATTCACTGCAGATCAATTAGCTGGCAAAACTTCTGCGTTGATAGCGGCTATAATATTTATTATTACAATTATTACATTCATATGTTTATTGTAGGTATTCATCTCCCAGCAGACGAGAGGCCTTGCAGCCAGGGAAGTGTGACAGCTGTTCAAACTTTATCTTTTTGTGCGCCCCGTGTATCAGCTGGTGCCAAAAGGTTAGTTTGTAGTCTGAGAGCTCAGTTGTGTCTGCCAGAATCTCTAATGTTGCTGCGTTATTTACCTGCGATCGGTCTATTACACCTGACTGACATATTGTTGATGAAGTTGCATGACTTTATTAAGTGCAATACCGTACCATGCGCATGGTCTATTCTTTGATGTTTATTTTTGGTTACAGAATCGAAAGCTCATTAGAATAGAGGATTTGCATAGTATTAGCATTTGTAGAGTCACGGTTTTTTCTCTTCATTTAAATTTTTGTTTAATCATAGCCTGTGATCTCTGCTTATTTATGTATTTCTTGTATAACTCTGTTTAGGAGCAGTCTTACATGTTACCGGAGTGGAGCGAGCTCAGGTCAGATCTCGACTCTACCACAGCTCAAAATCTCCAGCGTGCCGAGTCCTTGAAGCAGCAGCTGTCACAAGGCTGCGAATCAAATGCTGATGACGATGTAGAGAAAACAACTCCTGAATCTCCTGGTCTTGGACAGACAACTGCGGCTGCACCAAAGTCCGACACTGAAATCCTTCACAGTTCGGATGACGGAAGATTTCAAAAGTGAGTTTGCTGCTTCATATATCCGTTCTCTCTTTCTACTTGCTTGGCTTGCTGTAGCGACTCATTCACCCTCTACCCACAGCAAGCGCCCGTGTGCACAGATGTTGTTTTACCTGCTAGTCACTGTTTCTTGTGCTCACTCTAGGATGATGCTTGACATGGAACACTTGACCCCTATGTGATGGACGCATGGTAATATTACTTTAGATATCGTAGCATGTTAGCTCTAGCTTTGTCCATCCTGGTGAATAGACTTACATTCCGTACACTCATAATAGATTCGTATAAGATCACAGGCTATCCATTAGTCTGGATAATGAGTCGGCTGGTGGCAGTTGTCTCTTCTGCTTTAGCTGTGGTGTCTAGCTACTCAGGCTGCACTCACATTGGCCTAATTAGATGAGCCCCTACACTGAGTGAGTCGTCTCCTCTCTGCACTGCTTGCTATTTAATCTACCTGCAAACATCTCTGAGATCCACTTGTGTACACAGATCATTACCATCTCTAATGCTTCTGAACATATAATACTGCCTTTGCTTGGGCTTTGCTTAACGCTCGCATTCTCGACTTCACTGAGATTTGGTCAAATTCTGAGGCTACGTTTTGTTAGTCAAGGAATTTCTCTCGCAGGTTTAGTTTCGATTAATTTTTTAAGCATATGGTCCCAATTATTATTCGCCCTTCCGCCTTCCTTCCACTGATTTAATGGCATGCTTCTCTCTCTAAGGCTTCAGTATTATCTAGCTTGCCTGTTGTTACCTCATTCTCTGGCGCCGTACAATCAATAACTTCTATCACACTTGTTTACTACAAATGCCATAAATATATAATTTGTATTTTAATGCGTCGTTTTTATCTCAGTGAAAAATAATTGAATCTGCTGCAGTGCTATTTTATTCAGTTATAGCGGATGATAGCATCTCAACAATCAGTTTTATTGCATAGACAGATGGTTTCCAAGTATTTCCTGTGAGTTTATTTTGTCCAAGACCTGGATTTCCGGGTAAAATTCCAGCTTTTTTTATTGGCTCATTTTGTAAACTGTTTGGCTATTTTTAGTTCGGACGCTATAGAATTAGACAATCTCACCTCTACTGAGCCAAGAGAACAAACAACCCTAAAAGTACACAGACATTTCGATCAAGTCGCTGGCAGTCCTAAAATACTAACTATGGACGAGGCCGACAGCGCGCTGACTAGCTGCACCATTAGATGGAGTGAGCAGTCATTGGACAAAGTCAGTCAGATGAGTCCAGAAATGGATTCCGACACTGACGATGAGAGGAGTGGGCTACTGGTTGATGTGTAAATAAATAACCTAGCATACCTTTACGTATTCTATAAATAGCCATCTTACTCATAAAAGATGAAAAAGTTTTTTTCGCAGAAAAAAAATGTTGATTTGTTCATATTTATGATATCATTCATACTTGTTTGTGCAATGTTGTTTCACTGTGTTGTACAACCAAGTGTTACCACCAATTGCACATCGGTTGGCACCATTTAGCTCAAGCAATAACTTTTGAAGTTCTACTTGATTGCTTTTATGTTATCCAGGGTCAGACAACTTCCAATTAACTTGTCTGCTAATATTGCTTTTTTGTACATGCGCTAAAAGTTTTGCATTATGTATTCGAGATGTAGCTTTTACAAATGACTTTTTTGTAATTTTTAATAGGGTCAGACGGACAATCTAATCTGGTTGGAAATTTAACTCTGTCAAGTTATGACTTGCATTTCTTTTTCATGACTTACTCTGGTTTTTTTATTCTATCATTTCATAATTACTGCTCAAGGAACAAACGGAGCGCCATTTTTTTGTATTATCTTTATGCAAGATTATCAATGCAGTACAAGATTACAAGTAATACAGTTTTCAGATGTTTTATTTACTATTATGTACAGTACACACAAAAACTTACATGCACTTCAGCTAACAACTAAAAACATGACTAATTGTAAATAATAAGTAAGACTGTTGCAGAATTGTACAATACAGTTAGTGTCACACAGTTAGTGTCACACAGTTAGTGTCACACGGTAGTCTGCCGCGCTTCAATGTCAAAATCATTGGAGTGACTAGCTGAAGCTGTAGCCCTGTTACGCCTGAAAGATTTTATGCCTGCGAGCACCCCAGAGAAACTGCGATGTCTACCACCTACTGGTGTGTTTCTGCCGAGCTCTACCTGCTGCTCCGTAGTGTTGGTCTGGTGAGAGATGAGACTTTCTGACAATAAATATTTAACATGGGCTAGTAACTGCTCTGGTGTTACCCCCAGATGCGCCTGATTGTGCATCTCCCGTAGGACATTCACTATTTCATTGTCAGTAATTCTGTGACAAATATGTGTGATCTCGGAGAGGGTGAGGTTGTCAAGCATTTGATGAGAAGGTCTGTTTGTATGGACAGTGTCGGCAAGCCATTTGTATCGGTCCTTGTGTTTGTCGTCTGCAGCAATCGCGTCCAACTCTTCGCTGCTTTTGTACATTTCCTGTTCCTGCTGCAGAACGTCCAAACAGCTTCGCAGCTCAACAATCAGTATCTCTGTGGCGCTGGGGCTGTCGCATGTGGAGATCGTTTCAACCATATCGCTATTGTTGTTACTCACCATCATACGTCTGATCTGGAAATAATAGATATGCGTATTTACTAAAAAAAATAATTTATTATAAAAGTATAAAAGGTTACAGCTCAAAACTTCCTTAAATAATTTACTAGAATCTTGCACGCAATCAAGACATTTCAACTTATTAACTGTTTCCCCAAAGATTCATTTCTATAGTGTAACAAATATATTACCTGCAAACTAGTTGATGCTACTTAAGCAATCTCATATAACTAAGGTAAGAGACTGCTGCTCAATACATTTATATAGCAGGCAAAAATCAATACGTTGCCTTTGGCTAAAGATTCATCAATCTTTCATCTGCTAATCATGGAGTTCAAATATCCGGTTAATTGTGTAAATAAAGTATCGGTAACAATTTTATTTAATAATCAATAATAATGAGGAAAATATTGGATATTCTCTCAAATGTCCTTGCGCTTGGCTCTTCTATCAGACCTAATGAACCACTCATTCTATTACATATGCTGGGCAGACATTCCAAATGAACTGAATGCATATGTGTATGACAGGGTGTTTACAACAGAATCATAAAAGTGTAACATACCGTTTAGTACACCAGGTTTGAAGCAATCAGAATAACTAATGACTGTTACATTGTTCAATTAGATTTGCCTGAAAACTTGTGAGGTATATTTTACTATATTAGCCTTCTATTGGCAGCTTCACGACTAAAAGATCTATGGTCCGGGCTTTATAACTTTCCATTGGTAATTGTCTTCTTTTTTCCTCTGGTTGGTACATGTATAATGAGTTGGAAGAAAGCACGTGCAACAAAGAAGTTGACGCGATCACTTGACTAACTTTTCTTAACTATCGATTTGATCTACTAACCAAAATGAAGGGGCGAAGAAGAAACCCATGAGTTAAGTTAATGAAATAATGCGTAGTCATATATTTCTATAATTATTACACTGTAAAATAGTAAAAAATGTACAGCCATAGTAATTATAATAATTATAAATTGTGCAGTGTAATAGAATCGAACATGTCTTTATAGTAAATAATATTACAACAATATAAATGCAAAGTAAGAAACGCTATAAAAGTGGCTATACAACTTTTGTATAGTATCAACAATAGTCTAAAGAGCATAAGAAAATATATCCCCAATCATGTCATGTAGAGCAGTTATAATGAATTGTGTAATTCTCAACTATTAACAGTAACAATAAACATAATAATTAGAAATCAGAGACCCCGAGATCTGGGTTATATATGACACCAACCCCGGGTCTGGTTCTTTGAGCATATGGATCATCATGGGGGTAGCCCTGGTGTCCGTAACCATGTCCGGGTGGGTAAGATGGGTGTCCATTACTGGGATATTGGTAGCCATTTGGGGCATAAGCGTGCTCAGCAGGATGTGCATAGCGGTTGTTGTTATGACCTGGTGGATAATTGTTGTTTTGAGGGTGCTTTGGATGACCCCCATATCCGTTCTGCGGAGCATTTTTGGGATGCTTTCCTGTGGCGTATTGTATAGGAATAAATTCAGGAAGACCGCCTTTGTCTTTATTTTTTTTGGATTTATCTTTCTTGCTAGTGCGTGGCAGCGAGCCATGCTGAGTGTTAGGCTGCTGTGAACGCTGTCTGTCTTCCATATACTGGTCATGGTAGCGAGGGTTGTATGGCTGCGAGGGAGGTTGACCTTTGGTAGGAGATTGAACTTGCTGTTTAATATTAGGTACAGAGTTTGTTCTACGTGGTGGTCGTCCGCTAGTCTCCATCTTTGGATCAAAAGCTCCATATCTGGGGTCAGTTTGTTGGGGAGGTGGACTTCGTATGCCATTGGACTGTGTATATCTTGGGTCGGGAATAGGCCCTCTAGGTGGCTACAATACAAAAGCATGCAGTAGTATTTTGGAAATTTTATTAAAAGTCACATTTAAACCAAAAATTAATGGATACGCAGAAACAAAGTTTTTGTATGAGATCATGAACGTAGCACAAATAAATGTTGATACAACAGCAATAGAACAAAAATTTCGTAGAACAATTTCATGTCAACTAAATACTCCACAAGTTTCATCAAAACATGAATAAAAACAGAATTTATAAAATGTGGACGTTCACCTGTTCGTGAGGGTATCGCACTTCCTTTCTAGGAGGCTGCCTATAGCTGTCTGTTTGATCAGGGTAGCTGGGATGGTAAGGCTCACCACCTGGCCCATAAGGTCTACATCAGACAACAGTATAGCCTTAGAACACAGCATAAATTGATGCAACTTATTGCTAAACACAGAAACCAACTGCGGTACAAAGAAAGAAATCCAGCTTGCGTTCAACTACTACAATATGGTGTACTGCCTTACCGAGCATCGTAACCAGGATCTCTGTATTGCTGCGACGTTGGATAATTTTGTTTAGGTGGTGGACCGTAACCTGGTTCACGATATGTTTGAGGTGGGGGTGGGTGAACTGGGTACCCTCTCTCATCATACCTGCAAACCACGGTTTAGTTATACATTTGATATAAAAGGATTCAAATCTCCAACATTAAAGCATGTGCATCAGTAATACAAACCTAGCCTGTTGCCCTGGGTGAGCTTGTCGCTGTGGTTGGGGTGGTGGAGGATAGTCTCGATAGCGAGGATCACGCTGACTAGGCTGCCTCTCTTGAGGATATGCAGCAAAGTGCTGACGCTCATCAGGATATCTTGCCGGAGCTCTGGGATCACCAGAGTACTGCATGACTGGCTTTGGCTGATAACCTTGCAATGAGTTGGTAGTTGGATATTCGTTGGGTGGATATGCCTCCCAGGGCCTGCAAACGCCATTATTGTCTAATTATAATCTCATCAAAAGTCAACGATAGTTTTATCAATAATTGTTGGACGAGAGCCAAAGTTCGGTTGCTGGCAGAAGTCAAAATGGTTTGCAGACAATAAATATTTATGATATTGAGCCTAAAATAAGTTGTTTAACTTTGACCCAGTCAAGTTGTATTCCTCTTGCTCCGACATAAAAAGCTTCAGATCTATTCTTAGCAGACACTAATAGTCTAGTAGTTTATAAACTGGTTTAAATAAATACAAGAAGCAAATATAAGTATAACAACAACATGTTATCTTGACGTCGTGAGTCAGATATAGAACAATCATTACATAAACTATAGCTTCCTAAAACCGTCTTGCATAGAAGTCCAATCACCTACGCAAACACAATGGGTATACCCTTGAGAGAGTCGTCTGCAACTACAGCTGTAAACACTTCTATCCGTACTAATTAAAACTATTATCTAATCGGTTACATAACAGTTAATAGTGAATAAAAAGTATATCCATCAGCCAAACTGTGTGGGTGAACTGTTTTTCTTTTGACATTTATGTTTGTAACAAACACCTCATCTCCGCAAGACATACTAGATATACAAAAAATAAGGTGAACGTACTCGGCCTTGTTGTAGAGCCTCTCTGGTTTGGGGGGCGGAGCTTGCATCAGCAATGCTTGGTCGAAAGTGTTAGGAGCTTGTAGTGGCAGCTGTCGAGGAGGCTCTGGCCTTCCAGACTTCTGAACGGTAGCATATTGTTCCTCCTGACGGAATCTCTGCAGCGTTTGCTGTTTGTAGTTGTCGAAAGCGGTGTCTGGAGGTTGGTTGCTGTTGTATACATTGGGATGTCCTGGCTCAGCACTGTATCTGTTATCGATTACATAATCAGTTTTAGTGAGAGTTGAATTTCACTTCATAAATAAAACCTTTTTGTATATATACAAAAAAATTCTAGCTCCAATATTTTTGTTTTTTATATTATGGTTAACTGGTTGTACATTAAACATGATGGTTGAAACAGATTAGAGTAATTAGTGCATACCCCCGGTGAGGAACAGCTGGGGCAGGGGGCGAGGTAGACCACTCCCTCCTCTGCATATCTGCAGCTACATTAGCCTTAGCAGGCCTGGGAGGAGAAGCCTGAGGTACAGCGCTGTAGGCCTGGGAAGTATTGGCCGGTCTAATTCGCTCTTCATGTATAGACCTTTGCTGCCAGCCACTGTTTACTATTGGCTGCAAGTGCAATAACAACTAGTTAGGAGAAGACAACTAGCAAGCCACAATATTACAGTCTTTGCCTACACCCAAAAGCTTGTGAAATAACATTCGCTTCTCAAAATGACAATATTGTTTGCGTAGCTTGAGTGATGCTACCTTGTTCTCTCGTTGTATCGGTGGTCCGGAATGATGTGTGTGTCTGTTGTAGGCATTTCCCACCTTTTGTTCAAGAGCAGATCTGTCTACTTGCCCTCTCCAGGCCTTCCAAGCTTGCGACGAGATTTCAGCCTCATCAACTGTACAGTGAAATTAAATCATGTGATGAACATTAACATTTCTAGAATGTTCCCAAATAAGTAAAAGCCAGGAATTAATGGCGTAAGTCAATCATAAATGACAGGCAACATTGTTTACCTGGTGGAGAGGTGGGCATTCCCGGATGTCTAAACATTCCGTCATCTACACTTGCTAAAGTTTGCTCATCCACGTCTGCTAGCACTGAGTCGCCAGCCTTATTTTTGTTGTAGAGTTCTATCATCATGGCTACACCCTTGGAGGCAGCTCGAGGTGAGCCTTGTTCTTCCTCATTAGGCTCTCTCTGCTGCTGTATTGGTTGTGCATGGTGTGATGGTTGCGCAGGATGTGATGGTTGCGCAGGGTGCGATGGTTGTGATGGCTGTGCTGGCATAGAACGCCTGTTTGCCAACCTTTCCTAAAAAAAATAAATTTTTTGCATTATTGACAACATTATGATCATTGATGTTTTATGGTAATATACAGCTCATTATTAAAGAGAATTTTCAATATTTTCTGTAATTACAAATGTGGTCACTTTTAGCTATTAGCAGACATCTGGACAGGTCAATAGATGGGCTGTGTGTGTGGCTATTAATACGACAAATGAAGCAAAACATAGTTAAATTGTAATAAATCATGGTGAAGTTGATCACTACATGTAATGATTGTTTGGCTGGTACAAACCTTTTGAGAGACTGGGCGAGGTGAGGCTGATCGACGGTTGGGGGCGCTTTGCAGAGATTTACCAACAGTAGCCACTCTAATGTGCTCCTCTATATCTGGTCTAGACATCGGTGGATCATCAGAAGGATTACTGAATACACTGGCTCTGTCTGCAATGGCTTTGGCTGGCTTCCTTCTTGGCAGTGACCTTGATCTGCCCTTGGGTCGTCCCACTCTCACCTGTCGATTGCTGTCTGTACTTCTGGCGCTGTTAAAAAAACCACAAGTGAAGCAACGCATAATAGGCTAACATAAAGTACTCATAGAAAGGTCAAGTACTTACCGGCCTCTGTCGCTCACAACAGAAGCTTCCGGAGAAGCAGATCTCATGGTCACTTGGCTGGGCATGATGTAATGTTTGGGTACATCTCTCTTGTTGGCCTGCTGCATTCGCCTGTAGTTGGCATCATCTCTACGCGGGTCAGCCACCCGAGTCCTTCCGTACGGTTGAACTATATCATTATTTCGCTACAATTCAATAACCATTGAGGATTAATAAAGACAACAACAGCGATGAAAACACTATTAATATCTAACATATGTAATACGTTGATGGTTCGCTGTAGATAGACTTACTTGTGGAGGCATATCATCTGGAGTTGTCTCATTATTTTCTATCCATTTCCTTGTATACTCGAGACTCTCCCTGCTATATCCTATGTCATAATCATTGGCACCTTCTGCATGATCATAAGCACCTACCAAGTCTCTCACAGCATCACTCATTGTTTCCTGTCTTTCATTGTATGTCTGCAGAAGATAAAATAGTGTGTAAACCTAGTATGACATGGGGAGACAAACACTAGTTACTAGTAACTTGCTAGTAATATCTATTAGGCAATGTTGAAAGGAAAGAACAATAACTCACATTGTCTCTTCTGCTACCATAGGCCTTAGATTGGTCTATTGGTAGATAAAGGTCTGGATGGTCGTTATGATCAAATTTTCCTTTACATCTAGCAACCAATGAGCCACTGTGTAGATCTTCCAGCGAGCCTGCCTTCTTAAATCTGTAGTCTCTCTCAAGCGCTCGTTGCCTCCTTTGTGGCGCCGCATGTTGTCTACAAACATTTTATGATAATTAATACTTCTAACACTAAGTTTCCACAAGAGCTGGTTAGTAAAGAGAATGAAACCAACCTGCTAACTTTCTTAGCCTCAATAACTTCATCTGTCGGCTGCAGGGCTATACTGCTTCTCATTCTAGATTGTTCCGTATTTACCGGTTCAGATTTACGCGATTGGCGAGCAGAGCTCTGTTTGGCTGCATGTTGCGGTCGAACAGTCACAGACACTTCCTGTATACAAATGGAGAGATAGCTCACAAGCCGCTGCACATTTAATACATGGTCAGTCAGCAAAAAAGTCTTTCATTGATAAACTCGGTGTAAAAGATTGAGCATTGATTTAGAGAGCTAGGGGGTTACAGCGCATGGTCTGAGGTCATACATTATTATATAACAATGATGAGACATGTGGGTATCATTAGCGTAGATCAATAACAACAAATCAGGGTTAACAAACAGCATTAATCATAACAGCATCGAGCAAATCGAGTAAATAGGAATGTGCTGGAGTTGATATTCGGACACGTCCATGGCAGCCATCATTACCTCATGTTGAAGGGATGATGCTTGACGACGTAATTTGTAATCGCCAGAGTCCTGAGCAGAGGAAGGTTCAATTTTCTTATTGACAGAAGTTACGTGCAGACGTTTAGGGGAGATAATCTGAAAAGGTGCATCAACTTAAATAAGAAAGAAGCACAAGAAAGCAAATCAGGACTACGCAGTTATTTGTGTTATAGATACACTCACACTGTCGATGAATAAAACATTCCGAATATATTTCACAAAAAATGTTTAATGCCATTATGGCAAACTGCTTTTTAGGAGTTGTCTTCTCAAATATGAACTTCACTGAAAGAATTTTGGGTAGATTATCTTCTCACAGAAACAAGTTTTAAAACAAGAACAGATAAATGCTAAAATAGTGGAAACGATTAAAATTTTTACAGATGTTGTAATTTACAGTTTGTTGACAGTGTGAATGCGTATTAGAAAGCATGTGAAGGACTGGTCACATTGAAACAGCACTAGCATGTTAATCACAGAACTAGCAGTAGTTGTAAAGTTTGCATATATAGACATATATTGTGAGTGATAGGTAGAATAGTTTAGGTGTCTTTGAGCAGCGCACACAAACAAATGAACAAACCTTCTTGTTGCCATCTTTGACTGGTACTTCGGTGTCCCATACATTTAGGTACTCCTCTCTTCTCTCCTCGGAGGGTATTCTACGCCTCTTATCTACCTGTTCAACCTTCACCTTATCACGACCTACAGTTATGGCTGCAGTTTTAGAGCCTTTGTAGTTACGCTGGTTATTGTCATCTCCCAGGGGCTCACGGCTGATATGTATGTCCACATCGAAGTTCGGTTGTACAGACTTTGAGCGAGACTTGCTGTCGATGGTATGTCTCTCGAACCTCTCAGTGTCACTGTTTTTAGTGGTCACCGTCTGGTGGTGATCTTGTGGCATATCTGGATAGACTTGCTGTCCAAATTTGGCCATTCTAGCGATAACCTTGCTGCCACTAGGCGATTTGTTTGGTACTCCTGTGTCAAAGGTTTTGGATCTTTCAACCCTCTTGCCCCTAGATTCAGTTCGAGACGGTTGACTAACGGTCTCAGATCTACTCAGGCTTGCTTTAGACTTGCTTCTATCAGTCTCCTTAGGCTCTGACTTTACTTGTCTACTATTGGTTGGTTTCACAGCTTCCTCCCTCTCCGCCGATCTATCGCGAGTGCGACGAATGGGTGGTCCTGTACTCTTGGATCGGCCAGTTAAAGGACTCGCTGAGTTTCTACCTCTTCCTCTGTCTTCAGCCTCAAATCTTGAGAAAACAGCAGAAAACTTTCCACCAAGTCCAGCTGGAGTAGGAGTTTTCCTCTCTCTCATAGCCTTTGATCTCTCAAATGAAATCATTCTCTCCGTAAATCTGTCAGCACTGCGACTTTGTCTACAAACGTTTGTAAAAGCTCTTTGATGTCACAAAAAGGCAATTGGTAGCCCATTGATCAGAAATGATAAAAAAGCAAAACACCTAATAACCTAATATTCGTTGCGGTAATAATGCGGTACGAAATTCAATATTGTTCACAGAAATAGAAACCTGGTCATCTGTAGATCAAAGGACTGAGATTTGCCAGATGAGGACGCAGAACGCATTTCCTCTCTCAGTTTCTCCACTCTGTCAAAGGAATCTTTTCTAGTGGATGGCTCAGGACCCCTGTCGGCATCACCAGTCTGTGCTTCCTCCAGTTCACTCTCTGACGAACTCTCACTTCGAGGCAGCGAGTGAGTCTGCCACAAACCAACATCACAATAAGCACTAGCAGGTAGTTATATAAAGCAGCTGTGCATGTAATATAATGATAAATTACTCACTTCTTCAGCTTTTGGCTCTGGAGAGGGTTGTCTTTCAATGTTCTGTTTACCGATCACCTCGACAACCTGCAACAATCAGAAAATAAATTATGTAAACTCACTACAATCTGCGGGAGAAGAAAACTCTAATAAAAAAGGCTTAATGGTACAAATAACAATTTCTCATGTATTGTACATCAAATCACTCTACTACTGCAATGCGGTGCTATGTTATCGCATTCAATTAGTACTAGACAAGTTTTTCTCACTAGATGCATCATATTGGAGAAATTTCCGTGATTAACAACATTGCTATTAAATATTATAGTCTAATTTAATTCTATAAATTAGTTTTTACTTTGTAATGCGAGCTAGATGCAAATGTACTTTTAGCCACTCAAAGGAACATTAAAAAAAAAGATAACACGCCGCCCTAATAATGTTAATACAATTTGACATAGGAAGGTATAAATCAACAGTTTTAGCCCATTTTTATCAACAAATTTCATGCTTTTAATTATTCCAAAAAGCTGGCACAAGTTAAAAGTAGATAAATTATACACTCACATGTCTTTTATTTTCAACAAAATTGTAAAATCATCATTTCTCACAAAAGAAGTTGCAAAAACCTAAAGGCCTCTTTACACACAACGATTTAGTCATGGAAAGCAGCGAATGGCTGTTTATTTTACCGTCAATGATTCAATTTTCCACCATTTACCGCGATAGTCAAGAATCAAACATATTTGATTTTCGCCGACCGGTCCCATGATTATTGATTATTCACTGACGCTGATTGGTCAATGCAGATCGCTCGTATCCACTTTTTTCTACTGTGATTTTCTCAGCAGTGACAGCCCATAGTCGTTGTGTATGGAGTGCAGCAACAGACTACGGTAGGAAAACTTCTCTCAAAGTGCCAAATTCGTCGTTGTAAATTCCTGCGTGTGGAGAGGCCTTAATTCTGTGTTACTCATTGCAGTTAAAAATTCAGCAAACTTGAAATAGATTTTTTGGAGGGTTGTCAGGCCTAAGAAAAAGAACTCTAATAAGCTTGAAGTTGTCTTTCCATAATGAGCAAAAGTTATTTATAACTCTTGCACCACTATATCAACCTACATTCATCCCTGTAGCTCCTATAAAAAACATTCACTCTGCATTTTTTCATAAAATATAATATACAGTTTTATTACTTACATCTTCTTCTTCAGTCAACACTTCATCGGCGGAGTGACTCATTGGTTCGGACGCTACATGCTCTTCAGTGACGTCTACAACAGCTTCACTCTCTAAGTCAGTGGTGAGAGGCTCTACTACCGGGTCTGTGGGAGCACTGCTCTGTCTATCGTTGTATTCTACTTGTTGCATAAGTTCTTCAACAGGCGTGTGAGTAGATTCTGGCAAGTCTACGGGCGGGGTAGAGAGCCTTTCTCTTGTAGATCGATCAGTACGGTGAGAAATATCTGCTTCTCTCTGTAAAGTACAGACAGCGACTCGTCAAGGAAGAGCGATGTTAGATACTGAATGCTTTGTAGTGCACCTGGAATCTCGTGCAAAGAGTGACAGATGTGTCACAATCTTTGATCATTTGAAAGGTATGCAATAACAATGTCTAAAATTCTTTAGATTTTAAAAGCAGATATCTGCGATTTGACAGGAAATGAAAAACTAAGTCTTTGATCACACAAGCATTACGGCATCATGTAGTGGAATAACAGATAAACGTGGCTGCTGCCAAATTGGTTAGGTGATGAGAAACAGCTTCAAGATTTCTGAGTCATTTACAAAATTCTGGCCGAGAACAGCGTTTTCTCTTTAGAATATTCCACAGGGTCCACCATAAAATGTGTATAAATCGATTTTTGAAACGCAACTGATAACATTTTCCGATAAAGTTAATAATATTTAGCATGATTAGCACCATTTTATGGAACTTGAAGCTTATATCAAAGTGGGCCTGACAAAGCAACTTTAATTTTTAAAAGAAACTTAGCAATAAGTCTCTTTTAATCTTAAATAAGATTTTGAAACTTTGTCATCAAGATTATCACAGGCCAAGTGTCATTGGACCGCTAATGATTGGATGACTGAAAACCAGCTGCTTTAAAGGATTAATTAAAACTTTTTCCATGACAGACATTAAGCATGGAATTTTCCCACAAAGCCAGACCTGCCAGACAGCGAAGAAAGAAATTAAATCCGCTACTTATCAACAAACACACACCTGTTCCTGAGGCATTGGGCTTCTCCTATCAGCTGGTCTAAGGGACGGGTCCGCTGCAATGTACTGAAACCCGGAACCGTCAGATGAGCTGGAGCTTGAGCTAATTCTTTCTCGTCGAGTGCCAAGGTTCATCCACTCATCCGGAGGCTCCTCTCCACCAAGTATTTCCACGTAGCCTGGTTCGTTAGCAGCTTCAGCGGCAGTGCTGTCGACAGCGGGTGATTCTAAGCCTTCATCGCTAATCATTGAACCTGAATATATTCATCAATCAATGTGAGCAAACTGCACATAAGGAACTCACGCCATCGGCCAGTCGAAGATAAAATATTTACCTGTGGCTCCGGGCAAGGATCGGCGTTGCATACTGCGCTCTCGAACTGTGTCCTGACTGCTAGAGTCACTGACGTAACCTTCGCCATCATCTTCCATACCACCATCACTGTCGACAATATCTTCTCTCTCATCGATCCCTTCTACATCTCCGTCATAAGATGATGTCTGCCGTACTACCGCATTGATGTCTGCATACTCTCCAGATTCTTGTCTCTCTAGAAAATAGTAGCATCAGAATTGTCTCCTCTCTATCACATTCCTTTGCCGCTACTAATTTATTACGGTTGGAATTTCCAACAGAGTAACTTAAATTAACTTTGACATACAATCATGCGAATTCTTTGAAGGCAACATGTGTTGACAATCATTGCTCGTACTACAAATATGTAATTGAGTTCAAAATAGTTTGAGTGGATACTAGTACGAGGCCCCTCAGCACCACTTCTTACTGAATTGCATCCCTCAAGCACTCAGGCTTATGCAAACAGCTCAAATGGAAGCTGCAGCTTGTTTGCAGAGAATGTAACCTTAGAGGACAAGATGAACTTATCTACTGCACCTTTACCTGACATTCTCTCCAGATCTCTCCTCTTCTCTGCTGGCACATTCTCGTCTACCACATCCTCATGAGCTCGTCTTCTGCCCGGCTGCGCCTCCTGAGATTTTGATGAATTTGGAATGTTAAAGTTACCCAGAGACTGCCACTCATCCACTTGGCCTATAAAACACAGATTAAAAAATGTGTTAACAATATGCACTACAACTTGGCAAAAGCAGGGAAATAGTTTGGGTTATTCAGTTTCACAACGAGTTTGGATGAATAACAACAGCTAGTTGATTTTGGCAAAGACCAAATCAGATTTCTACAAAATAACAAATGACACTTACACTGTGAATCATCTGAATAACTGAAGCCTTGTAAACACACTAGAGGGTAGGTTAATAGACTAGAAAAGCCATCACGGCATCCATTTAATTACCCACAAACACACCACCGATGTACCAGCCAGTTGGACTAGCTAACAGATAATCACCCAAACCATAACATAATGCAATCAGCTTTGTAGCTACATGATGAGTTAACAATAAGTTAGTAGACAGGGAGTGGGTTACGTTAGTAGACAGGAAGTGGGTTACGTTAGTAGACAGAGAGTGGGTTACGCACCAACAACAGACTCTGCTGTCATATTCTTCCAGTCCCTTATTTTATCCTGCATAGAGTCCTCCACCTTTTCTCTAATTTCAACTTCAGCAGACTTACTTCTGTCCAAAGGCGCGTGTCCGGTGCCGGCAGCATGCGCCTCATCTTTATCCTCATCTTCTCCAGACATGAAAGATGTAACAGCTTCAGCTTCTGATCCAACATCTGCACTAGTTCTACCAGGGGTGGGTAGCTCATCCTCCCATTCATTCATCTTCTGGCTCAGTTGTTTCCTCCAGCCTCTGTTACGATTAGGTCGAATGACTTGGGTGCTGTAGTCCTCACTAGTTTGGTAAGACTCATCTTTGCTATCATCAGTAGTGTTGGGCTGTTGTGTCTAAACACATTGAAAGCTCATTAGTAAAGACTTTGTGTTGTCACTGACAACTGGTTTGTTTGTATATTAGTGAGAGAACACTTCTTTTGGGAATAGGCTAGCTTTTGCAACGCCATATGGGTTTGACAGTAATGGCTGTGAAATATTGATTGTTTCGGTTAGAAAAGCTGTAATTGTAATTATTAAAACTTAAAATTTGTTAAGCAATTATTGTCTAAAGCCAACCACACCAGCTTGGTCAAATATAAATGAATTCCAGTAAGTTGAAAGAATGTTCTTCGGTGACCATTGGTGTCCTATGCCAAGGCTACACCAACAAATTTGAGGACAGTGCCATTCCATTTGTCATTCAAGGCATTTCAAGGCCTTTCAAAGGCATCAAACAAAAATCTTAATCAATAATCTATCAATACAATTAGTTCTCTACATATAGCTACTAACATGCTCATCTCTATCATGCGATTCTACACCAGCCTCTACTTGATATTTATTGGTTGCACTGAGAACCTCTTCTTCTACATCAGTTGGTCCAAGGGACTCCACATGATGAGCCATATCACGCTGATCAGACTCTTTAAGATCTTCAGCTAAGGCAGAGATCAGCTCAGCTCTCGTTGCCTCTATACAATAAAAACCTTCGCATCAAATAAGAGCATCATACCGGAAAGTTGTTCTGTTAATCAGCATCAATGCACGATTACACATTCGGCTTTCAACATTCATTGAAATGCCTCATTGAAGTGAATAAATGTTAATCGCTGACTAAATTTATTCATGAAATGATAAACAATGCAAGAACTTGTACTTCATAATGTTGAAGTCAAACTCCGATGCAAAACTTGTACTGACAATTGCCAAGTCCATGATACCGCGACATGACTGACTGATCACTCTACTACTAACTACTAGTACTAGTGAACGCACCTTTGACTGCAGTGTCAGGTTCTACTAGCTGCTGATTCACTTCTGTATAGTCTTCTACATTGTTTGACCATCTCTGTACATCTTTGTGATCAGCTGTTATCTCTGTATCACCGACTACTTTCAGCTCTCCAACCACCTACGTACGATGTGTATGAATTTAGCAGTTTCTATAATCAACCTTTGACCCGCGAGTGATAGTAATACGCTACATCATTGGCCAGTTCATCTGCTGTAACCACATGCTACGAACTGCTGCTTCGCTATCAAAAACTACTCAAATGATTATCTTTCACACTGTTAATTATCTTTGATACATCAGCATCTCTCATATCCATAGATCTTTGAAATTAATCTAAATTGACAACGAGATGGTGAGAAAAATTGAACTTTATCAATGTGAGATATAGTGTGACGTTTCTTTCACAACTCCGCTTTTTTGTGATTGGATAAAAGGCAGATAACAAATATGACTTTACTGAAGATCTGATCTAAGAAGAAAACGAAGCAGAATAAAAAGTTGAACGTTGCTGGTCCCATTGCGCACACAACAAATGATGTCAGCTGACCAATGATAGTTATTGCAGTAATTTAGGCTGTCAGCTGCAATAAATGCCTCACTATTACATAACTGAAGGGGAGATGTAGCATTTCTCAGTCATTCACTCACAAATTACAGTGCATGGTGAGCTAAACACAGCCTATGCATTTTAGTTATCGCAAATAGGTTAAATTGATGTCTATGGAACATTGCTTGGGTATGACAGCGTAGAAGGAATATATTTTGACCAAGCTATTTCTGCCCCCACACAGACATGACTGTTAGTAAAACCAAAATTCCATAAAAGTAAAAACAAGTGGTTTATAAGCCCAGAGCAATGATGGAATGGGAAGTAACTCAGTGCAAGGTTAGACTGCCCAGTAATGATTTCTGGTAAATAGGGCTGGGCTGGGCCTGACAAGTGGTGTTGTAACAAATAAGATGATGCAGTGTATGTAAATATATAATTAACAAATAACTCGGGTGAGAAAAGAGTGAAAAGGTAACAAGAACTGAGTGAGTGAATGACACTACCTCTTTTTACGTTACAATATATCTATAAGCAGAATGTTATCATCTCCTGCATGCAAATTAGCCAGTAAAAATGTAAACGGCTAATGAGCTTGTTGATTTACTATAAAAAGCCACTAAACGTAGCTATGAAGAGCTAACACCTTCCATTCACTCCCTCGGTAGGCATTTACTGCTCACTCCGCAAATTCACGATCGCCATAAATAAACTTGAAACTGGTGAATCAGCAAAAATGTAAAGAATGGTTTTGTTTGTCAATACCTTCACTTCAGTAAAACCAATGAAATGCAACAAAGCAGGAAACTATAATTATGTTTGTATCAATATAAAACGTCTTTTCAATGAGCTGAATGCTAGTGTTTTGCATGTAATTATTAGCCATAATGCATAGATGATATATGGTGGCAGGTAGCAATGTTTGAAGTCAATTCAATACAAACACAAGACAGACAGTGACTACTACTAAACTAACAAAACAAAAGGAGAGAATTCTTGTGGTTAAAGTCTGTCTGAGCCTCTCTTTCATGTTTGGCCCATCCAAGCAAACTAGCCCCAAAAATGAATGAAGCTCACAAATCTTCATTGAGATGAAGTTACTTGCATTTGAAATAATCTCCTACTGACCTCTATATGTCCTTCGTTGTCGCTGTCCTCCTTAGCATCCATACCTTGAGGGTCGTGTTCAGCGTACATTTGAGGGGCCTCGTTGGGTTGCACAAACACTCCATCGCCGTCCTGTTGTAACAGCGAGAACTTATTCAACTGGTACATACGACATACATATAAAAGTCTACCATGATGTTACAAATATATCTGCCATTATTGGAAAGCGATCAATCATCAATCATGGTGGTAGTGAAAGAGGTTGAGTCAGAAGTATGGGGTGATTGCGGTGGCTACCATTACATACACGGCTGGTTCACAGCTGGCCAAGGAAAGGTGCAGCACTAGAGAAACTAATGTATCGGAACATGTAGTGTGGTGAACATATCTGGTTCTAACGAAAGACGAAAACCGATATTGGTATTTATCATGGTACTAGCAGATTCCTTTGACAAAATATCCACCTTCAGACGCAGTGCAGTTCTCAGCGTTTGAACAAATCAATATACCACATCATCAGCCGTTAAGCTCTAACCAAACTTAGATATCTAGCTGATACAAAAGTAAAAGCACTGAGCTGATGTATTTCTGATGGCGAATCTCTACCTTAAATGTTTTCTAGTAAGTTTCACTGAGTACTTCTAGCTCAGGTGGGTGCATTCCTCTCTCGATATTACAAGTATTCTCGTACAGTTTCACTAAATTAAATCGGATTGATGGAAGGAGATGGCTTAAATGACCCAGTTATACCGCGTTTATGACTCAGTGTATAGTAGTTATTATTGTTGTGGTTTGGTGTGTGTAACATCATTGCAAAGCGGTAATGAATTTCTACCAACCATGCGATTATCATAAGTGGGTACTGCTAAAGTATGTAATGTGACTGTAGACTACTAGATATAACATTGTCAGTGTACACTCTACAAGCTACAGACTATAGACTACTAGATATAACATTGTCAGTGTACACTCTACAAGCTACAGACTATAGACTACTAGATATAACATTGTCAGTGTACACTCTACAAGCTACAGACTACTAGATATAACATTGTCAGTGTACACTCTACAAGCTACAGACTATAGACTACTAGATATAACATTGTCAGTGTACACTCTACAAGCTACAGACTATAGACTACTAGATATAGCATTGTCAGTGTACACTCTACAAGCTACAGACTATAGACTACTAGATATAGCATTGTCAGTGTACACTCTACAAGCTACAGACTACTAGATATAACATTGTCAGTGTACACTCTACAAGCTACAGACTATAGACTACTAGATATAACATTGTCAGTGTACACTCTACAAGCTACAGACTATAGACTACTAGATATAACATTGTCAGTGTACACTCTACAAGCTACAGACTGTAGACTACTAGATATAACATTGTCAGTGTACACTCTACAAGCTACAGACTGTAGACTACTAGATATAACATTGTCAGTGTGCACTCTACAAGCTACAGACTGTAGACTACTAGATATAACATTGTCAGTGTACACTCTACAAGCTACAGACTGTAGACTACTAGATATAACATTGTCAGTGTACACTCTACAAGCTACAGACTACTAGATATAGCATTGTCAGTGTACACTCTACAAGCTACAGATTGTAGACTACTAGATATAACATTGTCAGTGTACACTCTACAAGCTACAGACTATAGACTACTAGATATAACATTGTCAGTGTACACTCTACAAGCTACAGACTACTAGATATAACATTGTCAGTGTACACTCTACAAGCTACAGACTATAGACTACTAGATATAACATTGTCAGTGTACACTCTACAAGCTACAGACTATAGACTACTAGATATAGCATTGTCAGTGTACACTCTACAAGCTACAGACTATAGACTACTAGATATAGCATTGTCAGTGTACACTCTACAAGCTACAGACTACTAGATATAACATTGTCAGTGTACACTCTACAAGCTACAGACTATAGACTACTAGATATAACATTGTCAGTGTACACTCTACAAGCTACAGACTATAGACTACTAGATATAACATTGTCAGTGTACACTCTACAAGCTACAGACTGTAGACTACTAGATATAACATTGTCAGTGTACACTCTACAAGCTACAGACTGTAGACTACTAGATATAACATTGTCAGTGTGCACTCTACAAGCTACAGACTGTAGACTACTAGATATAACATTGTCAGTGTACACTCTACAAGCTACAGACTGTAGACTACTAGATATAACATTGTCAGTGTACACTCTACAAGCTACAGACTACTAGATATAGCATTGTCAGTGTACACTCTACAAGCTACAGATTGTAGACTACTAGATATAACATTGTCAGTGTACACTCTACAAGCTACAGACTACTAGATATAGCATTGTCAGTGTACACTCTACAAGCTACAGACTGTAGACTACTAGATATAACATTGTCAGTGTACACTCTACAAGCTACAGACTACTAGATATAGCATTGTCAGTGTACACTCTACAAGCTACAGACTGTAGACTACTAGATATAACATTGTCAGTGTACACTCTACAAGCTACAGACTACTAGATATAACATTGTCAGTGTACACTCTACAAGCTGCAAGTAAACATACAGAAATAGTATTAGAAGCTTGCAGCATTCCGCTGGTTCTTAACAACGATAATCCAGCATTGATCTCTCTCGATCTGATAGATATGACTAAACGGTGTGAGCCATTCATTGTTTGCGAGAGAGAAAACACTGTGATTTGCATAAATTTCAGGTTTTACTGATATGAAACGGTGTTGATTTTTATGTGGGAATTGCTTGAAATCAAAAATTAGTTGAAGTCAGAAATTGTCTACATCCGCAATTATGTGCCTTGGCAGCAAAACTGACTCATTTTGGCAGCAGTTATGAATCTGTGATATAGGATGGCGTCCTTCATTCTCGTAGGTAAATGTTGCTCACTGCTGCCAAAAGGTTTCATCCATTAATTTTTTTTTCACTTAATGTATCACCTACAGAGCTGTCCTATATGCATAATTAGTTAAAAATAGCAAACAATAAATGTGGAAGCAACCAGATATTACTATTGTCTATCGTTCTTTTTCAGTATAATTAACTGTTGCTAGTAGTGATTTGTGAGCACTAGTAGTTATGTAAGTACGTGGCCTGCTTCCAGCATTCCACAATTAGCATATTACATAAGTAAAAAGACCTTAGCTGAAAAAGTCTATCTTCAACAGTTAGAATTCAGCAATCAGGCTTGTTGGGCGAGTCTGTCCTAGAACGAATTGTTCAATAACAACTTGTATCAAATCTTTTATATCATACCGGAAGTTGAAGGTGTTGAGGTGGAATATCGAGGTCAGACGTCATAATATTCATTTGGTCCAGCTCTTTTGAGTCCACATATGCCAGATTTTTTTTCACCATCATATCTACAGGTCAAAAATCATAACAGTTGCACAAAATATAGTGAAATAAAAGATAAGAAAAACTACAGTCATTTATGGATGGATCAATAGAGGTGGACGCACCAAGCAGTCAACGTTGTTGCCGACCATAACAATATAATATGGTGTTTGTGGCAGTTAAAGGATTTAATTTTTGCATGAGTAGTTCTGAGGCTATGTTGAAGACCAGGAGGTGTGGAGGATGACAAGCGATGTACAACTTCAACCAAGCGTGACCTCAACTATTCTTACGAGGTAGGCAGGGGATAGGATTTGGCAAGTGACTGACCAAAGTACCCACATTCCATCAGTTTATTATTGCCTTTACGTAGAGTTATAGCAATAGAGTTATTCATCATAAACTGTCAAATTCGATCCTGACTGATTTATCACCGATGTTTGCTTTGCAGATCGTAACATTTTGAAACTTCAATACGAAGATTGAATCAGCAACCTTTTACCCTCACCGCATCATCTCAACATTGCCTCAAACTTTAAAGAGTCTTTTTATTATTTATTGGCTATAACCTACAGCCACTTATGGTACAAGATGAGCAAGGAATCTCGTGCCGTGACAGTCATTCATATAAAAGACGATTTATTAACCCCTGCACCAGAGTGACACAAACGCTCAGGTGCTCTGATATCATAAATTCCTGACAACGAAATTACTTCTTAGCTAGCTATTTTATGTCAACACCTGCACAATTTTTTATATCCTATTAGTAACAAACTTGTTTTTAATTAAATAAAAAAGTCAGGTGAATGATATTGGAGTTGTCACAACATTATGCCTATTTTGTATTCTACTAGAATCTATTATTTACAGGTAATACAGTTTACAACAGATGCTGCCCGGCCTGGCTAAACAAAAATAAACTTTCCATCCTTGTCTAGTCCCAGAAGCTTCCTATTGACCATCACCCTTAGCTATGATACGTTGCATTCAGTAGCGTGCCGAGAGATAACCACAATAGCTTGGTGAAGGAATTTCGATAAGGGAGCTTAAGGAGTATTTCGCACTATTTGTATATGGATAAAGAAGTGAGATAATGATGACTTTTGGTTCACGATGTTGACACAAGGAGTAAGAAGAGCCCAATGTAAATTGTATGCGTACAATTTGAATGGTTTGTACATGCTTCTGCTATAGTAGTATCTATTTATTATATACCAATAATACAACAATACTACTCAAATAATTGCCTTTAATTGATGTTTGCTAGGAAATGAAACAAGATGAAGTCATCTCTTTGCTCATTGCCAATCCAAAGAGGGGATTTTGTGTTAGTAGTGACGCAAGACTGATGAGCATTGCATGACCGGATTACGATCAATCTGACCTGAGAATAAAGTCACACTCAGTATTACCAACTAGTGAATCTACTAAATCTTACCCATCTCTTCCTGCCGGGGCTCCCTCTGCTGCTGATAAGCTGCTGCTCTCACCACCTCCTCATCCGACGAATATTCCTCTGCGCTGTAACTTGACCTGCTCATACTTTTGCGCAACGGTGCGTTGCGACCTTGAAATCCTACTTCTTCGTCAGACCACTCGGGTTCTTTTTTACTTACTCGACTCTCGTACTGCTCAGGACTTTCATCATCGTCTGACAGAGACTCTGATCTCGCTAAAGCCTGTTTCTGAGAGGCTGCTCTGATCTGAGCTTCCTGCTCTCTCTGGAAATCTTCTTCATCAGATAACCATTCGTCGTCGTTGTCCAAATCCTAGGCAACGAGAAGTTAGTCATCTCAACATACTGGTACCTCAAGCACAAGATTATTAACTTAGTTTAGTTTTAGGATAAATATTTATAAATCGAGCTAGCCAGTATTAGATACAGATGAAAATTTGGTGACAAATAAGGAAGTGAGTAAGAAATCGTACAAGTAGAGCATAGACTTACCATGCGCTAACTAACCTAATGTTACCAAATCTAGATGAATGAAGTGACTTCACCTTTAACCAGCAAGCCTAGTAAACTGAATAGACATCAAATAGCCTTTGCTCTGTATACGCTGCCATATAGCATGAAGTTAAAGATAACAATGTAGCTACTAGTAGTTATTCCGAGTCTACAGTTTACAGCTATAGTGTCTAGTGATAACATGTAGCTAGGTGCAATCAATTATCTCCTAATAATTGTCAGTATGTTAGTTTGGTATCCCTCCAAAGGGCAAATAAACACAAACATCGTAGTTACGGCTAACCAATTTGTCACAAAGCAACCAAAAATTGGAAATAGAAGTTTTAGGAAACTTTTGTTCTCGAGTTCCTCCTTCTCAGGATTGAAGCTAGATAATCAGCCATATCAACAATATTGGTGAGCTTGCAGTAGATAAATCAGTTTGTCAAATCACAAAAAAATTTCAAAGACAAGGTTGTTAGTCTGTCAGCGTGCCAAATCAAATAAGCTGGTAAACTACAGGCTCACCTCCTTCAGCCTGTCCATCCAGGACGAAGCCATCGTATTTTTTTCTTTTGGCAACTGTATCTGTGGATCCACTTGCTGCAGTTTACCTAGATCAACCTTCTTGTCTGTCAGCGACTGCGAGGAATGAACAGTCAGTGGTTCAACAATGACCATGTCATGATCTACAGCATTGGTGTCACGCTCTGGTTCATTCTCATCATTCCAATAATCTGTCGAAAGCGATGTAGATGAATTCTTCTCTTCACTATTTGTCGTAGAGTTGGACTCCTGGCAACCACTGCTTGATTTATTGCAATCCTCAGCGAGCGGATCAAAGATCTCCAAAGTGCCTGTAGCTTGACAATCAGATGCTTCGCTCGTATCTAATATCGCACACGCAGTGTCCTCTACTAATTCATTTGTCACTTGGTCGCTAGTTTCATGCGTTCGAAAATGAGCAGGCGTATTGTTTAGCTGATTGTTCTCGACCAAATCAATGAATACTCCACTGTCAGCTAGTCTACTAGTGCCAACACTATCAACACTATCAGAAAAATTATTGTTTGAATAATTGTTTGTTCTTTTGTTCAAACTCTCGCTAATGATTGGTTGCTCATACGTTGGATCTACAACGCTGTCATTTCTATCATTATCATCGCATACATTAGATGTCGATGTAACATTGTTATTTGTTGCATCCACTTTAGGACCTTCTGCTGGGGAACTCGTTTCACCGTCTCTAACAGAGGGTGGCTCAAGCTCAGGTTGTAGTGATGAAATCTTTGGCAGCGGCAATGATTTGGAGATATGATTTCGATCAGTTTCTAAATTTTTAAGCAGTTTATTGCAATGATCTGCGACGGAAGTTATCACACTGTGATGTTGCTTTTGAGCTTCTAAAAGATCTTCTCTTTTGAGTACCTTTGGTGAAACACTGCGAGTTCTGAAGCCTTCTCTTGAGTGAGGCTTGGACACACGTCCTCTCGATACGTGGGTGTTAGAGGATCCCACAACTGGAATTTTACTTTTAGACTTGACGTTCGGTTTTGGTTTAACGGCGGGTCCCTGCTTTTTTGGAGTTGTAGTGGCCTTGGCAGCCGAACCTCGCCCTTTTGTTATTGTTGATGTGTGAGCAAAAGATGTTGGGACTTTTGAAATTACTGGCTTATTTGCTCTGGCAGAAGAATTTACAGGTTTTTTAGCAGGAGTTGGAGGAACCTTTAAGGGGGTACTAGTAGATTTTTTTGGTGAAGGAACTCTTATAGGTGATGGAGTTGTCTTTTTAGGTGCCGCAGCAGGCTTTTTAGGAGACGCAGTTGGCTTTTTAACTGGCGATGTCGATTTTTGAATTTTTTTTGGTGGTGTAGACTTTTGATCAGAATCATTGAAGCGCAAGAAATAACCAGTACCACCTTTGGAGCCTGTTGAACCAGTTGCTAAAGAGTCATGAGGGCTGAATAGAGTAGAGTCAGCATTATGAGTATCAAATGTTAATGGTTTCATAGCTTGTCTGTGCATGCTGTTATCTGTCAGTGGACGCACCCCGACATCTACCTGAAAGTGTAAATGTAACACGGATGTAACGAAATAAACACCAAACTCATGCCAAACGCTGATTGATTGGTTGATTGATTGATCTATTGATGCAGATGAACTTAAAATACATTATTTACTAAAAAAAAATGTACCAGTTAAAATTAAATTAAACACATTTTTAAATTTTTTTTAATATTTTAAAAAAAATCTAGATGCTTCAAAAAGTTTTTAATTGAGCATTGTTTGTTTTGTGGGTTTCGGTTTTGTTGACACTCTGTGAATGTTTACCACTGGTATTCAGCCAACATCACATCGTTGTGATATTTTGTAGAAGGTGTGGCATCACCCTGGGAAAATGAAAAGCCTCAATGAAGGTAAAAATAAATCAACACCTGGAATAAATATTTAATCCCATAAACGGATTATAAATTAAATTCTTATAACTGTTAGCCAAAAGCCGGTGGATTTAATAAGAAAAATATCAATAATACTGAACACTGATAAAATTGAAAATTAACCTCTATCAACGACAATCCAGGCCCGGTGGAATTTTAAGTCTGATCGAAAAGCATAGCTCTTGATTTCTATCAGAGATAAATAGCGTTGCTGATGCCATCCTGTGCAAATAGACAGCTCGCCTTGTCTGATAAATCTAGATTATATATATATTTGTCTCAATTTAAAAACCAAAAATAAATCTTAAGATGGTTGCAAACATCATTCCTCTGCACCACTTACCTACCTTCCATCTATCATTGCCAGACAAATGTCAGATATATATCACAAAAAATATCATTAAAAAGTTCAAGAAAATATATAAACCACAGCTGTTAGATCCTGTTAGGTAAGAAATATCAAAAACTAACTGGCAGTGGTAAAGTGTTAGATATAACTAGTCATTTCTTATTGAAACAAGTGTAGAGTAGAGAGTACATAACTCCTAAATGATTTTACTCAAAATATGTTGGCTTGAAAACAAATTGACAGGTTTTTCCTACAATGAATAAGTGGGTAAGCATCATGCAGTGCTCTATTTTCAATCATAGGACAGGTGAAAGCATTAGTCTGGGTTATAGTAAAAAGTACTGTTTATTTGTTCGAAGTGAACAAATAAACAGAATAAAAGTCAATTATTTTGACTGAGTCCGTCGAATGAGTGACAACCGACCACAGGTGACTTGCTATAATGTAATATAAACAAAACAACAAAGAACACTTGGTCCTTGAATGTTTAGTAACGCTAGTGTATAGCGAATGAAAAACAATCCAAGTTCAGTTTTGATGAAAACTGTGTAAAAGGTGTTTCTAAAGAACTGAATTTCTGTTGCATTTTTGCAGCTAATGTAATGATTATATGATTATTTTTGTAAAAAATTAAAGAAAACAAGGTGTGACAATAACAACCAAATTTTTTCTATTAGTTTCAACTTTATGTAATAGAAATTCTGAGAATTTATTCGCAGATTCATCGTGGTTGAAAGAGTTACCACTTTTTATGCCCGCACCTGGGTGGGTGGAAGGGAGGGGAGGGTTCTTCATATTATGCATTGATACAGTCTTGACAAAAAAAGAAGGACTAAAAACTTGCCGTTTACGGTGAAACTGTAAAGTGTAGAATAAAATACTATCACTAGACACTCATGCACCTGTGATATACCTGATCTGAGAGTTTGTTCAGAAGATCTGGGCTTTCATCGAGAGACAATTAGAATGGGTCAAGAAAAGAGAGCAACAGTATTTGATCAATAATTTCATGGTTCTCATTTACCAGCTTATGAAAAGGAAATAAAAGCTGCAGGAAGTGAAAAATCTTGTAGTTAGTAGTGCGATAGATGGTAAACACTGACGGAGACTTCACCTACTAACACTTGAGAAGGGTAAAGATTCTGCTAAAAGGGGACTAAAAGTTAATTCTGATTCTACTCGACAATGTCACGTTGACTAGTTACCTACTTACGACTAAAATGATGAAGACTCACGAGAAAGGGAACAAAAAAGTGCAAAAGAAGCATCTAAAGCCAAATTTGATGATTCATTTTGTTGGCAATTATGAAGTGATTCAACAAATACCTCAAATTGTTTGTTACATTAGGCAAGTTGCATGTAACCTGGATACTTGCATTATTTCTGTAGCCACAAAAATTTGAGTTAAATATAAAATCACAAAATATTCAAATTTTGGTTAATTATCTAAAAGTTAGAAATGTAACCTTAGGGTGTGGCATTGACATCATGAGGTGTGTAAGTGTCAACAGTGTCAAGGTTATCTTCTCTGGTGATAAAGGTATAATGTGTGGATGTTAGACAAACACGACTATCCGATGCAGAAGTGATAACAAGTCTACGGTAGCGAGTTGTGAGAGTTTGATATGTAAACTAGGTTAGAGGTCGTGTGTGTTGAGTGATGGAACTGGTCTATTCAGCTACACCAATGCTACATTAGGATGTTCTACCTGCTCAATATATACATTTCTATAACTTAAGTCGTTGGATTTTACATGAATTCGTCACTAAGTCATTACTATTGTTACCTCCATCAGTTCACTGATGAGCGAGTCTCCTAACCTTTCCTGATATTTCACCGAAATTGTTAGAGCATAAATCAAAAGACTTAATTAAAAAATTTTTTGAAAAAATATTGCTTTTTATGTAAAAATACTTGAATACCTCTGTTGATCATGAAATCTCCCATTAACCTATGATATAACCTTACAGCTACAAAAGACTGTAAAAAAGGATTTGCCTTCAACTACATTATTCACATGGTCAATTTCTAAGTAACGCGGAGCAAAACCAAAAAAATCAGTCGATAAATCATGGTTATCCATAAATGCTTAAAAAAAGTAGTTATTTTTCATGTAATAAAATAGTCCTCGCTAGCAGTCCGCTATACTCTTTTATGAGCTAGCGAATCAAAGCTACAAATACTGTTTCACCAATTATGTTGCTATCGTACACTAAATTAGTTTGTACTTACACACTGCAGGGATGTACTGGAGTTAGAGGTAGTTGAGACCTTCTGTAGGTGTACACACTAAAGTATGTGGTAAGTTGAGAGCTTGTATAATGTATGAAAGTGTGCAGTCATATTACACTAGTCTATAGTGGTCTGTTGACATAGTCTAGTTGCTACTAAGAATTTCCATTATTCTAATACAGTCATGTGTAAAAAGATATTTGAAAAGGCGATTGAAGTAGCGAGCAGCACAAATAGGACTGAAGCAATACTATTAAATATTTTATAGCCATATCAAGCTAATTAATTACACAAAACTGTTTGTTTAGGGCTATTTGCGTCGCTGCTCACTACTGGATCAATTCACAGTTGCAACTGCTGCCAGACTTGAAGTCAATTTGTTTAACTTTGGCCTAAATGCGTTCACATTCATTTGTACTACTGCCTGCTATATTCCTGTATATCAGCTGTTTTGAAACTGTAAAACATTAAATTTTTCAATACTACAGAAAAATTTCATTCCTGACTGGGAATTGCACCTGTGGCTCTGCCATGCCACCTGCGTGAAGTCAAGACAAATTAACCATTACACCAACTAGGCATGATTCAAGTGAACGATTCAATTTCAATGACCTCCAACTGCGTTCTTTCTTGTGCTGACTTTTTGAGTATTTTTTTTACAACATCAATGCTACACTTAAGAAGAGCTAAGTATTTAGTATTTGCTATATTCTTAGAAAAACAAACTTTCGATAAATAGAAATTTGTAAATTCTTAAATAATATAAATGCTTAGATTGAAACTAAAGTACTTTCAAATATATCTTTTCTCTAAGCAAGTGACTTATTCCAACCACTTCAAACATCAATGGCACGTACTTGGCTACCATACATCATCGCATCTTGTCCGATCAAAATAAAATCATTTTCAGAATCGTAAAGTAATTAAATTTGACAGAACATAAAATAAACCGTTGTTTGATGAAAAGTTTATGTTTATTCCTGAAGCCGAGCTGCAAAAATTCAAGTGGTTGACTGGATGGACTTCAAAAGGAGGTCACGTCAGTTAGAATTCCAAAACTGCAGTTTACTGGAGAGAAATCTACCGGCAACAAACAACTGGTAGCGTCAGCTTCAGCTACCATTCACTTCCGTTAAAGTCAGGAGAGGAGGAGAAAGATGGATTTTTTAAGAGTTTGTAAACAAACTTGTTCAGTTCAAGAGACTATTTATTAGCACAATTGGACATGTGCCCAATATTACTTAGAAATGGCCGACTATTTTACCTGTCAAATTTAAGTACTCCGGAACGCTCTATTATTGCCCTTTATCCTCTACCTTGTGTTACCTCTGCCCTGTTCCACTCTTGCCCTGTTCCACTCCCTCCCTGTTCCACACCTGCCCTGTTCCACTCCCGCCCTGATCCACTCCTGCCCTGTTCCACTCTTGCCCTGTTCCACTCCCTCCTTGTTCCACTCCTGCCCTGTTCCACTCCCGCCCTGTTCCACTCTTGCCCTTTTCCATTCCCGCCCTGTTCCACTCCCGCCCTGTTCCACTCCTGCCCTGTTCCACTCTTGCCCTGTTCCACTCCTGCACTGTTCCACTCCCGCCCTGTTCCACTCTCGCCCTGTTCTACTCTTGCCCTGTTCCACTCGTGTCCTGTTCCACTCTTGCCCTGTTCCTCTCCCTCCCTGTTCCACTCCCTCCCTGTTCCACTCCTGCACTGTTCCACTCCCGCCCTGTTCCACTCTCGCCCTGTTCTACTCTTGCCCTGTTCCACTCGTGTCCTGTTCCACTACCGCCCTGTTCCTCTCCCTCCCTGTTCCACTCCCTCCCTGTTCCACTCCTGCCCTGTTCCACTCTCGCCCTGTTCCATTCCCGCCCTGTTCCACTCCCGCCCTGTTCCACTCCCGCTCTGTTCTACTCCTGCCCTGTTCCACTTGTGTCCTGTTCCACTCGTGTCCTGTTTCACTCCCACCCTGTTCCACTCCCGCCCTGTTAAAATCCCGCCCTGTTCAACTCCCGCCCTGTTCCACTCCTGCCCTGTTGCACTCTTGCCCTGTTTCATTCGCACCCTGTTCCACTCCCTCCCTGTTCCACTCCTGCCCTGTTCCACTCTTGCCCTGTTCCACTCCCTCCTTGTTCCACTCCCGACCTGTTCCACTCCCGCCCTGTTCCACTCCCACTCTGTTCTACTCCTGCCCTGTTCCACTTGTGTCCTGTTCCACTCGTGTCCTGTTTCACTCCCACCCTGTTCCACTCCCGCCCTGTTAAAATCCCGCCCTGTTCAACTCCCGCCCTGTTCCACTCCCGCCCTGTTGCACTCTTGCCCTGTTTCATTCGCACCCTGTTCCACTCCCTCCCTGTTCCACTCCTGCCCTGTTCCACTCTTGCCCTGTTCCACTCCCTCCTTGTTCCACTCCCGCCCTGTTCCACTCCCGCCCTGTTCCACTCTCGCCCTGTTCCACTCTTGCCCTGTTCCACTCATGTCCTGTTCCACTCTCACCCTGTTCCACTCTTGCCCTTTTCCATTCCCGCCCTGTTCCACTCCTGCCCTGTTCCACTCCCTCCCTGTTCCACTCTTGCCTTTTTCCATTCCCGCCCTGTTCCACTCCCGCCCTGTTCCACTCCCTCCCTGTTCCACTCTTGCCCTGTTCCATTCGCGCCCTGTTCCACTCCCTCCCTGTTCCACTCCTGCCCTGTTCCACTCTTGCCCTGTTCCACTCCTGCCCTGTTCCACTTCCGCCCTGTTCCACTCTCGCCCTGTTCTACTCTTGCCCTGTTCCACTCGTGTCCTGTTCCACTCTTGCCCTGTTCCTCTCCCTCCCTGTTCCACTCCCTCCCTGTTCCACTCTTGCCCTTTTCCATTCCCGCCCTGTTCCACTCCCGCCCTGTTCCACTCCCTCCCTGTTCCACTCTTGCCCTGTTCCATTCGCGCCCTGTTCCACTCCCTCCCTGTTCCACTCCTGCCCTGTTCCACTCTTGCCCTGTTCCACTCTTGCCCTGTTCCATTCCCGCCCTGTTCCACTCCCGCCCTGTTCCACTCCCGCCTTGTTCCACTCCTGCTCTGTTCCACTCCTGCCCTTTCCCACTCCCGCCTTGTTCCACTCCCGCCCCGCTATATTGTCCCCATCTTTGCCTCCCTTTCTCCCTCCGCTCAATTTGAAAGGCGACACAAAAAGACAGCGTGCTTGCTGGCACATTGCAGTTAATACTGATACAGATAACTTGCAAGAGCAATGATATTAAAAAAATTATGATCTAACTTATTGATAGAAACAACGCGACTCATAAAGCAGGTTGGAACTGTTTAACTGACCATCTAACCATCTGGTATTAGCAAAATTATGTTTTTTTTATGATTAGTCTCCACTACATGATTTATTAAAAAAGATATCAAATCTGTAAATATGTCCATTTTGAGAACACCCCACCATACATTAAATTGGTTTTTACTGCAATTTTCACTTCTCTCAGGGTAGTGGTTTTGTCGTATATCGAGGCGGAATTACAGACAAATACACAAAAACCCAGATATTGTTTACGTTAATGCATAGAAATCTTAACGTGATTGCATAATGTTTGTTACTTTTATTACTCAGATCAAAGCCTCCTCTCCATATTTTTTTTCTAACCCGTTTTTATAATGTTGATATGTGTTTCAAGTTAATACTGATCAACCAAACATTAAAAAAAAATCCTTCAGGTATGAAAATTTTTCAATTTACAATTGTCACTTCATCCTCCATGTAACCAAAAAGAAATCGCCTCGCCCAACTCTACACCACAACAGGCTCACTAATACTTAGAGATTGCATAAAACTTCTCTGTTGCTACGTTTGTCTTAAATTCAGTACTTTCCTCGCATGTTATGGTAAATAATAATATTAATAATAAAAACTGCCACAGCCAGTTAACCTTAATTTGTTTTGCGCCTGGAACATCTCGGCTATAAACTCCTTGCTCAGCCTCTTTGTGGTATTCAAACTAGCAGATGTAAGGAATACATCACCCTTTAGTGGTGAACATATCTCATGAAAGAATTTATTCTGTCATCTACGAACTCACCAAATGCGCATATAAAAGATAAATCAATAAATTGAGTAATATGTTTCAGAATTACAAGTAAAACATAAATTATTTCTGCGTAACATGAATACTTGACAGAGATTATACCCAGATGCTATATTCAATTTCTGATACGCATTGAATACGATTCAGTTCTCCAGTGAGGTCATAGCGTTCAGCGATGTAGTTTAAGTCTGTGAGCTTTGGTTTTCTACATTGTTCTTTCTCAGTATTCTGTGGATGTATGACTGGTTGCTCTGATGGTGTTGTGATTGTTGGTACTTCATGTATTTCTGTTGCCGGAGAACTTGGTTGGTTAGATGAAGAACGAATTGGAGATGGTTGTGCTGGCTCAACTGTATGTTCTGGTGACGCGTCTATGGTCACAGCGCTGTCTTTCCTCGCAGCTGCTCTTTCCCTTTTCTTATCTAATCTCCGCCTCTTAATCGCATCAGATATAGGAACAAGCCTACAAAACCAAAGTTTCCTGATAGCGATGTGATGCGAGAACGTGATAAACGGACTAACAATATTTTTAAGCAACAACATGGCTTCCAAGATTTATTTATGTGGTTGGAAGATTTTTAAGGGGTGGTCAAACAGTTTTCTTTATAAACAAAACAAATAGCCAATTCATTAAACATGTGAACCAAGACAACATTGCTAGTTCAACAACCAGCCGCTAGCATAAAAAGATCTAACAACTTTTAGATATCTCATTCAATTGATCAATATGAGCACCTTTAGACTCCAGCAAGTAGACTAACTTCAATACTTAATATAGAAAAGGGTGGACAACCCTCTATTTTGCTAAAAAATTACAGTAACATCAGATTTTGAGAGTTGTCACACTACGACAAGTAAATGAATGCTTATTACATTAACACTCACCTACACCTCTTTCCATCACAAACTATCTCCATATCTGAGAGCTGAACATTTCGGTTTGATGACTCCGACTGTTTACTAGCAGTGTCAAGTTTAGACATTTTGTTAGAACGAGTTGCTCGAGAAGGATTACTAGACTTGTATTGATAGAGTAAAATATCGCTGGCTACAGTGTCTGTATCTGGTTGCACGTGTGATCCACTGCTACCCATGCTGGTGACTAGTGCCGATTGATCGGCATTCATTCAATCAACCCTGTTTATACCCCCAGTCAGCGTACCCTGCGATTCACACCGAACATGAACTTTATGCTTTCCTATCTTTTAAAAACAATAAGCTAATTATCTCCTTCTTACAGAAATAGAATCAAACAATCATTTGTTTACGAGAAAGAAAAATGCCTTTGTAGGCGCATCAACATCTTTGTATTCTTTCTACATTTCCTTTAGTACAACTATTGTATTGTATAAATTGTTACGGTCAACCCTGGTATTCAACACTGACTGACTAATACTCCACAATAAACAAACAGTGACGTTGTAGTTGCTCTTTGCAGGTTCACTGCATGTTATAATTGCAGCGTTGCGTGTCTCTCGGTCAATAATAATTATACACAAGTATATGACATATAAAAATACTCGCAGTTGAATAGATCTGTGTGGTAATAGTGAAAGCTTCGCCAGAAGTAATCAAATATGTTTAGTGCACACTGTAAATGTAATGCAACATCATATCACTTTCTATATGTAAATCCCAGTAGAAAAATCTGATTGGAGCTAACTGTGACCTCATTCAGCTGTTAACAGCGCTTGCATTTAGCGTGTTTGTAAACAAAACAACAATACATTTCACGTTTGAATGCTGGAGTAAAAATTAAGTGAAACGAGAGACGAAAGAGAATGAGAAGTTCGAGCGAGTATGACCTGAACATTTGACCGAAGAAGTCACGGAAGCGCTGACTCAGAGGAATTGCAGCTAAATGGATTTCATGGCGCTCGAGTAATCAATTTGTTTTTCAAAAAAAGATATCTCCATCACATCTACAGAATGTAGGATTGGCAATCACTTTGATGCCTAGTGACACAGTGATGCCAACAGTGCCATCTAGAGGGTGCTGCCTGTAACGGTTTGATTGAGACAAAATCTTTGACTTAAAGACAATATAATAACTTGGGTTCCAATCATGTTGGACATGGTTGGAATGGGAGCCTTGAAAATATCTCCAATAACTACTGACTCTCATGAACTTAGGCAGATTAATCCCACTCACGCCCACTCGACTCAAATAAATCATTTTATATCTAGTTGTAATCACCAACCTGATGTGGGGTCAAAGGTGACTGCTCACTCTCCGTCTTGTTTAGTAGACAAGGTGTCCCTAGTATTATAGGAGTTGCATGCACAATACTGCTGTTATCCAATACCTGAGGAGTCGCTATTAGTACAGGTTTGGCCCGTACTAGACTATACTGTTGGGTCTCCTGTTGAAAAACCTCCTTGACCTCCTCGTCGTGGCTGTCAAGGTCAGCGGAAGGTAAGGAGTCACGCGTTTTATTTCTGATATGCAAGTGCTGATAATCCTCTGAGCTGGAAGTTGATGGGGTGAGCGGCAGACTCTGGCGACGACCTAGTTGGTAGTCGACAACTAGAGGCGAGTCAACAAATATCTCGTCTTCGTCTTCCGAGTGAGCCAATGAGCTCTCTTTATCTTCAGCTCCCTCTTCGTTATAAATGCTGAATGCCGATTGCTTGCCTAGGTGATTTAAAATTTCAGCACTCTTTGATCTTTCATAATATTGACTGGAGTTGTTACAATTGCTATTGAAGGATTGAATGAATTCATTGACATCTGAAGGCATAGATTTAGTTCTCCAATGTGCGCGCCGTTCTCTACGTCTATTATAGCGTGCAGTTGTATTATTTGTCTCATTGTCGCTGTTATCGGAGAACAAGGAATCATTGATGCTGACGGAGGAGAGCACCCTCCTTAGTCTAGTGTGCAGCTGTTCATTGGTTCTTGTGTGCGGCAGTCTGAATGTTAGACTAGTATCTAAACACACAAACGATGTTAAACTGACGAGCGTCACAACCTAAAAAGCTACAAGAGCTAATAAACTAACACTAAAAGGCATCCAATCATCTACACCTGCTTATCTCTACAAGCCCACACATGTTTGTGTTTCCAGGTAACACGTTCAATCATCGCCGATAATAACATTGGTCTGATAAGATGAAACGATGTGCGCACAATATTATTCTTCTCAGAGTTTAAACGTAAAAAGAAAAGGCTTGGCCAAAAAGGGAAATTCGATGTGATGTATTTTAAGGAGCTTACAGGTATTGTTACATCTCAAGTACTTTTTACAGTTATTGCTTTGCATCATCCCAACTTAGCAATTGTTGTCAATTCAAAATAAATAATTAGCACACTAAAAGTGCTAATTCTCACCAGGTACCTCTCTTCCAATTTCATCTATCGATTAATAAACACTAGCTTAGATATGTCAAGCATTGCTGTCGAGGTTATAGCTAATCAGGAAATAACGACTATCTAAATGGAGCGAAAATTTTATTTTACTCATTTTCAAGACTATTTTTCACAAAAAGCAGAATTGATAGACTCATTTTGGTATACATATCTACACGGCATTGAAAGCGTTTCGTAGCAAATTGTGAAAAATAACCTGTTATTGATGAGTTTTTGTTATATCTCACAAAACTTGACTAAAACATAAAAAGTTTGATAATGTCTATTAACAAAGTCAAAAAACTGGTTTCAAATCTCAATCTTTTGTTGCAGCATAATATTGTCATATCAAATCGGGTGTGAATAAGCAAACTATAATAAATTAATTTTTTTATTTAGACTTCAAAAACTTTGATTATTTAAAAGGTGAGAGATGAAAAGTCAACCCGATGTGAAATAACTTTCTGTTAATTTGGAAATCCATCCAGAAACACAAGTGCACAATCGCCAATGCAATCAAATACGGAGAGTTACTTTCTCTTACTTACTCAGATTGTCTGCAGATGCATTTGCGCCCTCTAGTCCAAGAGCAGCTCTAAGCTTACGCCTAGAGGATGAATGGCACTCAACATCATCCATGTAGACTTCGTCTGCCAGCATACTGAAGGAGCGAGACTTCTGCCTTTTTAGTAAGCAAGTCTCAGACTTGGATCTGCTTCCAGCGCTTAAACCAATCGAGCCGTGGTGAGCGATGAAGTCCCGGGCCTCCCGCGCGCTAACAACATTAGATGACATGTCAGACTATGTTACTATCAGCGTGGCAGATCATTTCTGAATGCTCACTTTTCATTGCGCCACTTTCACTAATTGAAACCGAACTAGAGTGTAGTCTAATTTCTATCACATAGCTATTTACTGCTTATTCTGCAACGTAACATTTCAACTTGTTCCATTGAATTCCATGTACTCGAGGGTAATAGAGAAATTCTGCATGATATATGAAAGTGACTGCAAGCTGTTCTCTTGTAAGCATTGACAGCGGGTGCCGTTAGTGATTGCTATTGCATAGAAACACAACTTTCATCGCACATTTTATAATCAATAATGTCTCTGGGGTTTAGAGAATATTTTTGATTTGAATTGCTCATCTATTTCAGTGGCGTAATAATCGCCCATTTGCCCAACTACAAGTTGTGTTTACTAGAAAACAAATACAATAAAGCAAACCTTACTGCTGCCACCCCATCAAAAAGAACGTTATCTTTGTTAGACGCATATGAGCTATATCACAGTTATTACAGTACACCAAAAACAATGTAAGCAACTTTGAGGTAGCATTGGTTACAAAATGATAGATAGAATTAGCACATTTATGATCAAGTTTTTCTTGTGTATTAGTATAATGTTTGGAGTTGTGACACCTTGTATAGTCAACCTCATAAGCACTAATACTATTATCCATACCTTGTTTGTTTTCACTTATGAATAACATTAATAATAGTAATACATTAAAATAAAACGGATCAAAAGAGAATTGTCTAGAACAAAATTTTTTTCTTGTAATAATATTATTTATATTGATATTGATCCTCATCAGTAACATCGTTATAAATAATGCCAAGGTCTAAACTTTGTTGATTTAAATTTTTGTCACACCAACATTATTATTAATTTAAAAGCAGTCATACATTAACGCTTTGAGTTCAGAACAAAACAATAAAATTTGGGAGAAAGTGTCAACGTTATACGCCAGCAAGTCAAAGTTATCATCTGCAGCAGGTAAAATTCTAAAGGATCAATAAAAAATCAATCTACAGTATTTACATACCTATGAATGACATTAGGGTCATGTGGCGGAGTCCAATCATCTATGTCACCACAGAAGCCTAGCGGTGACGGACACATATTTTCAGCAGAAGAACCAACTAAAGATTCAGGGGGCAACGACTCCACATCAAAGTCAGATTCAAGAACAACATCATTATCTGCTTTATCAATGGAAAATTCTAGCAATGATTCAGTAGATGAGGGAAGACTGATGTCTTTTTGAAGTCCAAAAGTCTGGTATTCACTGGACTGTGCATCAAGCATATCAAACTCAGAGGCACACCTGCAGGAATGGAACAGACAGCAATGTGGTATGGTCATGAACAGGTAGGCATTGCATTTTCGTTGATTAAATTTAAAATCAATAGATGAAAATGATGTTGACTGACTGCAAAGAACAAAAATGAACTAAAATCATTGCACAGATCAACAAATATTTTAAAACTCCCGTGTTTGAAGCAATTTTTGGTGAAAAAGAAAAAATAGATGCAGGAGCTTTCTACAAAAACTCCATGGCAAATGTTTGATAATATAAATCCAAATAATAAATCTAGCTACTGGATATTTGAGGGCAAATGTCTGGGTGATAGGCTAAAAAATAGCAATGGAGATAGTTCCACTCATTTGATTTGGAACAAAAGAAGCTATCTTAGACAGAGGAAGCCTCTTTTCACAAGATTGCACTAGCAAGCTGATGTAACCTGAGCTTAATGTCACTGAAATGTGACAGGAGTAGATAAAGTAACATATTGTTGTACAACAGCTCAAAGTTGGAAATGAAAGTAGCTCCAACTAGCATCAGAATTATGATTTACTAGCGAGACTAGTACAAGTTCTGATACAGATAGCGCAAGAACGTATAATGCCAAAAAATTCAAAAGCAAAACGTATCTAATTCCTCACAGAACCCTTGGGGAAACACCGGTGTTATAACAGAGAAAAAGCAAAAGATACAAAAAATAAACTGCATGTGATCGCTAGGAAAAAACAACTTTGCATACTATGACCTTGAAATGAAATTTTATCTAAAACCAACAGTTATTGTACTGTTGGTATAACTAGATCAATTTTTTTTAAAAAGTACCAATTATTTTACTAAACAAAGCTGAGGGATTGAAAGGATTGAATTCTTTAAGTAGAAAATTGATATAAATGAACTCTAGAGTTGTGCAATTCTCAGCATTACAACTGTAAAGTTTTTCTTATTAGGACAAGAGTTCATTGTTTATAATGAGTTTAGTCATTGTAAATACATGAGTGGCAAACTTTCAGTTTTATTTTGTCTCAAAGTTATGAAGTTGTCTTCTCCTTGGTCATTTGATAAAATGAGTAAAAGACTGAAAAGTTGAGAAAAAATTTATGCGTTTAATACACTTAAATACAATTAGATATAATTACATTACGTTTTTGATAGAAAGTTATTTGAGTAACATATTTTTTGCAAGCGAAATGCCAAAACTATCGCACTGCTCAAATATATCTGAGCTGAGTAGACAACGCTAAATGCAACAATTGAAGATTTTAAACAGCTTTGGTTGAAACAAATTTATTGCTATTAGTGTGTCTGTTTGTTTCACTTAAATTTTGACAAGAACAGTTTAAACTGAAGTTACAAGACTTTTACCAAGCTCTGGTAAGTCTATGCTGACAAGTCATAGTTGGACTCTATTCAGAAACTGGTACTGTGATTTAACTGCAGACAATGGACTGGTTTGGTGGAGTATTTGTGAAAATGGTACGTGGAGAGTGTGACATTATCACAAACACAGATATGCAGAGTTTAACATAAAACTTGAAGCCACGGATGCTCAATCCCAACATGCAATAATAATAAAATAGCAGTAATGACTAGGTTATTAATACATACCTTCGGTGTATTTCCTGTTGTGGAATCTCATCTTCTTTTATGAGTCTGTTTAAGTAATCGACGCTCTGAGTGCACAGAGACTTGGGTAAAGGAGTCTCAAAATTTGTAGCAAGAAAGAACTCGTCATCTGAGTCGGTAACAACATCCACTTCTGCCCTTATTGCATTTTGTTCAACGCCCGCATTATCGCTGTCATCTGATAAAGGAAGTTGCTCCACACTGATGACCCTTCTAGCATGGTATATTCCATCAACAGCAACAGTCTGCCTGCGTGATCGATCAGCCTCCTTTTTTCTTCTACGATTATTTCTTCGCTTAGTAAATGTTGTTTCGTATCGCTCTAAACTGTCCGTTACAGCTGACGGCTCACAAGGAGTATAATAACTTTCGTCTCTCTGAAGATCCTGATCAGCCTCCGCCATTTGTATGTCTGTTTCAGTACGCCGCCTTCGTGTACGTTTTCCATTTGACTCATACAACAAAGGTCGTTTAGTAGATCTCCACTGGATATCATTCTCAGAAGAATCACTTCCTATGGATGTCTCACCATCCATGATGTGATATTTTCGTTGACTAAATCATCACTGATTGACTTTAAGCCACTGCATGACCGATGTTCATTAGACACTAAAGCACTAGATAACGTCCATGGAGATGTCACTGATAGGCTAATTTGCCCACCACTCCACTTACGATTCTGATTGAACAAGCCGAGAGTATAACTTGAGTATGAAAGACCAGCCACTGAACATCAAATCGTGAATAAAGTGTCAATACATTGTTTGCCATTCAGAGGGATTGTTTCATTGTTCTTTCATTGGCGAATATTGAAAGACGCCTGACGAGCACTGCCGCCTCACTTCATTTTGTCTGTGAATAAACACTGTAACCAGTCGACCATTCTGCTATATGAAAATGTTTTATTATACAATTTGTACAAACAACTTGTATCAACACTATTACAGTAATGCTAGAAATTTTATAGCAAGCAACTTAAATATTTTAAATCATTCAGAGCAACAAAATTTATTTCACAAACTAATCGGCGGCAACGAAATTTCCAAGTAGACTTGAAACATTTGAGTTTTATTCAGATAATAAAAAAAAACTTGAGAACAGATTAGCAATAAGTTAATCCACCACCAAGAAGTAAGTTTTTTGCACCTCAAGTTGTATTCCTGAATCTTAGGTTAGTTCCAGAATGATAAAAAATTCTGTCTGTAGCTGCCCTATACTGCATGCACCGTTGCACTTTGCTCAATCACATTCTTATTTTGCAGATTTATTTTCTTCACATGTTTTTTTAAACTATTGTTGTATCATGATTGAAAATAGAAGCAATAGTAGATCTTAAACAAACCGATATTCAAGTTTACATCATTTTAAACACAATTTAACAACAGAAGAAAAATCACAAATTTTCACCATTAGTTTTTCTCACAAAAATGTATGAATATTCGACTGCTTCCCAAAAACTGCGGTATGTGTATGTAATATTTCTCTGGTGTGAAGAACGTGTCAGTCGCCACTGGCGCAAAAATTACTGCACTAAAGTAGTAGGATGCAGCAGAACGTAGAATATTATGAAAGAATGTATATGCATTTTTAAACAACTAATACATCAACTTGCTGCTCTATGATGGAATCATCGCATCTTGTTTTGTTGCAATCACAAAGCAGTGGCACGACTTGTCGGGTATTGAAGTTTAGGTGAGTTTTGTGCGAGCCAATCATCAGCCATAACACAAAACCCAACATGATTGCAACGCAAGTATTTGTTGTTCAAGTACTCTACCCGATTTCTGCTCCAAAGATCTGACTCAACAAACAGCGTGGCAACTACAGAATATTGAGCTGCAGCGCATACAATAGAATTGTAAATATATCGTTTTATTTTAAAATCGTGAGTATGAATTGTCAAATTAATGAACTTTTTAAAGAATATACCATTATATCACAAACACAGTCTATGCAGAAACAATTTTAACTTAGAAAATTTGTAGACTGCTTTTGTCGATCAATATCTTCATAATGTGAACACTGCTCAAGCAAACCACTATCACTTGGTTTAAAAAAATTTGTTTTTAACCCAGTGCAGCAGCCACCAAATGAAATATTTTTTACCATACATAACACACTCAAGGATATGCAAACCGAAGCTGTATGCATGTTACCAGTGAAACAGCTTTGACGGTATTTAGAAATAATAACATGAAATAAATAATGAAAACAATTTCTTTTGTTTATTTTAATGAAACTCAACTGTTCAATATTTAGTAAAAATATATCAGTCTTAGTTGGACTGAAGATCTGCTATCAATAGAGCGTACCAGCAAATCGGCTTCGTTTCCAAAGCGTATGAACAATTTCACAAAGTGTTTAGAAGGTTTGCGATCTTTCAGACATTTTAAAAAGCATTCCGATAGTTTGGAAAGCTTTCATATGTTGCACGAAGCAAAACGTTCTGAGCCACTTTAGTGTTCCCTGCGTCAAATCTTTAAATAGGGGTAATACTAGCAAAAGCAGAACTTACAATCAAGGTCATTTAAAAAAAACTTGAATCTCTTTAAGAAAAACAAATTCTTTGAACTTAAAAAAGTGAAATATTACAAATATCTTCAACCCGTTTGTGTCAAGAGTGACAAGTAAATTTCAGAGATGGCAAGCAAACCACCAGACTGTTTGCATTGAACTTCATGGGCATGAAAAGAAGGTAAATGCTATTTGAAAAAGTATTTGTCTGAAAATGAATGAGAGTGAAAAGTGATAATTTAACACTAGCAGTGGAGTGTCACATCTCAACCCAAAACCTAAAACCGAATTTAACTCTGCAGCACAAAACACACGCTATCAATAACAGTTTTTAAATCCTGTGATAATAATATATTAACATTTACCAGTCAGTGGCAATATGGGTATGTGCAGCAAGCTCTGTGGGCTCCATAGATGCACTACTATAGATGTATAGAGGACCATAGATGTATGTATAGAGACACTATAGATGTATATATAGAGACACTATAGATGTATGTATAGAGACACTATAGATGTATGTATAGAGACACTATAGATGTATGTATAGAGCCAATATAGATGTATGTATGGATGTATAGAGGACTATAGCTGTATGTATAGAGAACTATAGATGCATGGAGGCACTATAGATGTATGTATAGAGGACTATAGATGTATGTATAGAAGCACTATAGATGTATGTATGGATGTATAGAGGACTATAGATGTATGTATAGAGGACCATAGATGTATGTATAGAGGACCAAAGATGTATGTATAGATGTATAGAGGACCATAGATGTATGTATAGAGGACTATAGATGTATGTATAGATGTATAGAGGACCATAGATGTATGTATAGATGTATAGAGGACCATAGATGTATGTATGGATAGAGGACTATAGAAGTATGTATAGATGACCATAGATGTATGTATGGATGTATAGAGGACTATAGATGTATGTATAGATGACCATAGATGTATGTATGGGTGTATAGAGGACTATAGATGTATGTATATATGTATAGAGGACCATAGATGTATGTATGGGTGTATAGAAGCACTATAGATTGGGTATGACCAGCCAACAAAAGCCATATAGTTGTTATTTGCGTTTATATTATTACATGAAGGAAAACGATCACCCAATTACAAGTCACGTTCCCACGTGTGACATCTTTCAAGCTGACAAAATGATCATTGACTGATCCAAGCAAGTACGATGGTATATTAAATATCTTTGAAGTAATGGCTCCTAGCCAAGGTCACTTTCTCTGCTCGCTTATATGGGAGTTGTCTATCATACAAGGTGAAAATTGTAGTTTTTGAGTTGGATCTACCCAGCATAATCTCCATAAACTTCAGTTTTTGTACAGGAGCGCACATCAAAGGGTAGATAACCAAGTGACATGGACACTGGGCTAACACCGCAGCCAAAATATTTTGCGTACAAATTTATGAACTAAAAGAGTTTAATTTAATCAATGTCACACAAGGCGTAGACCCACAATTGTCGCTTTATCCTACATGGAATATATCTCAATGTACAAAATAAATACATCATCTGATTGTTAAAAAAACTAAACGTTTATTAGTATTTACAAATATATACATCAAATTTGTAAAACTGTACAAAGAAATTATATAGTGAGTAATATTCATAGACTTCACCTGGGTTTACATGTTATGATTTTATAACGGCTGATGAGGTAAGGGGTCGCTAGTGTGCTGGGTTATATATAAATAGAGAAACCATCAACTGCAGATATGCGTTCAATGGAGGGGCAGATGGGAGGGAGCCGTCGGCCAATGGAGGGGCAGATGGGAGGGAGGCGTGGGCCAATGGAGGGGCAGATGGGAGGGAGGCGTGGGCCAATGGAGGGGCAGATGGGAGGGAGGCGTGGGCCAATGGAGGGGCAGATGGGAAGGAGCCGTGGGCCAATGGAGGGGCAGATGGGAGGGAGCCGTGGGCCAATGGAGGGGCAGGTGGGAGGGAGGCGTGGGCCAATGGAGGGGCAGATGGGAGGGAGGCATGGGCCAATGTGGCAATAAATTATACTTTTACAGCTGGGCAGCAGCCGCAAAGCCTAACTGATAGTGACAAGCAACAAATTTTGAAATACGATCCGAAAATATATTAAACAAAAATTGCCATGAGTAGAAAGTGCCCCGCTGTCACCTATGAAACATATCAGCAATCATATGACAACCCCTGATAGGGCAGTAGACTTATCAGGCAGGCAGACGCTCCCCTTATGTCACAGCAAGGCAACCTTGTCGAAAGTATCGCCACCAGACTGATGAATATATGAACAGTTTGCATTAGTTTCTAAGGATTGAGCAATAATTAGCGATTTGAAACGAAGAGTCGAGGAAGATTGATATTATACTGGGTAGTTGACAATGTCAAATAGATCAGCCACTCCCTCTGTGTCATCCAGATTAAAGCAGTAGTCCCTGTCACTGGGGGGTGGACTGAGTCTGAGCAGCGGAGAGAACACTACAATATAACATACATCAGCTTATGTACAATATAATATACATCAGCTTATGTACAGTATAATATACATCAGCTTATGTACAGTATTATATAATATACATCAGCTTATGTACAGTATAATATACATCAGCTTATGTACAGTACAATATACATCAGCTTATGTACAGTATAATATACATCAGCTTATGTACAGTATAATATACATCAGCTTATGTACAGTATAATATACATCAGCTTATGTACAGTATAATATACATCAGCTTATGTACAGTATAATATACATCAGCTTATGTACAATATAATATACATCAGCTTATGTACAGTATAATATACATCAGCTTATGTACAGTATAATGTACATCAGCTTATGTACAGTATAATATACATCAGCTTATGTACAGTATAATATACATCAGCTTATGTACAGTATAATATACATCAGCTTATGTACAGTATAATATACATCAGCTTATGTACAGTATAATATACATCAGCTTATGTACAGTATTATATACATCAGCATTGAATTGCCCAACCATACTTTAAGAGACTATAAATATAGATATGATAATAATAAATTATTATTACTACTAACATGATATTATAAATAGTGTAGATAGTTTCACATATTTTCATCACTTGACTTACCTTTTAAATAAATTCTAATAATGCTGACAAGTTGAACCATCGCTAATTATTTTAATAACTACTATTTTGATGTTATGAGACAGACACAAGATATAGATACAAGACATAGACACACACTTTCTGAGGACATGAGTTCATCTACGCTGTATTCTGTCTGATGTGCTGTTGAGAATATACTTCCAGGTGTTACTAATTCTGGCTCTTCGTCATTCATATCACCTTCCTTTATAGATTGTAGCACTGCAAATGTGACACAAACAGTAACCAAACCACTCTGCAACTCCACCATAATAAATATTCTCCTCTGCAATGAATAAAAAAGTGATAGATAAACAATAATCGACTTTGTTGAGCTAACCAGAATATTCGCTCACCGTTATTGATTGATATAGAAGAGGATTTGTTGCGTGGAGATGTCCTGAGTCTAGTCTTTGGTGAGGTGCCATTAGTGCATAGAGAACTGTCACGTATCACAGACTGCTGGCAACAAACACAAAGTGTCTAAAATACTTGGTAAGGCAGCTTATTTCACATAATGAGGTAAGCTTTATATTTAAACTGTAAATACATGCTATATGAGAGATCAATGGTGTGTGAGGAAGGAATTGCATAAAATGTACATTCATGATTCCATAGTTATTTTTTCAACCAGTACTAAATCATCACAATTTACAAATAAATATCCATAGAATCTAAACATATTACGTCAACTCAGTAAGTAGAGAGAACAGAGAACCCTGTACGTATATATATTATACATCAAACAATATTTTTAGCAAGCGTTTTGGAGTTGTGTACTCACTTGTGATCAAACAATACATAGATTACGCTTTGCTACTTGAGCAGCACTGACTTTACTGCTAAACATGAAGTTTATTTAGGAGCAGTTACAGCAGTAATACGGCTTTCTCATACAGGCAACTCCTTCCATGACCAAGCAAATACATGAGCATAAGAGATACAGGCGCTGCCATAAAAGTAGACATAGAGGCTCACCACAGGGCTGTCTAATACAAGCTTTTTGGTGGGAGGGGGATCTGTAGATGTAGTAGAGGTTGATAAATATGAAGGTGGAGATAACTGCGCTGATAGTAATGTCTTCTCCATAGGGGATGGCACTGGCACAACCACAGGATCAGACGACTCCGAGTGTTTATTTACTAATAGAACGTTTATTGGTCCTGAGTCACTCTTCAACTTTATTTGATATTTTCTCTTCAATACCTGCTAATTTGGTCAGACAGAAACATTAAAATAGGAAATATGACTGTGTGACAATTGAATACAAAGTGAAACTAAGGCTGATGTCATTAAGTAGGTGGAGACAAATCATAGAAATGTATGTGTCACTTAATGCAAGTGAGGCACAGTAAATAGATGCATATACAACCTGTAAAAGTTATTCTCACACACAGACAGCCAATCAAGTCTCTGCTAACATTGAACACACACTGACAAATATCAGAGTGGGTATTCAATCTACAGCAATATTCATATATAGGCACTTCTTTCATATCAAGAAACGAAAATTTGACCTTAAAAATGGAGCAAGAAAGGACAAAACACGGTTTTCTAGTTCTAGTCTTACGATTTATATACTGTAGATGTTGATTTGCAATAACTTGGGTTCACTACCGTCAACAGAGAAAGTTTTTGTATGTAACTAAAACTCTCTTACTAAAGCCTGGTTTCCATACATCTCCCAAGCGCTCGCACGCTGTCGCAGAAGCTTCAGCCACGATCTGCGATTTATGGAAACCGTGATTACGCGATGTGCCACGATTCCCTACGAGGTTGCTGCGACGTCCCACGAAAGTTGTTTGCAAAGTACTTTTCTGCGACTCACCCACGATCGGGAACAACTGACGATCGCCAAGGATCTATGGAGACCGTAAACATGCGACCAAACATAGATTCTGAAGATTAGGCGACATCGTTTTGTGTCTTTTTCCTAAAAGATCAGGGTAAAGGTCAGGAAAGTTGACCATGGCCGAAGCAATTATGTAGTAGTAATATTATAATTATTATAAAAATAATAATTATTTTTTGTCATTGAAAAAAAAATTGACTTATCAATAATAATAATTTTTTTTACTTCATCCATATAAGAACTATAGCTTCTAATAATAAAAAGCGAAACAATAGCAGTAGTTTGTTGATATTAATAATAAATAACGATTGAATAATTGTATTAAATATAATAAAATAATATATAATAATAATAGCTACCAGTGAGTGAGTGATAAATAAAAAATAATTTTGGGAATTTTCACTGGTCAAATTGTTATGATTAATTAAATAATAATAATAATAATGCTATTGAGTTGATCATTATTATTATGAATAATAATAATAATTATGATAATAATTTAATAACAGCCTTTTATAATAATAATTATTATTTATTAGTTACTGCTCAAACTGCAGTAGCAATAAACTTGTGTTATTATTATGGTTACCTCTTATCATAATAATTATTAACATAAAAGCTCTTTGCATGATAAAAATAGCTAATTTTCACATATTAATAAAATAAATTAATAGGATGATAATAATAATTATTCACAAAGGAATCGCAGCCGGGCGCCATCAAATGCCAAAGTATGGAAACCAGGGGATTGCAACTCCTCGTGAGTCGCCAGTGCTCGCGGGAGATGCTGCGATTACTTGGGAGATGTATGGAAACTGAGCTTAAACGCTAAGTTTACACCAAAGCCTTGCTCAGCTGAGACTGCATCAATCAATAGTAATAAACGATAAGAGTAACTTAAAATGAAGTACGCTTACATTTTGATTTCTCAAGTCCGGGGGACCTGCTATGGCGTGATTCACACTATCAAATTCCTACAAAACACAAACAGTAACATAACAAGACGGGTAGAAGCTATCAAGGAGAGACAACTACCACATACACACATATATAACGGAACTTACCTCATCTGGTGGAGGTACAACCATAGTAGTACCTGATGGGGCTTGAATAGCTAGTAATATTCTGTCTTTGAAACTATTGCATAGATCTTCATGTGTAACATAAGCTGCTGTACACATACTAGTCAAGGAATAACCATAGTATAACTAGCAATAGATCATGGTAATAGATGACTTCTCAGCTATATTTTAGCCTCAGTACTGGAGTGATATGCGAATTACATAAGAGATGAAAGCAGTCGAATAAAGCTTCTCATCAACAGAAACTTGGGCCACGTGTTAAACAAAATTAATGACCATTTGAGGATGAGAGGCAATTGATGTCCAAGAATTCTTAGTACGTTTAACAAGAAATGCAATGATTGATCATAGACATCGAAAACATTGTCACTTGTGAGGTATCGCTAAAATGCCACATTTTTCGCTATCTCATAAAAATTATTCAAACTTCAATACAATACATATTCCAAATTAATATGCCAGGAAAATAATTGAAAAAGAATCACTTTTGGGCATGGAAGGAAATAACACTTTCTACAACCACAACTTCAAATTAAGAGCACATTCTCCTTGGGTGAGCTGCCCTTACAGCCGTTCAAATTTTTTTTTTCTCTTTTGAAAAGTTGTAAGACTGGTTCACACACCAGAAATGTGCTTGTAATTTGAAGTTATTTATGGCCGTATGCACTTTTTTCACCAGAACCCACAATTTGATTTTCAAGGGTCAACTCATTTTGCGGATTCTAAAACTACACTAAGTTTACAAAATTCCAAGAGTTTCTATAAACATTCGGTGATACTCGGCAGTTTAGACGAAGCAGGGGTTTATGGTCAGTTTACGAGGCTCAAAAACCTTAATCAAAAAATGACTGAGTGTTTCAGGACGAACACTTGCTCATTAATTTATAGCTAGGTGCCAACAGCACAAAACACGACAGTTCCCAACACATTACAAATATCATGAGTAATTTAATGTCTACAATCTCTATCAATTATCTACATCAACCAGCTAATTATGAGGTGCTAGGGAAGACAACAACATAATGACAAGTAGACAGTGGAGAGCAGTACAAACATTACTAGTAGCACTAGTAGTGGAGTGAGTGCATGAGTAGTAGTAGTAGTAGTAGAGTGAGTGCAGTAGTAGTAGTAGAGTGAGTGCACCAGTAGTAGTAGAGTGAGTGCAGTAGTAGTAGTAGAGTAAGTGCAGTAGTAGTAGTAGAGTGAGTGCAGTGGTAGTAGTAGAGTGAGTGCACTAGTAGTAGTAGAGTGAGTGCAGTAGTAGTAGTAGTAATAGAGTGAGTGCACCAGTAGTAGTAGAGTGAGTTCACAAGTAGTAGTAGTAGAGTGAGTGCAGTAATAGTAGAGTGAGTGCACCAGTAGTAGTAGTAGAGTGAGTGCACTAGTAGTAGAGTGAGTGCAGTAGTAGTAGTAGTAGAGTGAGTGCACTAGTAGTAGTAGAGTGAGTGCAGTAGTAGTAGTAGTAGTAGTAGTAGTAGTAGTAGAGTGCACCAGTAGTAGTAGTAGTAGAGTGAGTGCACTAGTAGTAGTAGAGTGAGGTCAGTAGTAGTAGTAGTAGTAGAGTGAGTGCAGTAGTAGTAGAGTGAGTGCACTAGTAGTAGTAGAGTGAGTGCAGTAGTAATAGTAGTAGTAGTAGTAGAGTGCAACAGTAGTAGTAGTAGTAAAGTGAGTGCACTAGTAGTAGAGTGAGTGCACTAGTAGTGGAGTGAGTGCACCAGTAGTAGTAGAGTGAGTGCACTAGTAGTAATAGTAGAGTGAGTACACAAGTGGTAGAGTGGTTTAAGATCTAACCACAACTACTCCTAAATACCATAAAACCTCTCATTTCCACCTAATGACACAAGCTAACCATTTAACATTTGTTCGACTTCCTGTCGCGCAAAGTAGTGATTGCATGCTTGTGTGTACTCAGAAAAGGATATTGATAGTTGAGTGGATCCTCGGAAACATTCCGTAGATTTTGTTGTAGGTGTTTTTTCTGTTGGTCCAAAGATTTCTCCAACTCATCTAACTCATCTATTTCCTGTTTAAGAGCCGATAGCCTAGTGGCCACTTCACCAGATGAGTTGCTTGGTCCAGCACCTCTGTAGTGATAATTGTTTTTGTCATTACAATCACAATGAAATGAATGAAGCCGCGTTTACACTAGAGCGACTGCGTCTCTATTGATGGTCGCAGACGCCGATGCAAGTTATTTTTACACAGCTGCAACACACAAAATTTTTGAGTTTGCAACTTTGGAGTTGCCCAACCATCTTAGATAAAATAATTTATTGCGTTCCTGCTCACGCAGTTGGATTGATGAGTTGTGATTTAATTATTATCAGTTTTCTACTAGGCAGTAGTTCTCTATGCATCTAATGGGTTTTTATTGACCTATAATACGAAATTTCAACTTATCTTTAAATAATAATACCACTTACTAAAATTCAATAATGATTTGAAGAAAATTTGAAGTTCTTTTCGTGTTTGCATCCAAAATAACAATGATAGTTACCCCAAATATGAAGTAACCATTATTGTTAAACATACAGAGTTTGATTCTTTTGATAAGAAAAAATGATAAACACAAATTTCAACAATACTGGTAATAATTAATTATTCAATAATAACCTTGCGATCTTATTACAATCACTGTTTACATTAGGCATTTTCGGATCAAGAACGTCCATGCCTTGAAAAAATTGGTACGGGAAAGTACTTCCTAATGCAATTTTGACGTTCGTTCCTGGCATAATTTCTGTGAGCTGAACGTTCAAAAACGCAAATTTCTATATCAGGAGTTGTGTTCTTTTGTTGCCAACTAGTTGCAAAAATCCGGAAACAAATGAAAAGATGGCCGCTCCCAGAGGACGTCAAGTTTAAAAATCATCTTCGTTTTCTATCTATTTATTAACTAACTAACAACAGAAGATAACAGTGATAAATAATTATTATAATACTAAACAATAATAATACTTCAATAAATAAAAAATAATTTTTATTACCTTCCATAATAATAAAAATAATAATTAATAATTATAATTAATATATATAGATATATATGTTGCATCTAAGCAAAAAATGGTAGCTGCCGTAAAAGGGCTCGGATTATGCACAAATATTTCTTATAGCAGAAATGTACGCATTCGGAGCAAGAACGTCGTACAGTGAACAACCCCCTGAATGGTAAAACCACCGTTCAGCATAGAGTTCCAAAAATCGGGCTTTGTACTCGCCGAAAAGCGAAGAATTCGCCCGTTTTGGCATAAACCTTCTCGATCCGAAAATGCCTATTATATCCAGGCTAGAATAAACAAAATATTGGAGCCGCTATAAAGAGCAAACAATTGGTTAAACTGTGTCACATGGCTATGAAATCGCTGTAACTTGACGCTCGAACCCCACACTGCTGGGTTGCTTGGTCTCAGCCTGTGACAATCCTGGATCCCCACCAAAAGTTGCACAAATTTCGTGCGGCAAGACGCATCGGCAAACTTCAAAGGAATGTCGTCTAGTGTAAACGCAGCATAAGGCTCCATGCTCTGACATTGCCGCGACAGAAAGTCAACTTTGAAAGTCACAATTGCTTTTTTTGTGTCATAGATACGGCAAAGTCGACTTGGCTTTTTCACAGTTGAAAGTCGCTGTAGAACATCGACTTCGAAGGTCAATCAATGGCTATAGCAATTATGTCGTGGTACTATCAAACCAGTGTGTATGCGCATGAGCCAACACACTACAAATGCTTTCCTATATCAACAACACACCTCTCAGGTCTAATCCAATAATAATTAATTAGTAACTGCTTGAGTTTGCCTCAATTGTTTATATGAAGTGCATCAAACTCAAATATACAGCAGTGATTGAATTGAAGTTTAATGAGATAAATAGTAACAAATAATAATAATTATTACTAATTAGTTCATCGTATTTATAATATTCAATTCAATGATCACCTTGACCATACTATTAATGCTGATGCTGACAGAACTATTAAACTGTATGAATATCATTTCTTCGACATAAATTATTTAATTTAACTTAACTATAGATAAAAAATCAAAAAATTATAACAATTATAATAGTGTAGGTATCTATTAAAATACTTGATTGTTTATTATTATTATTTATTGATTAAGATTTAACAAATTAATTTTGGTAAATATTGCATTGCATCATATTTTTTGTGGTCAAAATAAACAAAAATATAATCAGCAACTGACTGATGCACCACACGGTGTGTATAATCAACAATATATATTTTGTTCTTTGATGTTGTTATGACTACAAAAGCCCATTGATCATGGATACAGAAGTCGCTTAACATCGGCAAATTACAAAGTCGACTTTCTGTCACATCGTGGAGCCTCTGTAATTATCTCTATAAATCTTGGTGATGGTCAAAATGTGTATTGGCACCTCCCTGGCATTTATCATGAATGTATTGTACATCTGTGATTCATACTGGAGCATACAGTTATGTACAGGTCAAAAGGTCAAAAAAAACTTTTACTCACTTCCATTGTATGCTGTTTTTGGAACGCTTCTCTATCAAGCCAATGCCCTCTAATACATTGGTTATGTCATATATACGTCTTTTTTGTTTCACAGCTAACAACTCGGCTGCCTACAAAATATACAGGAAATCAGACATGGTAGGAGTGAGCAACAAACAATCTCAAACCGCAACAAACTAGTGTTTGGAGTTGTCTCCCAAACTAAAATCAGAACCACAGATGTGTTAAATAAGCTTTGAAAGAGGCTGGCAAAGCAACTTTTTAAACTGAGTTGTGAGAACATCAATGCATTGCAAGCCTAGCGTTTAACCTATTATCAAAAGTATTTGACCCATGACCTGTTGATTTTACAAGTACAAGGAGTTATCACACTACACTCTATTAAACGTCAATGCTGTTGGAAAAAAATTCTTACACCACTACTTCTGCGTATTATTTACAACTGAGTTTTAATAAATAAAAAAAAAATTTCAAACAAACTAAAGGGTTGGGTTTTTCTAATTGAATTAAAAATACGATTTGGTTCGAAAAGCAAACGTGGTAGCAGATCCAAGAAATCTAACAACTTGGTCACAGACTCATTTGGTACACTGTGAGTTTTTGAGCTTACAATGTTCTTTTGCTGACTACTTTTATTGACAGTTGATGATGTAGCAACAACCAAAACAGAAGCATGCCAAATGAGCTATTCCATAGAACTATTCTATCTACCGGGTTATATAATAAATATGTTATTACTAAAAAATTGCGGAGTAGCGCTCTTTGCTACTTTGCAATTTACTGTGACACTACGCAATGACGACACAGAATCGTTTTGTGATACATAACAAATCATATAAATAATACCATGAACGAGACTATTCCAAAACTTTTCCAGTTGAACTTCACAAAAAATGCTGATTGGCTGAAACTTATGTGGTTGCCAATAAAGAGTGAAAAAAATCTTGTAGATTCTTTTCAACTGTTTCTGCTGAGCAAGTCATTGTTTCAGCATCGATAAACTGCAATTTCATAAACATGATATTGTTGTACTGCTAATAAATATGTACTGAAACAAATAAATAAATTATTATTTTTGTATATAAAGAAAGTTTTTCAGAAAATTTTATTTGGTCTCGTTAGACGGGGATAATAGTTGAATATAAATTCAATGGCACTCAAAAATCAAAACCAAAAATTGATTTGAAATTCACTCAAAAAATGACACCTTCAACGAAGACAGGCTTGAAAGCATAAGTCCAAAGCTAAAAACTAGGTTGACATCATTTTTAATAACGAATCAGGTGTAAAAAAGTGGGAAGAAAAGAAAGATGAAGGTGGGGAGACCTACAGTGATCAAAATGTTGAGTTTTTCACATAAAGCTTGCGATAAATTTACAGTTGGAAAGCAGATGCTTTACATGTGAAGTCCTAGTCAAGCCAACTATTGTCATTCATCAATCTCAATTCAATGTTCCGGTCAGTGACAGGTAGACATTGCCCCAGTAATGAGTAGAGTATGAAACAAAGCCATAGACTAGAGAGCAATGTACATCAATTCTCCATTAATTGACAGCTAAATGAGGCACACAAAGGTGTGAAGTAATCCCATTCATACTTAGCTATTGTCACATCAATGCCATCAACTCTTTGTGAAACCATTGAATGAACAAGAGCAAGTCTGTCGATCAACTACTAGCTGGTGTCAGGTGATTTCTTAGCCTTTGGCTGCACTTCAGTGGTTGGAAATAGTGAACCATACTAGTTATTATTAGGTTTTGTTAGGAAAGTTGCATTCCTTGGGATCAATTTTTCACATAATCATAACATTAAACTTGCAACAGCAGAAAACCAGAATATGCTGATAGAGGGATAAAAAAATTAAATTTTATAATAATTTAATTAGTTAAATGGAGAGTACAAAGGGTTTGACTTTGACGTCATTTTATATTAAAACTTGACCATTTATGTTTAAATTTATTATGAGTATGATGATACTACCATGGTATAGATATCAGCAGTGAATAGATTATATGTATGAGTATGAGATTAGATATATATATATATACACATGAGAAATACTCTTATGAATGTGTGTGCATACCATGTCCTGGCATCTATGTAAACACTACTACACCTGGTGCTAGTCATAAATAGAAATGAATAGGACCTCCCGAACTTGCCAGAGCTAATTTCAGACACAGAAAATAGATAACTGTACCTTTCATTAATCCTGCAGGAGAAACATTGCTTGCGCTTATCATGAATGTGCAAGGATGCTTAAAGAAAATGTCAAAACTGAATAAATTGCGACTGCGTTCGTTCGCAGTGTTCCTTGAAATTTCATGTTGAATTAAAACTAATATACCAACCTAACTCAAAATGCATCAAAAACCCGTTGTTCTTTTTGTGATGCTGTGTAACAATAACAATGCTAACTCAACTGAAGCAGTTGGCAATTTTGTTCAGACATGTGTACCGTATACATTCTGCCAAGGCCAACAGTTTAAATTAAAGCCCACCAGTTTTTACCAATATGATAGCTATTAATACATTTTATTACACAAATATATGACTGTTATGCAGAAGATAACAATTTATCTCTTTAGCCTCAATTTATCTATTAACTTGGTCACATATAACATTTATAAACTTGCATGTTCCCAAACATAGCAATTTCGAAAATAAATTAGGGAAAAAATAAGAATTACCTCGAACAAATATTATTTACTTTCCACTATATATTCCCAATATATTACGGCATATTTCCACAATGGCACACTGCATTGACTAACGTACTGCATTGACTACCAGAATGTATTATTATTGCTCATCTTCTAAAGGCCTACTATCACATGTTATATTATAAAAGAACTAAACAAAATAATACTATTCAATCTTAAGCTGTTGTTGGTTCGGTGGTTACAGTAATAAAAGCTTGCGCTACTACCTCTACAGGTAAATGGAAATATAATTACCAGCTGTAGTAAAAGATCAGTAAGGTTACAGTTATATGAAATGTAATTTCAATACAAGCAGTATTATCAGTAGTAGACAATGCCAAAATATAATAATTTACTATTACTATCCTACTTACCGATTAGTTGCATTGATGCTAATAATAAAAGAATGTAGCAGCTGTTGTCGCAGTGTTAGTATTATGAAGTAGTTTGTTTGTATGCACAAAAAAACTTCAATAATGCAGATAGTCTATTGCCGCCCACCCATACCCATGGTGGCTCACAATGTCGGACACCATATCAACGGTTTTGAAATAGTCAGTGTGATTTGCAAAGTGTCTTTTACATTGAAAATAATTGGGTAAATGTAGTAAGTAGCCGAATAAAATGGTACCTCAAAATGGACTTAGTACTTATAATAGATGAAAGTCAGCTTTGGTAGATGCGAAATTTTGTGCAATAAAACTGTATTTCTTGTCCAAGAACCGTGAAATTTCACAAATCATACAGTTCTTTTGCAAATATTCCAGACAGTTTGGAAATGATTCAGACGGATTGGAAAAGTACAAATGGTATGAAGACTTGAGAAATAATATCCTATTGACTATTTTAAAAGCGCCTGAACTATTTTGATAAGATTTGAAAGCGAAGCACACGGCTCAAACCACAAATGATCACATTCATTTTCTATATAACCTCTAAGCAAAATATCTAACATAGACGTAACAATCAATAGAAACGGAGCAAGTTATTTAACTATATGAACAATTGTTGAACATAGTTAGCAAAAATGATTTCTAATAAAAACAACCTTTTTTCATTATATTCCATTAACAGTCATTTGTTCAGTGTTTAGTAAAAAAAATTTTGCACTATAGATATATTCAAATCAGAAAACTGGCTCCGATTTTGAAAGTGTATGAATGGATTTGCAAAGCATTGAAAAGGTTTGCAAAAATTCGGGCACTTTCAAAAGCGTTCAGAAGTTTTAAAACGCTAAACACAAAATGTTTTGAGCCACTATACATACCAGTTAATTTAATAATGCAAACAATAATATTTGCAACACACTGCCTCTTCTACCAAACCAGAAGCAATAACAATAATATCAGATGAATGGGGATTAAAGATATTTTTTATTGCAATAACATCACTAAGTAGTACATAAATTATTGTCCAGTGAGTGAGTAACCCGTAAGGAGGAGATGATAGTTTAACTTCAATATTATTGATCGAGAAAATGATGATAAAATAATGAATAATAATAATAAATCACATTGTCTTGATCATTAAATATTATCATTATTTGTCATTGTTAGCACTGCTACTGACTCCACATTGCGTATTATGTAGCGATAACACTTCAATGAAAATTATGACCACGTGACTTATCAAAAAGAATAGTACAAGATCTTGCCGTACACAGCACAACCAAAATCAATTGTTGGAAAAATTAGATTTTCTTTGGAAGACGGTCTTTCATGACAACGAATCATGGGAATCGTTCATGTTGATGAATGCTAATTGCTTGGACTGCGCTTTTGTGGAGGAGGCATTAAACTGGCGTTTTGTCTGTAAATTGGTTTGAGTTTATTTTCATTTTTACAATAATGACTCTTTGCAAGTTTAACAACAGCTTAATTAATTATAAAGCATTTACTATTTTTTCGGGAAAATGACAGAGTTCAGAGAGTCATAGCTCTGTTTGGTAAGTGGGCAAACTAAATTATTATTATTCTTAAAATAACAAATATTTATTATTTTATTATAGTAATAAATAATTATTATTTTACTATAATAATTTATTATTAATTATCATTTCTTATAGTTCTTGATATATTTAGTAACAATCATTTATAATTATTATTAATTGTTGTTTTTATTGTTACTCATCTACTTACTACTACTAATAGTAAGTGCTATAAATTTTTCACAAATATGACACATATTACATGGTAGTAATACGAGCGTAGTTGTTTACTATCTCACTAACAATGAAATAATTATTGCGCTCACTACTTACTGTAAAGAAAGGACAACTCCGGCATATGATTTAAATTCAAACCATACGAACGGTTAGCAGTGTCAACCCGAATTAATGCTAGCCAACTCCAATGAACGCCCAATCCGAACAACTTCGAACCATGGGAACATAGTGTATGTGTGTTGGATAATTCAATGCCACTAATTCCAAGCGCACCGCAGTGGAAAGAGCTTTCCACCGGAAAGCTCTTGAACTATCCTCCTCTACATTTCCTTGCAAACCAACTTTGCAGATCAATATCAAAAATCAAAATAATGTCAATACCACAATAACACTAGCCTTCGTTTCAACATTGCCCGACTTTTATCATCAACTCTCAATTATTTTTTTTAATTTTGGTTTTGAACTCTCATATAACACCAAAATAGACCAGTTATTGGCGTGTTTTTTCAACTATCAGACTAAATAATTTTTCCTTACTTAAGATTGAAGACTTGAAGATTGTGTTGTTAAGTTCAAAGATTCCGAACACAATCTCATGTGCAGGGAGCCCCTTTATTAGAATTCACTTTTATAGTCTGTCAAGCAAATAAAAGCCAATTTTTTTAGCATCAATGAAATTCCCATCTATTATTTGGTAGATTGACAGTGAGTTTTATTTTGAAAAACCAATTTAGAAGTTTCATCTGTTCTAGGTATAACATTATGTTGTAGGAGGTATGCAATAATATATACAACAATATTTTCCCAACTTATAGCTGGTAACTTGATTTTCTCTTTAAAATCCCCTGCCAAGTAACTTGTGTTCCTTATCAAGCAAAAAAACATACTTCGAGATAGCTCAGAAAGTGCATTGTTCTCGCATTCTACTTGTATACATAGTTTTTGTAATGGCAAGGACACCAAAATAATGTGGCATTACATCTGTATGGTTTAAACAGCATAGCAATGTGCATGCTCTATCAAAAAGCTAAACAGCTGACTAGTTTTTTTGTTCTGTTTAGCCAAGTTTCAAGACGATTTGAATGAGTTATCTTTTGATAGCTGAGAAAGGCTGAACTATACTTGCGGTATAAAACTAGTGCAATGATGTAAGAAAACTTCTTTTAAACTAGGCCTAGTCATGGAAGGCCACACTTTAATCTCAGACAACTGCTGAGTTAGACCTAATGAGCTAAACATTTAGATGCTTAAATTGTGCTTTACGCCTTTGAAACAATGTTTTGTGATATATATATATATATCAATGATTTATGATATGAAGCTTTTTCTGTGAGCTTACTTCCATATTGGACATATTCTTAGAAAAGGTTTTTAATCGTTGTAGTTGTCACCTTGCCACACTTAGCATCAGTTTGAAACATACAGCTCACATACACAGTGAGCCATGTATGATTGGTAACAAACAGGAATTGTATTAAAAATAATTAAAAAAAATTTTACAATAATAATATATATAATACTGAAAGCGTGGACACTTCGTTCGCATTTCATTGCGGCGCTCTCTCAATAAATGTCAAAAATGTCTTGAAAAACATAGTGAATTACTTACCTTGTGCCAATTTTCTAAGAGAGGACATTTTCAGCTTACTTTTGGTGCATAATAATTTGCACTCTGGTTTATTTTTGTTATTATTTTGTGATGAAGTTTTGAATTTTATGCCCAATTTTTAGCTGGAGGCGAATGGCTCCTACCGGATACAATGGCCGCCTAAAATACTCAGCTGCTATTGGCCTTGCGCGATGCTGGTTGGTTGCAAGTCAATGCCACAAATCTTAAACGATATTGGCATTGTTCACGGGCGCTCGTACAAATTCGACGAAATTATTCCGTGATAATTCCTTTGTAATAAAAACAAGAAAAAATTGAGTAGCTGTGGTGCTGTAATAAGGTGGCCAATGAAAAGTTAGTGCCTAAACTCTTATAATGGATTTATACGAGTGTTTTTGCACACTGCCAATAGCCAATACCGTTTAGGATTTGTGGCATTGACTTGTAACCAACCAGTACCACGAAAACTTCCGTAAGGCCAATAGAAGCTGAGTATTTTAGGCGGCCATTGTATTCGGTAGGAGCTATTCGCCTCCAGCTAAAAATTGTGCCAAAAATTTAAAACTTCATCACAAAATAATAACAAAAATAAACCAGAGTGCAAATTATTATGCACCAAAAGTGAGCTGAAAGGGTCCTCTCTTAGAAAATTGGCACAAGGTAAGTAATCCACTATGCTCTTCAAGACAATTTTTACATTTCTTGAGAGAGCGCCGCAATGAAATGCGAACGAAGTGTCCACACTTTCAGTATTATATATATTATTATTGTAAATTTTTTTTTAATTATTTTTAATACAATTCCTGTTTGTTACCAATCATACATGGCTCACTGTGCTCACATAAAAACCTACTACAACACCAGCAGTTGCCGTTAAAGTTTTGGCTTGTTCACCACAGTGATATTTTTACTGCTTCTCATTTTTACTATTCATTTACTTCAGCAATGGGCATATTTAACATGTAATCTCATTACCATCATTGCCGGTTTTGCATCCAGACAACTGCCTTTTTTAAATCCTCAAATCTAGTTGCAACCACCAGTCCAAATTTTCTCCCTTTTTTGTCATCAAAAATCTAATAATAAAATAAATGTAACAAAAGTTAACAAAGTTCTTATTGTTCAACAATAATAATCAGCAGCAACAACTTGACAAAAAAATACTGATAATAATAGTTACAGTAGTAGTGGTAGTAAAAGAATATTTATTATTATTATTATCATTATTATTATTATTATTATTATCTATTTATTATTAAATTAAAATAATCATCATGTGTAGATAGTATTATTATTATGTAACTAATAAATGTTATTACCATTCATTATAGTAATAATACACACTGCCAACAAACAAATAAACATTAACTAATGGTTTCAAATAATATATATTTATTATTATAATTATTATTATTATCTCTTCTTCTCATTTATTTATTATTATTATTACCGCTTTGAGATCAAGAATACCGTCCTCAGCAGATTGCAACAGTGCAACAAATCTGGAAGTTAGTAGTCCCAGACTTTTTTCGTGTCTGCTAACTCCTACTGTGCTCTCCTGTGATGGTGGACCGTCTAAACTAACTTCTAACTCACTGTCAACCACCGAAGCACCACCAGCATTCATCATTTTCCTATCTGAATGCAAGCGGTTGTTTTATGGGATTGTGGGTATTGGCCGCATGCAATAGCTGTAGCATGAATATTATTCGGCTTAGGCAAATGGTTCAGCCCTTATTAACATAATTGGATGCAGATAACGATAAAACTATATAAAAAGAATTTAAATAAACATTTTATTTTGCAAAAATAATCTGTTACCGTACTAATAATTTTGACTTTGCTGTAATAAAGACGACAACTCCCATAAACTCAAAACGCTGCATAAAATGAAACAACAGAGATAGTTGTTATTCATGAGCTGTGATAGTTTTCTTTTATCTATCTTTTCTTCCTTCTCTGCATTGCACTGTGTTTTTAATTGACTAAAGCTTTGCCTTGGTAGCTGTATCGATAGCATTTACCTTCATCTCATTCATTGCAGCATCTTATAACACATGCACCCCACTGCACCAGCCAGCAAGTAACCATTGGAAAAGTTTTATATGCTAAATTATGTCATAATACGTAACCCTAAACCGTTCTTTTGGGTAGCGATCAACGCGCATTGTGCCCGACTGAGAAAAATAACCAAATGGTTTCAAACAGATGCTTTGTTATATTTTAAAATTGAATTAAAAATAAAAAATTAAATATGTAAACATTCCACAAATGTATGAAATAGACAGCTATAAAACCTGGACGGAAAACACATTTAAAATACAATATATAAAAATATTTTGAAGATATAAACCACCACAACAAAAAGCTCACCACATCTTCTCTGTCAATACTATACATGTAGTTATTCCGCAAGTAGCAGTCAAAAAAGAATGCAACATTCACTAAGAAAGACAAAGATAGCAAATCATTCTATATTGCATCCAGATGGATATTTGAGCAAGGTGCAATCGTATGCAGTCAACCATGAATGCGTGTATAAAAATATCATTAATAAATTTTAAACAAAAAGATTTCATCACTGACAAATATACCAGAAATAAGTGAAGAGATATCGGTGGAATACATTACTAAAAGATTGAAGAGTGTCTTATACTAGTCAGCTAAAAGCTACATTAGAGTGCATGCTTTGCTCTGAGTCTCACCTCCTGATTTACCTTCTGCAGGTGCATTCTTTAGCTTGCTTGCCTGAATAACCTGCAACAAGTTTAAAGCTTCACTCAACTGATTTTGCTCTACCAAAAATTGTAGCACAAGACATGATTACAAGCTGGAGAATAAAAAGAAAAGGTTACCAACTTCTAATAAATAACCTTTTCCCTCAAAGCTAAGTCTGCATGTACATCTACCGATTACCTACCGATTATCTACCGATTACCTACCGATTATCTACCGATTATCTACCGACTACCTACCGATTATCTACCGATTATCTACCGATTATCTACCGATTACCTACCGATATGCCTTATCAATGGCGTGACTTTGCAGCCTCTGTTTCCAGATAAATCGCTAAGCAATCGGTTGCACGTTATTGTAATTGGCGAGTTTTGATCCAAATCAAAAAATCGGTAGATAATTCGTGAATTGACCAATCACATAACTGCTCGAGGATTTAATGGTTCCGATAAAAATGTTTCTCAAGCACATTTGATTATGTAAAAAAAGAGAGTTTTTTGATCATCTCATCTTTGTTGTTACAATGCATTTTATGGCTAACCATGAATCAAATGTAGCCAGTTTAACCGGTATTGCATGAGAATGGCAAGGGAATGGCAAGGAGAGAGAGAAAAGAAAAATAGGGGAAACACCCTGTCATCATTTCCAATTGGTACGGGTAGATTGGTGGCTGATCGGGAGATGTACACGTAGGTTAAATACACATCAGATTCCACATGTAAATTAGATAGAAAAACATGTATTCTGTCGCACAGCAATGTTTTGTTAGTTAACAAATGCAAACTCTCTCCTTCATTTGTGGGTGTATCATACTTAGTTAGAATCCAGTAAATGTAAAACACAAAATCAAACTGGTTTTATTGAGTCTCAAGCATGAGTCGAGCAGAAAATTTTATTATGATGTACCTATTTATCCTCTTTTTTACACTTCACCGAAGTGAAAACAAAAAATAAATTTCAATTAAGTAAAAGAAATCAGTTTAGTGGTGGATAGTATAACATACCTCACCTCGTAAGACAACATTTGTATTAATAAAATACTAAAATTGTTGTAGTATAGTGTAAAAACTGGTGCAATATATCAGGCTATGCGGTGAGATCAAGTAGTGCTAATGTAGTAAAATAAAAGAGGCAAGTTTAATGCATTATAGCAGAGCTAGCTGTATAGCGATATAGCGAGGTAGGTATATCATCTCACCGAGCTATATTGTGATTAAATCAAAATAGACACTGGCAGACTAATTAAAGTGAGAGAGAGCCAAGCCAGCTAAGGCAATATAAAGTAACCAATCAGGTGTGAACAATTATAACAAAATAAATAATTCAACTGAGAGCAGGATGAGGCTTACTTTCGATTCGCCAGTGTTCTGGCGCTGTTCCCTGAGAACCTTGTGACCTGCTAGAATCTGAAAGAACATTCACGCTTGTATGAACTGGTGTGCTAAATATAATATGATGTGGGTAGGGTGGAGAGACGGGGTAGGGTGGAGAGACGGGGTAGGGTGGAGAGACGGGGTAGGGTGGAGAGACGGGGTAGGGTGGAGAGACGGGGTAGGGTGGAGAGACAGCGTAGGGTGGAGAGACAGCGTAGGGCAGATGAAAATACTTGTACATAAGAGCTGTGTCATAGCCTGCATGTGCTCTTATCAAACAGAGAACTCAAGTATATGAAAAAGTGCTTCAAAATGTCAATTTCTATGGCTATAGTTTCACACTTTCTATCTAAACTTGTTATAATCTGGCAGGTTAAAATCAGAAGTTTTATGTAAATGACTTGTTATTGCTAACACAATCCATGATAGCAGAAAATGCCATTGGCAAAAATTTGACTAGTTTATAAATTGACACAAAATTTATCATGAATACAGTATTATACTCGTGTTACAGGTGATTTATTGCTAACAACACAGATCTGATGCACTAGTCGAGAGAAAGAAAGAGACAACTTCACCATGTATGTATGGGATGATAGAACGTCAGGATCAAATAAAGGCACTTGACCCAAACCAACCTAGGACTAAAAAAGAAGGGCAATATAAAAAAAGAGGAAGAGACGATACAGTCAGGAATCATTCAGGAATATGTCATGACATGCTGGTGAAACGGAATAAGATCAAATCAAATGAAATGATAGTTGATGATATTGCGGAGAACACATCTTCTCTCTCAATATCCTGTATCTACGGATTTTGTGTCCAGCATCAGTAGTAATAAGGGAGCAGATCTCTGCCATGGAGCCTAAGGAGGAGAAGGTTCTCCTGGTTCCAGGTGTGCTTGAAGTACGCACCAGTACCATGCGAACCTGTGAGGTACCTTTTTGTGTGGACCAGTTGTTTAGAATGAATGTAATTTTATGGTGTTGAATGTCGATTTGGACGATGGTTTGTATGTTATGTGTTTTTATTGGAGGTTTTGGAGGTACTCCTGGTGCATTGTTTGGGTGAGGTGCCTTTTTGTGTGCACCAGGTGTTTGTAATTATTTGTGTTGGGTGAGGAACCTTTTTGTGTGCAACAGGTGTTTTAATTTTTTGTGTTGTATTAGTTGCGCAGGAGGTTTATATTGTGATTTTTTATGTCATTAGATTATGAGGTTGACTGATTTATAAACGTGTAGGTTTATACTGAGTTTTGTATTGTGATTTTGATTGTTGGATTAACGTTGTATAATTATTGGTATAGTTTTATTACAAGAAAATTTAAGTTGTTTTCTTCATACATAATCGTGTTCATAGATACGTATTTATCGAAGGGGTATTGAATAGTTCTATTATAATGTTGAAAGAATGTACAGAAGTATTTTTCTCATAAAGATAAAATAGTTCAGACAAAAAACTGAGTGTAAATAGTATCACAGTTGGTTTTTTGTAGATCTTTGTACCCTGCGTTGAGTCCTTGCTCTTTTAATTCTCCTCCTTAGACAAAGCTCTTCGCGACCGTATTCGATAGAAATAGGTACATTTAACCGATTTTGTTGACATTGTTGTTGTAATTGAGAACGAATTTTCTGAATCTTCATTGTGGTATCATTCGTTAAGAGCTTTAGTGTTAGAAGAGTTTCATATCGAAAACTCTTTAGCTGCTGTACCCAGTTTTTGTTGATGATTCTAACATTGTTTGCGAAAATCTGTACTGTTTCTTCAATTTTTTTATTACATCAGCTTTGCAGAAGTAACAAGTCTTCTTCATTCACAGGTATAGGTTCAGGTTCTGCTACGTTGACATCAACTGTTTGCATTTTTTATGAGTAGTTCCAGAAAAAAAACAAAAAAAAACCTGTTAACTACTATTGAAATACAGTGTGAAGGGTTAACGTACGACATTAGCAAACTCTTGTGAGTAAATATTGTCTGAGTACAATAAATAATACATGTTTAAAGCTATATTTAAGTTTCACTATTAGTCTTAAATAATTATTGTAATAATTTTTACCTCGATGCTGAGAGCCCTTCTACTTGCTGCAGTAGATCCAGAAGCATATACTTACTCTTTAGATGTTTTGCCTGAGTACAATAAATAATACATGATTAAAAAACTACACCTAATTAAGTTTCGCAGTCAGTCTTAAATAATTATTTATTAATTTATACCTTCTTGCTGAGAGTAATTTTAGTTGCTGCAGTAGAACCAGAATCATATGTTGATCCTTCAGATGCTTTGGCTGAAATGAATGATTTTTGCATGAAGCAGAGCTGCTTAAATAGTTACTGTTGCACCGAATGACCTAAACTCACAATCATCTCACGAAAAACAACATTAGTAGTAATATATGAGCAGATCTCCCTACCAAGTGTTTTTTTGTGGATTAGACCTTGGAGGTTATGCAATGGGTTACGACGTTGGATGAATTCGCCGAGTTTATATTGTATTTTATCTGAGGGGTATTTGAGTGGCATTTGAGTGGCATTTAAGTGGCATTTGAGTTTTGATTATTATTTTACTTAATTTGAACTTATATGGTATATAGATTTTGCATGTATGGCATTTGATTTTTTTGATAGTTTTAACATTGTATATAAATGAAAACGTGATAAGATTGTATGGTTATTGGAAGTTAAGATGTCGACAGAGGATGATGTTGAGATGAGACCGATGAATGAAGTTGATACTATTGATGGTACTGAACGCGATATGATAGATGTTTTACCGAGTATGAAGCGTAAAGCGTTGATAATTATGATAATTTTGGTATTTGTCGTAGGGCTTTCCACTTTTGGAGGTGTTACTGAGTTTAGTATGTATGAAGAAGCTATGGAAAAAATACAAAAAGCGAGAAACTCTCCTGTTGGAACCATAAATGAAACTACTGTTGATTGATGAACATCTTTTTATGATGAATGGGAAACCTGAAGATTATGACCCGAGGATGCGATCTCCTTTTACAGCAATGATTGCAGGACCAACTGGATCGGGAAAGACGCAAGCGATTTTTCGAATGATTGAAGCTAGTCAGACTATAGCACACCCTCCACCAACAGAGATTCACTACTGTTATGGAGCCTACCAAAAAGCCTTTGATGATGTATCAGGAGTGATTTTTCATGAAGGCATGATAGATATAACAGTGAGTTTTCCCAGAGATGGTAAAAATCGATGGCTGATAATTGATGATCTCATGGATGAAGTTTCTGGTAAAGCCGATGCTAATGCTTTGTATACAAAACATAGTCATCATTTGAACATAAGTGTGTTTTTTATTGTTCAGAATCTGTTTTTAAAAGGAAATCGTACAATTTCCTTGAATAGTCATTATTTTTTTCTTTTTAAAAACCCTAGAGATGCTTCTTCTATTTCCTATTTGGCTCGACAATGTTTTCCATCAAAAATAAAATATGTACAAGAGGCTTTTGAAGACGCGACAAAGAAACCATACTCTTATTTACGAATAGATACGACTCAACAAACGAATGATCAACATAGACTATTGGGAAATTTTACATCAGTTCTCCCTATGATATTATATGTACCCAAGTAAAAGGATATAAATACAATTACTATTCACTTCACCTCAATCATATTTTGTTATTCAACGACGCAACACGAAAGCATTATAATGTCTAAAGCTTTGGAGAAAAAATTAACAAAAAATGCAGCTGTGTTGTTATCGCTCAACAATACAACCTTTGCTATTCAAAAGTCTGTTATAGCCAAAGCCAAAAAGGAGTTTATTATGACTCTAATGGAATGCGCTAAAGCTATTATAAATGGAACGATACCATTGACATCATCTCAGTATAATGAGTTGCAGCGAAACGTGAAGGATATTAGCGCTTTAGTAAGAAAATCAACGTTAGATGATAAGAAAGCTGTATTGCAAAAAGGAGGATTTTTAGGCGCTCTACTAGGACCTATCATCAGCAATATAGTTCCTGGGTTACTTAAAAGTGTGCTAGGCGGAGGGAGAAGATAAAGATGAAACTCTCAACACGAATGATGCGAAATAGAATGGCGATTTTAGCTCTGGATGATCTGAGTAAGAAAGGAAAAATCGCTATAGTCGAAAAGGCTAACTCAGATTTGTTTCAATCATTGATAGAAAGTGTTAAAAATATTATATTAGGTAATGTTCCTCTTGATTCTGAGCAGTTTATTGAGTTGCAGCGTTACAAGAAGGAGCTACATAAACTTAGTGGTAGAGGGAGAGTTGATGATAAGCGTAAAATTTTGATTCAGAGTGGTAGAGGGAATCTTTTGGATGCTATTATAACACCTATTGTATCTGTTTTATCATCAATAAAAAGATGAATCGTCAGCCTTTAACATTCTCCAGACGTAATTTTATACTCACTGAAGATGAATACTATAGATTAACAGAAAGAAAGGATGATAAAACAGTGGTAAAGGAAGAGAAAACCAGACCTCCATTGTATTATAATCCTATGGAAGCTATAACAGTGAGAAATATGAAGCGAAAGCGAAATGATCTACTGGAAACGGCTTATGATTCTGACTTATCCTCATACGAAAAGTTAGATGAAAATGTTGAAAACCTACGTAGGTATTTGTCTGATGTCAAAAAGATTAAAAATAACCAAAACCAGACACAAAAGGATAGTTGGAATCTCATTAAGAAAAAAAAGACAGAGTCTACTTTTCCTTTGGCCAATAGCACAGTTATTGATAATAAACCTAATGTCTTTTCACCAAATGTTGATAAAGACAATGAGTTAGAATCAGTGAAAGTGGTTGATGATGATAATATTGGGATGGAATTAATAAAAGGAAGGTTGTTTGATACTGAAGACACAACCTTACTAGGAAGTACATTTCTTACTGATGGAGAAGATGAGCACGATAGTGAAAGCGAAAATTTAAAAGATTTTGAAAAAAAAGCAGCTGATTTAACAACAAAAAAGAGTGATCAAACGATCGCTGTCAGAATGTTGAATAATCTGAGTAAAATTGGTAGATTCGACTCGGAGAAGAACAGACTGAAAATTGGAGAACATTGGTTGAATCCTAGGACTTCCAAAACTTTACTACGAGACGTTCTAACCGAAGGAGGTAAAATACAATCGGGAAATACCAATTACAGTAGATTTAAAAGCCTGCTAACTGATGAAGGAATCACAACTGTCAGAAAATCCCCGCATCGAACACGTACTCAGAAGAAAAAGTTGGTCGTTCCCGGTACTAATTCATGGACATCGACACGCTAAAAGAGTTGTATTACAATCCTGCATTACATACATCTCTACGAGGAGCTAGAGCTTTACTGAAAGCTCGTAGAAAACGAGAGGGAGAAAAAAGAATCCGTGAATGGTTGAGTGGTGAGGATGCCTACACGTTACATAAAAAAGTTGTAACCAAGTTTAAGCGTCGTCCGACAATTGTAGCTGGAATAGGGGAGCAGCTACAGGTAGATTTGATGGATGTTCGATCTCGAAGAGATGAAAATAATAATACAGCATTTTTACTGACTGCTATTGATTCTTTATCTAGAAAAGGTTGGGCTGTGCCGCTCATCAACAAATCAGGACCAGTAGTAGCAAGAGGATTGAGAAGAATACTGGAAGGGGAAAACTATAAAGCTTTACAATCTGATAAAGGTAAAGAGTTTGACAACGTCAATGTCAAGACTCTGCTGGCGGAAAAAAAGATCAAGCGCTTTACAACCGAAAATGAAACGATAAAGGCATCAATGGTGGAGCGTTTTAACAGAACTTTAAAAGAGAAGATATATAGATATTTGACATATAAAGATGACGATAGATACATTGATGTTTTACCAGAAATGGTTAATGCATACAACAACACAATTCATGGTGCTATAGGTATGAGACCAAATGATGTGAATTTTCAAAATCAAGAACTTGTATGGAATCGTGTGTATGAAGGAGGTGAACATAGTTTAACTCAAGAAGCAAAACTAAAGGTTGGGGATTATGTGAGAATAAGTAAGGCAAGAGGAGTGTTTGAAAGAGGATACACCCCGAATTGGACGATTGAGATTTTTATAATCACCGATGTACTTATTGATGAAAAACCTGTTGTATATAGGGTGAAAGATTTAGCTGAGGAGATGATTGATGGCACCTTTTACGAAAAAGAGTTGCAAAAAGTAAAAAAACCCACGATTTTCAGAATTGAAAAGATACTGGGAAGAAGAATGAGAAGAGGTAAAAGACAGATTCTGGTTAAGTGGTTAGGTTATGGAGAAAAGTTCAATGAGTGGGTAGATGAATAGTTTATAAGGAAACAACGCTTGATATAATCATCATACGTTGGGAAAATGTCGATGCTGATAACTTTACCCTCAAACTCTAGTGGTGAAGAGTTTCCTGATAATAACAATTCCGAATTTACAGTGAGACTGTATAAATATTTGGTTATCAATGGCGGTAAATGGGAGGTAGCTCTGCTAGATATGACTTATTCTAATAATTGGAAAAATGTTACCGAAGGGAAAATATATCTAGAAAAGACTAATGTCTCCGGTAAAAGCGAAAAGTCCTTCATCCTAATCGGTAATGGAAGATATGATAGTATAGAGGAGTTGGAGGAGATTATACGAAAGAGAATGAATGAAATGGATTTAGACAAGAAATTCGCCATCTCCTACAACAAGATCACCAACACCGCTTTACTAACTAACAGTGATCCTGATACTACCATAAGCTTTTCCAAAGATATAGCATATATTTTTGGATTTGAATCAAAAACTACATACCCTCGTGGTAGATACAATAATATCACACCCCCTGATATAAATTCCGGTTTAACATCCCTGTATGTTTATTCCAACATTGTTGATAATAGAATGGTAGGAGATACGAATGTACCTTTATTGAGAGTAGTTCCAGTTCAAGGAAAGAAGAATAGTGTTGTGTATCAAGAATTTAAAAATCCTCACTATGTTGACGCTTCATCACTAAATAGTGATATGATTAAAGTACTTATAACGAGTGACGACGGTCAACGAATACCATTTGATGGTGGAAAGGTTGTGTTGACGGTTCACTATAGAGAGAAAGAATTATAATGAGTTTGGTACGATACACCCCTGAGGATTCAAAAGATTTTTTTGATGAGTACTACAAGATGCAAGCTGGAAATGGAATTGGAGTGTATAGTGGACGACGAGTGATGCCTAATATGAGAGGAAATGGACTTGGTAGTATTTTTTCAAGTTTACTTAAATCTGCAGCACCAATGCTGAAAAGAGGAGCAATTAGTTTGGGGAAAAGAGCATTGTCTGTAGGTGGAAATGTAGCGCGTGATGTCATCGATGGTCAAAGTTTTGCAGCGTCAGCAAAGAAGAGGGGATTGGCAGAGTTGAATGATCTGGGGGGAGATGTGCTCAAAGCAGTCCGTCCAGATAGAATGAAAAGGAGAAAAACAAGAGGTGGAAAGAAGAGGAGAGGTGTTGGTAATCGTGGTATATTTTAATAGCAGTAGAATCCGGTATAAAGACAGCTGAGCTTGATATCTATATTCATTAAGCGGTAACGCTTCAAGCATTCATCACTCGCAAAAGATGGCTAGTCTAAATGGAACAACAGGTAATAAGTTGGAAGGTTCTTCCTACAACATAAATCCAACGTTGGATGTATTTGCTACGGAACCAACAAACATATCGGTAGAAAGATCGGAATATGTTGTCATCAGACCTGATAGGTTAGATCCTTATGGTAGTATTGAGTTAACCTTGTCAGGGAGCACTGAACATTACACAGATCTTTACAACTCGTTTCTGCAAGTTGAAGCCACGGTTGTTCAAGATGATGGAAGCGATATTACAGGTAATGATGATGATGCGGTTGTGTGGATGGGGGATTCAATGCATGCATTATTCAGTGAGTTGAAAATGTCGATAGAAGGAACCACTGTTGAATACGCTAACAACTACGGTTTACGCTCCTACTTTTCACAACTACTCGAAAACAGTGCAGAAAGAAAGAAATATCAAGGTAAGATGGAAGGATGGTTGTATGATGATTCAACTAGCAAAGACGGTACTGATCACAAAACCGCTGATAAGAAAAAGAGGAGAGCTCTAATCATAGGTGGAAAGACAATAGAATTAACTGGAAAACCTCATCTCACATTATTTCAGCAGAAAAAACTAATAATACCAGGTCCTACTATGCAGCTGGAGTTTGAGCGTGCCTCTGCCAAACTAGCTTTGTTTGCTGCGAATGAGTCGCCTGCAGGAGGGGCGAAGATTAGAATTGATAAATTTGAACTTCATCTTTGTAAAGTTAAGGTGAATCCTACAATACAAAACTCCCAACTCAGTTTGGCATTGGAAGGTCACAACTACATTTATCCTGTTGATCGAAAACGGATAAAACTATATGGAATTCGTGCTGGTGTTGCGCAGATCGACATCACTTTGGAAGAAAACAAACAAAAACCTAAACAAATTTATTTAGGTTTAGTTAATCACAACGCAATGAACGGACGTTTCGCCTTGAATCCATATAGAATGCAGCATGCTAGTGTTGATAGTATTGTATTGAGAGTTGGTGATTGTCCAATTGGAAGGAGATTTGAACCAAATTATGCTAGAGGAATTTTTGGAAGAGAATATCATCAGTTTCTACACGCTACCGGAACTTTGCTTGAAGGCGATAGTCTTGGTATTACGAAAGAACAATACCTTGATGGTACTACACTTTATGGATTTGATTTGACTGGTGATTTTCTTAAAGAAGGTTTTCACTCTATGAAAAATGTCACAACAAGTGTGGAAATTCGTTTTAGCGCTAACACGACGGATGGATTATCCCTGGTAGCATACTTTGTAAAAGACGGTGTGTTGGAGATGGATAGCATTCTTCAATTAACTATCGGAGGTGACGCAGTGCTTTAAACAGAAAGTTACAGATGAATACCATACAAATTCATTCGATCTTATCTTCAGACGTTTTATGTCAAAGCGTAGGGATTCATGTTGGAGCTAGAGAACAGTTTTGGAAGCAAATTTGCAATTTTCCAACAGGATGTTTCGTATTCAACACCCATTATTCTCATCAACCCGGAGAGCATTGGTTGGCTGTGTACGCTAATGATTCAGAGGTGGATTTTTTTGACTCCTTTGGACGTTCTGTTTCCTTTTATCCGGATGTAAATGAAATACTAAGTATTCATGGAGGATATGAAACAATACGAAGTAATGAAACACAACTACAAAATTTTTTGTCAACTGTATGTGGCGACTATTGTATATACTTTTGTTTACTGAGAAGTAGAGGATGGAGTATGGATGAAATTGTTAGAAGTTTACGAGACATAGGAGATAGTGAGATGAGAGATCACTCAATACGGAGATTTATCATACAGACCTATCCTAACTTCGAGTTCATAGAAGATAATACAGTAGAAGGAATAGATGGTGTACATATACAAGGAACTAATTTACTAAGTAAATTGTTAAAATAAATTATTATAATTGATTTTTATTTGATATAACAAATATAATGAATAAAATACAACTTATCTCATTATTTGTGCTAAACACTACAGAACCTATAAAAACTATTATTTTGTAATGTTTCAAGCAAGAAGTAAATAAGATCTTCTCATTTTCTTCCTCAGGAGCGCTCTTTAGTTATATCTAAAAGACATAGTAACTAATGACTCTATCATACATAGTTATATGAATTAATTTTACAAAAATACTTCAGATCTTTCTTTAAATAGATATGAAACTTACCATCATAGAAGACGAGTCACATCCTTTGTGTTATCGATTAAGACTCTGATATGCTGTTCTGGACAATTCTCTTTTTCATTTTCATCAAAGTAGGAGAGACAGGCGTGATGTAGCGAAGTATCAAACAGTTCTGAGACTTGAATGAAAGCTTGAAGAGCTGAGAGTAGAATGATGTCGTAGGAAACCATGTTGTTCGTATTTTGTTTCAGTCCTCTGAATACGATTACACCACTTTTTTCCGCCACCACAGATGAAGCTATTTGCGCAGGGATGCTAAGATCTCCAATCAATAGCTCCCCTTTCACCATACATCTGTAATTAGCCACTATAACATCAGCAGTCTTGTTCCAACGAGTATCACATTTTCTTAGCATTCCAGGATTCTCATAAGCTATAACACTCCCTGTCGGAAAATCGTGTAGGTGAGCAACACTGAAATAAGCCTGTATTTGTCTCAAACTCTTGCCATACAATGAGTTGAATGGATCGTTGATCTTTCGATTACATCCATGAGATTCAGCAGTACGAAAAATCACATCTCCTGTCTTTCCTTCTCCCATATAAATTAAAACAATTGGACGTGTTTGCTTAGCTTTATTAACAAGCAGTCCTATTTCGGTTGAAACATCACTCTTCACCCGAGTTATCTTCTTATCCTTTCGGTGGTTGTAAATCATGGTGCACTTTGATTCATCACGAAATTCAACAGACAACACCTCCATAACTGTTGGTACTGGTAGTTCGCGGATTTCCATGGATTCTTCAAGTTTTTCTAGACTATCTGGAGAGAGAGAGTTTATTAACCCAGCGCTCTTGTAGGTGAGAGTGGTTAGTTCATTACTTCCAGCATCTTGAAAGGGTATTCTGGTGTGACGAAAAAGCGTTTCATCTCCAACATCCGTCAAAACTAGTTTTTTGCACTTCGAGACAGTTTCATTATCATCTTTTGTCAAATCAATAAAAGATCGTTTCCTCATCGATGTTCTTTTTGAAGACAGCTTGTTAGTAGGAGATATGAATGAAGTAAAATCTTGTTGGGATTCTGGTTCATCAACCACCAATTGACTTTCTGCCATATCAAAGATAGGAGAAGGTGATGGGGAAAGGGTTTGCTGGGATCCTGCTTCTTCATTCATCGATTGACTTCCTTCGTCTTGAGTATTCATTCTAAAAAACAAAACATTTTGTTTAATTTTTCGTAATTAATTTTAAAAGATCATAAAGGTCATAAACCTTCAGCTAGTAGTGTTAGCTAACAAAAAATAAATATTTTTACTCTTACCTTTATAAAGAAGATGAGCTCCTAGTTGTTGCAATGAAAGATTTAGTAGATGTTGCTTCTCCGCTAGCCGTTGTAGAACTGGATGCTTTCTGTGTGAAAACAGTGGCTCTTAAATAGGTAAAGTTGCACTGATTAAATCCTATGAATCAACATTTTTTCACGCGAATACAACCCAATGCTTTCGCGGGAATAAACATTTAATTTTCACGCGAATGGAAACTGTTGCTTTCGCGGGAATGAATACTTTATTTTCACGCGAAGACAAACCGTTGCTTTCGCGGGAATAAATATTTTATTTTCACGCGAATACAAACCAATGTTTTCGCGGGAATAAATAATTTATTTTCACGCGAATGGAAACCGTTGCTTTCGCGGGAATAAACATTTTATTTTCACGCGAATAAAAACCAATGTTTTCGCGGGAATAAATAATTTATTTTCACGCGAATGGAAACCGTTGCTTTCGCGGGAATAAACATTTTATTTTCACGCGAATACAAACCAATGTTTTCGCGGGAATAAATAATTTATTTTCACACGGATGGAAACCGTTGCTTTCGCGGGAATAGAAATTTTATTTTCCCGCGAATACAAACCAAAGCTTTCGCGGGAATCAATACTTCATTTTCACGCGAATGGAAACCGTTGCTTTCGCGGGAATAAATATTTTATTTTCACGCGAATACAAACCAATGTTTTCGCGGGAATAAATAGTTTATTTTCACGCGAATGGAAACCGTTGCTTTCGCGGGAATAAATATTTTATTTTCACGCGAATACAAACCAATGTTTTCGCGGGAATAAATAGTTTATTTTCACGCGAATACAAACCAATGTTTTCGCGGGAATAAATAATTTATTTTCACACGGATGGAAACCGTTGCTTTCGCGGGAATAGAAATTTTATTTTCCCGCGAATACAAACCAAAGCTTTCGCGGGAATCAATACTTCATTTTCACGCGAATGGAAACCGTTGCTTTCGCGGGAATAAATATTTTATTTTCACGCGAATACAAACCAATGTTTTCGCGGGAATAAATAGTTTATTTTCACGCGAATGGAAACCGTTGCTTTCGCGGGAATAAATATTTTATTTTCACGCGAATACAAACCAATGTTTTCGCGGGAATAAATAGTTTATTTTCACGCGAATAGAAACCATTGCTTTCGCGGGAGTAAAAAAAATAATTTTCACGCGAATAAAACAGGGATATTTCACGCGAATAACACTATTCTGATAGAGTTTTCGCGTGAGTGTTTTTAATGGCTATAAGCTAAATGAGTAGGAGTGGCTTATACTATATAAGAACAGCTCTCTCTACATAGAAATCATTCTCTCCAGCAATGAAACATCGACTACTACAGCTGATTTCATCAACTACTACAACTGATTCATCAACTGCTACAACTTTCTTGGTGATAAGGTAAGAATTAATAAAAAAACTATTTTAATCGAAGCTAAAATGTAATTATTTTACAACACTGTTTAATCATCCTATACTAACACATAACTTTTTTATTTTAGTTCATTATGAGTTCAAAGCCATATACAATAACAGACTTCCTCCCAGAGATTTATCACCAGTATATCAAAGAAAATGTAGCCGTGCAGGAAAATGCGAAATATCCATTAACATTGCAAGCTGTGTTATTCTGTATAACACAGCATTTGCTAACTTTAGCATCTTTATACGGAGAGCTATCCATACAGTACCAACCACATTCATTACACCAGAATGCTGACAATCAGAAAACATTATTAAAACTAACAATTCAAAACAATTTTGAGACAGTTTTGAAAATGTCTAAAATCGTAAATATTAACCATTTTTTAAAAAAAATTAAGAAAAAGGTATGGGATCAAGATCTCACACAAAGATTAGTTAAAGCCCAATGGAGTGAAGAACTAATGCTCAAGTTTAAACCTATTATTTTACGCTATATTCAAACAGATGAATGTTTATATTCATCTATTACTTCGTTTGAAGTTATGTTATGGCTTTTTCAAGAACATAAACTCTAATATATACAACCATATAATATTTAATTTCTATTCAATGTACATAAATATATATATAGCTATCGAAAAAGTTATCGAAACTTAAATGCCATACATTCAAAATCTATATGCCATAAAGTTCAAATCAAGTAAAAAAATAATCAAAACTCAAATGCCACTTAAATGCCACTCAAATGCCACTCAAATACCCCTCAGATAAAATACAATATAAACTCGGCGAATCCATCCAACGCCGTAACCCATTGCATAACCTCCAAGATCTAATCCACAAAAAAACACTTGGTAGGGAGATCTGCTCATATATTACTACTAACATTCTTCGCGCGAAAATCTCTTTGTAATATATAAGACTTTTTGCGCAAGAATTCTGTACATATATATTATAAAGAGGTTTTCGCGCGATTGAAGTTTTTTTTCCCGCCAACATACCAGCATTCTTTAGGTGAACAGCACATTTTTTATGCAAAAAATTATGTGTTATTTTCGAGTGACAAAAGCACACATCATTATTTTTGATAGAACACCAGTTATCATATTGAAATAAAGTATTTTATTCGCGCAGCAAAGTCATTTTTTCGCGCGACAAAAAACATGAATTTGTCTAAGACAAATACACTTTTCGCCCGAATAAACATCATTTTTCCACGCGAAAAGTATGTGACACAAAAAAATATACTTTTCACGAGCAGGCAGGTACATATGTACATATCTAGCTATACAATGCTAATACAATCATAATTTTTCACCCAAACTATTTTATCTTTATGAGATAACAGCTTAAATTTTCTTGTAATAAAACTATACCAATAATATACAACGTTAATCCAACAATCAAAATCACAATACAAAACTCAGTATAAACCTACACGTTTATAAACCAGCGGGAAACCAGCCAACCTCATAATCTAATGACATAAAAAATCACAATATAAACCCCTGCGCAACTAATACAACACAAAAAATTAAAACACCTGTTGCACACAAAAAGGTTCCTCAACCAACACAAATAATTACAAACACCTGGTGCACACAAAAAGGTACCTCACCCAAACAATGCACCAGGAGTACCTCCAAAAAAAACACATAACATACAAACCATCGTCCAAATCGACATTCAACACCATAAAATTACATTCATTCTAAACAACTGGTCCACACAAAAAGGTACCTCACAGGTTCGCATGGTAACTGGGGCGTACTTCAAGTACACCTGGAACCAGGAGAACCTTCTCCTCCTTAGACTCCATGGCAGAGATCTGCTCCCTTATTACTACTACTGTGGAGACCGAACCTACTAACAGCATAGACAACTTTATGAAATTTATCCACACCTACCTAGGACCGTAGACAGTATTACATACATTGATGTAGTTATGATTTGAGGAGTCGATCATACAACTAAGTAAGTTGTGACAAACAATAAACCTCAGATTTTATAGACATCAGCTATAGCATGAATATCATTAGGCTGAGCAAATAGTTTGCTGCCCTTATTAATATATTTGGATTCAAGTAACTATGAAATTATTTCTAAAAAAATTTAATCGAATGTTTTATTTTACAAACAATAATCTGTTACCGTACAAATAATTTTAATTTTGCAGTTATAAAAACGACAACTGCCATGAATTCAGAAAGCTGTATAAAACGAAACCAGCGTAGTGATTGTTGTTATGCATGCGCTGTGATGGTTTCCTTTTATCTATCTCTTTGCCTCGCACTCTATGTTTTTAATTGATTGAAACTTTGAAACGGTAGCTGCATCGATAGCATTTATATGTATCTCATTCATTGCAGCATCTTATAACACATGCATCGCACCAGCCACCAAGCAGTCATTGGAAAAAATTTATTTGCGAAAGTATTTCATAAAACACGATTCTAAACCGTCTTTGGGTAGCGATAGACGCGCATTGTGCCCAACTGATTTCAAACAGATGCTTTGGTGTATCATGGTATATTTTAAAATTGAATTAAAAATAAAAAGTTAAATGTAAACATTCCACAAATGTATGAAACAAACAGCCATAAAACCTGGACGGAAAACGCATTTAAAATACAATATATAAAAATATTTTGAAGATATCAACCACCACAACAAAAAGCTCACCATATCTTCTCTGTCAATACCATACATACATGTAGTTATCCCGCAAGCAGCAGCCAAAAAAAAAAGACAAAAATAACAAATATTTCTATATTGCATCCAGATGGATATTTGAGCAAGGTGCAATTGTATGCAGTCAACTGTGAACGCATGTATAAAAATATCATTAATAAATTTTAAAGAAAAAGATTTCACCACTGACAGATATACCAGAAAGAATTTAAATGGAATCATAAAAAAGTGAAGAGATATCGATGGAATTGATTACTAAAAGATTGAAGAGTGTCTTATACTAGTCAGCTAAAAGCTACATTAGAGTGCATGCTTTGCTCTGAGTCTCACCTCCCGATTTACCTTCTGCAGGTGCATTCTTTAGCTTGCTTGCCTGAATAACCTGCAACAAGTTTAAAGCTTCACTCAACTAATTTTGCTCTACCAAAAATTGTAGCACAAGACATGATTACAAGCTGGAGAATAAAAAGAAAAGGTTACCAACTTCTAATAAATAACCTTTCCCTCAACGCTAAGGCTGCATGTACATCTACCGATTACCTACCGATTACCTACCGATTACCTACCGATTATCTACCGATTACCTACCGATTACCTACCGATTACCTACCGATTACCTACCGATTATCTACCGATTACCTACCGATTATCTACCGATTATCTACCGACTACCTACCGATTATCTACCGATTATCTACCGATTATCTACCGATTACCTACCGATATGCCTTACCGATTGCGTGATTATGCAGCTTCTGTTTCCAGATAAATCGCTGAGCAATCGGTAGCATGCTATTGTAATCAGCAGGTTTTGAACCACCCCAAAAAATTGGAAGACAATCGGTGATTTGACCAATCATATAACTGCTCGAGGATTTAATGTTTCCAATAAAAAGGTTTTTCAAGCACATTTAATTATATAAAAAGGAGTCGTTCTTAAGCGTCTCATCTTTGTTGTTTCAAAGTATTTTATGGTTAACTATGACATCAAATACAGCGAGTTTAACCGGTAATGCGTGAGAATGGCAAGTAGAGAAAAAAATAGGGAATTACCCTGTCGTCATTGTCGATTGGTAAGGGCAAATCAATAGCTAATCGGTAAACGTAAACACACATCGGATTTCACATGTAAATTAGACAGAAAAACATGTATTCTGTAGCACAGCAATGTTTTGTTAACTAAAAAATGCAAACTCTACTTCATTTGTGGGTGTATCATACTTAGTTAGAATCCAGTAAATGTAAAACACAAAAGTCAAACTTGTTTTACTGAGTCTCAAGCATGAGTCGAGCAGAAAATTTTATCATGAAGTACCCATTTATCCTTTTTTTTACACTTCACCGAATTGAAGACATAAAATAAACTTCAATTACATCAAAAAATCTGTTCAGTGGTAGATAGTATAACATACCTTGTAGGGCAACCTTTGTATTAATAAAATACTGAAATTGCATTTTAATAAAAGACGGAAGACAACTCCCAAATACTAGTAATGTTTAGCTCCAGTACACCAGCACCAAGTTAACCAATATCCAAAGTTTACAAGTTAGATGTAGACAGCAAACAAGCAGTCAAAAAAGAGCTAATTAATTAGCAAGCAATTAATCAGCCATAGTTGTGAATGCTGCTCCACACAATTTATGAGTTATCTTTCCTTCAAGTTTGTACATAAACACAAAATGTACAAAACATGCGTAGCTAGCTACATAAAATCAGTCAAATCAAGGGAAAGCAATGAATAGCTAATGTGATAAGGTGGGACATGCAGGACAGTATAGTATAGCAGGTACAGGTTGTAGCATAGTGTAGAAACTGGTGCAATATATCAGGGTATGCGGTGAGATCAAGTAGTGCTAATGTAGTAAAATAAAGCAGGCAAGTTTAATGCATTATAGCAGAGCTAGCTGTATAGCGATATAGCGAGGTATATCATCTCAGCTCATATAGTCCTTAACCAAGCTATATTGTGGTCAAATCAACATAGACACCGGCAGACTAATTACAGTGAAAGAGAGCCCATGCCAGTTAAGAGAACATAAAGTAGTAACCAATCAGGTGTGAGCAATTATAACAATATAAAGAATTTAACAGAGAGCAGGGTGAGGCTTACTTCCGATTGGCCAGCGTTCTGGCGCTGTTCCTTGAGAGCTTTTTGACCTGCTAGAATCTGAAAGAACATTCACGCTTGTATGAACTGGTGTGATAAATATATGATGTGGAGAGACAGGATAGGGTGGAGAGACAGGGTAGGGTAGAGAGACAGGGTAGGGTGGAGAGACAGGTTAGGGTAGAGAGACAGGGTAGGGTGGAGAGACAGCGTAGGGCAGATGACAATACTTGTACATAAGAGCTGTGTCATAGCCTGCATGTGCTCTTATCAACCAGAGAATTCAAATATATGAAAAAGTGCTTCAAAATGTCAATTTCTACGGTTATAGTTTCACACTTCCTATCTAAACTTGTTATAATCTGGCAGGTTTAAAAATCAAAAGTTTTATGTAAATGACTTGTTATTGCTAACACAATCCATGATGGCGGAAAAATTCCATTGGTAAAAATTTGACTACTTTATAAATTGAGACAAATTTATCATGAAGACGGTATTATATTCATGTTACAGGTGATTTATTGCTGCTAACAACACAGATCTGATGCACTAGTTGAGAGAAAGAAAGAGACAACTTCACCATATATGTATGGATGATAGAACGTCAGGATCAAATAAAGGCACTTGAACCAAACCAACCTAGGACTAAAAAGGAAGGGCAATATAAAAACAGAGGAACAGATTATACAGCCAGGAATTATTCAGGAATGTATTATGATACGCTGGTGGACCGAAATAGAATCAAATCAAATGAAATGATAGAAAAATGAAGTTCAGTAGATGATATTGCGGAGAACACATCTTCTCTCTCAGTATCCTGTATCTATAGATTTTGTGTCCAGCATCAACACACAACTAGCATTGATTAAGGTAGCAGTAAACGGTAAAAATCAAAACATGGTTAGTTCTGCTACAGAATTGTGCGAAGAGAAAATTCATTCGAACATTGGCAAAAGTTCAGAATGCTCATATCATTGCGAGTTTTGATGTTATGAATGTGTTGAAATGACCCTCAGATACAATCACCTTATACTTCACCAATCACATTGTGCGTTGCAGTGAGCCAATCAAACGAAATAGGTGATAGAACAAAACTTAGACGTGCTAGTCAACCAACGACTACCGCAAAAAAAGTATAAAACCGAGTTGGTTAGAATATTCTACAACTCGCTTAGATGAATAGAAATATCTACTAAACATCCACGACGACAATATCAGGATCTAATTTAACCATTTACACTTGAGCATGAAGTGAAAGTGATACAGAGTATGGGTTTTATATTGAGACTGCAGTGGTTAAGAAGTATGGCAGTTCCATTTGTCTTAATTTTGGATGGCAGACAGAAAATTTGACAAGACTGACAGCTTAGATTTAATTGGTTTTGGCATAAACGGGTATATAGACAACGAAAGTTAAAATCAATCGGCATATATAAGGAGATATCTAGCTATGGCTGTGGGTGAACAATAGAAAAGAAGGAGAGAAGCTATAAGCAAACTGAAAGTGACAACTAGTAGATTTTTACTATAACTAACACAGTGAAGTATGAAGAAAATAGATAACCAAACAAAAATAGTGGCATTGCATGCAGGTTAAGGCAATGGATGCCAAAACACAATAAAACATAAAACTACCAGCTAACAATTCAACTTTCACACCATGCTAAGGGTCATCACATCACAAACATAACATATTGTATAGATATCGGTAAAAACATGGCAGCAGACAGCCACCGTTTCCGTCATTACCTGTGTGAGCACAACTGAAGTCTGTCTATGAAGAGTAGTTTCGCTGTTATTGTGGATGGAACCAGCCGAAACTAAGTTATCGACTGCAGTATGAAAAGGTTTGAACTGCTTTTCTACATCAGTTTTAGAATTCCATTCTTCGCACAATTGCTGTAGCAAATAAATTAGGTGATAAGCCACACAGCAATCTCTAACTAACCCCTACTGTGCCTGGCAAATGATGCAAGAGTAATAGCAATGAGTGAAGATCTCATTGCTGTTACCCTAGACATCACTTCACCGCTAACCACACAGACGTCTCCAGTACCTTAGTGAGTAGCTGCGCTCTAGTTTTCAGTTTAATACCGGAGCTGTTAGCTACGGCATGCACAGCTCGATAAAATGGTTCAAACTGCTGATCAGGCAGTGGCTTTTTAGCCCATTCATCACAAATTTGCTGCAAAAAAGTAACATGGTTATGGAAGCAGCGCATCACAAGCAATAAATATCAATTTAGAGAACTCAATCTGACTTTAATTCCATTTTAGAACTTTGCAACCAAACTGGAAGACTTGCATGTTGAGTTAAGAGATAATACATTAATATTTATATTCCAGGGGCGATGAGTAGAAAATAATGCTTGGACATAAAATGTACATTTGTACCTTGGCATCATCAAAAATTAATATTTTTATTTCATGCTCAAGTTTTATGGATATCAAATAAACGGACAGAGATGTAGTGTCACAAGAGAGACGAGTTCTCTACAACTTACAGCTGTCACATTGATATTATATCGTATATGATGCAACAATTTCTACCAACATTTGTTTTTAAATATATGTTCATTCCAAATATACCAATGATCGAGAACTTGAGAAATAATTGTTTCTTTAATTGATTCAATCTACTCAATAACCTATTAAAATAGTATATCAACAACCTGGTAATCAAGCAATTGGCAAAAACTTGAAACGTACCATAAATAGTACAATGGGGTTGTGACTGGGGTTATCCCCCTCTATAGAGGGCGCTGATACACATCCAACCGGAATATGCCAAAAGTTTTATATAGAGTACAATGCACAAATATCGAGTTATGACGGTTCAACTAGAATAAACAGGCTAGTAGAATGTGATTGATATAACATGACAAGCCACAGAGTTCACAGGGCTATAACTATAACAGATTACACTTAGAGAAGTTTTTAATCACACCAGTGTAGCTATAAAGGATAATTATTAAATAAACGCCGTGCGGCCAGCGATCATATACAATCATTGACCCACTATTGAATGCGATATGTATGGCACCAACGATGATTAAAAGGTATGTAAAAACGCTGATGACACAATAAAGCCTTGGCTGCACACACGCCAATAATTCTCACATCAACAACATAACGCTGATGCGTAAATGGCTGATCCGGTGATGTGGGGGAAGAATACAAATATCATTAATTAAATGACTGCTACACTATTATCATAAATGACAATAAAAATTAGATGTTGTATTCATTTAAAATAATTATACTTTATCATAATACTAATTATATTTAATTTGATCAAGCATAACAAGAAATAATATAAACAATTTTTATAGTAATAATAATTACAACAATAACCATGAATGATTATAATAAAAACAATCACTAACACTACAATTATAATTATAAACAACTACTCAAACAGTAAAAAAATAATTATAATAATAAATCTATAAAAAAATAAATATAATCACGGCCATAACGACGATAACTATAATAAATGATAATAATAATAGTAAATGATTAAAAATATAGATCCATTTTTTGCAGGTAAATTTGATGCCCTGTCTTTCAAAATAATCTCAAGTCTTTTCAAGGGTATGTCATTACAGAATCTGCTTGACATTGTGGCAGCTACCAGGAAAACACTTTGCATGAGTCCGCTTAAATTAATTATATATATTATTTACTACAACTAAGAACCGTTTCTGGTTGGATGTAGAAAGTTCAAAGGGAGATAACTCTCAATGCTACAACCCCATTGTATGAAAATTTTAATCATTGAAATGACCTCAAAATCAATTCTCAGTGCGCATAAATGAAAATTCACACAAACATGGAAAAACAAATAGCAATGAGAACAGTACCTGCAGTCGTTTCTCTTTCTGTACGAGTCTTTCGTACTTTCTTTCGAGCAGAACAAACTCAGACTTCAGACGACTGTCGTTGTCAGTGAGTCCTGTATTGAGGCTAAAGCTAGTATCACGCCGTGTGATCTGTGATGTCTTTTGTAGCTGCTCCAGCTGTCTCAACTCCTACATAGTATATATGTTAGATAATGTACACCTCATTGGCTCACAGTCTAGACTCTATAGCATTCACTAAAGTGTCCTAGAATAATACACATGGAGTTAGCCGCTTAATACGTAAAGAAGACAACTTCAATAATTTGAAACAAATAATTGAAAATTTTGTTGCTTCCTGAGTTATGGTTTGACTCAACTCAACAATACTAATGAGTGAGTCTGAACAATAAATCATTGAATCAAATAAGTAAAAAGAACAATGTAATTAAAATATGAAAATTTTGAAAAATAATTAGAAAAGCAGTAGTAAAAGAAATCACCAGGTTTTTAAGAAATTTGGTGTGAACTACGTGACATTCTGTTTGAAGCATGCCAGCACTGAACACTTTTTTGTTGAGTTTCTGAATATTCAAGTCTTAAGCAGCAGATTGATGTATTAAATAACCCTCTAGGCCTACTCAGTCCTGATTAACAAGCTTGCCAAAAAGCCATTGGCCTCAAATGCTTGTTGCATCAGCTGAAATTTAGCTTACTATAACTTCCATTGATTGCCAATACGCCATCGTCGGATTGTGGGTGTGGTCAATTATAATAAATAATAGCAAATTTTTGTAAATGAAGTTACATCGTCTGCATTTAAAATGTAATCTGATTGGGCAATTCATTTAGTCTTAGGTCCACTGAGGATCATTGCAACAGGAAAAAAGAATCCTTATGAAGACACCTCATCTATTACGGCCATTTTTCATCTGGCTCGAATTTGCACGCTGCAAGCATAAAATCGGAATTAGTGGTTTCTGTCAATATGGACGCAATTAGTGCACACGCATCATAAACTAAATCAACGCTTGTTTATTACGCAAATTTCATATGTGAAAGGGCAGCAAGAGACGATTGCGAGATTTGTCAGGTGGTCCAATGTGATCACAATCACAAGGATCATCTTATACTCTTTCCAACAATAAGATAGAAAAAAATTGGGCTTGTTTCGGTGAGTCAGGGGACAATAAATGGTAGTCATGCAAGAATGGACACAATAGTGAGTATGTAGAATGATAATAATAAAAAAAATGATAATAAAAATAAATAGCGGGATCTGATTGGCCAAATAAATACTGTACGGCAAATAAATATACTTTCGATCCAAAGATGACGTCAATTCTAAGCAGTGTAAAAATTGGCGAGCATTTATGGAAGAGGGGTATTTTGCAGGCTTGTAGATCAGCACTGAACAGGTCTAGAGGGTTATTCAATACATCAATCTGCTGCTTAAGTATGGTGGCTCAGAACGTTTTGTGTTTGGCGTTTTAAAACGTCTGAACGCTTTCCAAACCGTTTGAACGAATTTGAAATAGTCTGAACTTTTGCAAAACTTCTAAACGCTTTGTGAAATTGTTCGTGGGCTTTGAAAGTCTGAGCCGATTTATTGGTTCACTCTATTGATCATAGATCTACAGTCCATTTAAGATTGATAATGTTTTTCCTAAACACCGAACAGTTAGATTTTTTTTAAATAAATAAATGAATGAATGTTTTTATTTATTAAATATTATTTGCTTTAAATTATTTTAAATTAATAAATACAACCAATTATAAATGTAAAAATTAATTTTAGAGATTATATTCAACAACAGTTTTATACAGTTAATTAATTTGCTCTATGTCTTTTGATCTACGTCCTATGTTGATAAAATTGTATAGAGGTTATAAATAAAATGATGACGATCGCTTTTGGTTCGAAAGCCATGTGCTTTGCAAGCTTTTCCAACTATTTCAAAATAGTTGAGACAGTTTTAAAACAGTTCAGACTATTTCAAAATAGTTCATACTCTTTCTAAAGCGTCCATACGGTTTGTAATTTTCTAAATCATCTGAATCATTTCTAAGCCGTCTGAATTATTTGCAAGACAACTATACGGTTTGCAGAATTTACGATTGTTAGACAGGAAATACAGTTTTATAGCATGAATTCTGCAACTGCTGAGGCCGACGATTAATTTATTATAACCAACAAGCCCGCTTTTAAACGTAGTTTCTTGGGCTATTTTACTACAATTACCCAATTATTTTCAATGTAAAAGACGCTTTGGAAACCGTCTGGACTATTTCAAATCCGTTCATACGCTTTGAAAACAAAACCGTCTAACGTTAAGACTTGACTATTCAAAAACTCAACAAAAAATTGTTCAATGCTGGAATGTTTTAAGCGGGTTTTATTAAAAAAAAGAAGCAACTTCATTGTGTGACAAATCAGTGAATTTCAACTTGAATAATGGATACAGCGTGAATTGAACTGTAACGTAAAACTACTTTGGCCTCAAACAAACGCTAAATATAATTGCACATCTCTCAAATCACGATAATACAACGTAAATGTCACCTTGGTAGACATCTTGGCTAGCTTGACATCGTTGGTGGACTCTTGCTGTAATCCATACAGTTCAAAGGTCACATGCCCAGTAAGGAAGAAGTCAATCCATTCTTGTGTAACTGATGGAATTTTTACAACTCTACAATAAATTGTATTATGTAACAAGCAGGAAATGGAATCGAGAGAAATTTGGACATATTGGCTTATGGCCTGGCTACACGATCGCAATTTCTGTGCCTTATACTTTGTGCAATTTCAACGCACTAAAAGTTAGGTGCTACACGAATGCAAGTTTTGCGCATCGTACTATATTGCGTTGAGGAGCTATATAATCTTAGCTGAGGTAATAACCAATAGTGGTAGCGTAGCTAGTTAGACAGCGGCGGTCTTCTTAGTAGTTATTATTATTAGCCTTTGGATCAAAATCACTGAACTGGATTCACTGTAGACCGCTTTAGCCAATCACAATCAATATTGCACGGCCCGCTGGACAAAGCACAACGCATAATTTAACCATGTTAAAACTTTGCAAAACGGACGAAATTCAGGGCAATTAGCAAAATGTGTTGACCTTTCGGAATGCTTGTGCAATAACGCACGGATTTTGCAATCGTGTAGCCAGACCTTTATAAAGTGAGTGAAGGGACTCAACTGCAATATAAATAAAATCACTTACTTGGTGTGTTTAAATTCAGGATTGACGGTTCCCTTCACCATTTTTGTCTCAGTGTCTTTTTCATCCTTGAACATTCTGTACCTGACCTTAAGCCCCTTGGAGAACCTCGCTTTGTCCACACGAGCACTGATAATGTCAATCTGATCAAAAAAAGTCATAAGTAAGACAGCATCTGCATATGATAAAGGAGCTAAGAGATTAACAAACTTGACAATAATTAATTTTATAGGCCATTATATAAGAAAGAAACTGCTACGGAGTTGTTTTCTCTTTAGCTCCATTCTCAAAGAATGGGTAGGCAACAGAGAATATGCCTGAGGCAACAGAGAACATGTCTGAGACAACATAGAACATGTCTGAGACAAAAGAAAACATGTCTGAGACAATAGAGAAAATGCCTGAGACAATATTTACCTTGAAGTTAAATGGCTTTCCCCGGAGTTCTTCCACAGCCTCATCTGGTTCAGGAGACTCACTGGCAATGAGGTCTAAGTCTTGGATATTCTTACCATTTGCAGTGCAGGGAGTGATGTAGAGATCAATGATGCCTTCATCTTGTCCCTTGTAGTCCTTGACAGGGGCTTGATAGTCAAAATCCATTGGAAAGCAGAGGAATCTCAGATACATGTTGGTTGTGCCTGCAGAAGAAGTATGGTGCCTCGTGTGAGCTAACCAACATTGGCATAGCTATGGCAACTTCACAATACAAAATAATTTTTTCAGGTTATTAGTGAATGGTGATCTTTGTATATGTTAGATTTTATGTGAAAACTCTATAATGGCTGTATTTACACCATGTACTATCATGTATACATTCTACTCAAAAGTTAAGATGTTGTAATACTTAGCAAATTTCCGCAATTAAGCACCTTATTCTTATTGACAAAAGATTATCGGGGAGTAAAGAAGGCAAATAAAACAACAAAAGATGAAAAAAGTTTAAAATTCACTTTTTATTAGTAAAAGCCCTCTTTTGACATCAAAGTTCAAATTGAAAGTAGCATCCAATATTTTTCAACATTCACCTTACGGCATAAAAAATTATGTAATTTTGAGATAAAAAGAAATTTTTACAAGCCAAAATTTCTGCCATTTTTAGTTAAAAACTGAAAAAAATACAATAATATACACGGCGGCACAGTCGGTGTTGACTAATGATTTAATTACCAATAAGCGCATCTTCAGTCGGCTCCCAGAAAGGGTCATCATCCTCTTTGGTCTTGGACATATCCTCTCCATCGAGCCAACGCTGGTACATTTCCTGTATCACAAAAACAGACATCGTCTCATTCATGGCATGAGACAACCAAAACTGAAAAACAATCTCGTACAGCCTTCATACGCAAAACCAACTAACATTAATCTGAGAAACTAATGAGTTTAATAATCAGTTTCACATTTTCAATGAGATATGAAGAGAGAACAAAGGTGCACCTGCATGATGTAACGCCTGTTCATAAACTTTCCTCTCTCCCAAAGCCAAGTGTTGCTGTTGAGCAGATTCTTCATTTTGACCATAACACTATAAACATTAAACAAACTTTCGACAACAAGTAAATAAATCATAATTCTTTAAAAAATATTTCAACTGTTTGTTCTAACAACAAAAAAAGAATTTTCACACCAGATAGTTGATGAAAGCAAGCTACAGAACAAGTAGAGAGACCATGCCAAGTTAACCAGCAAAACAATATATTCGTAGGGGCAGAGAATTGAAAACGGAGTAATTACCACTTTTACAGGGAATAGAAAGACAGACTTGTCTTATAATAGCTTACAATTACAGAAGTGCACAAAACAGAGGAATAGTTATCACTAGCAAAATATTCAGGTAAAGGCATATTTCTTAAAAACGTTTAATAAAATAGTCGGTTATGGGGTTTGTGACAGCTTTCAGCTGATGTAAATAAAACACTCTTCTTTTACGATAGAATTCATAAAAGTACAAAATGGTTGCGAAGAAAGCATAAGAAGTCAGGGAAGGATTTGATAAGCTACTACCTAAAACCAAAAGTGAAAAAGACACAAGAGAAGAGAAGCTTACAAAGTCGGCAATGATCGATTATTGTTTACGAATAATAAGGTAGTAACTTTGTTACCACGAATAGATAATAGAATAAATTCTGCATGACTGACTAGACCACTGCACAAAAGCAAACAACAAACAACTAAACTAACTTCACTTCTCTTTCAAATCTGTGAAAAAAGACAACACCAAGTTATGGGACAAGTAGTAGAAAGGGCAGCTACAGCTAACTTCATGCAGTCAATGGAATAACCAATCCTAAGCATTCATCAGCAGAATAATCTCGACTGCATTTGTAGCAAATGTTGGGTTACATTTGTGCAAAAAGTGACAGTTAGTTGTGTTACAGTATCCACAGTATGTGCAAGTTACATCAGAGCCCCATCAGAGCATTAAAAAAATAAAAGTTGCAGTGACAAACAGCAATTCCAACAGACACAGTGAAGCATTAGAAGTACGCGACAACCATAACCTTATGACCAACACACTAGCTTACCAAGTCGCACTATTCAACACACAGTATAACAACCCACACTTGTGTTTATTGCTCAGGGTCACACTAAGGTCAATGTAGAAAATAACGGGGCATGCAAGTTTGGTTATTTGGGGAGTACTAAAGCAGCCATTTACCGTGTGCTGTCGTCTGGTCTACAAGGTATGAAACAAGCGAGTTTGTCAGGAACATCAGTCTTGTAATTAATTATTTTACCAGAGATTTGGGGCTTATTTTAGATTTGAATGAATTGACGATGAATTAACTGTTTATTAATGAAAACAAGCACTTATTTTTCACTGGAACGTATTGCTGTCATAATTTTCACCCTTTCAAGACACTTCGGGCATATTAATCCAAGTTTAGGAAAAATCCCATAAAAGTCACCTTGCTGAATTTAACAAAAAAATATTTTCCACAAATTTTTAAAATTTAATGAGAAAACAACTCCCAATATTTCATAAATAGGAATATTACATTTATTGGTAGGCAATCAGTTTATTACCTAGATCCATTGTTGGCCGCACCTCTCGCAGCAGCACTTAACAGCACAACCTCAAAGGATCGGTATTTATTGAGCTCTTCAGATATAGCATTGACCTCTGATACCATAGGTAAGATCTCTAGCACTTGCTCCTGCACGATCTGCTGCTCTGGAAACAAGGAAAGTATCGTGTGAAAATTGTTTGGATTACAATCTAGCAAATGCTTTCTAATTGATGCAAAAGACTAAAAGTGAAGTGAAGCAAAAGCTATTAGGAATTATGCAGTATGTGAAATTTGATAGCGTTGGGTGATGCTATATTTTCTAAAAAGACCTGACCACAAAAATAATCTGAAACGCGAGTTTGAAAGAAAAAACAAAGTACCTTTAGTGAGACCAGCTGTTGACCCTGCAGCAAAACCTTTAGCCTGAGCAATTTCCTTCTGCGCATAATCGTATGTGATGTTTTTGGGTAACTCATCAGAAGAATCATCCTTTTTGGGGTTGATAAACACGTATAGATGATTGGATCCTGTAGGATATATAAATAGAGATATGATTGGATCCTGTAGGATATATAAATAGAGAGATGATTGGATCATATAGGATATATAAATAGAGAGATGATTGGATCCTGTAGGATATATAAATAGAGAGATGATTGGATTCTGTAGGATATATAAATAGAGAGATGATTGGATTCTGTAGGATATATAAATAGAGAGATGATTGGATTCTGTAGGATATATAAATAGAGAGATGATTGGATTCTGTAGGATATATAAATAGAGAGATGATTGGATTCTGTAGGATATATAAATAGAGAGATGATTGGATTCTGTAGGATATATAAATAGAGAGATGATTGGATTCTGTAGGATATATAAAAACAAAGATGATTGGATCCTGTAAGAGATACAAACACGGAGATGATTGGATCCTGTAGGATATATAAATAGAGAGATGATTGGATTCTGTAGGATATATAAATAGAGAGATGATTGGATTCTGTAGGATATATAAATAGAGAGATGATTGGATTCTGTAGGATATATAAATAGAGAGATGATTGGATTCTGTAGGATATATAAATAGAGAGATGATTGGATTCTGTAGGATATATAAATAGAGAGATGATTGGATTCTGTAGGATATATAAATAGAGAGATGATTGGATTCTGTAGGATATATAAATAGAGAGATGATTGGATTCTGTAAGAGATACAAACACGGAGATGATTGGATCCTGTAGGATATATAAATAGAGAGATGATTGGATTCTGTAAGAGATACAAACACGGAGATGATTGGATCCTGTAGGATATATAAATAGAGAGATGATTGGATCCTGTAGGATATATAAAAACAAAGATGATTGGATCCTGTAAGAGATACAAACACGGAGATGATTGGATCCTGTAGGATATATAAATAGAGAGATGATTGGATTCTGTAGGATATATAAATAGAGAGATGATTGGATTCTGTAGGATATATAAATAGAGAGATTATTGGATCCTGTAGGATATATAAATAGAGAGATGATTGGATTCTGTAGGATATATAAATAGAGAGATGATTGGATCCTGTAGGATATATAAATAGAGAGATGATTGGATCCTGTAGGATATATAAATAGAGAGATGCTGTAGGTGTTAATTGAGTTTATAAAACTTACAATAAAATACCAGTTTTATTTTTGAGGTAATAGATATGAATACATGATATCTCACAGATATGAATACATGATATCTCACAGATATGAATACATGATATCTCACAGATATGAATACATGATATCTCACAGATATGAATACATGATAGTCTATTTATGCAAAGAGTAAAGCCAGACTGCTGTAAAACGCGGTTACGACTAGACAAAATGGTGGAAGTGGAAGAAGCCTTTCAACACTCACAGATAAGGATAAGGAATAACTATGCACTCTAGCAATAAGATCAGTTGTTCTATGAAATAGTTATCTACAATGCTGTGGGAAGTAGCGATACCTTCTAATTTCTGCATGGCAATAACAAAAAGTTCTTAAATTGAAACATTTTGCAATAACTCAAAACATCTGGTAAGTTACAAATATGTAAGTGCAACAGATATGTAAGTACAACAGATATGTATGTACAACAGATATGTAAGTACAACAGATATGTATGTACAACAGGTATGTATGTACAACAGATATGTAAGTACAACAGATATGTATGTACAACAGATATGTAAGTACAACAGATATGTAAGTACAACAGATATGTAAGTACAACAGATATGTATGTACAACAGGTATGTATGTACAACAGATATGTAAGTACAACAGATATGTATGTACAACAGATATGTAAGTACAACAGATATGTAAGTACAACAAATATGTAAGTACAACAGATATGTAAGTACAACAGATATGTAAGTACAACAGATATGTAAGTACAACAAATATGTAAGTACAACAGATATGTAAGTACAACAGATATGTATGTACAACAGATATGTAAGTACAACAGATATGTAAGTACAACAGATATGTAAGTACAACAGATATGTATGTACAACAGATATGTAAGTACAACAGATATGTAAGTACAACAGATATGTATGTACAACAGATATGTAAGTACAACAGATATGTAAGTACAACAGATATGTAAGTACAACAGATATGTAAGTACAACAGATATGTAAGTACAACAGATATGTAAGTACAACAGATATGTAAGTACAACGGATAGGTAAGTACAACTGATATGTAAGTACAACAGATACGTAGGTACAACAGATATGTAAGTACAACAGATATGTAAGTACAACAGACATGTAAGTAAAGTGAAATATGCACTCACCAAACAGAACTCTGTCCTTGTGCACCAGATTCTGGGTACCGGTTACTGGCTGCCCATTGATCTTTATCTTAGCCCCTTGCTCAGCCGGCTTCAGTTCCACAGTATCTCCGGAGAGGGTGAGGCTGGCATGCTCACTCAGAATGCTGCAGTGCAAAACTAGGATTTGTGGCAATATTCATGAGATTTGAATGAGTTTTACCTATGGAAGTGTTCAGTTGTAAGATTCACCACACAAACTGTAACAGTTGGTAAAGCTTGTGTGATGTAAGAAAATAATGTGTGTCTTATAGTTCAGTTAAATTTAAAATATTTACAATTAAAACTATTGCAAATTCTTTAGATTATTTTTAATACCTTCAAATAACCCAAACCCAGGCCTTATATATGAGCATTTGAAATAAAAAAAGGTTGTTGTTTATTTAGAAAAGTACACTTGTTATTACCTGAGACCACTGAGGCATATGTCAGGTTGAGACTTGCCATCCTTGTCTTTCCTTCCTACAGTGGAGACCCCAGGGTTAATGTAATGAAATATCACATTTGATAGCATCGGGTCCTCATTTAAGTTGACAAAATGGGGGTCTTTATTTTTTCTGTCAGCTTGCTGATCAACTCCGGTATCCTCACTTTGAGCTTGCTTTAGCTATAATGACAAAAATTATAATAATTTTTAATAATGAAGATTCAACAAAACCTATACAATACTAATTATTATCTCATTCCTTCAGCGCATAAAATACATTGCCATCAATAATTTACTTACCCTTTCTTCCCAAGTGGCAGAATTAGACCCAATCACTGCCATGTTTGCTTCTAGCTGAGCTCGAATTTCTTCCTCCATATTTTTTCTCATGGCTTCAATTTCTGCAGCCATAAAAAGTAAACTACATATTATATTAAACAATCAAATGGTTAGCTTTGTACGAGTTACCTGATAGCTAGATGTTCACACGATACAACCAGACAAAGTTAGTCCCAAAGATCCCAACTAATGTTATGCATCTACTACTAGAAGTACAAATAAAACATGAGTCAGTGTGGTTCTATATCTATGGCTTGCGACGGATAGAATCAAAAGCCTGACAATGAGACTAGAAGTTGTCCTACCTTACCAATATCTATGCTACACAGGCTATTCTCTCCACATGTAATGCAATAACACTAACTACCGCTACTAGTAGTGGTAGCTCTGATAAAGATAACTAAAGCATAGCAAACCAACGAATAAGAAGTGGTATCTTATACATAGAGAGCGAGTATAACTAACAGTGCACGATAAAGTTACCTTCAGGTGTGGCCCCAGCTTATGAAAACAAGAATCAACGTCATTACAAATCACAACAATTACACAAAAAATAATCACAAGATTTTAATACAAACATGTGAAAAATAATCTTTTTCGTTATTATAATTATGATGATTATTAATAAAAATTTTATTAATAACAACTCAATCGTGCGTTTAGTCATTATCATTTTTTATTTTTATTACTTCGGAAGAAAATGTAAATTCAATAATCCTAAAGCCTTCAAATCATCTAAAGCAAGAGCCAAATTAGTACAAATGTTCTTTTTGTTCAGCGAGCTAAGTTTGATCTGATCATCTCATTGTTTGTTTACAAATATTTAATCCGTCACCTCAAGCAACCACATTTTCACAACTTATACAGTTTTTCATAGAGTCTCAAAAATTACAACTTTCATTGCTGTACAGCCAAGAAAAGAATGCAAGCGGTGTTTGAAGCAAAAGTTATTTGTTTTAACTCATAACAGCAACAAAACATGCTGGCATTGCAGTTTTTGTTACCTTCTTTAGCCATTCCAGCTACACGTACAATATAAATAACAAGCGAATGACATCCATGAACGCATAACAGTACAAGGTCATAGTTCTAGGGCTATGACTGAACACAACAACATTGCACTAAAACCAAATAACACAACACCTTGTATTATCCATACATCCAATTTAGACTGACCCAAACTACCACTGTTAACTATAGGGGACCATCAACCAGTGTCACCTTCCCATATTCACAATATAAAACATTGGCAGGTATTGTCACCAATAAAGGAGACAACTCCAATTTCATCACACACGTACATGCACGACAACAGTTAGTGCACAGACACCGTACATCTAACATTATAATCTGGCAGACCAACTGTAAGGGGAGACTGATAACGGAGAAAACCTAATGGCAAACACGTAGGATATTCTACATTGTTGGGCTATTACAAGCTTTTACCCTTTATAGATAGTTTATAGAATGTGTTACTTGATTCTACAGATAACACATATACATAAGTACGGTCTTTGTGGTGTGGTGACTGTGTACATGTAGTGTCTGTGTGGTGTCTGTGTACATGTAGTGACTGTGTGGTGTCTGTGTGGTGTAGTGTCTGTGTACATGTAGTGTCTGTGTGGTGTCTGTGTGGTGTAGTGTCTGTGTACATATAGTGACTGTGTGGTGTCTGTGTGGTGTAGTGTCTGTGTACATGTAGTGTCTGTGTGGTGTAGTGTCTGTGTACATGTAGTGACTGTGTGGTGACTGTGTCTGTGTACATGTAGGGTCTGTGTGGTGTAGTGTCTGTGTACATGTAGTGTCTGTGTGGTGACTGTGTCTGTGTACATGTAGTGTCTGTGTGGTGACTGTGTCTGTGTACATGTAGTGTCTGTGTGGTGACTGTGTCTGTGTACATGTAGTGTCTGTGTGGTGACTGTGTCTGTGTACATGTAGTGTCTGTGTGGTGACTGTGTCTGTGTACATGTAGTGTCTGTGTGGTGTAGTGTCTGTGTACATGTAGTGTCTGTGTGGTGTAGTGTCTGTGTGGTGTAGTGTCTGTGTGGTGTAGTGTCTGTGTGGTGTAGTGTGATGTAGTGTGGTGTGGTGTAGTGTAGTGTGGTGTAGTGTGGTGTAGTGTGATGTGATGTAGGGTGATGTGGTGTGATGTGGTGTAGTGTGGTGTAGTGTGATGTGATGTAGGGTGATGTGATGTAGGGTGATGTGATGTAGTGTGGTGTGATGTGATGTAGTGTGGTGTGGTGTAGTGTAATGTGGTGTAGTGTGGTGTGATGTAGTGTAGTGTGATGTAGTGTGATGTGATGTAGTGTGATGTGATGTAGGGTGATGTGATGTAGTGTGATGTAGTGTGATGTGATGTGGTGTAGTGTGGTGTAGTGTCTGCGTACATGTAGTGTCTGTGTGGTGTAGTGTCTGTGTGGTGTAGTGTCTGTGTGGTGTAGTGTCTGTGTGGTGTAGTGTCTGTGTACATGTAGTGTCTGTGTGGTGTAGTGTCTGTGTGGTGTAGTGTCTGTGTGGTGTAGTGTCTGTGTGGTGTAGTGTGATGTAGTGTGATGTGGTGTAGTGTGATGTGATGTAGGGTGATGTGGTGTAGTGTGATGTAGTGTGATGTAGTGTAGTGTGATGTGATGTAGGGCGATGTGGTGTGATGTGATGTAGTGTGATGTGATGTAGTGTGATGTAGTGTGATGTGGTGTAGTGTGATGTAGTGTGGTGTGATGTGATGTAGTGTGGTGTGGTGTAGTGTAATGTGGTGTAGTGTGGTGTGATGTAGTGTGGTGTGGTGTAGTGTGATGTGATGTAGTGTGATGTGGTGTAGTGTGATGTAGTGTGATGTGGTGTAGTGTGGTGTAGTGTGATGTGATGTAGGGTGATGTGGTGTAGTGTGATGTGATGTAGGGTGATGTGGTGTAGTGTGATGTAGTGTGATGTGGTGTAGTGTGGTGTAGTGTGATGTGATGTAGGGTGATGTGGTGTAGTGTGATGTGATGTAGGGTGATGTGATGTAGTGTGATGTAGTGTGATGTGATGTAGGGTGATGTGGTGTAGTGTGATGTGATGTAGTGTGATGTAGTGTGATGTAGTGTGATGTGGTGTAGTGTGATGTGGTGTGATGTGATGTAGTGTGGTGTGGTGTAGTGTAATGTGGTGTAGTGTGGTGTAGTGTGATGTAGTGTGATGTGATGTGGTGTAGTGTGATGTGATGTAGTGTGATGTGGTGTGATGTGGTGTAGTGTGATGTAGGGTGATGTGGTGTAGTGTGGTGTAGTGTGATGTGGTGTAGTGTGATGTAGTGTGATGTGATGTAGGGTGATGTGGTGTAGTGTGGTGTAGGGTGATGTAGTGTGATGTGATGTAGGGTGATGTGGTGTAGTGTGGTGTAGTGTGATGTGATGTAGGGTGATGTGGTGTAGTGTGGTGTAGTGTGATGTAGTGTGATGTGATGTAGGGTGATGTGGTGTAGTGTGGTGTAGTGTGATGTGGTGTAGTGTGATGTGATGTAGTGTGATGTAGTGTGATGTGATGTAGTGTGGTGTAGTGTGATGTGATGTAGGGTGATGTAGTGTGATGTGATGTAGGGTGATGTGGTGTAGTGTGATGTGATGTAGGGTGATGTGATGTAGTGTGATGTAGTGTGATGTGATGTGGTGTAGTGTGGTGTAGTGTGATGTGATGTAGGGTGATGTAGTGTAGTGTGATGTGATGTGGTGTAGTGTGATGTAGGGTGATGTGGTGTGATGTGATGTAGTGTGATGTGATGTAGTGTGATGTAGTGTGATGTGGTGTAGTGTGATGTGATGTAGTGTAGTGTGATGTGATGTAGTGTGGTGTAGTGTGATGTGATGTAGTGTGATGTAGTGTGATGTGATGTAGTGTGATGTGATGTGATGTGATGTAGTGTGGTGTGGTGTAGTGTGATGTGATGTAGGGTGATGTAGTGTAGTGTGATGTGATGTGGTGTAGTGTGATGTAGTGTAGTGTGATGTGATGTGGTGTAGTGTGATGTGATGTAGTGTGATGTGGTGTAGTGTGATGTGGTGTGATGTGATGTAGTGTGGTGTGGTGTAGTGTAATGTGGTGTAGTGTGGTGTAGTGTGGTGTGGTGTGATGTGGTGTAGTGTGGTGTAGTGTGATGTGATGTAGGGTGATGTGGTGTAGTGTGGTGTAGTGTGATGTAGTGTGATGTGATGTAGGGTGATGTGGTGTAGTGTGGTGTAGTGTGATGTGGTGTAGTGTGATGTGATGTAGTGTGATGTAGTGTGATGTGATGTAGTGTGGTGTAGTGTGATGTGATGTAGGGTGATGTGGTGTAGTGTGGTGTAGTGTGATGTAGTGTGATGTGATGTAGGGTGATGTGGTGTAGTGTGGTGTAGTGTGATGTGGTGTAGTGTGATGTAGTGTGATGTGATGTAGGGTGATGTGGTGTAGTGTGGTGTAGTGTGATGTAGTGTGATGTGGTGTAGTGTGGTGTAGTGTGATGTGATGTAGGGTGATGTGGTGTAGTGTGATGTGGTGTAGTGTGATGTAGTGTGATGTGATGTAGGGTGATGTGATGTAGGGTGATGTGGTGTAGTGTGATGTAGTGTGATGTGATGTAGGGTGATGTGGTGTAGTGTGGTGTAGTGTGATGTGGTGTAGTGTGATGTAGTGTGATGTGATGTAGGGTGATGTGGTGTAGTGTGGTGTAGTGTGATGTGATGTGGTGTATGTATGTAGGATGATGTGGTATGATGCAGTGTGCGTTGTTAGTGATATCTAGGGAGTCGGCAAGTTGTACAGTATGTAGTATATAATATCTAGTGTATGTATGAAGTGTACATGTAACTATATAACACAGCATAAACCTAATAGTACAGTATCAGTGTAATGAGTATACAAGAAATGGCCAAACCTCCACTTAATCAGTACTCTTCATCAACTAAAAAACACTAGATTTTATGCTTTTTCAGCTAAAATACATTGTATGTTGCAGGAGCATCAAGTGAGTATGTTATACATTTCAACAGTTAGCGGGTGATAACTCCTGAATCCACTATGAGCACTTCAGTTCATAATTGAATTTTTTTTCAACTTATTGTCTACTTTGTCATGTGTTTTGCATGAAATGTTGGCTATCAAATCAAAGAGCACGATTTTATCTTAAATTTGGAAATAAGGAAATAAAACCAATAAGTTTGACAGATACATCTGAATGAAAGAGCTCACCTTCTGGAGTCATCCCACTTGATCCTGTCATCACTCCTCCAGCACCCATTGACTTCTTCAGTCTCTCATTCTCCTCCTGAGAACAAACATGTATAGTTCGACGAGGTGACATCAATAATTGAGGTAAAAGCCTTAGAACCACAAATCAAACATAGTGGTAGGGACACAGAAGTACAACCACAACTAAACACCAACCTTGAGCTCTCTGATCAGTTTATCAAGTGGATTTTCATTAACGACAGCGTTGTTTTTAATCTTCTTAGCTCTGTCAGCGTACCTGTTTAATTACCTCACAAAATAATTATTTTATATATTTAAAACATCTTGTAGTGGAATCTGTTGGGTCTTTGGAATGCATAAAGCTGATATTAGAAAGAAGTTTGACGAGAAACACAAAATAATCAAAAGGGATACGCATCAAACGGTAGACTAAAAATTATCAAATTCTCTCGCAATACATTATTGAACAAACCAATCCAGATTTAAATTTTGTGAAACAAATCACATTCCATCTATCTACACCCGCAGCTAAGATTGATACAAGATTAAGACAAGATTAAAACAAAGCGTAGATCAGTTGACCTTAGGGTGCTGAGAGTCTCATCGTAGTTGATGTCAGCGGGTGAGAGGGCAGCAATCATAATGGTTTTACTGTTACCTCCGAGAGCGTTCTGTAACAACTTAGTGAGCACTGAATCTCTGTAGGGGACCAGGACCTTCTTCTTACCCATGGACAGGTCAGCCAACGCCTGCGTCACATGATTTAGTCAGCTATCACAGCTATATATGTGTACTATGTGTACTATATAATATACGTATACATTTCACAAAGCAAGCATTTCCCAGGCAGCTATCTATGTTTAGCTTGTTGCACTTACAGAAATGACATTTCCAAGTGAAGAAAGAGATTTGTTGATATTAGCGCCTTCCTTCAACCTGTCACCAGTTGCACCAGTGCTGTCTGCACGCTCAGAGCCTGTTCAACAGTATTCATATTGTAACTTACAGAAGCTGTAGTATGCGTTTATAACCGGAGAGATGTGCAAGTTTTAACTAGTTAGAAATAGAGAGATGTGCAAGTTTTAACTAGTTGGTAATAGAGAGATGTGCGAGTTTTAACTAGTTAGTAATAGAGAGATGTGCAAGTTTTAACTAGTAAGTAATAGAGAGATGTGCAAGTTTTAACTAGTTAGTAATAGAGAGATGTGCAAGTTTTAACTAGTAAGTAATAGAGAGATGTGCAAGTTTTAACTAGTAAGTAATAGAGAGATGTGCAAGTTTTAACTAGTAAGTAATAGAGAGATGTGCAAGTTTTAACTAGTAAGTAATAGAGAGATGTGCAAGTTTTAACTAGTTAGTAATAGAGAGATGTGCAAGTTTTAACTAGTTAGTAATAGAGAGATGTGCAAGTTTTAACTAGTAAGTAATAGAGAGATGTGCAAGTTTTAACTAGTTAGTAATAGAGAGATGTGCAAGTTTTAACTAGTTAGTAATAGAGAGATGTGCAAGTTTTAACTAGTAAGTAATAGAGAGATGTGCAAGTTTTAACTAGTTAGTAATAGAGAGATGTGCAAGTTTTAACTAGTTAGTAATAGAGAGATGTGCAAGCTTTAACTAGTTAGTAATAGAAAGATGTGCAAGTTTTAACTAGTTGACCATATACCAATTTAACATTTCTATGTAAAAAATGGTTTACTATTAATTCCTTTATAATTCCTTTCACATTGACAAAATGAACCATTGTAAGTGTGAACATAATAGCAAATGCCACATCAGCACCAGACAAACTTGATAAAACAAAGACATCTCAGCAACAAGTACAAGGCTTCACCTGCCAGATCTACCAGGTTCATAACAGAACTCTTCTTTGTTTCCGATCCAGTTTCATCCTTGGAGATTTGGTCAAATATAATCGTAACTACAGTGTGAGCTCGAGAGGAAGTGGCATTCATGTTGGTGGATGCTACAGTTCTGTTAGCAGTACCTGTGTCAGATGATACAAAATAATTGTTTTATAGCAAAAAGGTTAGCTAGCTCATTTAGGTATGACACCCACATCTATAGATAAAATAGCTTAATGTATATGCTAGGAAAATCACTTGATGTACAAAGCAAAAACGAAAGGCATAGAAATGTTTGAATGAAAAAACAAAATCGTATATCAATAAATCTGGGGTGGATTTAAAAAACGATTTTCAAGTGTTTATTTGATAGAACAGCCTTAGTATCTACAACGAGTGGCTGAAGGATGGGTTTGATTCCGTCTTCACTACAGGATAATAGAGGCAATACAACACGCAATAATTCTATGATTGAGAACCATGCACCAACAGCGTGACAAGAATTATTAATTCTTTAATAAGTAGTTATTGCATATGTATCGCAGAATTGTTTTTACACCCCTGAACAATTCTAGTAATGTTTTGTTTTATTGATGAATGTCTGATCTAATTTGTTCACTAACAACAGGTCTGCGTTTTGGTTATTGATTGAGGGGCCCTTTCAGGTAACACACAGACGAAGTTACACTATCTCAAACCAAACCACACTGTAGAATGCCAAAACTTACTTATTATTAAATTATTTGATTGTTTCTTTGAGACTTGTTGAATTTAGAATTAACATTTTTTTTATCAAATCATTCATTAATTAATTAAAATATTTTCACAAATCAAAATCCAGCTATTTTTCAACGACAAAATTCTTGCATATGTTAGCTGATTTTGCACCGTACTGCATTAAAAATTTCATCATCTTGTTGAAGTTAGAAGTTGTCTCCCACAGATACTCAATATAATGCATAGGTTGCTCCTACAAAGTTCACGATAATTACACAAAGTTGAAGCAAGTCCCAGCTTTGTGACTGGAATGAATTTTTTATAACAACAAACTGTGAAGGATGTTTGGATTTTTAGCTCACTTTTGCCATCATACAAAAGGCCATCTCTGGAAAAAACTGATAACACCAAAGGGAATGAAACCCTCTGGTTATACTTTTTTGTTATCAACTTAATGAGAGAGTATTCACCGCACTAAGGCAGATCTTCTCACACATCGAGGGTTTAAGAGTATCATAAAATTCTGAATCATGTCGTAAAAAGTTCAACCGTTATGGAGATGGTCGATTGTGGACATCTTGGAGATCGTGGATTAACACAGCATATTGTGAAAAAGCTAAACAATGTTGAACTTTTTGTTATCTATGCGATACGAGTTTTGTGTGAAGGAAAAATTTACTAGAAATGATAGTAACAACAGCGCATGTTCCGTTTTAAGCTGTTTACGGCCACATAGCCATAGTGTTCATTTTTGCAATGATGCTCCACAATCACCAAGAGTGGGCAACTCCAAATATCTTTGGTGTCCACAGGACCATCATACTCCTCCACCGACATGTATGGTGATCAACTTTTATAAGCATGTGATTACATACATGTGTGTACATACATACATGTTCATATGTATGTACATACAATTGCGCACATGTATACATACATGCACATACATACAGACAATGTGTACATACACATATGCACATACAGTACATACCTAAGTGTACATACGTTACATACCTATGTGTAATATAGTACTCGGCTACGTGTACATACAGTACATACCTTGCTCAATTCTCTTTTCTATCTCAGCATAGCTACCGACTGGCACAAACTTTAGCCCTTGCACATAAAACAGGCCAAGTTTAGGATTTTGTCTCACTGGCAAGCCTCCTTTCGGACTATCTTTTACCAAAAGATCACGAACTTGTTCATTGTAAATTTCCAACATGGAGAAGGTAACTTCGTATCTCTAAAAGATACTCAACAACGTAATGTAAGTATTGTTTCTGTTAGAAGACAAAATGGAAGAGAATGCATAGCAAAGGATGCAGTGATATAGAAGCTAACGCATTGTATTATAAACAATAATTATTCAAACACAAAATATAAAAGTGTGCACTTCAGTTATACAAACCATTTTTTCTCCCTAAAATAGAAACTACCAGTTGCACGTATCAGATATAACAGGAAGTATAGAAAGGGAGACAACTCCAAATAATCCTATAAATGGTTGAATTAACCTGAGTCCACTTTAGACATGAACTACAGTATTTACTCCATACGGAGTGGTAGTAAAAAAGACTTTTCAGGTATCCAATGCGATATGAGTGCCTGGAGGCTCGGTTGAATGTTACAAATACAACGAGGTTATATAGCTGTTATAAGTAATTTGAAGGAAAATCATATATAATAAAATAAAGATACAACAGGGAGTGAGGGAGCGGGGTTTACCCCACCCGACCCCATCCAACATAAGTACTCTTATCAATTGAATTGCAGTTTAGAGACGCTACCAAACCAGGCTGCAGCCATTCTCAGAAGGTTGATTGGTTATGCATAGACAGTCAAGTGTTAGGTGCAATGCACGGCCACCATTATACAGAGTACAGGCATTGGTCCCTTCCAATACAAAACTACATTCATTTTATTGAACTATAAAATCAATCAATTCCTAACATCAAAGCTGATGCTAATCTAACACGTATTGATCACACAGTCACAATGTCAATAACTTTAGAATACTGCCATTGCATACGTATATTAGAAAGAACCATGCCAATATGTATAAATAGGAGAGACACACCAAATAGGAAATATTATACAACTCGTTATGTAATATTTGTGCCTTAGGACTTATACTGATTAAGCGCTCAGTTGGAGAAAGGAAATAACCAGTTTGTAATGATATTACTATATACAGGGTCGCAGAAAGTTTAACGATGTTGCTGAAACCAAAAAATCTTACGTGCACTAATTTAGCAGATTTAAATCCAAACGTAAAGATTTTTACACATTGTGATTCATAAAAGTGTACAACTTTGTGTTTTACAACAGAAACTTCATGTTGATTTTACTTTGAATCTAATTAATCTAAAGAGTATATTTAAGCAACAAGCACTTACCATGTCCGCCGTATTGTTTTGGTTCATTGTTTTAAATAGCTCATCACAGATGATGGGCACAATTCCTCTGTTTTTTCCATAGCCAACCATGGAGTATGACTTACCAGATCCTGTCTGGCCGTAAGCAAAGAGTGAGCAGTTGTAACCTGGATGATAGACAACCATATTCTCTGGTTATTATATGGCACCATATACATGTGCGGTTGCGAACATGACCTGGCTAAAATGTGAGATATAGAAAGATCAGGCAAGCCTCCTGAGGCATACCAAAGATCGACAGGTTCGACAGAGACCTAAAGGAGACTTAAGACAGGTCCAAAGGATACCTGAGACAGGCCTGAGAGATACCTGAGACAAGAAATACTAGAGACAGGCCCAAAGGATACCTGAGACAGGTCTGAGAGATACCTAGACAGGCCTGAGAGATACCTGAGACAAGAGATACCAGAGAGAGGTCTGAGAGATACGTGAGACAGGCCTGAGAGATACGTGAGACAGGCCTGAGGGATACTTGAGACAGGCCTGAGAGATACCTGAGACAGGCCTGAGGGATACTTGAGGCGCAACAGAAACAAACCTGAAACAGGCCTGGGGCAGACCTGGGAAACACCTGGGGCAAGAAGACACACCAAACTGGCTTATGTACATATAAACTCCATTACATGATGAACCAAAGTTTATTAAAAAGCATAAACTTTGTGAGATAAAATCACAAAATTTCAAATATTGCGCCTTGCTAGACTCTCCAGGGTAGAGTCTACAAACCCTAAAACACACATATAAGTCATACTAAAGCACTAGCAGTGGTTTGGAAGTGCACTGGTCACGAGGATCATTGACAATTTAAAAGTTACCGATATTGTTTGGCTCTATACAGTAGCAAGCTACATTTTACCCAACACGGCTCCATGTTGTCTATAGCAACTGATAAACCAGCGGAATATATGAATCCTTTAGATTGAGCCAGCACAAGAAAAAGGTTACCAACACCAAAAGCAAGGATGAACTATGATTAGGTGTGATCATAAAGACTCAACAAAAACCAATATGATAGGTTAAAGAAAACATGAGACTTTGTTGAGCTATCACTTGGAGAGCTAGTAAGTAGTTAACCAGTAGCACTACATGTTGCCTTGCCATGTTACACTATATTAGGCATACACAGAATGCACAATAATGCTGTTGCTGCCGATTCCTTGGTTACAAACAAACAGCTTTTTTGAATATAGCTACATTAGATGAATAATGTTATCCATACAACCATCTATTCAGATCAATAAATTGTACTTTGGATAATACATGTTATGTTAATGGGCGCAGGTACAGCTATATCTACTTCCGCGCGGGTGAACCATAATCTAACTAGCCCCCAACCATTTTCGCTATGCTCTCGGTCTACAGCGTTTTGTGCTAAGGCTTTGGATCCAAGTGCTAACTAACGACTTACCATCAAATGCATTGTTGAGCACTCCTTTTCCAAGATTGTCAAAAACTATTTGTTGACTAGCATATTTCGATCCTGGAATTGGATTGAGAATTCCGTCAGCATCTTCTGTGAATCCATCATGTGACCTACGCATAGACAGAATATATTCATCTACTAGCAGTTAGAGTTGGGAGAAATCCAGATACACACAACATGGCAAGCAAATGCATTGAATTCTTTTCTTCTTATGACAAAATACTGCCAGACATTGTATTTAGCTATCAATTACAATTGTCGATTTATGCGTATTAGAGAGAATGTCATCAACCACATGTGACAGGTTCTATAAGAGTCAATGCACTCAAATATAAGGTTACGAAGTTTCTGTAAAACACTATAGATGAAAACCATGACTGCATTTACTACTTACAAAGCATACAGATGGGTGTAGCTTACCAGTAGGAATAGTCGAATGCAAACTGTAATCCAGAAGGGAGTCATCACCACATGAAATAAACATAATTGGTGAGATATAAATGCCATTAAATACTTTTCCTTGTAATTATTCTTGAAAAAAAAATTTGGAAAATGAAGAAACTTGATGCTGCGTGTCCGCAATGTTATCATCATAGAATTATCACCTCTGCTAGAACACTAACCAATTGTAGTTGTTAGTGATTTATACCAATGTAAAAATGGTATAACAGATGGTATTCTTAATAATAATTATTTTTATAACTTGTTTTCTTTATTGCCCAGGTTCATAAAATTGCTTGTACATTTGCAAAACATCATACTGGGTTGGAATAGTAAAACCGATTGTAATGCGGCACTATTTTATTGAGGCTACAAACCGCATGCATTCTGTCACCAGCCACTCGTGTTAAATTTGGTTTTAAGTTAGCCTAATAGAAGGGAAATAACTCTATGGTTATCATTAGCAGGTATAGATAAGAGAGCGAGTCAACTTTCAACTGTTTCAAGAGTACCGATTAACAAAATACATAGAGTGTGAGCTCCACTACACACATCAATAGATCACAATACAATGTTGTGGACAACGCAAACAAACAAAGTATAGATGAGCTTGGACCTTGACAACAAGCGCTGCGTGACATATTACGTGTATAGACAGGGTTGTTTTAAGTTGAGTGTTTGTTAGTAATGACTAGAAACTGCAAACATCAAATAACATCGACTACTAGAGAAAACTAAACACAAAATATACAATACACTAAACGCTTTACTTGTATCAATGCATACATGATTTATCAATAATTACGACAGACACCAACATACCTTCTTAGGTTCTTCCTCTACAAAATATCAATATATTCAATAACAAAAACAGTCAATAATAGTTGTATGTACATGTCATCATCATTATGCCATAGAAATCTTCACACGGCAGTAATTATATAATCGCGTACCAACAAAAGAAATTGTTTTCTCAGTTCTTTTATTTTACAAACGAAGTCTGTCCCACGTTTATTATAGAGATTGAATGAGTAAATTCATAAAAGGACAAAGTAAGAATTGGTGGAGATCAACTTACTAGGGGTTTCCGGATTTGCTATACTAGTGTTTTGGCCATTCATGTTTATGATACATTTTGCACCTCTGTCCTTTTCCCTTTTAAACATACCGTAATAACAAAAACATATTAAACAACTGTAACATCAGTTCATAGCTTTACACCATTAATAGCATGTACAAGGAAACAACTGATAGCATCTACATAACCTCACAAGTACTAGAGTGCAGGTACATGACTTGATCATCATAACAGTAATATTTAGTGAGTGCGAGCATAAATAATTGCTGGTTAACTTCTTTGTATATAGAAACTGTTATACCATTCTTAAAATTTATCTTTTGACACAAACGCTGACTATATGCAACTCATGTACCAAACAACATGTGTTTACCTCTGGTTGAAAGGACGACATCGTACAGCCACTTTTACTCTAAAAAAAAACAATTTTAATTAATTTGGTAAATTCATTTATAGTCTAATGTCTGTGGAAGTTGACAATAATTGAGTAATAAAATATAAATCAAAATACGACAGTTTTTTTTAATCCGTAATGAAGACATATAATAACTACGTCTGCGCACCGCAGTCTAAGGTACAGGAGTCGTTCACCCTTTAGTGTAGTTAAAGTTAATTTGCAGAAATCAATTTGAATCTAGCAACATTAACTTTAAGAGACATTCACATACTACTAAGAATAACGAGTCATATAGAAATAGAAAACATGAACATTGCAGTTTGATCCGACGACAGACATAATCTTAACAAACATGCTCTATGCAAAGCAGACATAAATAAATTTGTATTTAAGTGAATTTATATTTCGAGCCACAAAAAATAGAAGAAATCATGATTGTTATAATTATTGTTAGATATTTGAATTGACATCTACAATCACACTTAGCTAAAAGTATGGTTGCTCAAAATGTTTTGTGTTTTAAAAGGTATGAACGATTTACAAACCGCTTGAATGCTTTTGAAACAGTCTGAAGTTTTGCCAATTTTCTGAACGCTTTGTGAATCGTTCTTACACTTTGAAAACTCGAGCTGACTTGCTGGTTCGCTCTATTGATCATAGATCTCCAGTCCATTTACGATTGATCACGTTTTTACCAAACACCGAACAGTTGAATTTCTTTTGATTAAATAAAAAATCGTTTTGATTTATTAAATATTATTTGTTTTATATTATTTTAAACAATATATACAACATTATTAGGTTTGTAAAAAATTAATTTTTGAGATTATATTCAGCAATGGTTTATAGGCTACAGTCAATTGATTTGCTCCATGTCTATTGATCTACATCTGTGTTGGTAAAGTTGAATAGAGGCTATAAAGAAAATGATGGTGACGGCTTTTGGTTCAAAAGCCATGTGCTTTGCAAACCTTTCAAACTATTTCAAAACAGTTCAGATTATTTTAAAACAGTTCAGATTATTTCAGAATAGTTCATACAGTTTGTAAATAGTTCCTATTATTTCTAAAGTGTTCATACGGTTTGTAATTTTCTAAACCATCTGAATCATTTCTAAACTGATTGAATAATTTGCAAAACAACAATAGGCTTTGCAAAAGTTACGATTGTTAGACAGGAAATACAGTTTTATAGCTGCTTAAGACCGACAATTTATTTATTATAATCAACAAGCCCATTTTTAAATATAACTTCTTAGGCTACTTTACTGCAATTACCCATATATTTTCAATGTAGAAGACGCTTTGCAAACTGTCTAGACTACTTCAAAACCGTTCATTTGCTTTGAAAGCGAAAGCGCCTAACATTATTACGAGCCACCATACAAAAGCCTGTAAATAATAATAGTACAACCATAATTAACAGAATAGTTGTTATTTATTATCATTAGTTATACTCACGCTTCTGCCATGGTGGTGATTGCTTATAAAGAATAGCAGCCTGAAATAAATAAATACTTTTCTTATATATCTATATAGTTACATACCATGTACGATGAGTAGAAAACAGGACATACACAACACCATTATTATTTATTATTCATTATATTATCATGTATATTATACAATTATGTGAATAAATATAATAATAATATAGGTTAGTTAGAGCACTTTGCAAAATAAATAAGAATAATATTAATAATGGTGAAACCACAAGCCTACTGCAGAATGAGAATTTGGTGGGTTTTTAGGAATTTTATGTTGTGCTTGTTTCCATTGTTTCTTCATGGTCAGTTATTCATTCAACCATTATAAATATCACTTACCACTCTCCAGTAATAGTCCAATGAATTTAGTAGTAAGTACTAGTAGTAGAAGAAGAAGAATGCAGTAGTAGTGGCTGTAGTAGCAGGAGCAGAAGAACTTAAAGAAAAGTAATAAAAGTTAAACTACTACTACTATTATTATTACTTGTCATAAAAAAATCAGCATAAAAATACAGAGCGGTTATTAGTTAAATCCTGTCAATTAAAACTTTTGAGAATAAATTTGTCAGTTAGCTGCAAGTGTAGGTAACGCGAAGTGTGGTAGAACTTATAAAGTTTCTATTTACAGTTTCCATCTCAGAGGAAAACACCTGCTCGTGCTCAATTTTATTGACATTTCCCCAAGGAGACATCACGCGCGGCTCGAGAACATGATATCTCGAAAAATATGCTCTAGTAGTAGTAGTCAATTTTTCTGTGGAGGTGCTTGCAATGTGGGCGGAGTTCATTTAGCGTGAGAGTGAAGTAATCATTAGAGCGAAACTGCACGTGCCTCCGTACAAATGTTTAGGCCGTAGAAATACGACTGTGATTTGGGCGTGCATTGCTCCCTAGCAACATAGTGTTTCCGGTAGAAATTTGATGTAAATTGCAAGGAAAAACTAATTTGGTTAAAAACAGTCATGAATGCCAGTAAAATAAAAATTGCAGGCCAGAAAAAAGAAAAAGATCGGCCCAAGTCAACAGGTAAAAATTATAAGTTTTCTGAACAAAAAAGTGCCTCTATGGTTTGTCTGTTTGTTTGTTGGCAAGAGCAAAAAAATTATTAATAGATTATTATAATTATTATAATAATAAATAATAATTATAATTCAAAAGTTTGTTATTATAAATTATAATGATTATATTGTAAAATTATGTAAATAAATAAAATTATTTGTAAGAATCATCATCAACAAAAGTACTACAACAAATATGATTCAACCAGTGCAATGACTGATTTGACATTGATGATTTACTTTTATTAGAGATAACAAACAACATGTAAAAAGGTATAGGTAGTAGAAGTAATATATCATAATCTTACATGGACTTATTCAAAGATTAGTCAATCGCTAACCTGCCACCGTGACCCACCTATATTATTATCATGTAAAAGCTCTCTCGGTCTTCCCCTTTCTCCCTATCTCTTTTTATAGGTTGTCGATGAAAATGAGAAATGTTACATTCATTATATTAATCATTGCATCATTAAAGCAGAAACTGAAATATTCTTTGCATGGTTGCTGTAAAGTAATCATTTATTTTTGCTAAAGTTTAGATAACTTTGACGTTTTGTGAGTTTCTCCCATTGTTAGATATATTTTGTTATCTATCCTAATGGCGCTAAGTTTCCATAGGTAAGAACATCACTGTAAATTCTTGTAGTCTCTCTGTAGTATTGTCAAATGTATCAAGTTGAGAGTGGGTCAATTAATGGCCTAACCCATTTATATATGTAGCAATTTGTGAAATCTCTGACTCTACCGCAACGTTATAAAATTGTCTCCACCTTTGTTACTTTACTCTTTTTACTCTGTATCACAGTGAAAAGTTTTCAGAGGTCTGTAAGATTGCTCCAGAAATGAATAATGAGACATCTCTGCTGCCAAACCAGCAAATTGAATAAAACAACTGCTTGAAATCAAGTTTGACATTACATGAGTTGATGGATATTCATTTTACCATTTTGTGAAGAGCACAATAACAGTAAAATAGGTTTTGTTGCAATTAATTATACACAAATGTTTCAAATGACCCCAAGCATTAATGAGATACCTGAAATATGACTGAAAACCAATGTTCACCGTTCTTGTTTAGGAGTTGCCTACCCAGAGATATTTAATAATTTGGAGTTATTTTCCTTATATAAAGTTGGTCTCTGGACTGCTTGAAACACTTTATATAATCAACGAACAATAGAGTTTGGCCTGACTACTGAGACTTGAAAGACTATATTTATCTATAGTATAGAACGTATCTGGTATCTCTCCCACAACACATTTATGCTGTATCTAGGCTAGGTCATGGCTTATTGTTGTGATATGCTTGCAGCACCATTCATCAATATTTTGGCTTTTAAATTACAACACTGTACAACACCATACATCAGTGTACAGCACAGTACAACATCATACATTAGTGTACAACACTGTACAACACCATACATCAGTGTACAACACTGCACAACACCATACATCAGTGTACAACACTGTACAACACCATACATCAGTGTACAACACTGTATAACATTGTATGTATGTAGCTGCATTTGAAAGTTATTGTCAAAAAATCTATAAACAGTACTTGAGCAGCTGATGAGCTATTATGTACGTCATAGACATCTCATAGACATGTTATAGTGCCCTGTCATGCTCAGCAAACATTCTTGCTCTGCTAATCTATAATTACATGTTTTCAGTAGCCAAACCATTACAGCTAGTTGATCCGCTCTATACGGTTTGTAGCAGCTTTATTAATACGCCAAAACATGAGTCTTGGAGAAAATTCGTTACTTTCTGTGGCTAAAACATTGAAGTCTGTCAGTAAATGCTCATTAAAAAGTGAAGTGAAGTCGTTGAATGAAGCGGCTACTAAAATATTGAAAGCCCGAGGCAAAGTAATCGATATAAAAAATGGAAACTCGTCGAATGAAAATGATGGTAAGTTTCGAGCAGTTCGGAATTCTTCGGAGAAATTTTTCCTCAATATGCAGATCTCGACATACTGATAAAATGTAAAAAGCAAAAACAGATGTGTTCCATATCCAAATATCAGAGAGTTTTATGTGAAAAACTGTTTTCTGCAGAAAGTTCTGTTGCTTTTTTTACTTCACAACCAAAACCAAAGTAATGCACGAAACACCATTGCAGCATCATTCCGGGCTAGTTTAAGAGAAATAATGAGCTAGAATATAAACTAAATAACTTTGATATAAGAAACAAATGGGTTTATTCAGTCCAGCAATTTTATTCACCTAAATTTTCACAAATATTAAATTTTATTAGTAAATACCTGTTGGTTGTTGAACTGAACTTTTAGAGAAGACAAAAGGAAAGAACAAAGAGAGAGGAACTCCAGAGAACAAACCAACAACACCAGGACTTGACGATGATAGAAATGGTGACAGCCGCTTGTGTGTACTCAACGATGAAGAAATACAAAGCCTGGCAATTAAACAGGATGCACTCAACGAGGTAAATTGTTTAGTTTCTTACGCTAGCTAGTTGTATGGTTGATAGAGGAATGGCGTACTATGATAGCGCATTTGTTACAACTTGTTTTGTCTTGCTTTTTTTAAACAAAAGATAATTTTCTTAGAATAAAACTAAATTTCTAGTTTATACAAATTCCAAACAAACAAAATGTTTGTTTTAAGTAAAAGCTTTTATATACTTTCTGTTAATTGCTCTAAGTTTTAGTGGTCTCACACGCTGTCAGACAGCGTGCTGGAGATTTCTCATGTATGTTATAAATTGTAGCTGGCCAAAAAGCTAAAAAATACAGTAACAGCTGTTCAGCAAAAACCAAAAACTGAAACACCGGCTGCTTAAAAAAGCCCAAAATGAACTTTTTTAATCTAACGAGTATTGAAACGGTCATTTTATTATTTGTTATTCTTCAGATTCGTCAGTCAATAACAGCGGAAATGGCCCCACCAGCCCCAAAAGATTTGAAACCTGTCAATGTTAGAAAAATTAACAGAAATCCTCCTCCGAAGCGTGCTACTCAAAGGTAAATGAAAGTTTGTAAAACAAAATGAGATATGTTTGGTTTGCTCTTTCACTCCTTGATGCGTACAGTTTAGTTGTAAGCACCATTTTTATATCTGTGTCACCACTCTGAGATGGAAACTTGCATCAAGAAACCCATTTTGGTCATCATGTTAAACATAGATCTGTCTTGTCTAGTTTAACAGTTGCTAAAGGGGCACCACCTAGAGCCCCGTTAAAACCTGTAGAGACTGAGGGTAACTCTGGGCCAGTATTTGACAAGAATGGAAATGTCATAGCGCACAGCATCCTGGGAACTTTGGAAGAATACAAACTTGGGGCTGAACATAAAGGTTGGCTGGCAAATAGTTGTTTTAATAATGCTTAGCTTTATATAATTAACTTTTAACGAAGTAATAATAAAAAAACAATAAATAACAAAATTTCACAAATATTTTTGACCAACTCATACTTATCGGTGAGGTCTGTGCAGATAAGAGTACAGGTGTGAGGAGTTGCCTAGATTGAACAAAAAACATGTTATTTCAACAACAAAATTGAAATTTTTTTCCAGAGCTATCTACCGTAAGAAAGACAACTCTGCTAAAAACAGCCGTTTGCTTCAGTAATATTAAAATATAAATATTTTCAGAAAAAAGTAATAGATTAATCCAAAGTCATCAAGCTATAAAACCTTCTTGTATCAGCGAATCTGTTGTTGGCATTTTGAGGCAAGTTTTTGAACTTTCGTTTTGATCAAACTGGTAGAGAGACAGATACTACTATTTATTGCAATGATAAAACCAAATCAAGATTTTAAATGTATCTAATAGCGCTATCTCGGCTCATAAAATGTTTGTCGGAAAAAATGGTTTTGAGAGAAATATCTCAGTTCCCATTATGCAAAACCAAGTTCTGGAACTAAAATTTTTCACAAGAACAATTATATTGGACATTATGTTTGGCAGGTGAGTTGACAGTAGACTACTACATCAGAGATCAAGATAGGGTGCAGACACCAACTGCACTTCCTGAAAGATACCGAAAATCTGTTTTGGTGAAAGGAGAGACAACTACTCAACCAGTGGCTGAGAGCACAGACCAGAGTAATGCTCTTTTTCATTGGCAGGAGAAAATGAGGGAAAGAAAACTCCAACAAGGCAATCTATCTAGTAAGATTATGCTTGCGCTATTAGTCAGTGATTGTATTGGGGTTTCTCATCAATGTATATATGATCTATGAACACTCTAATTTAATAGCATTGTAGAACTCTATGTTTTGTGGTAGTAATAGTACTTTCCCAAATATAAAAAAGTTGGGCTACAGTGGTGCCAAGCAGATACAAACACTTGTAATATCTCCAACAGGGCTGCTTAACAAATCGGAAGATGAGCTTGTGATGAATCAGGGTGACAAGTTTAGAGAAAAACAAGAGTTGAGATATCTGATTGATCGAAGCATCCCAGCTGTTGATTATGGTAAAGGATACAGAATC